>JAZGTN010000208.1:0-602136 GCA_037783415.1 Leptasterias polaris | reverse complement strand
TTGACATACTGGACTAAATTGATTTCAGGTTGACATACTGAACTAAATTGATTTCAGGTTGACATACTGAACTAAATTGATTTCAGGTTGACATACTGAACTAAATTGATTTCAGGTTGACATACTGAACTAAATTGATTTCAGGTTGACATACTGGACTAAATTGATTTCAGGTTGACATACTGGACTAAATTGATTTCAGGTTGACATACTGGACTAAATTGATTTCAGGTTGACATACTGGACTAAATTGATTTCAGGTTGACATACTGAACTAAATTGATTTCAGGTTGACATACTGAACTAAATTGATTTCAGGTTGACATACTGGACTAAATTGATTTCAGGTTGACATACTGGACTAAATTGATTTCAGGTTGACATACTGAACTAAATTGATTTCAGGTTGACATACTGGACTAAATTGATTTCAGGTTGACATACTGAACTAAATTGATTTCAGGTTGACATACTGAACTAAATTGATTTCAGGTTGACATACTGGACTAAATTGATTTCAGGTTGACATACTGAACTAAATTGATTTCAGGTTGACATACTGAACTAAATTGATTTCAGGTTGACATACTGAACTAAATTGATTTCAGGTTGACATACTGAACTAAATTGATTTCAGGTTGACATACTGAACTAAATTGATTTCAGGTTGACATACTGAACTAAATTGATTTCAGGTTGACATACTGAACTAAATTGATTTCAGGTTGACATACTGAACTAAATTGATTTCAGGTTGACATACTGAACTAAATTGATTTCAGGTTGACATACTGAACTAAATTGATTTCAGGTTGACATACTGAACTAAATTGATTTCAGGTTGACATACTGAACTAAATTGATTTCAGGTTGACATACTGAACTAAATTGATTTCAGGTTGACATACTGAACTAAATTGATTTCAGGTTGACATACTGAACTAAATTGATTTCAGGTTGACATACTGAACTAAATTGATTTCAGGTTGACATACTGAACTAAATTGATTTCAGGTTGACATACTGAACTAAATTGATTTCAGGTTGACATACTGAACTAAATTGATTTCAGGTTGACATACTGAACTAAATTGATTTCAGGTTGACATACTGAACTAAATTGATTTCAGGTTGACATACTGAACTAAATTGATTTCAGGTTGACATACTGAACTAAATTGATTTCAGGTTGACATACTGAACTAAATTGATTTCAGGTTGACATACTGGACTAAATTGATTTCAGGTTGACATACTGAACTAAATTGATTTCAGGTTGACATACTGAACTAAATTGATTTCAGGTTGACATACTGAACTAAATTGATTTCAGGTTGACATACTGAACTAAATTGATTTCAGGTTGACATACTGAACTAAATTGATTTCAGGTTGACATACTGAACTAAATTGATTTCAGGTTGACATACTGAACTAAATTGATTTCAGGTTGACATACTGAACTAAATTGATTTCAGGTTGACATACTGAACTAAATTGATTTCAGGTTGACATACTGACTAAATTGATTTCAGGTTGACATACTGAACTAAATTGATTTCAGGTTGACATACTGAACTAAATTGATTTCAGGTTGACATACTGAACTAAATTGATTTCAGGTTGACATACTGAACTAAATTGATTTCAGGTTGACATACTGAACTAAATTGATTTCAGGTTGACATACTGAACTAAATTGATTTCAGGTTGACATACTGAACTAAATTGATTTCAGGTTGACATACTGAACTAAATTGATTTCAGGTTGACATACTGAACTAAATTGATTTCAGGTTGACATACTGAACTAAATTGATTTCAGGTTGACATACTGAACTAAATTGATTTCAGGTTGACATACTGACTAAATTGATTTCAGGTTGACATACTGAACTAAATTGATTTCAGGTTGACATACTGGACTAAATTGATTTCAGGTTGACATACTGACTAAATTGATTTCAGGTTGACATACTGAACTAAATTGATTTCAGGTTGACATACTGGACTAAATTGATTTCAGGTTGACATACTGAACTAAATTGATTTCAGGTTGACATACTGGACTAAATTGATTTCAGGTTGACATACTGACTAAATTGATTTCAGGTTGACATACTGAACTAAATTGATTTCAGGTTGACATACTGGACTAAATTGATTTCAGGTTGACATACTGAACTAAATTGATTTCAGGTTGACATACTGACTAAATTGATTTCAGGTTGACATACTGAACTAAATTGATTTCAGGTTGACATACTGACTAAATTGATTTCAGGTTGACATACTGGACTAAATTGATTTCAGGTTGACATACTGACTAAATTGATTTCAGGTTGACATACTGGACTAAATTGATTTCAGGTTGACATACTGGACTAAATTGATTTCAGGTTGACATACTGAACTAAATTGATTTCAGGTTGACATACTGACTAAATTGATTTCAGGTTGACATACTGACTAAATTGATTTCAGGTTGACATACTGAACTAAATTGATTTCAGGTTGACATACTGGACTAAATTGATTTCAGGTTGACATACTGAACTAAATTGATTTCAGGTTGACATACTGGACTAAATTGATTTCAGGTTGACATACTGGACTAAATTGATTTCAGGTTGACATACTGACTAAATTGATTTCAGGTTGACATACTGGACTAAATTGATTTCAGGTTGACATACTGAACTAAATTGATTTCAGGTTGACATACTGGACTAAATTGATTTCAGGTTGACATACTGAACTAAATTGATTTCAGGTTGACATACTGGACTAAATTGATTTCAGGTTGACATACTGACTAAATTGATTTCAGGTTGACATACTGGACTAAATTGATTTCAGGTTGACATACTGGACTAAATTGATTTCAGGTTGACATACTGGACTAAATTGATTTCAGGTTGACATACTGGACTAAATTGATTTCAGGTTGACATACTGGACTAAATTGATTTCAGGTTGACATACTGAACTAAATTGATTTCAGGTTGACATACTGACTAAATTGATTTCAGGTTGACATACTGGACTAAATTGATTTCAGGTTGACATACTGAACTAAATTGATTTCAGGTTGACATACTGGACTAAATTGATTTCAGGTTGACATACTGAACTAAATTGATTTCAGGTTGACATACTGAACTAAATTGATTTCAGGTTGACATACTGACTAAATTGATTTCAGGTTGACATACTGAACTAAATTGATTTCAGGTTGACATACTGGACTAAATTGATTTCAGGTTGACATACTGAACTAAATTGATTTCAGGTTGACATACTGAACTAAATTGATTTCAGGTTGACATACTGGACTAAATTGATTTCAGGTTGACATACTGAACTAAATTGATTTCAGGTTGACATACTGACTAAATTGATTTCAGGTTGACATACTGAACTAAATTGATTTCAGGTTGACATACTGAACTAATTGATTTCAGGTTGACATACTGGACTAAATTGATTTCAGGTTGACATACTGAACTAAATTGATTTCAGGTTGACATACTGGACTAAATTGATTTCAGGTTGACATACTGGACTAAATTGATTTCAGGTTGACATACTGGACTAAATTGATTTCAGGTTGACATACTGAACTAAATTGATTTCAGGTTGACATACTGAACTAAATTGATTTCAGGTTGACATACTGGACTAAATTGATTTCAGGTTGACATACTGGACTAAATTGATTTCAGGTTGACATACTGAACTAAATTGATTTCAGGTTGACATACTGGACTAAATTGATTTCAGGTTGACATACTGGACTAAATTGATTTCAGGTTGACATACTGAACTAAATTGATTTCAGGTTGACATACTGAACTAAATTGATTTCAGGTTGACATACTGAACTAAATTGATTTCATGTTGACATACTGGACTAAATTGATTTCAGGTTGACATACTGAACTAAATTGATTTCAGGTTGACATACTGAACTAAATTGATTTCAGGTTGACATACTGAACTAAATTGATTTCAGGTTGACATACTGGACTAAATTGATTTCAGGTTGACATACTGGACTAAATTGATTTCAGGTTGACATACTGGACTAAATTGATTTCAGGTTGACATACTGAACTAAATTGATTTCAGGTTGACATACTGAACTAAATTGATTTCAGGTTGACATACTGGACTAAATTGATTTCAGGTTGACATACTGGACTAAATTGATTTCAGGTTGACATACTGAACTAAATTGATTTCAGGTTGACATACTGAACTAAATTGATTTCAGGTTGACATACTGAACTAAATTGATTTCAGGTTGACATACTGGACTAAATTGATTTCAGGTTGACATACTGAACTAAATTGATTTCAGGTTGACATACTGAACTAAATTGATTTCAGGTTGACATACTGAACTAAATTGATTTCAGGTTGACATACTGAACTAAATTGATTTCAGGTTGACATACTGGACTAAATTGATTTCAGGTTGACATACTGGACTAAATTGATTTCAGGTTGACATACTGGACTAAATTGATTTCAGGTTGACATACTGGACTAAATTGATTTCAGGTTGACATACTGGACTAAATTGATTTCAGGTTGACATACTGGACTAAATTGATTTCAGGTTGACATACTGAACTAAATTGATTTCAGGTTGACATACTGAACTAAATTGATTTCAGGTTGACATACTGGACTAAATTGATTTCAGGTTGACATACTGGACTAAATTGATTTCAGGTTGACATACTGAACTAAATTGATTTCAGGTTGACATACTGAACTAAATTGATTTCAGGTTGACATACTGGACTAAATTGATTTCAGGTTGACATACTGGACTAAATTGATTTCAGGTTGACATACTGAACTAAATTGATTTCAGGTTGACATACTGAACTAAATTGATTTCAGGTTGACATACTGAACTAAATTGATTTCAGGTTGACATACTGGACTAAATTGATTTCAGGTTGACATACTGAACTAAATTGATTTCAGGTTGACATACTGGACTAAATTGATTTCAGGTTGACATACTGAACTAAATTGATTTCAGGTTGACATACTGAACTAAATTGATTTCAGGTTGACATACTGGACTAAATTGATTTCAGGTTGACATACTGAACTAAATTGATTTCAGGTTGACATACTGGACTAAATTGATTTCAGGTTGACATACTGAACTAAATTGATTTCAGGTTGACATACTGAACTAAATTGATTTCAGGTTGACATACTGGACTAAATTGATTTCAGGTTGACATACTGAACTAAATTGATTTCAGGTTGACATACTGAACTAAATTGATTTCAGGTTGACATACTGAACTAAATTGATTTCAGGTTGACATACTGGACTAAATTGATTTCAGGTTGACATACTGAACTAAATTGATTTCAGGTTGACATACTGGACTAAATTGATTTCAGGTTGACATACTGGACTAAATTGATTTCAGGTTGACATACTGGACTAAATTGATTTCAGGTTGACATACTGAACTAAATTGATTTCAGGTTGACATACTGAACTAAATTGATTTCAGGTTGACATACTGGACTAAATTGATTTCAGGTTGACATACTGAACTAAATTGATTTCAGGTTGACATACTGAACTAAATTGATTTCAGGTTGACATACTGGACTAAATTGATTTCAGGTTGACATACTGAACTAAATTGATTTCAGGTTGACATACTGGACTAAATTGATTTCAGGTTGACATACTGAACTAAATTGATTTCAGGTTGACATACTGGACTAAATTGATTTCAGGTTGACATACTGAACTAAATTGATTTCAGGTTGACATACTGAACTAAATTGATTTCAGGTTGACATACTGAACTAAATTGATTTCAGGTTGACATACTGGACTAAATTGATTTCAGGTTGACATACTGAACTAAATTGATTTCAGGTTGACATACTGGACTAAATTGATTTCAGGTTGACATACTGGACTAAATTGATTTCAGGTTGACATACTGGACTAAATTGATTTCAGGTTGACATACTGAACTAAATTGATTTCAGGTTGACATACTGAACTAAATTGATTTCAGGTTGACATACTGGACTAAATTGATTTCAGGTTGACATACTGGACTAAATTGATTTCAGGTTGACATACTGGACTAAATTGATTTCAGGTTGACATACTGGACTAAATTGATTTCAGGTTGACATACTGGACTAAATTGATTTCAGGTTGACATACTGAACTAAATTGATTTCAGGTTGACATACTGAACTAAATTGATTTCAGGTTGACATACTGGACTAAATTGATTTCAGGTTGACATACTGGACTAAATTGATTTCAGGTTGACATACTGAACTAAATTGATTTCAGGTTGACATACTGGACTAAATTGATTTCAGGTTGACATACTGGACTAAATTGATTTCAGGTTGACATACTGAACTAAATTGATTTCAGGTTGACATACTGAACTAAATTGATTTCAGGTTGACATACTGGACTAAATTGATTTCAGGTTGACATACTGGACTAAATTGATTTCAGGTTGACATACTGAACTAAATTGATTTCAGGTTGACATACTGGACTAAATTGATTTCAGGTTGACATACTGGACTAAATTGATTTCAGGTTGACATACTGGACTAAATTGATTTCAGGTTGACATACTGAACTAAATTGATTTCAGGTTGACATACTGGACTAAATTGATTTCAGGTTGACATACTGAACTAAATTGATTTCAGGTTGACATACTGAACTAAATTGATTTCAGGTTGACATACTGGACTAAATTGATTTCAGGTTGACATACTGGACTAAATTGATTTCAGGTTGACATACTGAACTAAATTGATTTCAGGTTGACATACTGAACTAAATTGATTTCAGGTTGACATACTGGACTAAATTGATTTCAGGTTGACATATTGGACTAAATTGATTTCAGGTTGACATACTGGACTATTAGTGTAATGTGTATACTACTATGCCTTGTTTCACCCTTAGGAACACCCTCACCTATTTTGTTAGAGAACGAAGAAGATCGTCTGGAATGCCTTGGTTATGACCAGCCATTGGCAGCTGATGCAACAATTCCACATGTGTCATCCTATCAGTACGTTAACCCTTGCGGTGTTGTGGATAGTATGCTTCTTCAAGCTTCTAATTACCATGGATACACTGAAAACTTTGTACCTCACAGAATGAAATCTTCAATCTTCAAAACACATGACACTGATTTGGGGCAGAGGAAATCTAGCGATGACCATAGTATAAGTAAAGACGAGACAGATGGACCATTGCCATGTAGCCAATACAGTATCCAGCCTACTGTGGGGTCAACATGGGATTTTGGGAGCAAAGAACAAGTGAAGGTAATTACCACCAGCTTTACATTTAATTTTGTTCTAAATATCATTTAAAACATGAAGTAATAAGCGATAAGGGAAACTGACCAGGTAAATTTTGATTAATTTGGGTAAAAGAAAGAAAAATTGACTGAAGTGGGATTTGAACCTGCGGGCACTGGATTAACTTGCCGGCCCTCTACCAACTCGGCCATCTAGCCCTAATGTTGGTAGCCTCCATATTTTGTTACATTTTGGGGGGGGGGGGGGGGTGCTAGTCAGAAGCCATTGAACCTGTGACTGCCATGTAGCCAGGGATCACACCCAAGATGATTACAGTAAAACCTGGAAAGCGACCGGAGAGGGATCACCTGGCTTTTTTATTTCAAATATTAACTAATAAGCCACAGGGGAAATACATGTACATAAGTGGGTAAATTTTTATTTATTGTGGGGTGAACAAAGAAAAATTTACTATGTCACTCCACTTACCTCAAGAGCAAATACTACATTTGCATTGTTCCCTATGCCAGCAGGCAGTTTGCTAAGAGTCTTACACACAACAGCCCCTCCAGTGTCCTATTCACTCTGTCGGCCGCTCATCAGGCTATTTGCCATGAGGAGCAGGCTCCATGAGGTCCCCTCGGGCCCCGCCTGTACATCAGGTTCCTGTTGTTCAGGCATCCCTGTTCCAAAGTGACCTCAGAGTAAAAAAGAAAGCCAAAAAGAGCCACCACTCCTCTACGAGCTCTAGTGGTTTCCGGGAATGGTCGCAGTGGTAAACGCCACAGAGGTAGCAACAGTGTAGGCGAGGTGTCATGACTTTCATGTACCTTGATGATTGAATGGTTTTGAGTCATTCTCAGAAAGAAACGGAAGTGGTGCTCCAGCTGACTTGGCATTTCATTTCGACCTCGGATTCAATACCAATCCCCTCGCAGGTTCCCACCTTCCTAGGTGCGTCCCTCGACCTTCGCAAGGGGTTGGCCTGCCCAATGGAGGAACACCTGTTGAACCAACAAAAGTGCGTGTCCCTCTTCCTCCCGGCGGTAGTGGCTCCGGCACTGGCCTGGCTCATGCTGTTGGGCTTTTGCCAGCATGGTGGACTTGGTAGATTTTTGCAGGTTGAGAATGAGGCAAATTCAACTTCATCCGACCTCTTGCTACAAGCCCAGTTTGCAACCAATCCACCATTCATGCCTACTATGCCCTGGATAGTCCCTGGTAGCTAGTCTAGGGGGCACATGCAGGGCCGGGTTTTCCGCCTGCCCCATCCATCAGTAACAGTCACGACTTATGTGTCCCTTCACGGCTTGGGGGCAATCCCCCACCCGCGAGCTTGTGGGGTCCTGAACACTGATCGTCCCACATCAATGTCTTGAGAATGTTGGCAGTTTCTAACGCAGTCAAACGTTTTCAGATAGACATTCAGCCCTGGTAAGTTGCGACAATGCCATAGTGGTGGCATGCATCAATCACTAGGGGGCTCTCAGTCTGGCCGTCTGTGTGAACTAGCGTGGTACCTCACCCTCTGGTGCATACACCCTGGGATAGCAATGTCGGCAGTCCACATCGAGGGCGAACAGAACGTCACAGCCAACGCTCTCTCCAAAGGCTGGATCTCCCCGACGAAGTGGTCGCTGCTCTTACAAGTGGCTCTGTCGCTCTTTCAACTACTCAACTGGCGCAATTTTGACTAGTTCGCCTCTCTGATGAACAATCAGCTGCTGTTCTACTGCACAAGGAGCCCAGACCCAAATGCGTGGCATATTGACACACTGAAGGTGCAGTTGGACGGCCTACTGGCCTATGCATTCCTGCCCATCTCCCTATGCATTCCTGCCCATCTCCCTTGTTCCTCGAGTGCTGCCCAAGGTCGAGTGAGAGGACTGTCGAATCTTCGTCATAGCCCCATTCTGCCGCAATCCTTTTGGGTTTTCCGGATGGTTCTTTCATCTCGGATATCCAAGCGATCAGCCAACTGATCAAGGGTACGCATGCTAGTTTCATCCTGTGACCTCTTTAGCACACTATCCACAATGGCAAAGCCCCCTTTTAAACCAGTGGGCTGCTCAACTTTGTTGCAGCTTTCCATAAAAGTTGAATTTCTGTTGGCTGTTGCTACATCTCGACTGTGCAGTGAATTACACTCCATATCGGTTTCACAACAAAACATACATGTTCCTTTTAAAACTGCCGCTTTACATGTAAGGTGATGTCACTGACATTTGATGATGTCATTAAAGCAGGATCTTGATTTTTTGCTGTAACACATCCCAGCATGAATACTGAAGGTTTCAGTTTGATTGCACATTTATTTCTGTACACAGATCTTGTAAAATTGCATCCTTTAGGTGACTTTATGTGACACTTGATGACCACATCGGATGCCATACATGCAAGGTTTCAGCTCAATCAAGCATGGTTTTCTGTATGTATAGATTTGGTTAAACTGCACCTTTAAGATGACTTCATGTGACACTTGATTACGTCATTAGAACAACACCACAAATTTTGGATGTTACATGTGAGGTCATGATGATGTTATTGTGATATGAACGAGGTCTTTTTGAGTTCTCTACATGGTGTAGATTTGAAGTTTATCTGATGTTCGGTGAAGTTAAGATATTGGTGCGGAAAAGATTTTTTAAAAGAAAAAAATCAAAGGCAAGCTTTGACCTGAAGTAAAGGTCATACCATTTTAGCGTTAATTTTTGAAATGTTGCTCCCGTCTTGATCTACATGTATCAGATGCCTAAATATGAAGACCATAGCTTTATTAGCTGTTCCAACCTACTGGCGGAACAGCTATTGTTTTCTTCGAGATTCTTTAGCTGTTCCGACTTACTGTCGGAACAGGTATTGTTTTCGTCAAGATTTTTATTATATTTCTTATACTTGTTTCCGCCTAAATCCCATAGCATTTGCACACGTTTTCCATAGCATTTGCACACGTTTTTTTCTTTAAGCCTAATATCCTAGAGCGTAAATATGAAGGAGTTAGATCATATATCAAATTGAAGCTTAGAACATAAACTTAACTCTAAATGTAATAAATGTTAAAATTATTAATTAATTAGCCACTTAACAGCGAGGTGAATATTTAATTAGCCAACCTTGTTAGCACCATATCTCAAAAAGTATACCACCAATCGTCAAACTTTTTTAAGTTTTAGACTTCTGGGATACTGTAGATGTGCTTTCCGGCCTAAAATGTGGAACGACGTCACAATGACATCGTTTATTGCGCGTTTTCGCTCGTGTTCAAAACACATGGAGATAGTGAAAACAAATCCGACTTCCAGAAACATAGTTTTTCAATTAAGCTCAAATTTAACGTCCTAGATTACACAAATGTTTCTTAAAACAAGAAAGATTTTATTGACGGTCAGTTTAAAAGCATCAAAACTTATTAAAACATTGTCAGTAGAAAAAGAAAACAATTTCTCAGGCAAATTTAATGCCATGGGTACTCTGCCTAGAATTTGATCTGTGTTTATAAACGAAAAGGAGTCAGGTTTTAAACTTTTTAAAAGATTGAGGGCGCTATACGAGTTTAACGATGCTCTTTCTTGCATTTTTAAAACTTGATAAAGCCCTAAACCCATTTATGCCCCGTGTTGTTGCCGTTTTTGTAGAATATACATAGAGTCATCATTCCTGTCGCCGACTGACACAAGTCTACGTTCATTCACAAGAATCGAGAAGAATTGTTGATACTCTGAGTCTGAGCGTCGTGTCGTGTGTACCACCGTTCAGATCAGATCGTCATTCAGGTTTCAGCGTGAATGACGAAAACATTTCGCCGTGTTTTGGGTGATGTTGCCGGCGTGGCAGACTTGTCTGCGCTTGGGTCCCGTTCGCCGCAAAGGCATTACTTCAGGAAACCGCCATGTAGCAAACACAAAACTTTTTTGGGGTTGCAATAAAGCAATAAAAAGAGCTGATTGAGGAAAGGTGTGGTAAAGAGAAATGAACTTTTCCATGGCTAAACAGTCAGTGTTGGATTTGGGGGTGTGAAGAGACAAAATTACAATACACTCGTATCCCATATGAATTTACTGTTTTAGCCTAAACAAGAATAACATACTCGATTGGCATTTCAGGGTAGACAAATTGTTACAATTACGATTTTAATACAACAGCATTTAGCTTTACATGCATTTACGGTTATTTTTTAGTAAACCCGTAACCGTTTTTTGAAACGGTCAGTTACATGTGTACATGTAACTGTTCACATTTATTATGGTCAAAATTTCGCGACACTTTTTGAGGTTGATTTTTAAACATTTATCCGAACCGTAATAATGTAGATGTTTAACCGGTTGATCGGACGGTTAACCGTGTGACCGTCACAGGCAGGCTTACAAAGCCTGAGCATTTACAGTTGTTTTTGTAATTGTGTAACCATTTCTGAAATTGTTGGTAACACGCGTTTCATGAACAAAACCCATTAACACAACCACTCAAACGATCAAAAACATTGGGTCTTAATTGCAGCATTTTACTCTGCGCAATCACCCTGCAAAATAAACGATCAAGTGCAATCGATTTGTTGTGGAACGCCCTCTAGCGTTCAATGTTTCTTGCAACTAATGCCGCACGCAAAGTAATGAAATAACAAAGACTTAAGCCTGTAAATTGGAAACGATATGGGTGTGTGTGGCATGGGATCGTTTGCTGTGTAAATCGTGATCGCAATTATTATGGTCACCATTTCAAGTGAATTTTTTTACGCTGATCCAAACCGTAAACATTTAAACGTTTAACAGGATTATCGTTTGGTTAACCGGGTAACCGTGTAACAGTCACAGGCTTACTAAGCCTGTGCATTTACATTTTTGTTTCTGAAACGGTTGGTTACACGTTTAGCCGTCGGTTTCAAGAACAAAATTTCCAGTAAAACAAACGTTAACACAACCGAGCATGTGATCATTGCAGCATTTTGATTTTGCGCAATCACACATCAAAATAAACAAGCATGCGCAATCAAATTGTTGTGGAACGCCCTCTAGCGTTCAATGTTTAAAACCCTATTGACTTAACATGTGACTTTTGTGACTGTCATATGTCTCTAGAATTATCAAAAATAGACAAATAATAAACCGTATTAAAGCTTATGCCCTGACTTAAATATTAGATGTAAAATTATATTAAAATTGTTAATTAATTATTCACGTGACAGCGGTGTGAATATTTAATTAGCCAATCTTGTATCTATCATATCTCAAGAAGTATACATCTGATCCTCAGACTTTTCAGTTATGGACTTGTCTTGTAGTGTAGATGTTAGTTCTGGCCTAACATTATCCGTCATGCATCATGACGCCATATTTGTAGGCGTGTTTTTGTTGTTGTGTACAAACACAATTGTTTTGGAAACGTTTAGGTGGTAAGTTAATTAAGTAAATTGTTAGTTTCCTGATCTACATAAAGTGTTTTGAAAAGTGAAATACTTTATATAAGTGATGTTCCAAGCCAAACAAATTAATAAAAGAACAGCTCTAAGCCATAATTAATCATTAATTAGTCCTGGCACCATGGCTACAACGCCATACTTTTTGGAATACACCCAGTCACCTTTAAGTAATCAGTTAAATTAGTATAAGGTTCGCAGACAGTGTGAAGCCTACTGAGAATGGGACTTGCTCGGGCTACATTGAATTAATATTCAGATGTCATAGATTAAAATTCTTAATTAATCACGTGACAGCGGCGTGAAAATTTAATTAGTTAATCTTGAGGCCTACATATCTCAAGAAGTATACATCCGATTCTCAAACTTTCTTCAGTTGTGGATTTGTCTTGTATTGTAGATGTTAGTTCTGGCCTAACAATACCCGTCACGTCATCATGACGTCACTTTTTGTGCATTTCTATCTGTGTACAAACGGCATGGCGCTATTAGTGTAAATGTTTTGCTGGTCAAAAAACACAATATTTTCCAAATAAATTAAATTGGAATAAGTTGCATATCATCATGTTCCTTATCAAATTTGTGAAAAACACATTTTTTTACTGTGACGTCATCAGGTGTCAAATTACTGTAATTCAAGGTTTATTACTCAAAAAATCTTATCTCCTGAACCACAAGTCATAAAATTGTAATGTTTGTTTTGTATGGTAGCTTTCAACAATTGCGACATTTTATTCAAAAAGATCACTTAATTTTGATCTTTACTTCCGGTCTTAACAGGGAGCTAAACAATTTATTCAAAATGATGACCTTACTTTGACCTTTGTTTCCGGTCTAAACAGGAAGCTCAAAACTTGAGATAATCATATCTCCTGAATCACATGTCATAAAGTTGTAATGTCTGTGTTGTATTGTAGCTTGCAACACTTGCAAAATTTTATTAAAAAAGATCACTTAATTTTGATCTTTACTTCCGGTCTTAACAGGGAGCTTAAAAATTGAGATGATCATATCTCCTGAACCACATGTCATAGTTCGTAATGTTTGTGATTTCTTGTTTATTGTTAATTTTTTTTTATGAATCAGAAAACCGGAACAGCTTTGTGTTTGTACACAAACATCTAATGTCTAGTTATTAAATGAAATACAGCAATAAGCATTTATGGTAATTTTTAATACTTAAATGGCTAAAAACCTGATGACGTCATCATGACGTCAAAACTTACTCAGCGTCCGCATTACATTTTAACTACGTAGAAAGTTTCGAGTAAATACAAACTTTGCAACTAATGCATTTGCTTGCAGACAAAACCCATTCAGAACATCTTATTACTGTTGCTCATGGCATGCTGCCTTGCACATGACCTATAACAACAGTAGGATTAACTCAAACACAAAGGACAGCAAATTGGAACCTAACAGTGGCTGTATTAACTACCTGCATGCTCCCAAGTGAACATAAAATGTGTCTATTTCATCTAGATGTTTTCCCAGTGCTTTTGGCATAGTATCAAGTGCTCCAACCACCACAGGGACTACTCTTACATTCACCTGCCAAATCTTACAAAGGTCCCTGGCCAGGTCTTGGTACTTATGGATCTTTTCCATCTCCTTCCAAGCTACCCTTATGTCACCCAGCACAGCTATGTCAATAAGACGACACATCTTCATCTTATCTAGGACTACAACAACCAGACCCCTATGTTCTATAACATGATCAGTCTGAATGTTAAAGACCCAGGGGATCTTGACATGGTTGGTCTCTACAACTTTTTACGGAACATGGTTGTACCATTTTGCAGTCACTTGGACACCATACTTCTTACACAGATCCCAGTGAATCACCTTGGCCAACTTGTCATGTTTTCCTTTGTACTCCGTCTGGGCCATTATACTACATTCGCTGACAATAAGAAATACGATCTCCTCTGCATTATTACACATTCTACACCTAGGAGAGACGTTTTCTTTCTCTATCCTTGCCTTCATTGAAAATGTCTCTAGAGAGTGGTATTCTGCAGGAGTCAATAAATTTTGCCTTTTGTGTGTCCTATCGGATGGTAACAATGGACGGAGAAGAAGTGCGGCGCGCTGCAGCCGGCCGAGATTGTAAACGGTGGACTGAATCTCAGTGAAACACAACATTATTGTCCCTTCAGAGTCTACTTCACTCTACTTACCTGTAGAGCGAATACTACATTTGCATTGTTCCCTATGCCGGCAGGCAAATTGCTAAGAGTTTTACACAAAATAGCGCCCTCAAGTGTTCGGTCCCGGACGCCCTGTGACATGCGCACTACATTAGCGTCCTCTTTTTCTCTTAGCGCAGGCGGAGGTAACGTTGTTTTAAAAAGCTCCAGATTTTATTTAAAATTCAGGCGTTATTTCCTGCTTTGAGAAAGCTTCTTAATAAAATATTATAAAATATTATATTGTAGAGTTGTGTGTTGTGTTGTGTTGTGGTGTAGTTTTAGAAATGAGTAGAAAGTTGGGGAGAGCAGGGCCCGTCGGAACTGGAGGGACTTACATCCCTCCGGGACAGCCTGAACTCTCGGGGGGATTGCATCGGTGACAATATGTTGCCGCTGCAGCAATCCCCCAGTCAGCCCCCTCAGCTACTACCGGCTGCCGGGATGACGGACCCATTAACCGGGCGAGGGACCCTACAGTTCCTCCGTCCCCGGTTAGTGTACATGGGTCCACCCAACCGAAGGGGAAACGCCCCGGTACGGCAAAGAAATTGCCCGGTACCGGGCCTATACCCAAAAGAGGGCAATCAGCCAAGCGTGGCTCTGTTACGGAGCTCACCGTGGCCACCCCAGGCCCCTCTTCGGGGCACATGCAGCCGGAGGGATTACCCCTCCACGGCTCAATGCACACGGACCCTCCCTACGCCACCGTGGAAATCACAGTGCCCAGGGACGAGCTTTTGTACGGCCGCCTTGACCACACAGCACCCGCCTATGCTATCGGGCTCGGGACACGGTCGGCCGCCCAGGCCATTGGCCAGGGGGAGCATGCTCCATGGGGCCCCCTCGGAGTGGTACGCTCCGAGGGCCTTCCCTCCACATCGGGTTTTATCCGTTGTTTGGGCATCCTCGTAGCCCAAGTGACATCCGAGCCATCCTCAGAGACCACTCGGGGGCGTTCTTCCAAAAAGAAGGGAAAAAAGTCCCGCCGTCGAGCTCGAGCGGGTTCTCCGAACGGGCGCACCCTGGCAAACGCCACAGAGGTGGCGACCCTATCTCCCAAGGGGATTTTTTGGAGGCATTTCATACCCTTGGGCCTGCGTGATGATTCAGGCCAAGGCCCCTATGACTCGGCCACCCCTGAGGGGCCCCCTACAGTCACGGTTGGATGAAGCAGAATCAACGGGGTCTATCGCACACGGCTAGCCATGCTCCGGAGTCCCCTCCGGGCTTGCAGCCCCCGCCCGCCAGTCATAACGGCCAGGGCCGCGTGACTGCCGGCCAACGGACACTGCCACACACGGCTGCCAGTGTGCTGGCGTTACTGCCAGGTATAAGCCTGCACCCGTCGGCGTCCTTTGAGTCAGACAACGACTCACCGGGACACCGTGACGATGCTATTGCGCCATCGGGGTATGGCTCTCATTCCCCGGGGACATCTCGTCCCCCCGACTCGGTCATCTCGGCCGAGGAAGAGGAGGAGTTGGCCAACAGCATTCAGAGATTGTCTGTCTCTGAGACCGAGCTGCGGCTGGTTCAGAGGGATATTATTAGGGCTTTGAATCTCCCCTTTGACTCTGAACCCCCTCCTGAGGAGCGCCAATCGTTCAAAAGGAGGTCGGGCCCGGTGACTGGAGTACCCAAGGCCTTCCCCGTGATGCCCTTGGATCGGGTGTGCGTTGACCGCATGGACGGGGTGATGGGGGCAAAAACCTGGACTCCGTACTCCAAACGTACGAAACCCTACTATCGTTTTCCCTCCGGGGATTTCGATAAATATTTTGCCACCCCCGTCCTGCCGGACTTGGCCATGAACAAGCTGGCCGCTGACAAAGGGGCAGCATCTTCCAAGCTCCCCTTTGCGGATAAGACCCGCGGGAAGCTGGAGGACGTTGCCCGGAAGATGGACACTTCGGCTCGCATGGGTATGCGCGCCACTTCCTTCCTCCTGCTCCTCTCTGAGTATTTGGCGCTGGGGTGCGAAGAAGAGTACCGGCCGACATGATGGTGGCTGCTCTCCACTGCCTCAACAACAGGCTAAGCTCCGTTTTGGACCAGTTCACGAGAGTGGCGACCCTGGCGACTTCGGCACGTCGAGCCAATGTTCTTGACGCGCTATTTTTGCCATCAGTGGGTGCCCCTAAGTGCCTAGATGACCTTCCGCTCACAGGGTCGGATTTGTTTGCGGGAAAATTTCAGGAATCAATGGAGGCTGACGCTAAGCGCCTCAAGGCCACTGATAAAGTCAACCTGAAGAAGCCGCAAGCCCCGGCATCCAAAGCCGCGGGTAAGGCTAGAAAACAGGCGTCGTTTGCCATCCCCCAACGCCGCCTGCAAAAGGCGACCCGGGGCAGTTTTCGTGGCCGTGCCGAAAATTTGGCCAGCTCACATTTTTCACAGCCCCCTCTCGGACAGCAGCGTGCCCAGTCGGGCCGCAACTTTCGTGCGCCCGCTCCCCGTTATACCGGGGCGTGGCGCAAGTGACTTGATTGTCTTCGGGCGACCTCCCGCCGACGGACCCGTGGGAGGCCGCCTTCAGGAGTTCTTGGAGTCCTGGGTTCAGGTTACCTCTGACCGGTGGGTTCTCGAAACGATCAGACGCGGTTACGCGCTCGAGTTTACGAGGACCCACCCCCCCCCCGGCAAGTTTGGACCTGAAAGACGCATAACTTCATGGCCAGAGCACCGCAAATTCCTACGTTTCCAATACAACGATACCTTGTGCGAATTTGTTAGGACTTTTCACCTCACCGCGGGTGTTCAACCCGGATCACAAAGACGATCTGGGCGGCACTGCGGAGGCAAGGCATCATGATTTTTATGTACCTCGACGATTGGCTGGTCTTGGGTGGTTCTCGTGAGGAAACGGAAGCGGCGCTCCGGCTTACCTGGTGTCTAGCTTACGACCTTGGATTTATAATCAACACCGAGAAATCTCGGCCCATCCCCTCGCAGGTTCCCACCTTTCTAGGTGCGTCTCTCGACCTTCGCAGGGGGCTCGCCCGCCCATCGGAGGGCCGCCTGTTGAACCTTCAACAGTGAGTGTCCCTCTTCCTCCCGACGGTAGTGGCTCCGGCACTGGCGTGGCTCAGGCTGTTGGGCCTTATTTTTGCAGGCTGAGCATGAGACCTATCCAACTTCACCTGCTCTCCTTCTACAAGCCCATTCGGCATCCAATCCACCATCCGGTGCCTGCTACGCCCTGGCTAGTCCCCCAACTTCGCTGGTGGCTAGTCGAGGCGAACATCACGCAGGGTCGTGTTTTCCGACGCGTCGCTCCACGGCTGGGGGGCAACCCTCCACCCGCGACAAGTTGCGGGCGTATGGGGTCCCGATCACCGATCGTCCCACATCAATGTCCTGGAAATGTTAGTCTCCAACGCACTGAAACATTTTTAGACAGACATCAAAGGGTGAGCTGTCCTGGTGAGATGCGACAACACCACAGTGGTGGCGTACATCAATCACTAGGGGGGCACTCGGTCGGGCCTACTGGGTGCACTAGCGTGGGACCTTATCCTCTGGTGCATGCACCGTGGAATAGCACTGTCAGCAGTCAACATCGCGGGCGAAGAGAACGTCACAGCCGACACTCTCTCCAGAGGCTGGATCGTCCCGACGGAATGGTCCCTGCTCCCACAGGTGGCTCAGTCGCTCTTCCAACTGATCGACAGGCCCCACTTGGACTTTTCACCTTTCACGCGAACAATCAACTGCCGGTCTACTGCGCAAGGGGCCCAGACCCCAATGCGTGGCAGATCGATGCACTGACGGTGCAGTGGGACAGCCTGCTGGTCTATGCGTTCCCGCCCATCTCCCTCATTCTTTGGGTGCTTGCCAAGATCGAGCAGGAGGACTGTCAAATCCTCCTAATAGCTCCATTCTGGCCCCGCCAGCCGTGGTTCCCCCAGCTTGGGGATGATCCATCGGGCTCCGGGGGATCTTCACCTGACTTGTTGGGTATTGTCACGCGATCCCTCTGCTCAGCAGGCCCTTCGCGACGAGCTGCAACGATCGCAGCTCACTCACGTCGAGCCTCAACCAGAAAGGTATACGACAGCCGACTATGCCATTTCTTTAAATGGTGTAGACGGAAATCCCTCCGTCCCTCCAATACTTCTGTAGGGGAGGTGGGGGATTTCCTTGTATATCTTTTTGACAGCAGCCTCTCGACGGGCACGGTAAAAATTACCGGTTGGCCGTCGCCGCAATCCATTTGGGTTTCCCAGACGGTTCTTCTGTCTCGGATAACCGGGCAATCAGCCAACTTGTCAAGGGAATGTTTGTATCTCGTCCTGGGACCTCTTTAGCGTGCTGTCTACTTTGGCAAAGCCCCCTTTTGAACCGATGGATTGTTCAACCTTGTTGCAACTCTCCATCAAGGTTGCTTTCCTCCTGGCCATTGCTACATCCCGAGTTGCACTCTCTGTCGGTGGGGGCAGGACACAACTGGTGGGAACCAGGCAGTGTCCGCCTGGTCCCTACGGCTGGTTTTCTTACCAAGAACCAGTCGGAGTCCTTTACGCCTCCTGACATTATGTCCCGGATATTAAGTCCTTTTCATCAGAGCCAAATGACAAATTTTGGTGCCCGGTCCGGGCACTCAAATGGTACATTAGCCGTACGAGGTCACTCCATACGGGCGATGAAAAATTTGGATCGGTTGTTTAGAACTTCGTCTGCAATCAAATCATCGAGATACAACGACCGGTCGACAACGTAAATTGAGAAACAAATCTGTCAACTTTACCCCGCATTGCCCTCTATCGTCAAAAGTTGTCAATGTTTGAATAGCCTTATCCAAGGCTGTATAATGTACCAATCTGCAGGCGTGCAGCACACTGTGCGGCAATTCATTACTCAGCTCGTGAACGTGCATTGGAGACTGGCCAAGCTCTCTTATGAATATGGTAATTAAAATGGCCATCAACGGCCAATCACAGCATGTACATAATGAACGATCTGTCTGTTCGTGGAAGAACGAACAGACACAGACTTTACCGTCTAATTTACACAGAGCAAAACGAATGTTTCAATTGGCTGTTGAATTCCTACATCAAATTTTTCCATTGGCCTATCGGAAGTTCTTTGAGGTATAGAATAAAGTACACTGCATACACTGCCTGTTTGCGGCTGGCCGCAGCCGGGTTGCAATCTCTCCATATAGAAGCGTTCACATAAAGCCTGGCGTGCTGCAGCCGGCCGCAATCTTTAGAAAATAGGACAATGACTTGGTCCATTGTTATGCATGATACTCTATGCGCTGCACTGAGCCCAGGTTTGTTGGACCACGGCCCACCAACCCTCGGCGCTTCAAGGCGGGCCGCTGCCTGCCAATAAAAATATTGTTGACGTCCCTAAGTTGATCTTTTATATCTCTAGACCACTTACAGTATTTCTGCTCCTACAGTCCTTCAGTACAGCCTTATTGATGATAAGTTGATCTTTCATATCTCTGGACTACTTCTTACAGTCTTTCTGCTCTGCTGGAAACAACTGCTGGTCATCCATATGGCAATAGAGGGCTTCTGCAATCATGCTGGTTAAGAGTTTATATACATGTACATCAAATCACAATTAAGCATGTGATTAGTGTGATAATTGCTCGCAATGTTACCCGTCTTAAAATTCTTAATGATCAGAACTGTTCTTGCCTCAGTCATCCAAGGTGGGACCTTACCCTGTACCAGACAGTCTTGCAGATGTAGGGCCAATCGCTCATGCAAACTATGGAAGTTCTTCAACCAGTACCCATGCACATGGTTCCGGACCCGAAGCTTCTCAATTTTGCACTTTCCTAACTTGTCAATCTGGAATCCTCTTTGCTAAGATTTCTAAAAAGAATTCCAGTACCATCTTTGTATTAGGGAAAAAAAGCATAGCACGCTGAGTGCATACCTGTGCACACTACACATGTTCACCTCTTTCATTGTTGTCATAAGAAAAAAATATGTATTCTGGGTATATACAGAAACGGGTCTATCCAACATCCATTTGTGTGTTTGTAAAAGTTGTGCTTGCATACACACCTTCTTGCGTTAACTGATTTAACAGATATCCCCATTATAGGTTTGCAAATTGGAAACAGCACAGCAAAATTGAATTTCAGATTCATTTACGCCATACTAGGTAGGATTAATTTTATTTTCAATATTTCTTGTTTTACTTGTAGGATGTATCTCTGGGAGAATTGTGTGAACGGAAGCAAGAAATTTTGTGCAAACTCAGTGGCTTTAGCAGTGGTAAAAGCAAGAATCCATGGGAGAAAAACGAGTCCCCAACAAAAACAGTCACATCACTCTGGACCATACCCAATGACTCTATCACCAAACAGTAAGTATGCGTTGTATTACATGCACCTAAAACCTTTATGATGTAAAAGAAAAGGCAACTAAAAAAGAGATTTTAGAAAAAGTGAATGCTTTCCAATAAAGTTTAAAGCCTCGGATTTCTTCTACTCTAACAATTCAAGCAGCATGATCGACAGAATAAGGGTCAGTGCCCAAATTTCAACTAAAATTGTTGCAATTTTACATATTTGAAATTGCTTTACATGTACCTTAGTTTGTATTCTTCTTTCTTTACCAGATGTGCAAAACTCATACACTTGACACTTACCGCATACTGAGATCATCACATATACTTTGCACATAACAATAAAGATAAAACCTTTACCATGACATCACCATAGTGTCATCAGGACTAATTCAAAGTTTAATATTTTTTTAAATGAGGTCTGTTTTACTCTACTTATCTGTAGAGCCACTATTGATTCACTTCCACAATAGCCCCCTCTAAAAACTTCAAAATAGCAGTTCAGAAATTTTTTTTTAGACAGTGGGCCATTATATCTATCTAGGAATGAAGATCTCCTTCGACAATGAAACAGGTGAGGAAATAAAGAGAAGAATCCAGTTAGGTTTGGTGGAGTTTGGCAAACTCAGCTACATCTTTGGAGACCACACCCTTCCTATATCCTGAGACTAGGCCTAGGCGTCTAGTGAACTTTACTACCTGACAAGTCGTGCTTCAAATAGTCGCATTGTGGTATTTTTTCACTGCAGGCACACTGAAATGTAAAGTATGCATTGCAATGGACACCATTGCAGTAAGCAATTCTTTTGATGCAACAATATATCAGAGCCGACAATGACAATTGCCAAATTCTATCAAATTTATAACAAAATATTTGCTTACCAAAATGGCACCCACCCTCACCTTGTGCGTTACTTTGCTAAACAAACCATGGAGAAATAGAAAATACAGCAGCAAGATCGAACAACATGGCGCCAGTGACTTGAGCATGCCAAGCTTCATTCAGTCATTGTACAGGATTATTCTGTTATTCAATGTTTTGCCCATGCTGCCAAATTTTATTAGATTTATTGTAGATTCAAACATTGTCTTACTATTTTCTACATGATTTGGGGTTGAACAAAGAAAAATTTACTAGAGTGGGATTTGAACCAACAACCTCTTGATTAACGTGCCAGCACTCTACCAATTGAGCTATCTAGGGATCACACCCAAGTATACGCTACAACCTGGGAAGCGGCAGCCAAGGGATCACCTTTAATTTAGGGGATGCAACTTTTTATTTCAGATAACCCAGTCAGTTTCCCTTGTGGTTTATTATTTGAATTTTCTATAAAAATAGTCCTAAACTAAATTAAAATAACCTGAAATTCCTTAAATGTTTAATTTCTACTACAGCGCTTATTGTTATATATTTTTTTTTAAATCACTGAGCGAACGTGATTGCTGAAAAGATCTACCTGCAAAAAGTTAGCTGTCCTGTCCGACTTGCACGCAAAACTTTTTTTTGTACTTGAGGATTCTATACCCTGCATGTGTTGCAGGGAGAGAAAAAAATCGCCACTCCAGTCTGCACACAGTACACGTGCGTGACTTTCGTACTCTGGACTCTGGGATTGCTGGGTGGTTGGCATCTTTTGCATTGCCGGAACGAACGCAATCAATGGTAGACCCAAGAGTGGAATTTTCTGGATGGAAACGTTCTTATGAAAATAAGGCCTGTCTTCAATTCATTTTAATGACAATTTTCTTATCTGGGTCTGTCGCCAATCTTTGGTAAAATGGATCGTAGACTATCAAACCTTAGAGCAAAGACGAAAACATTTTCTTTTAAATTGTTGTGTAGGCCTACAGTTATAAACCGGGTCTATTTTGAAAACATGGTTTTCTATATTTAGATAGGTCCGCAAAAGATCCTTTAAAATGTATTGTTTTTATGTATTGATAGCTTTTGTTGTTATTGGTATAATATTGCAAACAAAATGTTTATGACGAAGAAAGCTGAAGTTGGATTTTGAAACCTATTTATAACAAACAAGCTTGAGAAAATAGAACTAGCTGTTGCAAACTGCTTACCAACCAAAAAGACCTGTGGTACAAATGCAAAAATTAGTTAGTGGCCTGACGTTTGGACCCATGCAGAGTCTTTCTCGAAGGCTTACAAGCTTGTAATTCATCTTTGAATATTAGCTTTGTTTATTTTCATTATTTTAACTAACTTGAAATGATCATTCTGATGGCTGTGAAAATTACTTTGAGTTATTAATGTGTAAGTATACCCGGAAGAGGTTTCTGCACAGTACAGGAAGATGATGAACTCTTGGGCAACTCTGAAATTGTCACAAATATCCTTTTGAACACCTAATCATCTGCATCTCTGTGATTGACATCTCCTATGTCCCACGGAATTTGATAATGGATGTGGCTGTTCTATATATTGAAATACGAAAGGAAAAGGAAGAAAGGTTAACTATAAATGTATTGTTTAAATTCACTTAGTAAATATTCCCAATGATACCTCCATTGTTGCACAAAAGCATGAGACAATTAACTTTCTTTAGGATTGAAAGTATTTTTATTTTTCTATGATTTATTATTATACTGGTTAATTTTTAACATTCCACTTGCTGGCTGAAATTGTGTACAAATGATCATCAACAAGTTGAAATCCACACAAGGATTTTGTGCTGATCTCATTCCCAAAGTGTACCATTTTGAACTCTTGTCCAAAGTTTAAGGCCTCCATAAACTCAAAAACTTCCCACCGCATATTTTGAGTTTTAGACAAGTAATTTCTAGACATTCTACCAAATTTGTAAGTCAAGTGAAGCATAGTCAAATTTAAACCAGTAGTCTGTAGTTGTTAAAGTAGTGCTACAAGTTGATATCAGCCCCGTCAGAGGTGTTCATTATTTATTGGCATTATTAAAAGAAATTTGTTTTAATTGTAAGTTTATATTTCTGTATCAGGAAGTCGGAAGCCTTTCAGGATGATACAAACAGCTACAACCCTTGGACCAGTCAAGCTCCATTTTCCCTTTTTCGGCCTGTAAAAGAGAGTAACACCAATTATACAATGACGTACAGTAAGGCTACTGTTCGTCATATGTCAGTTAACGAGCCCCTTGACTGTAACATTAAAGGGAGGCCAATGGGAACCCATGAGTTGTCAGAGTTTAAGAAGATGTCAATGCAGGACCTGGAACATACTTTGCAAAAGGTTTGTATTAATTAGATGCTTATTAATTTTCAGGTTGATTTGCTTGTTATGATCTATTTTTCACTTCATTTTCACTCCAAACTAATATATTCTATTACACAAAATAATCACATAAAATAATCATGCACGTCGCTCACACAAATACGCCAAGAGAAACAAAGCCTATGAAGTAGCCCCAAACCCTGTATGTCCCACTAAGAAAAGGAAACCCCTTAGCTCCAACCCCCCTTCTTTTTTTACAACAAGCAAATTTGAGCTCTCTTCTGAGAAGCAAAATATAAATCATTGAACCTCCTTTTCTGACAGAAGACAGAAGAACTGAAAATATGATAAAAATGCTTGTTGCAAATTAGACAAAACAATAAATGCAGTTAGTGTGAAAGACCTCTTAGCCTTCTCAGAGCTGCCATTCCTGATTCTGCAGAAATTTCCCTGAAAATAAACCAATCTTTCCATGTTCTGATTAATATATTTGAAAATCTCCTTGATTATGGAACCTGTTTCCCTATGATCTTGTTCTAATTATCTCCCTGATTGCAAGATGCAAATGTTGGCAGCTCTGCCTTCTATGATCACTCTTTGTGTTTTCGATGTTGCCTCCGTTTCCAAGAAGAACCCTGCAGTGCCGATACACTTCCCCCACACTGGAAGCTGTCACCACTATTTCAAGGGAATTGTGAGTTCTGTCTCCATCTTTCCTAACACAGTCCACAATGATCTCTTGCCTCCAAGTATCCACATAATGACCCTTTGCCATTCCAAGGCCCTTCAAGAGAGCATGATAATTAAAATCATCACAGAGACTCAACCACTCATCTCACAGATTTGTAGATTAAAAAGATTTGTAGATTAAAACATACTTCTCATTCCCAACATCGTTTCACTGACAATGACACAGAAGCTCAGACAAACACACTTCTACAAGAAGTCCTCATCATTGATGACACCTTATTCTATTGATGGGTGTCACACTCAAGTTGCTACTCCCCAGATTCAATAATGAAGGTGGCAAAACGGCTCAAGCTGAATTGGTGTGGATTCGCTCTGAATATTTATCATTTAAAGCTAGCTCATTCAGCAGCTTCAGATGGAGTCAAGTTTTGTTTTAACAATGCCAGCCAAACTTGCCCACAGTACATAGATGTTGTCTTCATTATCAACACCAAGAGTTTTTCCTTTTTACCTACTCAATCTCCCACTTTCCTTGTTGCCTCCATTGCTGCCACCATTGTCGATGCTTTGCCTACCCTCAAAAGATCCATAGCCCAGAAGGAATGTGTTCAACTCTTCCTCTCATTGACATTTTGCCCAGCCCATGGTTGGCGTCGTCTGCTGACCTTCATTTCAATGATGGTCAATGGATGCCCTATCGATAGAATGGGGGAACATGTTGGCATATGCTTTTCCCCCATTCTCTCTCCTTTCAAGAGTGATATCAAAATTGGTGGCAGAACAGTGAAAGGTCAGTCTGATAGCCTCATTCTGGCCATGTCAGCCTTGGTTCAAGCGGTTGATTCACCTTCTCATTCATCCCCCACTATACTGTTACCACAACGAGCGGATCTCCTAGCGCAGCCGCAGTCAGGTTTCCTCCACCGAACACCAGAGAACCTCCACCTGACTTGCAGGCTGTTTTCGAGCATTCCCTCAGATCAACAGGAATTTCATAAGAGGTTGCGGAACTGGCAGCTGGAGCTGATAGGAAGTCGACATGCCTTACCTTAAAAAAGCCGATTACAACATTATTATAGGTGGTGCAAAGAACAGTGTATTGGTTCACGCACAGCACTTCTAAAACAGGTGGGAGATTTCTCAGTGACTGCTACAAGAGGCTATTGCAGCTGTACATAAGGGATTCTCTGATGGGTCATCCATTTCTCTTTACCAGGCGGTAACACAACTGGTCAAAGGAATGTTTGTCAAGCGCCCACCAAAACTAATCCTGCTACCTTTGTGGGACATGGTCAAGGTTTAACATACATTAGCACTTAACCTGTTTGACCTTTATCTTGAGGATTTTTTTCGCTTCAGAAAAGAGGACGCTATGCCCCTGGGCATCAATGGTAAAGGGTATGGGCACTGGGCACATATATAAGAGAAAAATTTGTGATATATTTATTTTTTATTTTACTGGGGTTTTTTTCTTGGGGGGGGGGGGGGATATTTTGTTGTGTTGTTCAGCCTAGGGAATATTACAATTGTAAGAATTAGCAGGTAAATATTGTAGTAAACATGTTTGTAATCTCCGTAATTGTCATGAAATTTCAGCCGATTTAAGCGTAGTCTTTCCCTCTTTCCCTCTTTTCATCATTTGTTAAATACTAAGTAATTTGTTTAAATCTTTTAGCCATTTTATTGTTCAAGCTAAGCTTAATATTTCTAATAGATGTTTTTTGTGTTTTGGGTTGTTTTTTTTGCATCGGGGATAAATAATACAATTTGTTGTTTACCCTTACACCGATGTGTGTTAGCACTGTATACTCGGTACTTACCAGAGTTCTGTGAAGAAAAAACACAGGCAAATCACTCGGATGGGATTCGAACCCACAACCTTTGCATTGCTAGAGCAGATGTCTTACCACTAGACCAATGGCTTGAGGCAGTTCGAATCGTTAGCAGTGGGTACCGCAACAATTTAATAGATGTTATTTTTTGCATCGGGGATAATGAATACAATTTGTTTTTTTACCCTTACACCGATGTGTGTAGCACTGTATACTCGGTACTTACCTGAGTTCCGAGTATACAGTGCTAACACACATCAGTTTCAGGGTAAAAACCAAATTGACTTAAATGTTTCTTTTTTTCAACACGCTTTTTGGTTTGTGTATTGACTATTTCTTTTCATTTAGTTTACCTTTTTTATAAAACCATGTCGGGGATACTTCACTCAGACCCAGAAAGTCTTCATCATTCAGCCTAGATGCTATCAAACTCACTCTACGACAGTCTGGCATTTCTGATTTCTTAACACACTGAGGCCATGGCAACCAAGAGAAGAAGTTGTCAAAAAGACAAACTTATGATAATAGACTTTAGCAATACATCAGACTGTAAATTGATGATAATAGTTTGATAATTACTCCCCATACACTATGCATGTCCAACAGATATTGGGGATTTATTTATTTTTTCACTCTTGTCTACAAAATGTCTACATTAAGGGTAACGAGTCGGCTCTGGCCAATATACATGGTAACTTTGAAAATTGTTCAAATCTATCAAACATTTTGTATTATCTCATCTGAAATGATAGTAGAGTGATCTTCTTCAATGAAGCTTATTCGCTCCTGGGACCTGGACTTGGTTCTCCACAAATGGCCAGAGCTCCTTAGAACCATTATATTAAGGTCTTCATCTTTCCACAACTTGACCATAAAAACAGCTTTGTTATTAGCAGCCCCTAATGAAAGTGAGCTCTGGACTTATCTCCTCATGGTTTCCAATCTGACTACTATTTCTAGTGTTTTCTAGAGGACAAACTGGTGCCCTTGAGGTCTTTAAAGTTCTGCCTAGTAAGTTATTTCTCTTAGAAAATGTAACATTTTTGAGAAGGACAAATTGGTAAGTGACATCAGATCACTTGGTTTCCCTCCTTCTCTTCATACCTCATGTTTTTGGATGTGTGGAGCATGTGGAGAAAGTTGAAGAGATGTTTGTGCGTCTCCTGGTTAAGTGTTGTATCTTGGCAGGCATAAAATATTTTACTCAATTTCATTTGTGTGCATCAGCGTCGCTGATGATGGTTGGCTAGTTGACAGGTTTGCGATATTTGTGTCCATTGTTCCAGTGGGGATTGGTTTTCAGAACAAGTGCCTTAAGTCTTGATTATTTATTGTAAGATTCACTGGCAAATTCTGTGTTTGTTGTAGTTTGGAAAATGTAAGTTTTTCCTTCTAAATGTGGAATTATCAGAAAATGAGCGTTTGCACCACATGTGTGTAAAATACTTAATAGATTGGGTGTACCTGCATACTTTTACACAATGGGGACTTTTACACAATGGAACAAAGGTCCCCACAACGTTTTTCTTTGTTAAACTGGGTCCCCACAACGTGATTCTTTAGAAAGGGAATAATAGAACAACAATAGGAAGTCCCCAGAATGTGTGTGCTAAAGTGTGTGCTAAAGTGTGTGCTAAAGTGTGTGCTAAAGTGCGTGCTAAAGTGCGTGTGTGTTTTTAGAGGGTTTAAGGTAATATAGGTGTTTTTTATGTTTTGGGGTTTTGTATTTTGTCTGGTAATAGAATCTCCCAGAGTTTTTTTTAGTCGTTTAAGAAAATGTCCATCTTCATTTCCTTCACTCCATTTCTATTTTAGGTTTCCTTGGGAAAAAGGGGGGAGTATTTGTTTTATTTCTTCCTCCTGCTTGAACATAATGTGGGGATTTGGGGCTAGATTTTAGCCTTAGTTTTGGAAATGTATTTGTAGGAATAAAGGAGAGTATTTTTTTAAGCACTGCAGTTCACCATTGGAATCCACGCGCACTATTACACCAATGCAGTGTTTCAAACATAGCTATTTATAATAGTAAAAATAATAAAGAACACAGCACCTCACAATCAACAACAGAATTAAACAAAAAGAAATAAAGAAAATACATTCAAAAATACAGATCATAAGCTTGAAAATAGATGAGTTTTGAGTTGGCGCTTGAAGGTGGCAGTAGAAGCTGTTTCCCTGATAGCACATGGCAACTTGTTCAACAATTTAGGGGCTACAACAAAGTTTGTCCCCATTTCTTTTTGGAGCGTGGAACAATCAGCCGGGTGGTATCAGGAGAGGATCAAAGCCCCTGCGACCTCCAGGCCCATCTATATTGTATAAGGAGAGACTGTCCGATATGTAACTTGGAGGTTGCAGTTGGGAGGATTTGTAATTGCAGGTAATGTTTTTTAGGGGTAACTACAATCCCTTTCAAATGGTGTAAACCATCAGATAAAAGACTTTAGACCCAATTTCCTAGAGAGGCAGTGATTGATGGAATTTGTTTTAAATCAAAGAATCAACCCAGGTTAGTTTGCCATGCTATTTGGCTATGTCTCAGCAGGGAAATTGAAATTTTGAGATTTGTATCCAAAATGTTGGCATAGTACACATTGTTTATAAACAGACTGCTCAGAACTGTCCAATTTCAGTATGCAGGGTTTAAATAAAATTCAAAAACATGCAAATATTTGGACATTATATAGTGTGCGTTATTTGAAGATTTTGAGTTTTTTCAATGTCAGGTAAAGCAAGAGGATAAGCAAGCAGGAAGCTGTCACTATGAAAGAGGGCAAAAAATACAATTGGAGATGGATCGACGTGTCAAACAGCAACATACTACGTGGAACCATATTCCTAAAGGTAACCAATTTCATGCTAGTTGTACAAGTCACACTTTTTTTAACTAAAAGTTTTTACCAACAAATAGTTAATATTAATCTCGCTAGTGTGGAAGACACCGCACATGGTATTTATACCATCCATCATGAACTGCACGTGGCAAACGGGAGCTTACGCAACACCACTTTCTGGCTGACAACCTCTTGTTGTTTCTGGAATTTCGGCTTATGGACTTTGAAAAAAGTGACTTTGATTTTCAATTCTGATTATTTAAAATCTCAACTTTTTTCAAGTTAATTTTTGAAGTTCTGAACTTTTACTTTTTGACATTTAAACCTTTTGACATTATCTTTTTTTCCTATGTGAGTATTAACTGCTTCCCATTTGATGACTTGTATATCCGCCAAATATTTCTGGATGGGCTTATGGCGGATGGTTTATTACGACCAAAACAACTTCGGAGCTGATGTAGCAGCAGCCTTATTATACTCAGACAATAACAAAATGCAATAAGCTTAGCCAATATGTGATTTTCCGCCACAGCTTGACACTGCAATTTATTTAAGTGCTATTCATACCTGCAATTAAATGCCAAAATTAATAACACTATTTAAAACAACAATTTGTAAAATGGCAAGGAGCCGGATACCGGACATAGGGCAAAACCAGCTGACAGACAAACAAAACATTCATGTAACAATGGACAACCATAAACACAGTGGCCACACCAAGGACTACCACGCCCTTACCAAAGTGGCCACACCAACAACAAAAGTGACCACACCAAGGACTATACCAAGCCCTTTTACCAAAGTGGCCACAACAAGGATTATCACGCCCTCACCAAAGTGACCACACCAAGGACAATCATGCCCTTTTACCAAAGTGGCCACACCAAGGGGGGTACCACATCCTTACCAACATAAAACACAGCTGAGCTACATGTAGGACAACCACACTCAGGTGTATCCACACATGAACATTGTGGGGGTCTAGTGACCCCAATACAGTTCAAAAACATGTCACGCACCTTGCCTGAACCATTCACCTATGCACACTGTGCATCTATCAATGAAGTATTTAAAAAGTCCTACATAAAAATGCTATTCCCCAAGTTGGAAAACGAGGGGGAAGAATGGCCCCGGCGGAACCGCCGGGCACCCTAAATCTAACTTTACCATTAATTATAAGTGATAAAAAGAGAGAAGTGTATCCCAGTCCTAGTAACACATCATAAATTCCCCAAGTTGGAAAACGAGGGGGACAGGTAAGATAGCCCGACCGAAACACGGATGGCACTATCGTAAGAAAAATTACATAACCTTGGCCATTACAACTAGAAATTACGTGATACAATTTTTTCTACAAATGAAATTATAATACATTTACTATTTTCTGTCATTTTCTGCGAAAAACTGCCAAACGTGCAACGCACGCCCCAAGAAAAGTGACAGTACCTCAAACAAAAAATTAACAAGTTCCCATTGAAAGATTATTAATGCAGTCAGCGAAATTGTCACAAAACATGGCATTGCCAGCCTCGGATAGATGGACCCCATCAAACCTATACAAAGACAATTCCATCCACTTGAACTGTGGATGACGCAAAATCATGCACCCATGTCGCTGGCAGCAGGTGCGCATCCATCGATTAATCTTTTTACGCTGCTGCTCCATGCCCGTCTGCGAATGAGCCCCAAAATAAAAAACCCGCGGTAAAATTTCTGACCAAAAAACAACAGTAGTTGGAAACTGATCCCGAATTTCACTCATGAAAATTGAAATTGATTGGCGAATGGAATACACATCAATAGTGAGTAGGTCATTTGTACCAAGATGGATAATAAGCACCGCTGGTGGAGGGGCATTTTTGGGCATAGATGAAAGTAGGGACGACAGGTCACTTAACCTTGCTCCGCCTCTACCCCGCCACAGCACAGGAACCGCACCGACTGCCAGTGAGCGCTGGGCCCAACGAACCAATGAATCCCCAACAATCCACACGCTACCTGCACAAATCCGAGAGAGATAACCCAAATTAATAATGTTTTACCCCATACTAGTAATACCAGGTAAAGTACACACTGCTTCGGGTCTAATATAAGTAAGTGCCGCATCCGAACGCCAACGGCCCATACGCTGAATCTCCTCCAGTGGGACCCCCAAGCTATGAGCAACTGTTGCAGCACCGATACGAAAGGAATGGGCCCGAATCCGCAGATCACCCAGTCCACCAAAACCTAGTGCTCTCTGAAGCACTGCATTAAACTGATAACGTGTTAAAGGTGTTCCACCGAAATGACAAAACAACGGACCCGTGACCAATGGCCGAACCTGGATAAAATCACGTAGTGCCGTAACAGGACAAATTGACTCATCATCTGTACCAACTACATGTAGTCTGATTACCAAAGGTCGACCTGCCTGATTGTTCTTACATGTGCGAAAAGACACCAGCACTGACCCGCAACCTGTTGAACTAAATACAATACCTGAAAGCAGTAACACAGAATCCTGAATATGATTTGCTGAATCGGCAGTAAACTCACCCACTCTCATGAACCCAAAGAATGCACACAACATTGCCGCCTTGAACAGCAACTCCTCAAAGCGTGAATCACAAACATGAGGTAAAGCCCCCAAAATAGTAATGAGAATTGATACTGTAATTGGAACCCGAGTATCACTCACTCGACGATCCCGACGACAACCCTCCAATAATTTAGAAACAAAAAAATCCTTTGTTGGATCAGAATAACCGTGAAACTTATGATAAAACCCTACCCCAGCTACATAAGTGGCTATAGTTGCTGATGCACAACCTTTGAGAGAAAGCCAAGCAATAAATGCTCTAACCATTGCAGAAGTAATAGGCATAGTGGGAGCCGTCGACCCTTGCCCCATGAAATCACAGAAAGCATTCCAACCGGTGGAGTAAGTTTTGTAAGAATTCTTGGCAAAAGCAATGGACAACAATCTAGATATCTCACCCACTACCAGAGGATTGGAAGAGATGGAATTGGTGTCATCACCCAATTGGCATTCGGAGCTGCAGCCCGAAATCGATCCATCTGAAAACGTGATAAAGAATCAGCCAATTCATTACAAACCCCAGGGATATGCACTGCCTTAAAAACAATACTGTACTTCAGGCATTGCAGCACAAACAATCTCACAAGATGCATTATCCTCTCGCACTGCGATGTTTGGCTGTTGATTATATGAACCACTGCAAAATTATCAGAGCGGAATCGGACCCGCCGATTTGCCAGCAAGGGACCCCAGCACAACACAGCAACCAGCAAGGGAAAAAATTCAAGAAATGCAATGGAAGGCTGCTGATGAATTAAGCATGAAGGCCAGCGACCTTGCACCCACTTGCCTTGAAAAAAGGCACCATACCCTACAGAAGCAGCTGCGTCCGTATACAGCTCTACTGAATCGTCCCACGCACAAGCTGAAATTGGGGACACACCATTGAAGTGGTCCAAGAACTCCAACCACATAAGCAAATCCAACTTAGCCCCTTTCGACAAACGCACCCTGTGGTGAGGCCTAGTGAGCCCCCGAGAGAGAGCAATTAGTCTTCTCAAAAAGGCCCTACCAGGAGACACTGCCTTGCAAACAAAGTTCAAGGAACCAACAAGTGATTGCAGTTCAACAAGGGAAATTTTAGTCTTACCCAGTGCGACATGAATTTTGCTGCAGAGTGCACGAATTTTCACTAAAGGCACCCTAACTTGCTGGGAAACAGTGTCAATCTCTAAACCCAAATAAGTTATAACTTGAACTGGACCAACAGTCTTTTCCTGTGCTAGGGGCACGCCCAACTTCTCACATATATCTGTAAAGGCTGAAAGTGCCTCCCCAGAGGACCCAAAGGAGGTGCCAATAAACAAAAAATCATCCAAATAATGAGTAACAAACTGTGATTGGATAATCAGCTTAACCTGAAATTCTAAAAATGTACTGAACATTTCAAAAAGGGAACAGGAAATAAAACAGCCCATAGGCAAGCATTTGTCATAATAAAATAATCCATCAAAAGTGAAACCCAACAAGTCATAATCCTCCGGGTGCACAGGGAGCAGTCTGAATGCGGATTTAATGTCAGATTTCGCCAGCCAAGCACCCTTACCCGCATGCATGACAAGATCAACTGCCGTGTCAAAGGAAGCATAATGTACAATACATTGATCACGCGGAATAAAATCGTTAATTGACCCACCTATTTTGGGGTGGGATAAATGATGAATTAGCCTAAATGCACCTGGCTCTTGTTTAGGCACAAGACCAATCGGCGAACACTGCAGGTTAGGCAAAGGACGGGTAGCAAATGGGCCTGCAATACGGCCTAAACTTATTTCTTTAGCGATTTTTTCACGCACAATTTGCGGGTGCTGTGCGGCAGAAGGTAAACAAACTGAATCCCTACACACCCGTGGACCTAAATAACCAATATGAAAACCATGAGTAAAACCGTCAAGTAATACAGAAACTGCCTTTTTATCAGGGTAACGTTCTAACCAGTCACGCAACACAAAAAGCTTAATTGGCGTTGTAGGCACGAAAATTGGCAGGCTTACCCGTCGCCGCTGCTGGCAAACTTGCTTGCTGGCCTTTCGGCTTTCCGCCATTTTGCGTCATTGGCGCCCGCTTACCAAACGCACGCCTACCATTGAGCGAGCGGTCACCAGCGAAACTAGCAGCAGCGGCTGCAGACTGCCTGTTACCCTGGCTACCACCAGAGCGACACGTAGGAGCGCCATGACCTGGGCGGAGGCAAACACTACACTTATGGGCATATCTGCAGTGACTGTATTGGCAGCCACGCACCCTGTTGAATGCATAGCAAACACCACTGCCTCGATCATTGTTATTGTTGCGGCTATACATGTAGTTAGCATTGCCAAATTGGGTTGTGTTACCCGCAAAAGTACTGGCACTGGACCGGAATGACACTGATGCGGCTACCGTTACCCAAAGCTCCATGTCCATGTCGCCCCAGCTAGTGCCAGGATCGGCCGCGTTGCGTAGCCTAAATTGCTCATCATAAGCCCTCCAACTCGGCCCGGGAAACTGAGCAGCGGCCAAACGAATTGTCTCGGCATATTGCAGTAACTCTTCCGCCCGAGCTGGGTGTTTTTCCAAATATATGGCCATAAAAACATGAAAAGCCGAAACCCACTTATCCAGAGTATCAATTTTTACTCTAGGCTGCACAGCTGGCCTGAGTACCATGTTACCCCCTTCATTGATTGCAAAAACCATCTCTGATTGCTGCTGGGTAGCCAAGAGTTGAACAGTGTTTCCATGTAACAACTGAGAAAAATCAATATACTCTCCGTCCCAAATTGTTTGCTTGGTAGCAGACGGAATTGCAAGGCCCAGTGATTTACCCTTATTGTAACTTGGAACCGCCGGTGGCAAGCCAGCTTGGCTAGGCAAGCTTACAGTCAACCCATGAGGCTGAGTATCCGGCTTGTCTGTAGGCCTACCTAATGTACTAATATTGTACCCTGGGCATTTATATTATTATCACCATTAACAAACAACTCACCACCCGGACCGTCATTACCGCGGTCTCTTCCTTGGCCTGCTGATGTCGATGGTGACGAGTTGGCAGTCGCCCCGGACTCTGCCGCTTGTGCAGTGACAGAAACGGCGGCCGCTGCAGCACCGGTTGCTCGTTGCCTCTTGGGCGGCGGCACTCCACCTCCTTCAGCAAATCGTGCGGGTGCACGAACAGCCCGCTTCGAACGCGGCATGCCGAAAATTAAAGTTCGACGAACGTGAAAAGTTCAATTAGGCCTAATGTTCGTGTAGGATTATGAAATAGTTCGTACTGTAGTAGTACTGGTAGACAAATTGAAGGCCGACAAAAATAGTGTTATTTTAAATTATAGGGCCTAGTTAAAGTTAAATGACACTGGAGTCCGAAGAACTCGTGGAAACCTGACGACGCAAACAGGAAAAAAGGAGAAGCCTTCCGTCAAAGTCCGTAGTCTCCCACCCTGACGATGAGCCTCAAATGAAAGTGGATGAATTCCAGCAAGCACCAAAAGACGACAGCCCCGAACTGACGAATAACTTCAGTTCAGAAGTCCGGCGAATATTCCGCTACCTCCACACCAAGTAGTGAAGCAACACACGAAGACGGAATTATAATTTTAATGTAAACTGCAACAGTGCAAAAGACGATCTATGTAGCTCCCCCTCAAATGAAATGAAACAGTCACTTTTGCACGACAAAGATCTCCCGCGTACAACGTGTACACCAGACGCCGCCGGGAAAGATAAGCCCGCCGTGCACGTAAATACTATGCTCGACGAAAAGCTACAAACTGCAGGAGAACGACGACGCAAAAGTAATCGTTAAAACGATCCCTGCTCAGTGATAATGTCACTGCCGCTACAAATTAAGAAAATTGGGGGAAGAACCTTCAAAGTTCCACCTACGTGTAAGTTAAAGTAGAACAAAAGATGTACCCAAACAGTACAAAATCAGACAATTTGCCTTAGCAAATATTATAAAGTTTGGCTTCAATCACAAGCTGTGACAAAGTGACGCTAAGCAAGACAAATTTCCCTCCAAAAAGGTTAACAAGCGACTTGCCAATATTATGCTCTCATTGGCTGACCTTTCTAACTTAAGGACCAATCAAATCGTTTTCGCCGCTACGGCTATGCTGATTGGTTGTTGGCTTGAACATCTGGACCCCCTAAACCAGTATAAATAGCTTCACACATCACAATTGCCAGAATGGGCCAGCACGTCCAACCGTTAACACACCACAGTACATGCACATTAGCCTGATCCATCACGTATGCACGGCAACAGCCGATCCAATCCAAGCATGAACGCACAGAACAGGAAATGTGATATGGTATGCTGAGTATAAAGCATTTGATCATAAAATTGATAAAATGAATTATATTTTACCACAATTTGAAAATTCCTATTGGTCTTTTTCTCACCATTGTAAGCTTGGCTTTGGAGAGTTATGAATGAACAAAACTGCAGCTATAACCATGCTATAACTTATGGTCTTTGTGCTCGGGCTTGAGTGTTTAAGCCTTATTTATGAGGTGTGGACCTGAGAACATAAGAAGTCCACATAATGTAAGGACTTTAAACACTATGTGGACTTTACAGTGTTGAATAAAATGTTTTTTCTTAAAAGCACAAAGTAAAGGAATATGTTCACTGAAAGTATGTAACACAGAGCTTTGTGCTTCTTGTGTGTAAGTTTTCTTGACTAAGTTGCCTGTGGTAAGGAAAGGGGGATGTGATGTGGATTAAAGTCACCTATAATAAGGGAAGGGAGTATTGTGTAAAGTGGCGTAAAATAAAAGTGTTTGATACCATTCAATAACAATTTTTGTCAAAATCAAATAACATTCCATAACATCACATTTCAAATAATATATGTTCTGTACATTTTTGTACAGAATTAATATATATCTTAATTATTTATTTTTAGTTTCTGTCAGCAGAACATGCCCCTCACAAAGGCACAAAAATATATATAAAATACATTTATTAAGTACACTACTATATAATAACATCAAAACTTTGTGTGAATGTGGATTATTGTTTTATTTGTTGCAGATACAAGAAATGTAAAGAAAACTGAAGAGACACAGCCTGACTTTTCTCTGTATACATGTACCTCAGAAACTGAGCATTGTGAGATGACTCGATATTACCAGACGTTACCAATAGGAGCATTTTATGATTCTAACTTATTCCAGCAAGGTCATAACCCGATGTCAAAGTCGTCTCGTACGCCCTTCAAATCTACAGGTCCAGTTCAGGTGGGCAGAAATTTTTGTTACAATTTTTTTTTTTATTAAATGACAAATTAATAATGTTTACAACTAAAGAATTTAAAAAAATTATAAATGACAAATTAATAATGTCTACAACTAAAGGAAAATAGAAATGTAAAAAATTTCATCTGTTCTGCCATGATGCAAATCATCAACAAATCCCTAAAGTTGGATGAAGTTCCTCCTCTTTCTAAAGTTTCCCAGATTTATCCTGTCCTGAAGAAATCAAATTTGGACCTTAAATTAATGGGATGAGTAACTACTGTCCGCTGTCAAATTTGTGCATCCTTGGAAAAACACTGGGGAGAGTTGTGATCAAAACAACTCGCTACCAATCAGCTTTTGGTATCAACCACAGTGTTGAAATGGCAGTCATCAAAGTTCAGAATGATCTACTTCAAGCAATGAATAATGGGAAGCATTTCTCTGTTTATAGCGTTGTCTGCAGCATTTGACACCTTATAATTATCACAATGTACTTCAGTCCCACCCAAATAGTTGTGTCCGCTTTTTTAGGCTGCCCTACATTGTATTAACTAATTATTTACCATTCTTCCCACCTTCCATTTTGTCCTTTGTGTTTCCAACTTCTTGTGGTCAAGCTATCCCCTTCCCTTCATAACCCCCCCCCCCCTTTGTCTTCATAATCCCATGCTTACCCCCTGCCTTCTCTGACTGCTTTCTGCTTTTCTCTCTCCACTCTCTCTATTCATGTGTTTCCACTTGACTGCTCTTGTAACTCCTGTTTCTATTACAGAAAATACGTCACCTCCGATACCTACATATGCATTTCTTATGCGCATGCGCAAGCATTTCGCTGACACAAAACAAAAGGCTATTACGTCACCCACACACTGCACCTCCCAGTAGCCCATACGAATCGTCCTTCTTATTTCAGCGTGCGTGAAGTGTACACGCGTTTTTAGGTTAGCTCCTAGCGATACACTCTACAAGCGTAAAGGATCTTATTTCCGACACGACATGGCTGAACCAAAATCTAAAAAGACAGTGAATCGCAAAAATGTTTGCCGTTCCTGTGGTAGTTCATCGTCACCTTTGGTCTTTGATATACATCCTTCCTGCTTCCGTTGTCGTCTTTGTGCACAGGATAACCCTTGCGGAATATGTTCAAACTGGACGACTGTACAGTGGAAATCTTTCACTTCGTGGCAAGATAAATTCACGTCAGTTCCTTCACTTGGACGGGAAACTACAACCCCTCTCCTTGTGAATACTACATCGTCACAGGTTCAAAGCAGTATTCCTTCAGAAAATATCGTAGTTTCATCCTATAGTCGCCCTATTCCCGCCTCATCGGAGAGACGAAACGACACTTCTTTTCGGACTGAACCGGAAATTCACATACATCGACCCGGCCCGGACGCCCCAGCTTGGGCGTACTTCCCTAACGATCCCCGTCTGTACGGGCCGCAGTTATATCATTCTCGTCCGCCTTCGAACAATTCTCCTACCTGCTACACTCCGAAGATGTCTTTTTACGGCGAACGGGGCCCTGCTACCGACCATTTACCGCGCCCGAGGGATCGCTATGCTGATGCTGATTCCATCCAGTACGATACTCGCAACTATTCCAGAGACCACGCTACATTTTCTTCGTCTCGTGATAGTGCCTCCCGCTCTCATCGTTACGACAGAGATCATTTCCCGGAGGGAACTTCCCGTCTCCGTTCTAGGGGTTTTTCCCGTTACCGCTCCCGTTCTCGATCACCTATCAGGTCGTCTCCACGTACATGTAGTCGCTCCGACTCTCCGTCTTACCCATACACACACGGCCGTCCTTCGTCTTTTTCAACGACTTCCAGTGACTCAGAGGTAGACAGTCGGGAGCCCGAATTTAGTTCGATGTTCCATCGGGGCAAGGTGATCATCCCAGAAGTGAGTAAAATTTTACAATTTCCACCCCCTTCTCCTGTAGAAGTCTCCAGCTCCTCCTTCCGGAGAGAGTCAGCTAGACCCATTCCTCCTCCGAATTTTGTGCTTCCTGTTGACAGTTTTTCGGCAGACATCATGGATACAGCTTTTTCTAATGTTCAGAAGAAAAAATTTCCCAAAGCCTTCTCTAGAGAACATTCACTTTTTAAAACAAAAGAGGATGACTCCAACCAGTTTTTTACTGTACCAACCATTCCTTCAGCTGTCAAAGACAAATTGCGTTCTTCCAACCCTTCCAAGAAAAATATTTTCCCAGACAAGCGCACCAAGGATCTTAATTCTAACTTGGAAAAATTAGATCGTCAACTGCGTCTTGGGGCTCAAGTTTCAAATTTCTCCATATTACTCTCGGATTGCCTAGCCCGTGCTTCTGATGACCCGTCACTGGTTGACCCCGACCTTCTCCCAGTCATGTTAAAGTTTATGGATGATTGCTTAGCCTCTTGCTTACGAGCCTTTGCCACTAGTTCAGCTATTTCCTGTTCTCTTCGTAGATCACTGATACTTGATCAAATGTTCTGGCCCTCTCAAGGCTCCAGAGAGCGCTTGGAAGATCTTCCTCTCCTCGGGAACGACCTGTTTAACAACAAATTCGAGGAAGTTATGCTCAAAGAGGCTAAATGACTAAAGACAGAGGAAAGAATCGACTTACGACGCCCTTCCTCTAGTAAGCCTTCCTCATCTGTTACTCGATCAACAGATAAGGGAAACCAGGGTCACCGTAGTTCTTTTCGCCACTCATATTCTAACCAACATCGACAAACCAAAGTCTCCTTCGCCCGGACTCCAACAAACCAAGTTCTCGTCGACAGCCCTCGTATAACACATCTTCATATAAACCATCTCGCTCCTTCAAACCACAAGGGTCAAGAGGAGCCAAAGGCCAATGACTACATAATTCCCGCCATATTCATTCCATCAGCCTCGGGACCCGTAGGGGGTCGACTACGGGAGTTCTCCCACAACTGGTTCCATATCACCACAGACGCTTGGGTTCTTCAGACCGTGTCCTCGGGTTATCTCCTGGAATTTACGAACTCCCCTCCACAGCTGCTAAACTGTCTCTGTCGACCCACTACAGTTCCCTCCGATCTGTCTCGCCGTTGCTCCCTAGAAGAAGAAATTGTGTCTCTCAAGGAAAAGAAAGCCATAATCTCTCTTCCTCACAAATCAACGACGGGCTTTACTTCAATTTTCTTTCTCACTCCAAAGAAATCCGGCGGGTGGCGCCCTATCATCAATCTCCGGCCACTCAATGCCTTCATCAGACCGAAACACTTTCGGATGGAAACTCTGGCCACTGTCCTGCAATCCCTTCCCCAAGACTGGTGGGCTACGACACTAGATCTGAAGGATGCTTATTTACATATCCCCATCCACAGAGACCATCAGAAGTTCTTACAATTCATGTATCGGAACATCACTTACCAGTTCCAGTGTCTTCCCTTCGGCCTATCTACCGCACCACAGGTTTTCACCAGGATCACCAAGGTGATAGCAGCAGCGTTACGCCGACAACATATACGCCTTTATATGTATCTGGACGACTGGCTCATCGTGGGTCCTTCACGAACAGCTACTCTTCAAACCTTGTCAAAGACTGCCCAACTTACCCAAAAATTGGGCTTCATCATCAACCAGGACAAATCTTCCCTTGTCCCTACTCAGAGTCCGATGTTCCTCGGTGCCTCCCTCAACATGACAACAGGCAGAGCCTCTCCTTCACCGGAGCGTTGCAGAGTACTGGAGGATTGTATTCAGATCTTCCTCTCATCAACAACCTTGCCAGCACGAGCATGGCTTCGTCTCTTGGGGTTCATGGCAAGCCTCGTGGATCTTGTGCCATGGTGCAGAATGCACATGCGACCTCTTCAACTGCATCTACTTTACCATTACCGCCCACGAAGGGATCCCATTTCAACTCTGGTTCCTATGGACTCCAATATATGATCCCATCTCAAGTGGTGGCTCTCTCACCGGAACCTCCTGTGCGGAACAGTTTTTCCCCGCCCCTTTCCTTCAGTAACCTTGACCACAGATGCTTCAAAGTCAGGCTGGGGAGCCCACCTAGACGACCTTTCCCTAGCGGGGCACTGGTCTCCTTCAGAACAGAATCTTCATATCAATCTACTGGAACTCCTGGCTGTTCAAAAGGCCCTCCAGTCAGCTACAGACAGGGTGAAGAATCACTTGGTCCTCGTGAAAACAGACAACTCCACCGTAGTGTCTTACATAAACCGTCAGGGAGGGACCCACTCCTCTTCCCTATGCATGCTGACTTGGAGCCTACTCACTTGGTGCATTCCCCGTCAAATCTCTCTACAAGCGAGCCACCTCTCCGGGAAGGAGAACATCATAGCGGATGCCCTTTCACGAGGGAGAGCTATCCCCACGGAATGGTCCCTTCATCGCCCGGTGGTCAAACAGATCTTCAATGTCCTAGACACCCCACACATAGATCTCTTTGCCTCTCACCTCAACAATCAACTTCCAGTCTTTTGCTCTCGGCATGCTCACCCACAGGCTTGGGCCACAGACGCTCTGAGCATCAACTGGTCGGGCTACCTGGGATATGCCTTCCCCCCAATCTCACTTCTACACAGAGTCCTATCAAAGATCGACCAAGAGAGGTGCAAGATAATCTTAATAGCCCCCCTCTGGCCAAGACAACCATGGTTCCCTCAACTTCTGGATCTCCTCATTCGACCTCCCATTATTCTACCAAAACGACCAGACCTTCTCATACAACCTGTGTCCAAGATGTTACACCCAGATCCGGACAGTCTTCATCTTTGTGCCTGGATGCTATCAAGTCTTCCCTTCGAACGGCTGGACTTTCTAAAGACGCTGCTTCCCTTGCAGCAAAATGTAGACGACCGTCCACTAGACGAACGTATGACAATCGTCTACAACACTTCTTCAGATGGTGTGCCAAAGAAGGTTTCAATCCCAATTCTGCATCTATAACTGTCATAGGGGATTTTCTACTTCATATCTTTAATGCTGGACTCCAGATTAACACCATTCGAGGCTACAGATCAGCCATCGCAGTAATACATCATGGATTCGACGATGGCTCTACTCTTTCCAATAACACTGCTATATCTCAACTGATAAAAGGCATGTTTGTAGAGAGACCACCTATTAAGAAGCTCACTCCTTCTTGGGACCTCGGCACTGTCCTTCATAGGCTAACGAAGCCTCCCTTTGAACCGGCTGGGTCTTCTTCTCTACACAACCTCACGGTCAAGACAGTCTTCCTCTTAGCAGCCTCTACAGCTCGCCGCAGAAGTGAAATCCATGCTCTTTCAATAGAACCTGGCCACTTGCGATGGGAACACGGAGGAGTTCGTCTTGTCCCACGTATCAACTTCCTAACCAAGAACCAATCACCAAGTTTTTCCCCTACAGACATATTCATTCCGAGTTTGACTTCATTTTCAAGTGTCACAGAAGATAAACTCTGGTGTCCCGTTAGGATCCTAAAATTTTACATAGCACGTACCAAGGAGCTGCGTGGGAACACTACACAACTTTCCATCACAACAGTTCGTCCGTTCAACCCAGCCTCCACTGCTACTCTTTCTAGGTGGATCGTTGAAGCCATACTACCAACCACAAACTCTCCACCAGCTACTGCCCAGCCCCGGGGGTCTATGCCTGGTCCTACAGTTCAACCAGATTTACCAGGCGAACCGTTGACGGGCGCACTTAATAGCCCCCTAGGTTCACATTCAGTTATACCACAGGTGCGCAAAGTACCTATTCTGGCACGGAACACACCCCCTCGACCAGTTGCTGCTCCGGTCAAAGCTCACCAAACGAGGAGCATGACTACCTCATGGGCTCATTTCCAAGGTGTTCCGATTGCAGATATTATGCAGGCAGCTTGTTGGAAGAACTCCTCAACGTTTACTTCCTGCTACCTTCGAGATGTTCTCCAATCTGAGGGGCACATGGGCAGACAAGTTTTACAAACAGCAGCACGCTCTTCAGCCCAGAAACACCGTAGGACTGTCAACTCATCCTCATAAGAGCTTTTGAGTACAGCTAACCGGTATGTCTTAACTCCTTCATTTACCTCTATTTTAGATGTGTATCAGGCTCAGTTAAGACATCTTTTCTAGGGCTCCACACTGCACTTTCCCCCCCCCCCCCCCCCCCCTTCTGTTCAGTCTCGGTGCTACTCTGCATATGTAGGTATCGGAGGTGACGTATTTTCTGTAATAGAATCTCTCTAAATCTGTAGGGATTTCCTATTCTATCTAAGAAAATACTCACCTCCGATACCATCCCGCCCAGATCAGTATCCTAAAATATAAACCAGAAGGTGAAATAAGAAGGACGATTCGTATGGGCTACTGGGAGGTGCAGTGTGTGGGTGACGTCATAGCCTTTGTTTTTGTGTCAGTGAATTGCTTGCGCATGCGCATAGGAAATGCATATGTAGGTATCGGAGGTGACGTATTTTCTTAGATAGAATAGGAAATCCCTACAGATTTAGGGAGAATCTATGCTTGTATGTGTGTTGTTTTGTCATTTAGCCTTCGAGAAAGACTCTGCTAGGGTCGAAACGTCGGGCCACTAACTTATTTTTTGCATTTATACCTCAGGTCCTTTTGGTTGGTAAGCAGTTTGCAATCAGCTAATTCTATTTTCTCATTTAAAGGATAAAAGGAATGTGAAGACAAGGTGTCTACAAATTGTTGCACTGAGTTGTCTGTATCAATGTGCAATAAGTTGATATTAAAATTAACATGTAACAACTCATTGACATTCGCTTAATTATGGCTAAGCAAAAGCTGATAAAGGAAGAGCAAAGTTGATTGTGTTGTAACATAACCGTCTCCAAAAATGTAACTTACCTTTATTTGAAGGAAACTGAAGATGCTGCTGGTTCAACCGGAATTAATCAGCTGTGACTAGATGAGATCTGAATTTGTCCATAAAGTGACTTGAAAATCCACACCCCTCTTTGCACATGTGGTTGTCTCTATAAACATAAAATAAATGTTAAAGGGAGGTTACATCATTTGCTGACATGAACAAAATTCACTTCCAAGTTACTACAAATCAACTTAGGTGACTAAAAGTACATGTACATATTATTTCAAAGTATCCAGTTAAAGGGTTTCACTATGTGTCATTTCATTTTAGAGAAAAACGCGTTTTAATAAATGTTAATTTTTGCATTGGGGATAAAGAATAAAAGTTGTTTTTATCCTTACAACATGTGTATTAAGCACTGTATACTCGGTCCTTTTGCCTCGGCCCAGTGGTTAGAGGCAGTTTGAATCCTATGTGTTAGCAGCGGGTACCGCAACGATTTATGCAATGCAAAGGTCATGGGTTCGAATCCTACCGGAGAGATTTACCTGCTGATTTTTTTCACAGAATTCGGGAAAGTATACAATGTTTAATACACATCGATGTAAGGGTTAAACGAAATTATAGAAAAATGCAATATTGTTTCTTTTTGAAGCAATGACCGGCTGACCTTAGTTTGAACATGTGAGTTTTAATACAAGGTCTGTCTGACAGCTTAAAATCATCATTTGGTTTCGTTTTTCTCAGCAGTCATGGACACACCACTGTAAACAAGTTGGTTGAACAATATTTCATATTAAATCCTACCCCACAAACCTGTGCTGTCCTTTTCGGTCGGACTATGGAGGCAGAAAGGCTGAACGTAAATCAACAACCTGAACTGGATCCCCTGTGATGTATATGACACAACAACTTTATAATTTGCAAGAAGTGAACAGTGTTTTAAAATGTGTAGACAATGCATGTAACGTTGTAACACAGGCCTGCAAAAATATTTGACGTACCTAGTTAAACAGGTAGTTTGCCAAACTTAAACCAGGTCAGAGTTTATAAAGCTTTTAAAAAAATAATAACTGCATAAACGAGGAATAAACTTAATTTATTCACATTAAAGAAAAAGTACAATACAATACAAAATCTCATTCGACTTGAGAAAACACAGGAGGGTGTAAATTTCTGTTAATTATGTAGCAAAATATAAATTATGATTAGCACCACACAAATTACTATATTTTAGAATAAACAGTTTGCAAAAAAGAAAAAGAATTTCACTATCACTTATATGTTGTTAACAAGGCTTTCACAACAAACATCTACATATCGGTTACGTGTAACCAGAAAAACCATACTGGCAGTAATGCTTTCAAATTCGCACAAATGCAGGTTTTCGTTAATTGCCGATTACAAAATAACGATAAGGGAGAAAAAGGACAGTCTAGCATCACAGTTTGCTTACCATTGTAAATGTGTGATTCATTTCATTAGTATTCAAATCGCGGTCATGTGGGCGAGTCCTAAGTTCCTAAAGCATCAAGACATTCGTTTTAAGCTAGATGTTTGTGTGATACATATCTCTTCTCCAGTTATTAATGTTGCAATATCAGCGACTGCGTTAACAAATTGAATGTCGTCATTAGGACTAATAGGTGATGTTTTACTTCTAAATGGAAAACCCAAGCTATATACTTGCCCGAGACATCATATCATAGACATAGCGTTAGAAGGAAAGAGAGGGGACTAGTCTAAATGCTGCATAAAGTTATACTTACTTAATGAATTCAAGCATAACAATTATACTAAAAATAAGCCAAATACAAAATGCCATCACAGGCCATTTAAGAGATGGCTCTATATCTAATTTTTCAAGTTTTTATATAATCTACCTGTGTACAAGTTTCATGCTTTCACCACAAAGTGCATAAAGTTTGTACTTCTGTTACTTGTTTGTACTTTTAAATACTGCTAAAATGTCTAAACATTGAAATGGCTTTTACCTAAGTCAATACAACTTTGACAACATTGATTTTTTATATTGCTGCATTAGGTGAGTGCTGGGCCATCTCCAGAAACCAATCCAGTTACACTAACCCAAGAGTGCCTGGTTGCCCCGTCATTTCAGTCTTCCCCCAGTGAAGGATACCACTTTCATGGTCAACACTACCCGGATCTGCACACAACAGTTGGTACGGTGTCTCCACCAACTGGGATTTTGAAGACAAAAGGCAGTGACCATGACCAATTTTCCCAATTGTGAGTGATATTTAGTTATTGGAATATTTTATTTAGAAAAGAAAAAAACGCCACAGAGATGGTGACCCAATCACCCGAAAGGATTTTTTTGAAGCCTTCCATACCCTCGAGGCCTCACTATCGGGCCGGCGTGGTAATACAGGACAAGGCCCCTATGACTCGTACACCCTTCAGGTGCCCCTTAGTCCTTACGGTCACGGTTGAATAACGCCAGGCCAACTGGGTCTACCGCACACGGCTAGCCATGCTCTGGAAACCCCTCCAGGCTTGCCCCCACCCGCCAGTCATCACGGCCAGGGGTGCGTGATCGACTGCCGGCCAGCGGACAATGCCACACACGGCTACCCGTGTGCTGGCGTCCCTGCCAAGTTTCAGTGTCCCTCGGGTCAGACATTGACTCACCGAGACGCTGTGACAGTGCTGTTTCGCCACCAAGATATGATTTTCATTCCCTGGGGGCATCTCAAACCCCTGACTCGGTCAACTCAGCCGAGGAAGAGGACGAGATGGCCAACACCATTATAGCGCATGTCGGTCTCCGAGACCGAACTGCGTCTGGTTCAGAGAGATATGATAAGGGTCCTAAACCTCCCGTTTGACTCCGAACCCCGGAACGCCAAGTGTTAAAAAGGAGGTTGGCCCGGTGACTGAAGTGTCCAAGGCCTTCCCCGCGATGCCCTTGGATCGCGTGTGTGTTGATCACATGGACGGGATGATGGGGGAAAATTCAAGGACTGCATACTCCAAACGTACAGAGCCTGACTATCGTTTTCCCTGCAAGGATTTTGAAAAATATTTTGCCACCCCCGTCCTGCCGGACTCGGCTACTGACAAGATGAAATAGTTCTGCTTGAAATGCTATAGTTTTTAGAAAATGAGTAAAACAATTAGTCTTTATCACTGGTGATAAAATCTGATGTTTGCAAACAGTGAAAACATATAATGGGGTCTTTCATTGTTTTCTCATGACTCCGAAGGCCGATTTAGCTGAAAATTTCACACGTTTGTTATTTCACATATAATGTTGGGTCACATCAGTGTGGATACAGGGCCCAATTTCATGGCTCAGCTTACCGCTGAATTCTGCGCTTGCCATCACCATTCTCCGCTTACCGAGCAAGCGCCGAATTTCTGCGCGAGCTGTGTAAGCGTAGAATGCCTAGTAACATGGACTACTCAAGCGCACAAATAAAAATTTCCCTGCTAACCCGTGAAATATGCTTGACATTGTAAGCGCTGAATTCCCTTTTTCTGTAAGCGCGAATTCATTGCTTACGGTAAGCAGAGCCATGAAATTGGGCCCTGGTCTTTGGCAATTACCCTTGTTGTACACACCCTTTAACAAAATTTGTTAGTATAATGCAGAGCTGCCAACTCTTCCGGATTTTGCGGAAGACTCCCGTATTTGACGGCAATCTTCCGACATCCCGCAAGCAGTCAAAATCTCCCGGATCCCCAACCTACTGATGGAAAAAATAATAAAATTTACGAATTTCCTAGCCCTCCGTCCCTTGTGTGTTTATAACGTTTGCGCATGTGCATATTTAATTGCCAATACATCCATAGATGCGCAGAAAAAGTTGTTCTAACCGCAGTTTTGTCTTCTGTGCTTCCATACATGTGCTATGTGTCGCACTGATCAGCCTCGCTACCATGGGCAGCATGCTATATCGATACCTCTCTTCACTAATCCCTGGAAGAGATGCTTACAGTGACTTACTAGTGGTATCGCTACGACGCGCTGCCCACGATCGAGCAAATGACGCTGCAAGATCGTACACTACTGGGATTGAGGTTGGAAATATAAAGCAAAATGGCGCCGCCCTGCAGAGCAACCGGTAGGTCGCTGGAAAAAATCAAATATACGCAAAAATACAGAGACGATGACCACAACGAATGGACATGTATTAAAAAATCAACTTAGGATGAAAATCATGCGTTCTGCACCACGTGTATTTCAGTTGTTTCAGTGAAATACGGCGGACGAAATTACATCTTGCGACACATAGATTCCGACAAACATTGCGTGAATAGTACAACAGCACGATCCAGCACGCCAGGATTTGCAGATTTTTTAGAAAATCGGGCACAGATGACAGCATAATAAAGGCGGAAACTTTGTTCACATGTTTTCTTGTCGAACATAACTTAAACGTAGCATCGTATGACCATGCTGGTCCTCTATTTAGGCAACAATAGGATAGGATTAGGAAGATAGGTCAGTGCTTCAAAACTAGAAACATGTGCAAAGCATTTAAAACATAAACAGCAATATTTTTTGGTAATATTTCAAAAGTATATCTGTCTGTACATGAATATTGGTATTTATTTCAGCAAAAATCGTTGTGACGCGCGCTGAGATTGAGTCTTTCTGACTTTCAAAAACCAATGTTGGCAGCTCTGGTATAATGACATGTCATTTTCTATTTGTGTTCCAAAAACCGAAACCTCTAGTGTTTGTTACATTACAAACACTTGTCTAGCTAGAACATTTTTTATAGCGTTTACATGTAAAACTTGTGAAGATTCCATCTCAGAAACTACATTTTTAAAAGACACAAATACTACATCAAATGAAAGCCTGTGCTTTAACTTAAAGCCTACAGCAGTTTGATCAAGTGTTTTTTATTCCTTTGTTGATGATACTAAAGATTTAAATTACTTGTAAATGTATCGTGAAACAAGCACGATTGCCATTACTGTGTACATTGCACGTAAAACTCACAGCACATTACGTTAGGTCCGCACACCACAGAGTCTTGTGTTGCTTGCCTGGCATCATGCCGACCTTTGGGCATTTCATTCATGCAATTTGTTCACTGCTTTGCTTATCCTATGTCCTTTCTATGGTTTGTCTATAACAATGAACAGGATCGTACTTGCGTATCCTACATACAATGGTGAACTTGTATTAGGGCTCTCTTGCTCGTAGAGAGTCCTCGAACTATTAAAAACAGATGCGTTTGAATTTAAGGGATATACAGATAAATAGTAATCAAATATTGAAGCGTTATATGGATTTTAGGACAAATAGAAAGAATTAAATACGGAAGTGTTAAGGGGGTATTAGTAGTGGTTCTGCCTAATGTAAAGTCAATAAAATCTCCCGCCACAATTCGTGTCAAGGTCTGTGTGGCAGTTTATTAATAAATTTAGCTTAAGCCTGGTAGTTTAGAAAAACTTACATCGTCTGAACCATATGTCAAAGAGTTATAATCTGTGTGCCATCTTGTAGCCTGCACATGTAACATTTTATTCACAAAATTTTACCCTCTTTTACCTTTACTTCCGGTACAAACAGGAAGCTCTCAAATTCAAATTTGAATCTCCTTACCCACATGTTTACACTTCTGGGTTTTTTCTCGAAATAATCGGGGAAAAAAATTGGCCCCCAACCTCAAGGTTTTGAAAAACTAGAAACACTTCTGCGGTTGGCAGCACGCGTCTATGGTTCCCGACACAAAATCAACGCAAAGTAACGTTACCCGCATTTACCACAGTGCATCATGCGACGTCATGTGTGGGAGTTAGCTTCACGTAAACAAATAGAACATTGTTGTTTTTGGATGGGGATCGATAGTTTTCGAAAGAAATTTGCTAATTAAATTGTTTTTACAAAGTTTCTTGGGTGCTGGAATAATATTAATATGCCAGCATTCTGTGCCATTGCTGGATGCTCCGTGAATAAATAAGAATTAGCGGAGGCACATTTTCCCTGAGGGAATTGGATCATTTTTAATCGTCAACAACACTAGATCCAATTTTTAGCTGACTGAAAAAAAATTATTTGCAGCACACATTTCACAGATGACTGTAAGAATGATTTGGCCCAACCCAGCTAGCTGCAATAATTTGGGCATCAGGGTATCATTTAGCCAACTGTCTACCTGTTTCAGGACAGGTAAATCTCAGCTGTGTATCCTGTAAAATTAAACTGTGTTCAAACCTATATTGGAAGCAAGTCCTTTTTTACAACACTTTCGACAGTATAGCTTAATCGGCATGTATATTTTGTATAACTACAAAGGCCCTAAAGGGACAGGTGAAGAAGAAAACAAAATTGTAAAATTATTTCTTACCCTTCAAATTCCCCCTCGAAACATTATTTTGAGGGAACAATTTTTTTTTTTTTTTTATCGGATGAATTATTTGTTCCCTCAAAATCATTTTGTTCTCTCGAAATTATTTCATTTACTCAAAAACATTTATGGTTCCCTTAAAATCACTACGTTACTTTAAGTTACTACGCCTATTTATTTTGTTACCTCAAAATCATTCAAATGCTACAGAGCCCCTGATTAGCCCATGGGCGTCAATCCTGGGGGGGACGGGGGGACACGTCCCCCCCCCCCCACTCTTTGAAGGGTGGGGGACACTATATGAAATGTCCCTCCAGGGTTTTTTTTTAACTCATGTATCTGATATACTTTGAACAACTTAACATGTTTTTAACGAAATTGAACTAAAAAACAGAACACATCAAGACAATTTTAATGATATCTCCGTGATTTGAGTCTCATGATTTTGTGTACAAGTACCCAGTGAAAAATACCACCAATTCAAAGCACAGCGCGCACGTGTGAACACGACAGTGCACGTTGAGCTCATTCTACCAGTTGGCACAATCTGCAGATTGCGCGCAGTATGCCGAATCAGCAGATTCAGCTGCCAAACTTACAGAGTTTTGTCTAATTCGTTCTACAGATGAACGCGAGTGGACTTAACAGAAGTCGCAAGCGGACGATTTGGGGCATCCTTTTACCCGAAAATTTATCTTTTTTTGAAACCATATCTGACACAATCATACCTCCATATTAACCAGAAACATCTCCTGCGTACCTCATGTGAGTTTAAAGTATACTGAAGAGGTCTTTGATGAATTTCGGAGCAGTTTTTTTCACTCGCTGTTCTCACTATTAGTTTTTGGTTGAGTTGAATCGGGCACGTAGGGTATTTTTAAACACTCGCCAAACGCAAGCAAAAAACAACTTTCCGACTTACCAACCATATTTTAAAATTGCATGTAACCGGAAACTGAAAAAAAAATTTGTGGGGGGGGGGCCTAATATGTACATATGTATGTTCAATGCTTTACGCAATATAATTTGTATTACATGCAACAGCGACGATGCTTACTTTCGCTGAACTTTAACAGTTATCATTGACATCAACATTTTCCAAAGTTTCAAGTCTTAAAACATTATTGTTTCCTGTTACACTGGGGGATGGAGATCCCCCCAAGAGGATCCCCGAAAAAATAACAACAAAAAGAAGGGGAAAGAAAGAGAGAGAGGGTAAGGAGAAAATTCGCAAAATTTGTGTCTTTAGTTTTTTTCTTTCCGGCGGTATATTCCAATTCACATTTCTGTTTTTCTTTCTCCCAAAATTACTCTTCTATTATATCTCAATTGTAATTGTTTAACATTTAATTTTTAACAATTACATATCATAAACATAAAACCAATGTGCCAGTTTGTTCTTCGTTCCGGCATTCACGTGTTGTTTCCCCTTTCCAGGGATTGCCGGAGAAATGTAAAGATAATACTGCACCTGATTTAAGGAGAAAATTCGCAAAATTTGTGTCTTTATTTTTTTTCTTTCCGGCAGTATATTCCAATTCACATTTCTGGGGTTTTTTTCTCCCAAAATTACTCTTCTGTGATATCTCAATTGTAATTGTTTAACATTAAATTTTTAACAATTACATATCATAAACATAAAACCAATGTGCCAGTTTGTTCTTCGTTCCGGCATTCACGTGTTGTTTCCCCTTTCCAAGGGATTGCCGGAGAAGTGTAAAGATAATACTGCACCTGATTTTGAAAAACGCCGGATTGTTGTTTTTACCCACGATGTTTTTAATGAATATGCATGAAACCTAACATGCACCGACCAGATCCAAAAGCATGTCATCACGTGTTGCTTCCTTTCCACATTTTTTTAAAAGACGGCTATAAAATTATGTGCAGGTATTGAAAAGGCATGCAATCCTACCCTTTCCAAATTACACGTCAAATTCATGCCAAAGTTAAACTTTGCATTCCATTTTTAAACAGCAATCTGATATAGATTATTAATTATGTGACGCCACTTTTGCAAAAAAACAAAGGATTATCGATAGGATCTGGGTTTGCCGTCTTATTCTTATTCAAGAATACGTCCATATTCATACTCGGTCTAGTTGATGTGTGGGGGTAAAATTGTATTGGAGCCCGTTGATGTTACATAAATTTTTCCAGTAAAGCTAAAAGATCGATATATATCAAAAGTGCTTAAGTGTTCGTTTACGAGAAGACCATGCAAAATCTTGAAAAATCGACAAGGTGGGGGGTCAGCGATTTAAACTCAAATCTTGGCTATTTGATCCCCACCTGGGACCATAACACCTGGTGGAGCAGCTCGCTCAAAAAAATGACAGTGGCCGAGTACGGGCACCAACTAGTTTCAGCGCAAAATGGACACTTCCGGGAGTTAATTTGTAGTGTTTCTGGCGTACAGTTAGAGCCCTGTTAATTCCCTTAAACTGCATCAATTTCTGTCGACTTATACATCAAAAGAAAGAGTTCATCGTCCTCTTCACGATGAAATAAAAAACAATTGTGTGAAAAATTTCACTGTAGATATCTAGGCTTTAGGAAAACACTTGACAGTTCTACTAAGGAAATATGCCATCTACGCAGTTAACCATAACTTAATTAGTGCAGGGCTGAGAGTCAACAAACTTGGTGGAAATATAGTTCAGATATCCAACAACAATAATAAAAAATAAAAACATTGCCAGCTCTTCTTGATTTTAATTGCCAAGGGTCAACAAAGATGGAAAAGTTCATAAGTATAATGTATCAAATCTACATACAGTCCTGAGTAAAATATTGCTTGCCCTTAATTCACGTCTGGAATAGGATGTTATTATAACATTAAACAAATACATCAACAAAGATGAAACATAAGTTTTTGCAAGTTTTGTGTATTAAGGTGGATGGGAGAGTTTTTTGCAGCAATACCGACCGTGATAATGGAAGTGGAACATCCAGTTACCGCCCACCCAGTTAGCGCGAAGTACCGCAAGAGGGCGCCACACAATGCATCGCAAGCCCCCCCCCCCCTCCCCCCGGGGGCGCACCACACTAAATAAACTCCCATAGGAACCAATGCTAAATGATAAATATTCAAAAATACTAAAAAAATTGTGTAAGTCTCTCAGCCTCTTGAAAACCAATCAAACATATTTTCGGACGACTGAACTTCAGAATTCTTTTCAATTTTTGGCAGGTCAGCCGTTTGGATTTTTTGCTAACTACCCCAGAAGAAAAAAACATGAACATTTTTTGGTTTTCCAAAACCGACTTGCTGCCAGTTTTCGTGAAGCACTTCTCCACTTTCCCGGTCAAATAGGGCCAACTTTAACGCCTAAATTTATCAAGTCTCCTCAAAAGTTGAAGCACCGAACCCCCGGGTTGTGATAGATTCTTATATTTACACAATCTATTAATTGCATGACCCCCAAAACGTTGTAATTAAAAATAAGTTGTGGGTTTACAAATTATGATAAGTAGCTTGGCGCATGAATTCTGGCTTATTTGGTGTGGTGCGCCCTATAAGGGCACTTAATTATTCTTTATGGTTACAAAATTATGCTTAAATTGTTGAAAATAAGTCACTGACTTGATATCTGAAAAAAACAATTTGGAAATGTTATTGCGTTCGTCTACAACAAGGTCAAACATGTTGGAGCATTTACATGTACTCTTAGCAATGCGATAAGAAAAACCTGCATGACACACTGTGTACACTCTAAATGACAAGTCAGAAGTTATAAACGTATCTCTCTTTTTTTAGTTATACGATTCTAAACGCCTTACAATTATTTCTAATAATTGACAAGAGGGGGTTAACTAATGTGGAAGCTGTAAAAGGGATAGGGGATGGAAGAGGGAGGGCCTGGGAAGGGGGGGGGGGGCAGATTTTGCTAATTACCCGCCAACATTTTTAACCATGTTTTCATATTGAGTTTAAAATGGTGAACTTTATAACAAAATAGAATATACATAGGTCATTTTATCACGTTTAACTGTCCTTCCAAGTTTCATTTTCCCTAGCTGTTAAAGTCACCTGGAAATAGAATTTTTTATTTTATTTTATATAAGAGTATATGTATATTAACAATAAAACAATTTTTTGAGTAATTGTTTGTCAGTATTTATATGTAAAAAAAATAGATAAAGTTGTTTGGGGGCGACTCCGCCCATCCCTTTTTGTGACGTCAATCGAGAAAGACTTCGCCTCGATTGAACATCGACCCCACTCGAACTGCCTGCATTTACGTTGTATATACACGTGCAAGTAGTGAGATTGTACGTTTCGTTTGGTTATCCAAAAGGGTTTTTTTTCTTGCATTTTTCCAGCGAAAATTGCTGCTGGATGCAGCAAAACGACTAAAGATGGGGTCAGCCAGCATTTTTTTCCTGCAGATCCCAAATATAGGCAGTTACGGGCATCGAAAGTTAGGCTAACGAGGGCAAAGTGGTCCGGTCCGACGTCGTTTTCAGAGCTATGCAGCGAACACTTGGATAGCCCGGGGATTTTTTTCGTTGGTAGTAGTGTGCAAGGGAAGTTGCAGTGAAGCTTAGGTTACCAGCGAAATGTTTCTGGTGGAAAAACAATACCTCGTATTATCCGTGTTCTCGTTATGACCATGCTCGTATCTTCCGTTTTTAAGACATATAAACGCGCATGGGACAGTTCGGGACCGGTGAAAAACCTCGTATAAACTGGCGTCGCGTATTATTAGTCGACTGTACACTGTCCTAGGATTGCATTGGGTGGTGACGTCCGAATACGAAAACGCATCATACTGATCAGGTACCCAAACGTAATGTACGGGGCCAGACTACACATTTTCTCCTGCCTCGATTGACGTCACGAACAGCGCCATGTAAAGGGGGGGGGCCTATTTTTTTATTTGTAATTAAAAGAAAAATACAATTGTTTAACCTTAGTAAATTGTTTATTCACATTCCACTCATAAAAATGTATATATTAATGACAAAAGCTTTATTTTGAAAAAATACCACTGCCAGGTGCCTTTAAGGGATAAGGGGGTGAATGGGTGGGCTGGGCATGGGCGGGGCTTGTTGCAAAATGCCCTTCCAGACACTTTACTGTTAATAAATTGTGGTTAACGGGAACAATTGGACTATAGTTAAGACCGTAAGCTAATAAGGTGTTTGGGCTTGGGGCTAGGGTTAGACGCTTATCAAGTGTTCGTTTTTGATTAAACAGTCAGTACTACTCTTCCATTTTTTTTTTTTTTTTAATCTCAAAATGTTGATGTTCCCAAACTACATCTAACCAATTAGCTTTCCAATTGGTCTTGTTACCATCAGGGCTGATTTTCACACCCCAAAAACCCATCACTCAATGGCCAGTACTGCTTTCAACTTTGATGCCGTTGGTGTATTATCTATGGTGTAATACTTGTACCACTCTATCTTGACTGTTAGTCAGTGAATACCACACACCGGTAGTGTGAACGTAAAAACTAAAACATATTGAACTGTTGCACTCATGAATATGTCAATAAATAAAACCATTGACACTTATTGTGTTATTATCTAAACTATAATAAAGTCCTGGTGTGTTTATTTTGTTTTCTAATTGCCTTATTCTGAAGAGGATCTTGGCTTTGCAATACTGCAAATGCCTGACAAGGACCAAATAACTTGCACTGATAGCTACTCATGTGATCATACAAATCGGAAAGGGTGAAAGGCTTGGAGGAGGGGGTTACAATTAAAATATGAATCAGGATTTGAGTATGACAAACTAAACAAAACATTTAGATATAAGGTCAGTGTCTGAATCCTGAGGAAATTTGTCATGTTCACCAAAACACTTAGTTAAGGATTCAAGGACCAACATAATTGTTTCATGTAGGGTAATGAGAGGTTTGCTTCATGTCCAATGCATCGAGACTACCATTGAAAAGAAGGCAATCGCAAATCACAACAGGTACCAGTTTTGAATGATGCAATGCTAAACCGCCATTTTTAGGCAAAAACAGGCTCCTGCCATTTCAAACAAAAAACTGCTGGCAAATATTTTATTGATGCTACCTAAGGACCATAATAAGAACTCTCTTTCACCCTAGTGTCATTGCTCACAGACCTGCACTAATGACTCTACAGCGACTCAAAGATGTGATGCAAATTTGGTGGTACCCTTAAATGAAGAGTTACTGTTGCCTCTTAAAGGTCTTGTTTTTTCCAAAATTTTGAGTTCCTGGTTTAGGTCAGGATACTAACTAAAGACCCTGCAAATTTCATTGCTCTACTGTATTCCACCTTTCAGCAGCAAGCGTTTAAACTTTTGTAGTCAAAAATCATCAAAAATGCAATTTTTCCACTAAAAAACACATGTTGTGCTATTTTTTCTGTTAGGGAGGTCGGATTGGCCAAATATTGTGCACAGCCTCAAGGCTACCTATGACCCACCTACCACCAAAATTTCAGCCAAATCCGTTGACCCCCACCTTATCACGGTCTGCATGGTCCTCTCGTGGACATGCTCTTAACAAGTGTGCCATTTTCTCTCCTTTTTTTTGGCGTATGGAAGTTTGATTTTTCACCCTCCAAAACCGAAGCTTCGCGGCCCCTGGACCCCCAACGGAGCTTCGCCCTTGGAACCCACCAGGGGTCGTACGCCGGCCCCTGGACCCCACCCATTACATTCATTGTTTTCTGTCCCTTAAGACCTAATCCTGGGCACGCAGTTGCTGTCAATGATGCAAATCTAACAAGTATGCTGGGAGTTTGTCATTGTACAACTTTTAAAAAAAACTTTTAAAGATTCATCGGTAACAAAGAAGAGACGTTGAAGAATTCAAAATTCACAGGGACCCCAGTTAACATGAATGTTGTCCATCGGCAAACAGGGGGGGGGGGAGGGATGGAGATTGTCGAAGATTAAAAGTTTGTGTGTGTATATAAGATTAATATATCGTGTATGTTGGGCATTTATTAGTGTTTCTCGTTCTTTCTCTGAACCAAGTCTAAATATTTATAGCAAGGAGAGCTTGTCTAGGCCATTCAGACATACTAAAACCCTCCAGCTTCCGCCCCCTGAACCCCCCGCCAAGGGCTTTGCCCCTGGACCCCACCAGGGGCCCTTAAGCGGGCCCCTGGACCCCACGCCGTAAAATAATCATGCTGTCCCCCCCACATTTTGAGACGGATTGACGCCCCTGGATAAGCCATTTCATTTATCGCATAATGACTTTACAATAAACACAAGTTCACTAACCCCAAGAGATTGTCATGTACAGTGTAAATTTGACTGTTTTTAAGTACATGAAATATTCTGCACAGTGTATACACAGTCAATGAAAGTAACACATGTACATTTACATTGCTCACAGTATACCTACAGTACAGTGTGCATGCACATTGAGCCCATACTGAACAGTACTGCATGTTTGATCAAATGCACAGTGTTGTATGGATGGAAATATTAGTCTGATCATTTAAAAAGTAATGTATATAGTGTGCATTTGTCCATTTTACATCTTTTATTAAAGAGAAATATGCCTTGGTATATTTACAGAACTTTAAAAAAGTCAACCTGATTTTTTATTTGTTTATTTTTTTTTACCTTAACAAACCAGAGCAAGGACCAGAACAGATCAACATTTTCCCTTGTCCCTTATAGCGAACTGTTCTGATTTGAAACCTAAATGTTATACAAGCATTATGCAAAAATGTTAAAAATTTACATTTGTTATTGTTTAATGTAGGTTTAGCCGTTTCATTTTAGGTAAATAAAAACCAACACACTAAACTTGTGCTTCAAATTGTAATCAAGAGACTTTGGAGGATGCACTTCAAAAATCAAACACTTTGATAAACCACTCGTGTGTACCCCTTTAAAAACAACTTTAGCTAATTAATATTTAACGGTGGATAGAAACAAAACACCTTGTACTGTCCACTTACGTTGGACAAATTCTGCGGATGGCATCCATGATCATGATGGAAGAGGTACACTGTGTTTAAATGGCCAAGGTACACTGTGTTTAAATGGCCAAGGTACACTGTGTTTAAATGGCCAAGGTACTTGTATCCTGATAAGCGACGTATGACAACATTTTCTGAAAAATTTGAAGTAAAATGAAACACAATCAATGCTATGTCAAACACTATCTGTATAACATGTAGGGCCTCAGATCATAGCAAATATGGTGTAAGGTTCAACAATTAAAATAAAAGGGGCACAACTAAAAACACTGCAATGCATCTCAATGGGGGGGGGGGGGGTTGGATGGGTTGAGGGGTGATGCTTGATGGAATACCTTTAATGAATCTATAGGTGGCATCAAAGTTAAAAGTATAATTTTATAAGTTGTAAACAAAGAATATAATGTACTCCAGCACACCAGGATGAGGCACAGAGCTCTAAACCAATCAGTGAGGCTAGGCACTGGTTTGCAGTTGCATGTCCAAGATCATCTCTAGTTCCACCATTTGGCACTTGTCATCTACTTCTTTGTAGCATGCAATTCACTAGATCAAAGACTCTAGGCCTATGTAAACTATAGAAATATGGGGTCATCCCCCACCCCTGGCACCTGTTACCTGTTGGAAATGCATCAAAAAGTATATCACTTATCAAACTATATAAGGGTCATGCATGTGTTATGAATACATACATGTAGACTTCATATCATGTTGTGTGCCCTGTGAGTATTTCAGTATCAGATGCAAGTGAAAGGGGAGCTTGCTACATAGTACTTGTACTTGACATTCGGAATGTGGTCTAGACCCCCCCCCCCAAAAAAGAAAATCAGCAGACAAGGCGTGTGAGTTGAAATATAATACGGTAATGCATCACTTACAAAACTTACTAAATACAAAGTCATGAATCCTCTGCAGACAGTGTGTCAACCTGTAACAGAACGCCCATACATGTACCAAAGAACAACATCATTAAGCAATTTCTTTTGCTTTGTAGCTCAATAACTGAAGAGACAGGACTACTTACCATGCTGTATTACTATTTAGCCAGTTGATCTCGGTTTTGCTGTCATTGTCATCAGCTGCATTGTCTGATGCTACTGCTGCCACACGCAAGCGGCTCATACCAGTTGTTCGAGAAACGAACTCCCCACCGTCATCATCACTCCCCTTCCCTCCTCTCCTCGGAGAGCTTCCCTCTTTGCTATCAATATTACCATCAGTGCTTGAAGAGTATACCTCTTCTTCGTAAATATTAAATCCCTCTCGAGACCCGCTGCTATCTAGGGTTGTAGAGGCTTTTCTTAATAATAATAATAATAGTGGCTTCTTATAAAGCGCTCATATCCGTCACTCAGTGACGCTCAAGGTGCTTCAACAGTCAGTATTTTTCCTGCAAAGTGTGGAGCTACGTTTTGAAGTTTGAGACCTATTCCTTTTACATAGCACCATGTAATGGTTTACAAGGTGCTGTGGCGCAATTTGCAGCAAAACAAACCAGGAACACTGGGGCGAACCCCTTCTCTTTTCGATAAGTGCACTGGGTTCTTTTACGTGCATTACACAACGCACGGGACCAACGGCTTTACGTCCCATCCAAAGGACGAAGCAATAATGGTTAAGTGTCTTGCTTAAGGACACAAGTGTCACGACCGGGACTCGAACCCACACTCTGCTGAACAGAAACACCAGAGCTTGAGTTCGATGCTTTATCCGCTCGGCCACGACACGCCAAAGAACTTTGCCTAAGAACGGTGTTCATTCCATTGCACAGAAACACCAGAGCTTGAGTTCGATGCTTTATCCGCTCGGCCACGACACGCCAAAGAACTTTGCCTAAGAACGGTGTTCATTCCATTGCAATGTGTAAATACCACACATGGTGTAAAACCCCACTCCCACACATCACGTCATCAGGGGCGGATACAGGTGGGGGGGCGCACGCCCCCCCCTTTTTGTTGAGAAAAAAAAAAAAAAAAAAAAAGGGAAGAGAGGCCCTACCTATTTTGTTTTTTTCAAAAAAGCTACAAATAATCTGTACCTCGTACACTCATTTGTCGCTGACTTATGGGGAATTACATGTGAATCTGTGTGTGTGGACATCGTGTCTTCTCACACACTGAACTAAGCGCGAAACACCTGCAAATGCCTGGTGCGGGGTCCGGGGGGCGTGAAGATCATACACCCGCAGTGTGAGTCGACCATGCCACCTGTGTGTGTACATTGTGCAAAGAAGTTTCTGGCTGGAGGTCAGCACGCGCGCGCGCTAAATACAATGTGACTTTTACAATACGAACTTCGGAAACCAGTATTAAGATAAACTAGAGATTCAGTTTTTGTCATGTGACAAAAACAAGGTGTTCGTGGAGAGTGATTCAATGAAAAGGTAACAACATTATAATTATACCTTATCAATTCAATGCCTGGTTCAGGAGTTTTGAATTTTTTAAAAATTAAACACCAACTTCCGGTTCGCAACGGATAAAAGGTCAAATATGGGTCACTATTTGTGTAGCGCGTGTTAAGTTTATTAAGACTATATAGATGATGGATGGATTGTAAAAATCCAATATTTGGTTTAGAAGTTATGATTTTTCAAATATAAAGTTTCAACTTCCGTTTTGAACCGGAAAGTGATGTCAAATGAGGTCACACTTGGTGTCGTTGGTGATGTCTTTTGAGTTCTTTCTTTTGACGTATAGATGATAAAAATCAATCATGTGGTTTAGGATTTTTTATTTTTCAAACTGTAACCGGAAGTCAAGGTCAAACGAGGTCGCATATTGTGTAGCACGTGATAAGTCTATTAAGACCTTTCAGATGATGCGTAGATTGAAAAAATCAAATGTATGGTTGAGATGTTATGATTTTTTTCAAATATAAAATTTAAACTTCCGGTTTGAACCGGAAGACAATGTCATCAGGTCACAAATTATAGCGTTAGTAATGTTTTTCAAAGCCTTATCTGACGACGTTCAGATAATAAACAACTAATTTCTGATTCTGGAGTATGATTTTTTCAAATAAATAATTGTATCTTCCTGTTTAACCGGAAGTCAAGGTAATGGTCAATGTTGTGTGTCGTTTCTGAAGTTGTTACATACCTACCCAATGACGTAAAAATAAATAAAAAATCAAATGTGTGGTTGAGAAGTTATTTTTCTTTGAAAAATTAAATTTCAACCTCCGGTTTGAACAAAAAGCCAAGTTTAAACTGATTTCATTTGTGTAGATCCTGATCAGTTCATTAAAACCTTTCAGCTGATGTATGACTTGTAAAAATATTATAATTATGTGATTGATTATCTGAGGGTGTGCAATGTATCTTATAACATCAATGCAAATGTATTCCTACTTGTGCGAGACGTTGCATGTTCATTATCACTCAACTATTGCGATTCTCCGCTCTCCACTCAGCGCTCGATGTTACTAAAAACTTTAACAGTGCCCTCTTTCGTTGGACGAAAGAGAGCGCTGGTGGGAATTCCCCCAAAAAGTTCGCGCCACATCACACACGCACAGTCAGCGCTTGCACTGCATGTAGCGTACATAGTGCGTTGTTGATCAAAATGGGGTAAACGTGTGGGTCAACAGGTGCTTTGACGTCCCTTTTCGACCAGTTGTAAAGTTCCAAATGTTGTTATTTCTGTGCAAAAGATTGAGCGGGATTTCTGTTTTACAATCTGAAACAAAAATTATGCTGAAATGATCAGTAGTTTTAAAGATATGAATACAATAACATATTTTGAAATTTTCAACTTCCGGTTTGAACCGGAAGTCAGTTCAAATGTTGGAAAGGTTCTGTGTAGCATTTGTCAAACTCTTAACGACCTATCCGATGATGTGTAGATTGTCAAAATCCGAATTTTGGTTCTTGAGTTATGATTTTTACAAATATTAAACTTTGATTTAGTTTAATTCGATGCCCGATGACGTCATCATGACGTAATTAAGTTTGTGTCGTCTTGATACTATGGTTCAACTATCTGTTGAGTTTCATTGTTCAATTGAATCTCAATCTTGAGTTATTCTGTAGATAAGCCAAAAAATTATTTTCTGAGGAAAATCAACGAAGGCGAACTTCGACCCAGGGTAACGACCTTGAAGAAAAGGTCGTACGATTTTGGCGTTAACTTTTCAAATGTTGCCCCACTCTTGAACTATCATATGGCCAATTATGAACATCATAGCTTTTAAATTCGGAAAGATACAGCAAAAAGCAAATTGTCATTTTTTCACTTTAAAAACCTTGTAATTCGACACCTGATGACGTCATTATGACGAAATTGTTCATGTGCCGTCCTCATGTTAGGGTACAAGCATATGCCAAGTTTCAAGGTTCAACTAAATTTGCTTTTTGAGTTAAATGATGGAGAAGAGTTGAGTGGAAGAAGAAGATTCTGAAGAAGAAAAAAAAAACAGAACAAAAACAAGAGGTGTTCGTGCTGAATTGCACGAACACCTAAAAAGTGAAGACATGAAACACACACATAGCCCCATGAATAGGGCCAATCCACTTCGTATCCTTGGCTCTAGCACCATTGCATACCTATTTTTGTGCCTGATTTTATTTTCAATCCGGGTTATGAAACGTACTGATCAAATGCTACTGTACTTGTAAAAAGCCCTTATGCTTAAATTATTGTTTTTTAATGATCACAGATCTTTTGGGAAAATTGTTTGCTTTTCGAATCGCGAGTGTGATTTTTTCCCACATAATTATTAACTTGCTCAAAAACCATTGTCAGGTTCCCACAACAATCAACAACAGTTATACGATCAACTGCTGATATTTGATGGGGACCAGACTGATTCACTCAGCGCGCCATCAAGGTTTTGTGAAATATGTGTAATGTGGTGCGCATCTTAAGCCCGTCTGCGCAAAAGATATTATGCTCAGCGCGTTATGTAAATCAGTCTGGTCCCCATTAGATCGAATAAATGTTGTGAAATTGTTCAGGGAACCCAACTAGTATGTTTCTCGCGCAGGTTGTTTATACGTGATCAAAAAATTCACTCTCGCGACTCGAAAGGCATCCAATTTTCCCCCAAAATCCGTGATGTTTAAAAAAAAAAGTTTAGCATTAGGGCTTTCTAGGCCTACAGTAGCATTATTTGATCGATACGTTTTATAACCCGGATTAAAAATTACATCGGACACAACAATATGATTGCAATGGTGCTAGGCCCAATTGGCAAGGATACGAACGAAGTGGATTGGCCCTACTACATGTATATGGGGCTCGCTAAGACATAACATCGTATAATCATGGTGTCTCACTCTGTTCAGAAAATCACAGATTTTTTGTGTATTCAAGAAAGAGGGTTAATATCTGTTGTGTTTCTTTTAAGCTAGTAATTATCAATTGTGCATATAGTACACCGATACGATGCAGGGCTGGGGAAGGGGGTGCTAGGCCAATAGGCCTACCCTCACATTTTTGTACATTAATGTTATTGTTGCTCAATCGCGCTGTCACTGAAGACAAGCACAACTTGTTCTTATCAGTATGTCACATTCGAATCCTCAAGTATGTGAACAATTATAGACAAAGAGACCCTATTTGGTTAATTATATTAAAAATTGCACTATCGTTTGTCTCACCCAACAGTTTTTTTCCCCTGAATAAGTATTAATTGTAGCCTACATTTTGATTTTTATAACTCAGGATGGCTGATTCAAATCAATGACTCCCAACTCGAAAATTAAGTTTTAATGATGATCTTGCTAAAACAAAAGTGGTCAGATATTGCATGAGATCGCACCACAGAGCATCTAGAATCCTAACTGTTTCGGAGCATTTAAGCGGGCCCCGGAACCGGCCCATGCCGTAAGGGCTTCGCGTTACGCGCTCGTAGGAGCCACAAATTGCATTCACCATTTGCTGCTTGGTAAATTTTCACGCCCCCTCTGTTTGGAAAATCCTGGATCCGCCCCTGGTCATGCCAATTTATCCGAGAAGGATGACGTCACAGGGCTTTTCACGAAAAGCAACGTTGAGTCGTGGTCAAAATGATTTTTATTATTTATTTATAAAACATTTTTATGGGATGTAAAGATTATCGCAGTGCAACCAATCTGACGAAAAACCTTCAAGTCATCAGCATAAAGTAAACATTTATTACTAATTAAACATTCAGGAAGATCGTTAACAAATAATGTAAGTAAGAGAGGTCCTAGAATAGAACCCTGTGGAATACATGTACCAGAGGGCACTGATTTCCCTTTAGATGAAAAACCATCCACAATTACTCTGTTTTCTGCCAGTTAGATAATTTTGCAACAAGATTAATACATTGGGATGAATATTGTAGGAATTCAGTTTGTGCAAAAGAAAATCATGGTTGACTCGATCAAACTAATAATCTACTCCGCGGCAGTAGAATAAATAGAAAAACAAGTTCTCAAAGAACAAAATCTACCTAGCAAGTAGGTATACACATGGTGTTACCGCAAACCAAATATACATCGATCAAACGCTTTAGAAAAAATCAGTATAGATAACATCCAACTGCTCTCTCTGATCAACAGCACGGTATGCCTCCAGTAAAAGTGGAACAATCCCTTCTAGAGACAAATCCGTGCTGTTGCTCAGAAATGGCAGGTCGAACATGACAACAAATCTGCTAACATAAGATTTTTTCGAATACCTTGGCTACCTGAGAGATTAAAGAAATTGGCCTGTAGTTAGAAACACTTAATTTTTTACCAGATTTATGGATCGGAACAAGATTAGCGGTTTTCCAACTCGAAGGAAAGCAGCCCTCCTTAGAGGCCCTTCTGAAAATATATGATAACGGACCACACAGGGCACCAGCACAAGAATTAAAAACAAAACCTGATATATTATCTGGCCCACTAGCTTTAGAACAGTCAATATTCTTTAATTTGTGTAGAACATCAGATTCAGTTAACTGAATAGCAGGCATGGCATTCAGATTAGTAGAGTGAAGAATAGGCATAGTATCGGTTGCATCAGATTCATCAGGAGGTGGAAGGTAAACAGACTAGAAAAAGTCCATAAAAAGAGCCGCTTTGCTAGATGAATCAGTAGCTTCTTGACCTGAGGTTTCATAATGAAGAGTGGAAGGCAAGGCATGCCGGCGTGAACGAGCTTTAATAAAACTCCAAAAACAATTTGGATTATTACCAATGTCATCAAATTGATCTCAGATAGTTGGCATACTTGGAAATATTTTGAAATGTGCACCTTTAAAGTGATGTCACTCGTGATGCTTTATGATGTCATGATGATGTAATTGTGTTATGAATGATGTTCTATCAAGGTCTATGATGTTGTAGATTTGGAGTTGATTCGATGTTTGGATTTTGGCCCAGAAAATGATTTTTTGGGAAGAAAAACAAAGACAAACTGATCTTCCGGTAGGACCGGAAGTAAAGTTGATTCGATTTTGGCGTTCACTTTCCAAAAGAAATGTTGTCCTGATCTTGCTATATCAGATTCCCAATTATGAACATCAAAGCTTTAAAACTTCATAATTTGACACCTGAGGACGTCATGACATCATGAAACCTGTGCTTTCCTCATTTTGAGGTTCAATTGATTAATGAGTTTTAAGCAGTGTTGTATGACTCGAGTCCAGGACTCGGACTCGAGTCCGTCTCGAGTCACAATTTCGGTGACTCGGACTTGACTCGAGTCACGTCTGCAAAAGACTCGGACTCGGACTCGACTATCATGACTCGGACTTGTCCCCGAGGACTCGTGACTCGAGTCACGTATTTTCACAAACAAAACCTTTTTTAAATAATAAAAACAATTCCGATGATCCGATCGTCATTCCCGGAGTGGACATGGAGTTAACGTCTAGCACAATAAATAAGTACACTGTCGTATGGTGTTGCAAGTAATAGTGTTCGTGATTATGATGGCCATCTACGTACAGCGCGTGTATGTTCGATTCGTATGTTCAATACGCATTATAACACTGGGATGCACGACACCAGTATTATGCTGGTATTCTGTTAACGTTAACACCATAGCCACTGTTTGTGCTTGATGCATATTACCAGGGAAATGACATATGTCTGGTACCTGTAAAACACAGCCTGTATATTGCACTGTGATGGCTGTGTGTTGTTTGCACCAGTTTCTACACATGGTCGACACACACACCCAAGTGTGTAACAGCCTGCAATCGTGGACCCTCCTTTGTTCAACTCTTTGTGATAGCAACCGTGGACCACAATGCTTTCCTTTGTGATAGCAACCGTGGACCTATTGTCCTCTTTTGTTATAGGTCCCCGGTTTGAATGTGGTTACCTACTCACACACACACGACGTCAAGTTTGGTCACGTCACAAGTAAAAAGTAGTACAACATTTTTTCAGTCATGGCATATCTGCCGTTCGCCCCGTATTGTTTCTTTTGGTTATACCAACTTTAACCAAAACTTTAACAGAACTTTGTTTAAAATAAATGTGTTTTATTTTGTCATTTCCAATTCTTATTTTACGACATTTGGTTTGCAATCAATATTTAAACAAGTGACTCGTGACTCGGACTCGGACTCGGACCAAGTGACTCGTGACTCGGACTCGGACTCGGACCAAGTGACTCGGGACTCGGGACTCGGACTCGACCCAAGTGACTTGAGACTCGGACTCGGACTCGACACAGGTGACTCGACTACAACACTGGTTTTAAGACTAAGTTCAGTTTCAATCTTGAGTTATTCTGTGGAGAAGAGTTGAGGGGAAGAAGGAAAAGAAGGAGGAGAAGAATAACAAAATATATATATATATATAACGAGGTGTACATTGCACAAACACCTATTATAGAAATATGTTCAACAGAAGCCGTGTTGGCATTTGTAAGCCACAGCATTTGTAAGCCACACTTTTCTGTGAAAATGTTGAAAAGCTTTGATGATTGAATACTTTACTTTCTAGGTCCATGCATCTGCAGCAAATACTACAAAGGTGAAGCTTTACTACATGCACACACAGCTAAACATATTTTGGCTTGTTTCAGTCGCTTGTTTTTGTTATTTTCTTGGAGTTACATTGCAACATTTTCATCTAAAGTATAAATGTAATAAGTAAAGTTTAAAAAAATCAAAACATAAAAGGCCACTCTTACCTTGTGGTTTATAGTACTCACAATAAGTTTTATTAATTCAGTTTCAGGACACGTGATGTTGATTTAAAGAGGCAACTTCAAGACGAATTGGCAGATGTGTCCCACCAAATCCAAAAAAGGGTTCTGAATAAAGTAAGTGTCTGTTTGTTAGTTACCTGCGAAATCTTTGAATGATTCTAACTTTTGTTATAAAAACATTTTCACACTCTTCTTCCAGGTTAATGCAAACATTTTTTTTAAACGCTTGGTAATTGCAATCCAATGATGTTCACACTTGTTGATTTAAGGCCTCTTCACACAATGGAAATAAGCAGGGGGCCGGTATAAGAGCACATCGTGTGAAATTTACCTCTACTCTGTACAAGTATGGGTCCATAGTCTTTTTCTGACTACGATCGAGACCAGCGACAAAAAAACACATTGTTGTGAAAATTCATCTTAATACTATCTGTGCATGCTGTGTGAATGAACACCCTATGCACACAAACCAAGGACCATGGTTTAGCTTGAGCTACATGTACAACGCATGTGCACAAGATGATTGGTAATCAATACACACACATGCAATAGCGATTCCACACTAGTTGCGCGGATACCAGTGAGATGGACAATAAACAATGTTGAAGGATCTGTGACACAGGACGTTGGTTTCTGTGACATGTGAAAGGTTGTGTTCGAGTTTGACCAGCATCTATGTTCAAGACAACTGGCGCATGAGTCCAAGGACCCAAGTCTTTATTTGTTGTGTGAAAAGGGCTCTTGATACTTATCAGAGTTCAGGCTGTCCGTGGATCCTTAAAAAGTATTAAAAAGTCTTCAATTTGATTATTAAAAAGTCTTCAATTTGATTATTAAAAAGTCTTCAATTTGATTATTTATATCTGAATTTAAGGCCTTAAAAAGCATTAAAAAGTATTAAATTCAGTTCGCTGAGGTCTTAAAATATTAATGAAGTGAATAATTAATTTTTGAAGATTTTGAAGTGAAAATAAAACAGTTTTTGCGACACTGTCTCTCTGCTGCACACAGCACGGCCACGGCAGGCAGGCTGCTTGTTGTGCACACATCAACGTTCGGCCGACCGTCATTATCTTCCAAGCACACACAACTCATCGCGTATACAGTACAACACAGCAGTCCAAGCTAACAAACAGTCTGCATGCTGTTATTTTCCGTTGATAATTACCATGTTCATAATAAAGCTTGGCTAGATGCTAACTCAATACATGTTCACAATCCAAGTAAAAAAGTGTGGCGCAGGCCTCTGGATTCTGAATTGTACTAACCTTCGATCGATGCGGGGCAAAGTTTATTGGGTTTTCCCAATGTGCGTCGTCAAACACTGATCGTTGAATCACGAAGATGTCAGTGAAAAAGAAGTTCTATAGAACCGATCCTCAAATCATGTATCCATGGACATGTGTGTTGATGAAAATAACAATATTGAGAGCAGAAATTAGGCATTTAGATTTTCCATACAGGCAACTCTTGCGAACTTCGCTTCCGTTTCGAAAATTGTGTGCATGCATTCATACGGGCCTATGCAAAAACTTGTTCAGTCGGCGAGTGATGCACACATTTCTGACTTTTAAATTTTGTCATAATCTCATCCCTGCCTACTTTATTCACATATTTTTGGTCTTAAATTTTGTTAAGGATGGCTGGCATTAAAAAAGTCTTAAAAAGTCTTAAATTTGACTTGCTAAAGTGTGCAGATACCCTGGAGTTGTTAAACCTGTCAGGATATCTCAGACCACTGAATATGGTTGAAAGGTGGCGTATTTCAAGCCAAAGTAATCATTATTGCAAGCCTTTGTATCACTGACTATCCAATTCACTGACATTTTTGCAAGTCTACTTCACACAGCTTACCCCTAGAGCCGCTACTAATGCATTTTCCTCTAAATGCTAGTCATATTCCAGTTTTAATACATACCTTGCCCTGGACATCCATGTTATCTTCTTCTCTTGGGCACTTTAAAAAGTGTGAAGGTCTTCTAGTGCTCTTTAAAGAGTACTTCAGAAGTGAGTCGCATAAAATAAAGTTTAGGTGTTTAAGCAGGGGTGGCGCCGCGGGGGGGGGGGGGGGGGGGCGGCTGCCTCCCTATCACTTGGGGTAAAAAAGGAAAAGGGGGAAGGAAAAGAAAATAAACAAATAAAAATGAGAAGAAAAATTTAAAAAGAAATGGGACTAAAGAAAGGGAGAAGGGGTAAATTATTGATAGAATCATGTTATCTGAAAAGCCTTATATTAAAAAATGAGGGTTTAGGTATATCATGGAGGTAGAAATGTTTACCTCCATGGGTATATCAAATCATCCAATTTTTTCACATTTCGATGTTTAATTCCTATGTGGACGGTAAAGAGTGTTAAGTTAAGTTAAGTGCCAATTATTATACTAGACTGTCTTGTTGTTATTAACAAAGATAAACAGATCTAGGAAGAGTTGCGGGGGCATGTACCCCCAGTGAAATTTATCCCCCCCCCCCCCAAACAACAACAAATATAAGAAAGAGGGGGAGGGGAAGCAGGAGGGGAAAGTACAGCAGCATTACACAATAAATAAATTATAATTTATGTACAAGTGTGCATTACCACGGATCCTGTTCCACAACAGGCCAAAGTTATTCAATAGATATTTTCCTCCCTGAAAACCGGAAAACTGTTGACCAGATAATACTTACCATTTGGATAATTTTTGATTCATTATTTTGTATACATGATTCCAATTGCGTACCTAAAAACTGTAGGAAATTTGATGAATAGAATAATTTTGAGATGGGCTCGACAAAAAGTGATGCCTCGAACGATGTCATGCTGACGAAATGTGAGATTTTGGATTTTGTGGGCAATTTTACTACTAACTGTATCGTTTTAACTATCTCACTTTGACCAATGCTCTTAAAACATGGAATAAAAATGAAAACATTTCTTAGTCTAACAATGTCTAGTCTAAGTTGGCAGAGAGCGATTAAGCATACACTCCTGCATTAAGTATTTGTGTATTTAAGTATACAAATAAGGTGGGTTAAAGGAAGGGGCAAACAGGCACGCAAAAAAAGTAATCGACAAAGCAGCAAAATCTCAATAAACTGGGCAAAAAGTAGTGAGTAAAACGCCTCATCTGTCATATTCTTGATTGCACCAGAGAGCATCTAATAACGGACTTTTTATTATTATTATTTTTTTTTTAACCAGGACCCAACAAGGCTTTGTGTTTGTTCATTCTTCTCGTAAAGTGAAATGCCTTGTGCTATACATAGCTAGAATGCCTTGTGCTATACATAGCTAGAATGCCTTGTGCTATACATAGCTAGAATGCCTTGTGCTATACTAGAATGCCTTGTGCTATACATAGCTAGAATGCCTTGTGCTATACATAGCTAGAATGCCTTGTGCTATACATAGCTAGAATGCCTTGTGCTATACATAGCTAGAATGCCTTGTGCTATACATAGCTAGAATGCCTTGTGCTATACATAGCTAGAATGCCTTGTGCTATACATAGCTAGAATGCCTTGTGCTATACATAGCTAGAATGCCTTGTGCTATACATAGCTAGAATGCCTTGTGCTATACATAGCTAGAATGCCTTGTGCTATACATAGCTAGAATGCCTTGTGCTATACATAGCTAGAATGCCTTGTGCTATACATAGCTAGAATGCCTTGTGCTATACATAGCTAGAATGCCTTGTGCTATACATAGCTAGAATGCCTTGTGCTATACATAGCTAGAATGCCTTGTGCTATACATAGCTAGAATGCCTTGTGCTATACATAGCTAGAATGCCTTGTGCTAAATACATAGCTAGAATGCCTTGTGCTATACATAGCTAGAATGCTGTTTCTACATTAACAGTAAGCGTTTGCCAACCAATCCTCCCCCCTAAAAATAGCAAAGCAATAATTGCTAAAAGGCAAATAAAGAACATTTGAAAACTGGGTATAAATATTGTGTTAATCGCCTGTGAAAAGTTATAGATTGCACCAGAGAGCATCTTATGTTAAGCATTTTTCAACTCCAATCTCGGTGCTTGGCTCCATCTTGGGATCCCACAGAAGTCTATTGTTTTTGGATCCGCGCGGTCAAGTATCAAGATCATTATGGCTAAAACAAAAGAAATCTCAAGAAAAGTGAGATTAATCTCTTCAAGCAATTTGTCTTTGTCCAGACACCATTCTTTTCTTTTTTTGCTTTTTATTTCTGTTATTATATTTTTTTTAAATCTTTTTTTCAGTTTAGATGTTTGAGTCACATTCAAGCAAGCGCTGTCTACAGTATGAGGGTAACCCACTGGCCTTTTCTCCAGTTGCATTACTATGGGGTTACATGCAAATTTCTTCGCAGCCCATGGTCTTAGATCTTCAGGTCTTAGATCTTCCAGCTGGAAGGCGTATAGTCTTGGCCCAAGACGTCAGTGATCGATAGTGGATAGTGTAATGCGCTCGGTTACAACTCGTTACAGCGCGCCCTCTTGTGGCTTGAATTACCCAACTTGACTAGCTCTCACTAACGTCTTGGGAATCTCGTAGCGCTGGCTTAACTTTTTCATTGTTTTCTCCCTAGCCTTTCCTAGGGAACCAATCAGCGCGCGATCGTAGTAATAAATTTGCATAATTACTTATGTGACCCAGGGTCATGCTTCAGCTGCATAGTGCATGCAGTAATGTCGACATGGCCGCCAGCTGTGAGCGATTCTCACTAGAATTTAGAAAAGAAACAGGCTCGTGAAAAACTAAAAGTCAAACTAATTAAACCAAAGCAGTCATAAGCTATTGATGATGTTCTAGATGGCAACTACCCGTTCGTCTGCTTACAAACCGGCTTCGGTATAAGCTTAATTTTCCAGTCATTTACCTCTGTATGTCGATGTGATTTCGAAAAACCTTCTCTATGCTTTATACACATTGCCAAACGAGATAGATTCAGTCGTCGCAGTTTATGGATTCACAGATGAACATTATTAAGGAGAAGGCTGCCATGAGTGCCAGAGGCAAATATTTTTTTTTTTTTACCAGTCCCGAAGCCCTTATCAGCATAAAATGACGTGAATTTCTGCAGTTGTACTCGGTGTACAGGCTTGTCTGCGGTTTATTCATCACAGGAGAGAGTCATTGGTCACAAAGTGGTGAGTTATGAGAGAAATCCCATTTTGTTTTACTTTGTTCAATTGTGGATAAAACTGAATTGATTTTTAGTCTTTATAAGCCACATAATTGTCAGTCGTATTCGTACTCTCCCAGAGTCCCGGCAGAGAGGGGCTAGTTTAGTTAATAACTATCTGTGATAGCTGAGGTTTTTCTTTTTGAGGTCGAATAAATAATAATAATAAATCATTTTACCTAAGTAAGGCAATCCTGACAAAGCAAGTCATATTCCGAATGCACAAGTATGCATTATCCATTGATTTGACACTGGCTCAAATTGTTGATTTGTGTCTGATATCTACCTTCCATGTATTGTTGAAGCACTCGTTTGTAATCAGTTATTTGCAATGATGATCGTATTATCCTCCATGTTCAAGCGTTGCGTATTGCAATCATTTCAACTAGCAATCGGTAAAACATCATTTACAACCCCCAACCGAAAAAGGTAAATAAATAGATCAATAATAAATAAACAAATAAACATAAATAAATAATGTGTACAGTGTTCAAGCTTCATATGCATAATATCGAGACCACAAAAGCGCTTGAAGTGATCCATCCAATACACATTATTGCATAATATTATTAGTTTCCATTTATTCTTCTCTAATAATACACACCAAGATCTGAGCTTATTGTATTTATTTTATTCTTCTTTTTGCAGGGGCCAGTCATCAGGAAAGAAATCAGCTTTCAGAAAATTGTATGCCAAGCTTGGAGAACCAGGAAGTATCATTGCTGCCATGACAGTGACAGCAAGTCTTGCCACACGATTGGCAATCAGAGATGCCTTGCAAATATCATGAGGAATGCAGTTCTTATTCAACAGGGACCGGCCCGTGACAATATCAAGCAAAACTCAAAGATGTGGAAGAAATCTTTGGATGGCTTGCAGATGATGTCTACAGAAAAAAGGAAAAGATGGGGCACATCGTTATATACTGTCAGTCAGTCAAGAAAGACGTGTGCAGAACTGTTCTGTTTTCTGCTGCAAGCTTCCATCATCACATCACAAATTGTTCAATATGCATCATACTATTACAGAGAGTGATGTTTACGATAGGTTTCTACGTAGCTTTTTCGACCCTGAGGGAGCTGTGCACATACTCTTCGCAACCGTTGCTTTTAGACTGGGGGTTGATGTAAAGGGGCCTACAACTTTGTCATTTTTTGAACACCTGGCACCAAGTGAAATTGATGATTATGTACAACTAAGTGGAAGAGTTCGGCATGATGAGAAACCGAGTCAATCAATTGTAATAAACTATCTTAAACAGAAACACTTTAGGAACAGATGAAAAACTTCCTTGACACCCAACAATGTAGAAGAGCTATGATACATGCAGCATTCCATGTAGCAGGCTCACAAGTACAAGAACTTGTGCCACAATAACTGCTGTGATAACTGTGCATTTTAAACTGCTGTTGTGGGGTATTTCTTGTTTTAGCCTGTTCAAACTTAATCAATCTTCAGAATCACAATTCTGTGAAAGATTTGTCTTTGGCAATAGCAAAAAAATAAAAAAATAAATTAAGAATGTGTTTGGGCCATTTCTAACAGATCAGTCTAATCAATTCATTATCCACATACAGTGTATGTTGCAGCTTACAGTGAATATGCTGAATTATGTGTTGTATTTACAGTTACTGAAGCATTTCAAAGTTGACCTGTTATTATTCACTTTGGCCCATAGACCAGTAACTTAGTTTAGTTCACCACAAGTCAGTCAGTCATAATTCAAGTAGGCAGCTATTCAAATCAACTATTTAAAGAAAAGCATTCCTTTGTCATTCTTCTTCATCTTTAGTGTGACACACACATATTATTGACTAAAGTCTGCATTTCAGTGCAGCACAAGTATTTCAACAAACGTTTTGTTTTTGTGAGCCTTTTTTTATTGAATTTAAATTTTTTATTTAAGCCAACATTTTTTCCAATGTGATTTTTGGATCAAACATACTTGATGTTAGCAACTCACTGAAATGAGTGCTGCGTTCCTCATTTTCAGAGCATCTCCAATATTTGTCCCTTTGCATTCATATCAAAACAAGTTTAAACTAATTATGGTTTATATTCAAAATCACATTGCATAGTTATTTCTTTTGAGCAACCCTATTACGTGGGTCCGTCGTCGTCCGACTGCCTCATATTGCATGGGAGCTGCCATCTTGTTCGCGGATTTGATTGTTTGAATATTCATTGAGCAACCTTGACAACGGTCTTAATTTACATAAAAAGGCGACGCCCCCAATGCTGCCAGTGCTACGAGATTCCCAAGACGTTAGTGAGAGCTAGTCAAGTTGGGTAATTCAAGCCACAAGAGGGCGCGCTGTAACGAGTTGTAACCGAGCGCATTACACTATCCACTATCGATCACTGAAGTCTTGGGCCAAGACTAGAAGGCGTAAAGCTCAAACAAAAGAAAACCCACACAGTGTCTTGCACTGCCATGTGTTCTTCTGCAATCCCCTGGTCTTGAGGGAGACTCACTGTATAACAAAGGAACAATGGTGTTGGCCAAATGCCACTGTAGTTATAATTGGCTCAGATAAACCCTAGTATACCTGAGCTAGACCACAAACACTAATCCTTCACTCCTTTGTGGGCTACTTTTGCACTGCCTTGTAGTCTGTGTAATCTGACCAACAAAAGGCACCAACAGTAGAGTTCAATAATGAGGGAACCTAATCACTGGAGCACAATTGAATCTAATCGTTGCATGGTCCCTTTATTTGATGGAAAAGTGTTTTAAAAACATACAATAATACATTTGGCTTTTACATGTACTTTTGACCCTCTATATCCTTCTCACCATAGGTAAGATACACCACGTATCCTGTAGAACTGCTATTCTTGGACAAGTAGTTGAAGACTGTTTCAATGGTAGACATTTGATGTACCAGATATGAATAAGACCGATGTACTTGTATGTGTGGAAGAATGGGAATGCTAAAGACTGTTTTTGGTATCTGAAACAAGGGAAATTGATCAGAGAAATGTCAGCATATACAGTAATCCTGCTACTGTTACTGAATATCCCTGCTATTGCTACTAAGGCTGTTATCCATAAGGGTGACTGTTCTGGGACTAATGTGGGATGCAGACCATAAGGAGTCAAGTGTAATCCTAAAATCCTCTGATGTGTTGGACATTTTTGCATGTTTACATTGAAATCACTCGATATGTGGCACAGTTGTTTTCCTGCGAAATTATGCCGAAATTAAATTGAAATAAAAATGAAAAGAAATTACAATAGTGTGGACAGATGTCCCCTGGGCTCTGTGTATATTAGCAGTTTCATGATCTCATTTAATTTCTCCAAAGGGTCTCTCAAAGCAGCACAAGTGTGCATTTATTATCACGGTGAGTTTGGAAAATTAAAGAAATGTCGATGAACAGATTTCTCTCTGTTTTTTTGTGCTCCTCCTCTGGTTTCATTTGATCTGGAAGAATGGATAATATGGTTGCATCCATAATAAGTTTAGGTTCTGGGTGTTTCATAAAGAACATGAAACAATTAATCTTATATTTTCAGAGGAAAACAGTTGTTGCGCTCAATTAGCTTCCTGAGGTCGATAGAGGTCTGACCCCAATGCCTTTACAAAGCTTTGAGGACATTGTCGTGGCTCACTCAGGTTTTTACTCCCATTGGATGTTTTGACATGCCCAATTCGGTGTGTACGGTTGAGTTTTACATCCAGAATCAAATGCAACATTTTAGGTTGCCCCGCTGGAGGATTCAGGGATTTTATGTAGTAGTAGACACTTTCTTTGGCTATATTGCCCAAGATCCTCAAAGTCCTTTCCAGACTGCTCATTTTTCTTTGGATATCATTCATTGTTCATTCACTACCGTGATGACTTGATGTTATGGCCACAGATCCGCAGTCCGCTGAATACACCCATTCTTTCTAATTATTCCATTTCTGACATGATTTTACAAGGCATTGAGGCACTACATGTAGGTAACCACAGAGAGACTGAGTAGGGAGAAACTGTGCATAAGTCACCTTCAGACCGTTCAATCCTGGTCTGAACACCCCACAGGGAAAAGACTAATATTTTGTTGTCTTTGCCTTCTCCTTTTTCCCACAGATATGCCCTTTTTTAGTCTGCCTTATTTACTAATTATTTACTTTGTCTCCCTCTTCCCACCTTTGATTTTGTCCTTTGTGTTTCCTGTTTTGTGATGCCTTCGACCCATCTTGCTCATGACTCAATTAATGGATTCTTGTGTTAATATAGAGAGAGTCACCTAAATCCTTCAGGTGTATTAATAAAGAAAACATTAGTTATTTTCAATGTGGTTCAATGAAAGTAGACTGGATGGCAATGTAATGTGAAAACCCTGATTCTGCTTATGACACCTTTATTTCAACGTTTACTCACCTGTATGATCATAATTTTCCAGTTAAAACAACTAAACATAATAAAATATTAAAACCATGAATGACCAACGGCATTATTCAAGCCATTAAATACAAGAACACATTGTACACAATTTTTCTTACCAAACAGATTAATTTCAACAGAATAACTTACCAGCAGTTCTATAACAAGCTCATTAGTCTAATGAAAGGTGTTAAAGCAAAGTATTATGCAGATAAGCTCTCTGGTGCTAAATCTAACATCAAACTTGGAGCATAATTAATTCTCTTCTGAATAAAAACTCCCTTGACAACATTAACATGCCTTCAACAATCACTTTACTCAGATATAGGCCAGCCTTGGATTCAAACATAAGACCTGCACATCAGGACTTTAAACACTTTCCTAACACCAGCTCGCTGTTTAAAAATCCATCCTTGCCTTATGAAATATTATGCCAAATTGTGAAACCCTTTAAAGACATTGCTGCAGTCTCGTCAACGTAAGTCCAAGGGTTGTTAAATCAGTTATTTTGCATCTGTGTGATATAATTTTGTTTTTACCCTACACGATGTGAGTTAAGCACTGATACTCAGTACTTTCCCGAGGGCCGTGTAGGGTAAAAACAGAATTATATTCATTATCCCCGATGCCCCAAAAAATTAATAAAAAATTACATCTATTAAATTATGCGGTACCCGCTGCCAATGATTCGAACCGTCTCTAGCCATCGGGCTAGCTCGGTGGTCTAGTGGTAAGACATCTGCTCTAGCAATGCAAAGGTCGTGGGTTCGAATCCCACCTGAGTGATTTGCCGGTGGATTTTTTTCACAGCCCTCGGGAAAGTACGGAGTATACAGTGCTTAACTCACATCGTGTAGGGTAAAAAGAAGAACTGCTAAAATAACCTCCAAATCACCATTTCCAATCATGAGATTCCCAAAGTTTGATTTGACAAGTTTCTTGGTCTAATATATTGACAGCGGCCTCGCTTGGAAACCTCATATAACCGAAACCTGTGAAAAGATTTATAAATAAATTGGCACTACATGTATTTCTCAGCTCAAATCTATTTTTCCTGATGAGATATTGTGTACACTCTATCGTTCACTTATATTTCCTTATATGTCTTAAGGTAATATTGTCATGGGGAATACTTGTCTAACTGCAACCCTTTTTTCAGAGAAGGAAGGCAGTGACTTTTGTCTTGGCAGGGTTAGGGCAAAAATTGTCTGTGTGGTAGTAAGTGTTGAGGTCATCTGGTGTGTTGAGTAGATGATGGGACACAGGAAGTCTAGCTACAATCCCGGCCATATCTCGTTGGGCCCCCACCCCCTTCAATGTTGGCTCTCATTGCACGGTCTGCGCTCCAGCTGGGGTTGACAACATTGAGCGGGGAAATGGGGGAGGGTATGTTTAGTGTCGCCTGGCCCAAGCATTTTGGCTGAGATTGCCTGAAAGTTTGCTTAGTTTATCTATATGGAGTTGAGTGGACAGAGATGTACTGCAATCTTTGGTGGATCAGAGAAAATACATCAAAGTGAAGTAAAGCAGTGGATAGTTAGTACAGAAAGCAAGAAGCATTTGTCAACATGGTATTTCGTGGTTTAATTATTGGTCTCTTGCGGAGGAGCAGAAAATCACTGAGAGAAATAGCTGCAATTGTAGTCTATGGTCTCGTCAGCCTCCTCTATAAAGTGCAACACGCTTTAAATAATCCCGTGCGACCATCGCGCGTTCGTGTTTAAACCAACTTTTGGTGGTTGCACATTATTTTGGGCGTGTATTTACAAAAGTTTTTTTTTTTGAAGTTAAGATCAAATAAGTATCCTTGTCCCAGAGTTTTAATTTTATTTCAATAATAATTAACAAGTTATTTGTGTATTTACTATAAAAGCTAAAATTCATTATATAAAAATTGTAGTGATTATTTTTGATGCTGAGATATATTCATAGATGTAATTTAAATCAAAGATTTGATTTCAGAAACAAATATGTTCTTCGTTTGACATGTTTTCTCGTTCCGATTCGTGCGAGACTTGCACAGTCTATTCGTCGTACTTCTAAGCAAATGGCTTTACGTCTGCATTTCTATCACTGTACTACGTAACAATGTTCACTTTCAATGAGCTCATTGACATCACTTTCACTTGTTTTACACAAATAAAACATCACTATGTTCATGGGGGGGGGGGGAACACCAAATTAATCATTTGGCTTGCTTCTTGTCAAGTTGGATGGGTTTTTTAAAGTATTTGTTTCATATTTCCCAAATTTGTTGATGTTTTTAATAGTGTAAATATTGTTGGGTCACTATGAATGTTAACAAAATTTACCATTACTAGTGATGGGCGTGATGGGCGTGATTCTTGCGTCCTATAGGTTATCATTGTCAGAATCGGCCTTGTAAATATATTTGAAATCAGTACGCAATGTTGTTTTGTCTATGATAAAATTGTGAGCATGCAAAAGGTTGAGTGTGGTCGAAACGTCGCCTTCCCCCCCCCCCTTCTCGCCCCTTTTCCCCAACTTCGGAAGCATAATTTGGGCTTGAGCTTTAAGAAGGATAAACTTGGCAATGATGCATGCTTGGCATGATAATGTCCAGACTTGTGACTTACATAGGCCTGAGTAATCCATCGTTTTCTTAATGGAACATATGCTTCTGTGCTCATAAATTCTTAAAATTCTGAATTTATTTATTACTTGATTTCCATTTTTTGTTCTTCTTTATTTTCTTGATTTCTTTATGTCTCTTTTTCTTTGTTTCTTAAATGTGTCTTTGTTTCTATACTTTCTCTTTATATATCTGTGCTTTCCCGTTGGTTCTCTGTATCCGCATGATATTTGAAATTTCTCCAGTTTATTTCGGTCTTTCTGTACAGTCTTTCTGCATTTCTGTGTTTTCTTACTTGATTTTTGTCTTAGTATTTCTTTGTTTGTTGATTTTTTAGTTTTGTTATTTCATTAGTTGCATAGTGGGGCTTTAATATATCATATATAATATATCAAATTTTTTTCATCGTATGTCTCAAGATTTAAAATTAAAAACGAAAAAATATATATAGATTTGTGTGTTTCCTAGTTACTTTATTTCATTGTGTCGTTATTTCTTGTTTTCCCTATGCCTTTGTTTCTTTCTTTCTTTATTGCTTGGAAACTTGGTTGTACTAAGGCCTACTACCACGGATGCAGGCCATGACTACTACATGTATTCAATATTGTCCTAATATTGTTGTCTTGATTAATTTTGTTGGTATTCAGGCAATGAGTAAGCAATTATCAATTTATGAAAGAAATAATAAAAGGAGAGAAATATAAAGGGGACTTAGGAGGCCACGTGAAGATGATGAGAGGGAAATTTGTGAAATTGAACTTTATTTGTGTAAAATGAAGAAGCACTTGAAGCTTCACTAACTGTATACCTGGCTTGCAGCAGTTACTTTGTATACAATATTATTTGAAGTGGTATTTGGTATTTGTGATGCAAAATGAACATGTAAAAAAGTATTCATGTGAGGAAGTTTAGGATGTAAACTTGTTATATTAATACCTGGGTAGTGCATAAGATTATGTGTAAGGAAATAATTAAGTGTTGAATTGTTATCAGCAAAGTTGCCCATACTTTTATATTCCCAATAGTCTGTAACATAGGCCTACACAATAAATAAAAATTGAATAAATAAATAAATGAAATAAAACATAAAGCAAATAAAGAAATAATAAATAAATGCCCAGTCAACCCCCCCTCCCCCAAAAACCCAATAAATAAAGAAAAACACAGAAAAAACCCATATATAACAAACAAAAGAAAACAGCTATATTTATCATTTGTTGGTTTTACCATTAACCCTTTTCAGCAATGGGTTAGGGTCATTAAATTGCAGACAACAGGGTATTTACCACACTAAAAAAGCGCACTGCCAAAACACCCCCGCCCCCCCCCCCACACGTTTTTGCTATCTGCCACCCTCCTCAAACCCACACAAACAGTCCTGTGGGCGTTTTTGCTATCTGCCACCCTGAGGAGTGAAGCAATCCAGAGATCCGTCTGCGAAACAGACAATAAGTCGCCAATGACCCTTGAACACAGCAGTTCAGGAAATGTTCTGGAAGCCTGAGGCCACAATCCTATAGGGATCACTCCGCACCACGACAAAAATAATTTTAAGGGAGAGGTCCGCGTGCAACCAACCAGGACAACCAGGAGGCCTGTCTCAACCAACCAACCAGCCAACCAGGCGACTCGCACCAAGGCAATAAGGATCACTCCGCATGCGACAAAATTACTTAAAGGGATCGGTCCTTCTGCACCAACCAGGAGGCCCGTCTCAACCAGGCGACCCGCACCACTGCAGTTTGGGTGACCGTCTACAGCGTCTGGCACCCTGTCGGCTGAGGCGACTGCTGAGAAGACGGCAAGAAAGTGACCATACCAAAAAAACGAGATGGCGGACGTTCTAATTCCGGTTTTTTTCACGATGGTTCGGATAGAAATGGTCCGGATAGAAACTCCATTGTCTCCTCACTCTGAAACGTTAGATTGACGATTCCTGGCCGTCATGCGCTTGCGTGAAAAAAACATGATAACAACTTTCTTGTAGTGTGCACCAAACACGGTTTACCATGTCGATAACCATGCCATTTTAGCACCTACTTTCCCGAAAGACAGCTTTTGTTCATTCAGTTAAAAGCAAATGGTTTACCTTCGCCACCAAAATAGTATAAAGAAAGTGAGTAACTCTCCTTCTCTATTGTGTACTACGGTAAATCGTGGCCATCAATACCCCCAGAATATCAGACATCCTTGAACTTCTTGTACATGTGACTCACACATGGTCAAGTGGTTAAGACTTCTTCCCTCCAATGCAGATATCCTGAGTTCGAATCCAGCCTGAACAAAACATTTTTTAGGTGTTCGTGCAATATGAGCACGAACACCTCTTGTTTTTGTTCCGTTTTTAGGTGTTCGTGCAATATGAGCACGAACACCTCTTGTTTTTGTTCCGTTTTTAGGTGTTCGTGCAATATGAGCACGAACACCTCTTGTTATTGTTGCGTTTTTTGTTTTTGTTTTTTTAGGTGTTCGTGCAACTCAGCACGAACACCTATTGTTTTTGTTCTGATTTTTTTTTTATCTTCTCCATCTTTCTTCTTACGTAGAACTCTTCTCTGGAACATAACTCAATATTGAAACTGAATTGAACCTTGAAACTCATCAGATAATTGAACCTCAATATGAAGACGGCACATTTGTCATTACGTCATGATGACGTCATCAGGTGTCGAATTACAAGGTTTTTAAAGTTGAAAAATGACCATTTGCTTTTTGCTGTATCTCAACGAATATGAAAGCTATGATGTTCATACTTGGGCATCGCATAGATCAAGACTGGGGCAACATTTGAAAAGTTAACGCCAAAATCGTACGACCTTATCTTCCGGGTCGTTACCCTAGGTCGAAGTTCACCTTCGTTTTTTTTCCTTAAAAAAACAACTTTCGAGCTTATCTACGGAATAACTCAAGATTGAGATTGAATTGAACATTGAAACTCATCAGACAGCTGGACCTTAATATCAAGACGACACGCACTTGATGATGTCATGATGACGTCATCGGGTATCAAATAACATTAAATCAAAGTTTAATATTTGAAAAAATCATAAATCGTGGACCACAACGTTGATTTTTACAATGTACACATCATCGGATAGGTTGTTAAATGTTCTACAAACGCTTCAAAGAACAGATCATTTTGAGATTGACTTCCAGTTCAAATCGGAACATTAAGTGATTTTCCCACAATTTACCAAAATCTCAGAATTCTACTCGCCAGTTTCACTGTGAATCTTATCAGTTGTTATCAGTTAAGTAATTGTTTTATAAACATTCACCCTGGAACCCACTTCCCCAAGGCCAGTGATCCATCCTATTCATTCAATCACTCCCCACGAACACCTTGTTTTTGTAGTAAACAAAAACTGAATCTTTAGTTTATTCTTCTTCAGAATCTTCTTCTTCCGCTCAACTCTTCTCTGTTGTTTAACTCAAAACAGAAAATTCGTTGAACCTTGAAACTTGGCATATACTTGAACCATAACATGAGGACGGCACTTGAACAATTTCGTCATGATGACGTCATCAGGTGTCGAATTACAAGGTTTTTTAAATTTGAAAGCTATGATGTTCATAGTTGGGCTTATGATAGTTCAAGAGTGGGGCAACATTTGAAAAATTAACGCCAAAATCGTACAACCTTATCTTCCGGGTCGTTACCCTAGGTCGAAGTTCGCCTTCGTTGTTTTTCCTTAAAATCAATTTCGGGCTTATCTACGGAATAATTCAAGATTGAGATTGAATTGAACATTGAAACTCATCAGACAGCTGAACCTTAATATCAAGACGACCCACACTTGATGATGTCATGATGACGTCATCGGGTATCAAATTACATTAAATCAAAGTTTAATATTTGAAAAAATCATAACTCGTGAACCACAACATTGATTTTTACAATCTACACATCATCATCAGATAGGTCGTTAAAAGCTTGACAAACGTTACACAGAACATAACCCCTGTGCCCCTTTCTTCCGGTTCAAATCGGAATGTGAAAATTCCATACTATATTATCTTATTCATATCTTAAAAACTACTGATAATTTTAGTATAATTTTTGTATCAGGTTGTAGAATGCTAAGCCTGCTCGAACTTTTGCACAGTGATAACAACATTTCGACCTTTAAATCTGATCGAAAAAGGACGTTCAAGCTCACCTGTATGTTGACCCACAAATTTACAATGCACAATAGTGTATTAACACACCCTATAACACACGTGCATATAGCACGTGCGGTTTCGGTGACATCCTCTAATGTATGTTCAATGCGCGTGTGATTTTTGCACGTAGATGTATTTGTGCAGTACATGTACATTACGTATTAGAATACATTTCGCATTGATCGGTGTTCCAACTTATATTGCACCCCAGTCCAGTGAAATTGAGTGTTCAAGTACGGGTATGTCGTATCATAATATGCTTTTAGGAATATCAAAGTACCGTACAGCGCTTGCAATTTTGGATCTTCCCTCTCTTGAAAGTAGACGTGCTATGCTTTTTGTTAAATGGGGTGAAAACTGTTGAAATCCACAACATTTTGAAATATGCTTCCCCCTCTTGGAACTGACTATACACTTAAACATCTGAGAGAGAACACTTTGAAAGGGTAAATAGGTCCACCACTCTGTAGTACAGACAGATATAGAAAATCCTCTATTCCAGCATTGTTCAGGATTCTATTAATTTGAACAATATCTGTGAACCTCAATATGAAGACAGCACAAGGTTTTTAAAGTTGAAAAGTGACCATTTGCTTTCCGCTGTATATCAATGAATATGAAAGCTACATGTATGATGTTCATAGTTTGGCATCTGATAGAACAAGACTGGGGCAACATTTGAAAAGTTAAAGCCAAAAGCGTATGACCTATTCTTCCGGGTCGTTACCCTGGGTCGAAGTTCGCATTCAGTGTTTTTCCTTAATAATTTTTTTTTTGATTATCTACAAAATAACTCAAGATTGGGATTGAATTGAATATTGAAACTCATCAGATAGTTGACCCTCAGTATAAAGACGACACGAACTTGATGACGTCATGATAACGTCATCGGGTATCAAATTACAATAAAGTTTAATATTTGTAAAAATCATAACTCATGAACCATTTATTTTATTTTTACAATCTACACATCATCGGATAGGTCATTTAAAGTTCGACAAATGCTACACAAAAATTGACCCCATTTGACCTTGACTTCCGGTCAAACAGGAAGATGAAGTTTAATATTTGAAAAAAAATATTACCTCGTGAACCACTCATTGGTTGTACTCATTTTCTGTACGTCATCAGATAAAACTTTTGTAACTTAACCAACGCTATAAATTGTGACCTCATTTGACCTTGATTCCCGGTTCAAACCGAAAGTTGAAACTTTATATTTAAAAATATCATAATTTCTGAACCACATATTGGATTTTTTCAATGTATGCATCATCTGAAGGTCTTCATAAAATAATCACGCGCTACACAACATGTGACCCTATTTGACCTTGAAGTTGAAGTTAAATTTTTGAAATATTCATAACTCCTGAACCAGGCATTGGATTGATAAGGTATAATGTCGTAACATATTTACATTGTATTCAACCACTCACTACGAACACCTTGTTTTTGTAGTAAACAAAAACTGAATCTCTAGTTTATTTTGTTTATTTTTTTATTTTTTTATCTTCTTTTTACGCCCTATACTTTGCAAGCAATGAATGTTCATTGTGTGTGCACATTCTTAAATTTTACAAATGCCATGTGTGTTAAATAATCAACCGCAAATTTGAGATGTCTCCAAACATGTCAATAAAATTAACTCTATTAAATTAATTGATTTGATTTTTTGTACAGGATGCCCATGATATTGTGCTGCTAGAACAAGCAACTCATGCTTTGGATCCTATGACATCAGGTGCAACATATAATCCTCGTTGATACATTCGTAAGTCTTACCTGTTATTTGTATTGCAAATATTTTAGACAAAAGTATGTTTGACTCTCTTGAGACGTACATGTACATGAGATTAGATTATGAGATACAGCTGATTTAGAACTTTGCATCCCAACCAATCAATTCCAAGCAGTACAATGTTTTCAATCTGATTGTTGCAAGATTGTTACAATCTTTAAGGATTCATCCTAAGAATTTAAATTTGTGGTTTCTCAAGGTGATAGCTAATTTGACACTATATACCAGAAATAAAAAAGTCTTGGATCACATGCTTAATTCAAATTAAGATGCAGCCATCAAGTGGGGAGGGGACACTTCCTTGGCATTCAGCAATTATTGTCAAACAAGATTTAGATCTCTTAAACTTGCTGACCATCGGTAGCCACATTCAGTCAATTTGGAATAATGTTTTAGTGACAAGTAGATCAAACAACTTAGAGGGATTTAGAACTTGGTGGTTTGAAGACTTTGAAAAATTACCCACACAATGTTATTTTTTTTCTTTTTCCGAAACATAAACTACATTACTTGATGAAGAAAAAAAGGCAGAATTTTGTATTATAAATGTTGTATTATTATGTTCAACAGCCTCAACAGTAAAATGGAACAGTCCAGATTTCATAGAGTGATTTTATTCTGCTATATTTTATAAACAATGTTGCATCCTATATTTGTTTTATATACCTCACGCGTAGATCCTATGTTATTTGATATTTTTCAAAAATAGTTTATAATTCATTTAAACAATAAATATGCAAAGTTTTGATCAATTTATAATTTATTTAAACACTAAGATATTGAGACATAGCTGGAGCTGTTTAGAAAGCGCATTTGGCATTTATTGGCATACGTGTGTTGGCATGCAAGCTTATGCGCGTGCTAATAACATATGGTTCTCAATTTAAAACTATTAGTATGCTTGAGGTCAGCTGCAAAGTGACACAATTTTCCTATTTTTATCATTATTTTCAAGCAACCTTCAATTCTTGGTTCTGATTTGTCTTCAGCCTCGTTGGATATGGGGTGCAGAAGCACTATATTTTTCAGTATTCCACTCGCATTTGTGCGATAACTTATATGATCACAGACGTGCTTGTTGATTACGGGAAAATGTAGCGCTTCTACGCCCAATTCGACCAAGTTGGACCGAGTCTGATATGGGACGCAGACATGTCCTATTTATCCTCCAGCAAAATTTACGTGTAGCTTAAAATAGCATGTTATAGATCAGGGTTTGATATGGGCCACTTAGTATAGGTTTCTATCACACTCTTGTTGCTTTGGATCGACTTATCGGAATCAAGGATTCAAGTTTGCTTGAAGATAATGGTAGTTATTGAATAGATAAAGGTGATCAACCCTGACATATTCTCCTTTGGTCTAGCTTACCATGCTTTCCGAGGTTAATTCAAACTGTTGTTTAGTCGATTCATTTGGCCAACATTTTGTCATCATGTAATGAACTTGAATGCTGCTCATGATCCCTTGCAGCAGCTTGCTCTCCAGAAGACTGTATCTGTCACAACCAGAAGATAATCAACTAGTATGCCATTGTTCAAGGGCTAAAGAAGAAAAGCTAGCAACCTTGCATGTTCTTTGGGGAGATACTGATTTTCTGGTTCACCTGTTCAGTTAAAATCTAACCTCAAGAACAATCTGAGACTACTGCTCTGTTGTTGCTGGACGTTCATTTTGGATTTGTTGATCCTAACGTTTAAGTTTAATATTTGAAGAAATCTTAACCCTTTAACACAAATGTTTTAAGTGTTTGGGCAACAGCCAATCACCTATTGTTTTTGTTGCTCCGGTTGTTTTTTAGGTGTTTGGGCAACAGCCAAACACCTATTGTTATTATTAGGTTTTTGGTGTTTTTTTCCTTTTTCTTAGAGTCGTGTCCACAAGCAAAACTTGTATCAAATTGAAACTTTATATGTAAGTAGACTATAACTTGTAAATGATCCTAAAAGTTGTTGGACGCCTTCCTTTGTTTAAATACAATTAATCAAAAATTTTCTTTCTCAAAAACACTTTCCCGGCCAAAATATAAATTTCTGTAAAAATCAGATCAACTTCAAATTTACACCATGTTAAGACCTTGATAATACCTCAATCAAGTAGTTGTGACGTCATGTCGTTTTCTTGTGAAACTTTATGCTTAAGCGCCCCCTTCGGAACACCTAGGGTTTGTCAGGTGAAAAAAACTCCAGCGCTAGTTATTTTAGTTTTTCGTCTTTTTCTCATAGTCGTTTGTCCGCAAACAAATGCCTGGTCGTGAAGCTTGCATCAACTTGACACTTTGCATGTCGTTAGACTATTACTTAAAAATGATCAAGTAATCGAAAGATATTAAAGCACAGAAAGCTCACAATGCAAGTGCTCATTGAAGCGAAAAGCTCACAGTACCAGTGCTCATTAAAGTGGAAAGCTCACAGTGCTTGTATAGTGAGTAGTAAAAGCACGGGGGTCGAAAGGTTTTAGGATGATCGAGTCGGTGAGGAGGATTGAGCCACTCCTCTTCCATGAAATGTCCCTTATGATCAACGTCTCAAATAGCCTCTCCTTACTTCAACTCCTACTGCCTGGCTTCATGTGCCAGTCCCTGTTTTAGAACTGTGGGCAGGGGTGTGAAGGTTGGTCTCTGGCACCTTAAAACCAGATTGCTGTGGGCAGGTGGGGCTCGTCATCAGCCTTAGGGGGCAGCCCACCTGGGAGAAAGTAAACTCTTAACTACTGGCTTGCAACCTTCCTGCTGGTAGAAAAAGTCATGTTTTCCTTTGACCCTGAGAGCGATGTCTTCAGGAGACTACTCTCCTGGTAGAGCCACCCTGGACGGTAAGGTCAAAGGCGAGGAACCAGACAAATAGCAATCCAACTGAACCTGCTTCACTGGCTGCACTGGCGGAAGAAGAGAAAACCTCTCAACGACTGTGATGGCCGATGAAGGCTGCAGCAGAGGCTGTTGCTCTGATCATCTAGGTCGCTCTTGCCATCAGCCACTGATTCAGCCTCTGTCAAGTACTGTGTGGTTGCCGGTGTGCAACGGTCTCCCCTTATTAACAGAATTCATGCGCAGGCTTTCTCCACATGGTATAAACCTGCGGGGATAGTCTAGTGGTGATGGGAACAGGTGAAGTGATCATTGGAAATCGTTAGATGGTCGTCGTGCACTTTGATTGAAACAGGAGTTCTCTTTGGCAGCTACGTCTGTGACGAGCAGTCCTCACTAGGATCCCCTCTGCTCACCCCATTTCTGGACAGGAATTTAATTGTTTAGCTTAGGCAGCTGCTAAGCAACAGATGAGAAAGTAGAGGGAATGAGAAAGACAACTCCATCCTACGTCCTGCGATATCTGCCTGCCAGTCTGTGGCTCACGAATCAGACTTTTAAGTCAACGACAGAGTCATCTCAGGCTACTTCTCCCTTAACCTGAATGACTGACATTGTTTATCTTCCTGTGAAGAACATCTTCCCCGACCTCGAGGGATAGCCTACTACTTCAAACTCATTTGTTTGAATCTTTATTTTTGTAACTTGCTTTTATATTTATTTCATTGTTTTATGTTTTGTGTTGGGCATAGAGCCTCCTGCATAATGCGCTATATAAGTATCTTGTAGTATTATTATTATTAGGGGTTTCGGCCTTGTAGCCGAAACGCCTATTGTTTTCGTCGAGATTTTATTTTTGTTTAGCTGTTCCGACGTAGCGGTCGGAACAGCTTTTGTTTTCGATAGGATTTTTATTTGTTGTTCTTCTTCTTCTTATTCTTCTTTCCTTACGCCAAATTAAACGCCATAGGTTTAATACATGTATTTTGTTATGTCCAAAAATCATACTTGGCTTAGTATGAAAGAGTCAAATCTTGTATCATATTAAAGCTTAGGTCTTGAAGTTAAGGTTAAATGTAATTAGCTTAACTTAATTAATTAATTTACTATAGTTAAAGGTCAACATGGGGTCACGGTTACCCAAGGCTAATCTCCAATGCCCAAGGAGTCTATAACTGAACAAAGTTTGAAAATCGGTTGTGTAGTTCTTGAGATATGGTCCCACTTCCGGTTGACCCGGAAGTAAAGGTCAACATGGGGTCACGTTTACCCAAGGCTAATTTCCAATGCCCAAGGAGTCTGTAACTGAAAAAAGTTTGACAATCTGTTGAGTAGTTCTTGAGATATGGTCTTACTTCCGGTTGACCCGGAAGTAAAGGTCAACATGGGGTCACGTTTACCCAAGGCTAATCTCAAATGCCCAAAGAGTCTGTAACTGAATTTTTTTTTAAAATCGGCTGTGTAGTTCTTGAGATATTGTCCCACTTCCGGTTGACCTGGAAGTAAAGGTCAATATGGGGTCACGATTACCCAAGGCTAATCTCCCATGCCCAAAAAGTCTATAACTGAAAAAAGATTTAAAATCGGCTGTGTAATTCTTGAGATATGGTCCCACTTCCGGTTGACCCATAGGTAAAGGTCAGCATGGGGTCCTGGTGCTAATTAAATATTCACACGGCTGTCACGTGAATAATTAATTAATTTTTTTAATCTAATTACATCTAAAATTTTAGTCAGGGCATAAGCTTTAATATGGTATATGATTTGTCTACTTCTGATAATTCTAAGAGAGACATATGACACAGAGAAAAATCACATGTTAAGTCAATATGGTTTTAGGGAAAGAAAGAATAATAATAATAACTAGAGATTTTAGTGATTGTTACTGTAGTGGCTCACCGTCTTACTGATGGTGATGGTGGTTAGGCCCTACAAAAATGATTGAGGACTGGACTGCTGATTGTCTATGTTGGTACTGTTTGTGCGTCTTTTAATCTTTCCAGATATTCACAAGAAATATAGCAAACAAAAAAACCTGTAACCAAGACAGAAAATCCTAGTGATATTAAATGTTCTCTATCCAGTAATAAATACAACTTATAAGTGACACATGATAATTTACTTATTATGAGAAAGTACAGTGTGTGAAGATTAAAAAGTCTTACCCCTGCAATGGTTAAACCTCCCTTTAGAGATGAAGTGATTGTGATAGGCGAAGGGAATACAGCCTAAACCACCTAAAGGAACCAAATAAATTATATTCTTCAAATTGTACAATCTATAGTAACGGTAGTAGAGACCAAAGAAAACATTTAATCTTTACCATTAAGTACAACATACAGTAATGAAGCACCCCATACTTTTAATACCATGGTCCTTATTTTACGCAGCATGCCGTCACACGCTAAGCCCATACATACGTGTATTACAAGTACACACATTCCGCAAACATGGCCACAACGACGCGTTCCACACATAATACAGCGCAGTATGTATGCAGTTGCTTCCTTTCTGTTTACAAAACGACCATAACAACGTTCAAAATATGACAACCACAGAGACATTGTGGATACTACACAACTCAAAACCCACAAAATAAACGTAATGATATATGTCAAAATCCTCCTAAACATAATGAAATGACTCACCAAAGCACGTCAGGTATTACAGACTATAGCTTTTCCTCCGTAAAGGTGACAAAATAGTGCTTTTTATGCATCAATCTGAGCTGTACCGCAACACGATGTTCAAAATAGGACAAGCTCATCGGAAAAGGACTGCCAATAATTTTCCTCATGGCCGGATCACTATAAAATCATCCGCCAATAAATAATTTGGTAGGAAACGGAAATTAATGTTTAATCATCAAAAAGACCACCTTTCATTCAAGGACAAAACTAAATTAAATATGCATACTAAGTTAGATCACAAAAATAACAGATTTATACACGAGTTCTACTGGCCAACTGACCTACTTTCTTCTGTAGGAATACAGTGTGACACGTCATTCCATGAAAAGTGTAGACAAAACTTAAAGAGATAGTCTCAAATCGAAATAATCCGTTCCCTTACATTACTAACAATCACAGAGCTGTTCCGTTTAGTTTTGCTTCGATTAAGTGCTTCAAAGCTTTAATTAAGTTGGTCTGATTTCAAGATAGAAGACTCTTGACCTTTGACAGGCTCTTTTTCCCTTAAGTGTGCCTGAAAACCTAAACATGGTCTTCATTCTGATACTGAATCGAAAGGAGCTTTTAAACCAGAAATAAAGGTCAACATGGGGTCATGGTAACCCTTGTCTAATATTTAATGCTCAAAGGTTTTATAAATGAAAAGAAATTGAAAATCGGGTTTGTAGTTCTTAAGATATGGTCCCACTTCCGTTTGACCCAGAAGTAAAGGTCAACATGGGGTCAAGGTTACCCAAGGATAATCTCCAATACCCAAGGAGTCTATAACTTTAAAAAGTTTGAAAATCGGTTGTGTAGTTCTTGAGATATGGTCCCACTTCCGGTTGACCCATAGGTAAAGGTCAGCATGGGGTCCTGGTTACCCAAGACTAATCTCCAATGCCCAAGGAGTCTATAACTGAAAACAGTTTTAAAATCGGCTGTGTAATTCTTGATGTATGATCCCACTTCCGGTTGACCCAAAGGTAAAGGTCAACATGGGGCCACGGTTACCCAAGGCTAATCGCCAATGCCCAAGGAGTCTATAACTGAACAAAGTTAGTAAATCGGTTGTGTAGTTCTTGAGATATGGTCCCACTTCCGGTTGACCCGGAAGTAAAGGTCAACATGGGGTCACGGTTACCCGAGGCTAAACTCCAATGCCAAAGGAGTCTGTAACTGAAAAAAGTTTGACAATCTGTTGGGTAGTTCTTGAGATATGGTCCCACTTCCGGTTGACCAGGAAGTAAAGGTCAACCTGGGGTCACGGTTACCCAAGGCTAATCTCAAATGCCCAAAGAGTCTATAACTGAAAAAAGTTTGTGGATCGGATGTGTACTTCCAGAGATATGGCTAAAAAAAGATTGTCTAATTAAATATTCACACGGCTGTCATGTGAATAATTAATTAATTTGTTTAATATAATTACATCTAAAATTTAAGTCTGGGCATAAGCTTTAATATGGTATATGATGTGTCTACTTCTGATAATTCTAAGAGAGACATATGACACGGAGAAAAGTCACATGTTAAGTCAATAGTGTTTTTTTAAAATAATAATAATAATAATAACTAGGGCTTAATTGCATTTGTGCACAAATGCAGAGCTGTTTCGCTAATCATAATATTTTCAAATTACTCAAGTGAATATGAAAGTCTTTTTGTATTCTAAGCAGTTATAATGTATCAAGCCTGTTTTAAAAAGAATTTTGATTATAGCATGCTCCGTTAGCAATTTGTGACTTAAAGGGGCAAAAAATGAAAAAATCATAACAAATCGTGTGATGAAGTCATCATGACGTCATTACAAGTTTGACAGGAACTTGCCATTATCTAACGACTTGCCAAGTTTCAACGTGATCAAACCTATACTTTTGGAGATATACGACTTCAAAAAGTGCACCTTTAATGTCACGTCACGTGACCCCTGATGACGTAATCAATCTAAAACTTCATACATATGTTGGCTGCCTGACGGTCATCATGTGTATCAATTTTGAAGCGATTAAAAAAAACTTCGCCACACACATCTTCTCAAAGTGCATTTTGAACAGTTTTCCAACTGCCGCTAGAGGGCGCTCTTGTGTATCGTGACGTCATCGGTATTTTTGTTTAACTGCACACTATTGCCGGACACTAACATCGTTGAAAGCATTTTCATAACATTTAGCACTTTTGAATTACGAAGGCACTTCCGGTTTCGACCGGAAGTAGAGGTCGCGTGAGGTCACGTACACTGAATAAAATGAAGACCTAATTTATCCCTACCCAATCCCACAAACAGAAACCTACGGTCTCTTGTGGCTGATTTGATATAGATTTTCAAATATTTAAAATAGAAACCTTTAAGATGACGTCACGTGTCAGTTGATGACATCATCATGATGAATTTGTTTTAGGACCTTCCTTGCCCCAATACCTTTCATCACTGAAAGTTTCATTGCAATTGCTCTTTAGGAACTATGCAAAAGGCCGCTTAGAACGAATTGTGCGTTATTTCAATGACTTCCGGAAGTCTGAAACAGACAAATTAAAACTAGACTTATTTGCATTTGTGAACAAATGCAGAGCTGTTTCGCTAATAATATTTTCAAATTACTCAAGTGAATATGAAAGGTTGTAGTGTGTACATAATCAAGTTAATATTACAATATTTTATGCCTTGTGAGATCGAATTCATTGTCTATATATCTTGTAAAACTGTACCTTTAAGGTAATATAACCTGACAAATGATGACGTCATGATGACGTCAATTATTTTTCGAATCAGTTATGACATATCAAGCCTGATAAAAAAAGAATTTAGATTAAAGCATGTTCCGTTAGTAATTTCTGACTTAAAGGGGTAAAAAATGAAAAAATCATTACAAATCGTGTGATGACGTCATCATGACGTCATTACCAGTTTAACAGGAACTTGCCATTATCTAACGACTTGCCAAGTTTCAACGTGATCAGACCTATACTTTTGGAGATATACGACTTCAAAAAGTGCACCTTTAATGTCACGTCACGTGACCCCTGATGACGTAATCAATCTAAAACTTTATACATATGTTGGCTGCCTGACGGTCATCATGTGTATCAATTTTGAAGCGATTACACAAAACTTCGCAACACACATCTTCTCAAAGTGCATTTTGAACAGTTTTCCAACTGCCGCTAGAGGGCGCTCTTGTGTATCGTGACGTCATCAGTATTTTTTTTTAACTGCACACTATTGCCGGACACTAACATCGTTGAAAGCATTTTCATAACATTTAGCACTTTTGAATTACAAGGCACTTCCGGTTTTGACCGGTTTCGACCGGAAGTAGAGGTCACGTGAGGTCACGCACACTGAATAAAATGAAGCCCTAATTAATCCCTACCCAATCCTGTAAACAGAATCCTACGGTCTCTTGTGGCTGATTTGATACGAATTTTCAAATATTTAAAATATAAAACTTTAAGATGACGTCACGTGTCAGTTGATGACGTCATCATGACGAATTTGTTTTAGGACCTTCCTTGCCCCAATGCCTTTCATCACTGAAAGTTTCATTGCAATTGCTCTTTAGGAACTATGCAAAAGACTGCTTAGAACGAATTGTGCGTTATTTCAATGACTTCCGGAAGTCTGAAGAATAAAAATTTAAAAAAACTAGAGCTTAATTGCATTTGTGAACAAATGCAAAGCTGTTTCGCTAATAATATTTTCAAATTACTCAAGCGAATATGAAAGTTTGTTGTGTGTACATAATCAAGTTAATAAATACAATATTGAATGCCTTGTGAGATCCAATTCATTGTCTATATATCTTGTAAAACTGTACCTTTAATTTAATATAACATGGCGAATGATGACGTCATGATGACGTCAATTATTTTTCGAATCAGTTATGACATATCAAGCCTGTTTAAAAAATAATTTAGATTAAAGCATGTTCCGTTAGTAATTTCTGACTTAAAGGGGCAAAAAATGAAAAAATCATAACAAATCGTGTGATGACGTCATCATGACGTCATTACAGGTTTGACAGGAACTTGCCATTATCTAACGACTTGCCAAGTTTCAATGTAATCAGATCTATACTTTTGGAGATATACGACTTCAAATAGTGCACCTTTAATGTCACGTCACGTGACCCCTGATGACGTAATCAATCTAAAACTTCACACATATGTTGGCTGCCTGACGTTCATCATGTGTATCAATTTTGAAGCGATTACAACAAACTTCGCAACACACATCTTCTCAAAGTGCATTTTGGACAGTTTTCCAACTGCCGCTAGAGGGCGCTCTTGTGTATCGTGACGTCATCGGTATTTTTTTTTAACTGCACACCCTTGCCGGACACTAACATCGTTAAAAGCATTTTCATAACATTTAGCACTTTTGAATTACAAGGCACTTCGGGTTTCGACCGGAAGTAGAGGTCGCGTGAGGTCACGCACACTGAATAAAATGAAGACCTAATTTATCCCTACCCAATCCCTCAAACAGAAACCTACGGTCTCTTGTGGCTGATTTGATATAGATTTTCAAATATTTAAAATAGAAACCTTTAAGATGACATCACGTGACAGGTGATGACGTCATGATGACGAATTTGTTTTAGGACCTTCCTTGCACCAATGCCTTTCATCACTGAAAGTTTCATTGCAATTGCTCCTTAAGAACTATGCAAAAGACCGCTTAGAACGAATTGTGCGTTATTTCAATGACTTCCGGAAGTCTGAAAAATACAAATAAAAAGAAAAACAAAAACTTTAACAAAAACAATAGCTGTTTCGCTGCGCTTGCTGCGAAACAGCTAATAAAACTTTAACAAAAACAATAGCTGTTTCGCTGCGCTTGCTGCGAAACAGCTAAAAACTAGACATATTTGCATTTGTGAACAAATGCAGAGCTGTTTCGCTAATAATATTTTCATATTACTCAAGTGAATATGATCGTTTGTTCTGTGTACATAATCAAGTTAATAATACAATATTTAATGCCTTGTGAGATCCAATTCATCTTGTAAAACTGTACCTTTAAGATAATATAACCTGACGTCATGATGACGTCAATTATTTTTGGAATCAGTTATGACATATCAAGCCTGTTTAAAAAAGAATTTGAATTAAAGCAAGTTCCGTTAGCAATTTCTGACTTAAAGGGGCAAAAAATGAAAAAATCATAACAAATCGTGTGATGACGTCATCATGACGTCATTACAAGTTTAACAGGAACTTGCCATTATCTAACGACTTGCCAAGTTTCAACGTAATCAGACCTATACTTTTCGAGATATACGACTTCAAATAGTGCACCTTTAATGTCACGTCACGTGACCCCTGATGACGTAATCAATCTAAAACTTCACACATATGTTGGCTGCCTGACGTTTATCATGTGTATCAATTTTGAAGCAATTACAAAAAACTTCGCCACACACATCTTCTCAAAGTGCATTTTGAACAGTTTTCCAACTGCCGCTAGAGGGCGCTCTTGTGTATCGTGACGTCATCAGTATTTTTTTTTAACTGCACACTATTGCCGGACACTAACATCGTTGAAAGCATTTTCATAACATTTAGCACTTTTGAATTACAAGGCACTTCCGGTTTTGACCGGTTTCGACCGGAAGTAGAGGTCACGTGAGGTCACGCACACTGAATAAAATGAAGCCCTAATTAATCCCTACCCAATCCTGTAAACAGAATCCTACGGTCTCTTGTGGCTGATTTGATACGAATTTTCAAATATTTAAAATATAAAACTTTAAGATGACGTCATGTGACAGGTGATGACGTCATCATGACGAATTTGATTTAGGACCTTCCTTGCACCAATGCCTTTCATCACTGAAAGTTTCATTGCAATTGCTCTTTAGGAACTATGCAAAAGGCCGCTTAGAACGAATTGTGCGTTATTTCAATGACTTCCGGAAGTCTGAAACAGACAAATTAAAAAAATAAAAACAAAAACTCTAACAACAACAATAGCTGTTTCGCTGCGCTTCGCTGCGAAACAGCTAAAAACAACTAGACATGATTGCATTTGTGAAAAAATGCAGAGCTGTTTCGCTAATAATATTTTTAAAATACTCAAGTGAATATGAAAGTTTGTAGTGTGTACATAATCAAGTTAATAATACAATATTTAATGCCTTGTGAGATCGAATTCATTGTCTATATATCTTGTGAAACTGTACCTTTAAGGTAATATAACCTGACAAATGATGACGTCATGATGATGTCAAATTTTTTTCGAAGCAGTTATGACGTATCAAGCCTGTTTAAAAAAGAATTTGGATTAAAGCATGTTCCGTTATTAATTTCTAACTTAAAGGGGCTAAAAATGAAAAAATCATAACAAATCGTGTGATGTCGTCATCATGGTGAGCTGCGCTTGCTGCGAAACAGCTAAAAAACAATAAAAACAAAAACTCTTAGTAAAACAATAGCTGTTTCGCTGCGCTTGCCGCGAAACAGCTAAAAATAAAAATCTCGACGAAAACAATAGCTGTTCCGACTAACACGTCGGAACAGCTAAAAAAACAAACGAAATTTCCTGAACCACATGTCGTAGAGTTATAATTCCTTAGTTATTAGGTGTTCGGGCACTCCGCCCGGAACACCTCTTGTTTTTGTTCCGTTTTTTTTTCTTACTTTTTAGGTGTTCGGAGCGGAGCGTAGCTCCGAACACCTCTTGTTATTGTTCGTTTTGTTTTTGTTTTTTTTACTTCGTCTTCTTCTTCTGGCCGTCGATTGTCCGGTAACAAAAGCACACTTCCCAAGCTCATATAAACTTGAAACTTTACATGTAGATAGATAACCATTAGGAGACGAAACCGTTTCAGTTACGTCATGATGACGTCATCAGGTGTCAAATTACAAGGTTTTTAGAAAAAAATAAATTAATCTTTGAAATTCTGTAACAAATCACACTTAAGAGACCGGCAGTTGTTTTATGCGGGATCATACTTAGGTCATATAGGTCTTTATTTTTTGTCGTGTGCGTGACCTCACATGACCTCTACTTCCGGTCGAAACAGGAAGAAACCGGAAGTGCCTTGTAATTTAAAAGTGGCACACTTTTTGAAGTTTTTTTTAACGGTGTTATAGTCGAGCAAGAGTCTGGTTTAAAAAAATAAGACAAGTGACGTCATAAAAGTCAAGAGCGCCCTCTAGCGGCAGGTTAAAAACAATTAAAAATACACTTTTACTAGATGTCTGTGGTGAAGTTTATGATAATCGTTTCAAAATTGGTATACATCATGACCTTCATACAGACAACATATGTGTGAATTTTTAGATTGATGACGTCATCATGTGTAGCGTGGTATCGCATTAAAGGTTTACTTTTTGAAGCTGTGTATCTACAAAACCACAAGTTTGACTGAGTTGAAACTTGGCATGTTGATAGACAGTGATATTGACTACTTAAAGCTAGAGTGACGACTTGATGACGTCATCAATTTTCTTTTTTACAAATTTTTGAAATTTTGACCAATTGGTACATATCTTCAGTACAAGGCAAGCTATAGTCAAATTTCATTTTGCATGAGACTTGGAAGGTCCTACAAGGATATAACGTAGAGTGACGTTTTCACGACGTCATCGATTTTCATGTTATGTCACCACCAAGGTAGTGTTTTACAAGATCTATATGTACAGAACAACTTTGGTGATCAAATGGAAACTTTGCATGTACTCAAGCTGGGATGTGTTACATCCAAAAAGTTTGGTCAAATCTTTAGAACCACCATTCTAAAGACTCTATAGAAGTATACAATATTTAATACACAGACATGTTTATAACATTTCTTTGAAACACGAGGTCACACCGAACACCTCTTTTTTGTTTCCAACAAAAAATTATGTCTAGTTAGGTGTTCGGACGAAAGTCCGAATACCTCTTGTTATTGTTCGTTTTTTTAGTTTTTTTTTACTTCTTCTTCTTCTTCTCTCCGTCCCTTGTCCGCTAACAAAAGCACCCTTCCCAAGCTCATATAAACTTGAAATTTTTACCATAGTTAGATAACCATTAGGAGACGAAACCGTTTCATTTACGTCATGATGACGTCATCAGGTGTCAAATTACAAGGTTTTTAGAAAAAAATAAATTAATCTTTGAAATTCTGTAACAAATCACACTTAAGAGACCAGCGGTTGTTTTATGCGGGATCATACTTAGGTCATATAGGTCTTTATTTTTTGTCGTGTGCGTGACCTCACATGACCTCTACTTCCGGTCGAAACAGGAAGAAACAGGAAGTGCCTTGTAATTTAAAAGTGGCACACTTTTTGAAGTTTTTTTTTACGGTGTTATAGTCGAGCAAGAGTCTGGTTAAAAAAAATAAGACAAGTGACGTCATAAAAGTCAAGAGCGCCCTCTAGCGGCAGGTTAAAAACAATTAAAAATACACTTTAACTAGATGTCTGTGGTGAAGTTTATGATAATCGTTTCAAAATTGGTATACATAATAACCTTCATACAGACAACATATGTGTGAATTTTGAGATTGATGACGTCATCATGTGTCACGTGGTATCGCATTAAAGGTTTACTTTTTGAAGCTGTGTATCTACAAAACCACAAGTTTGACTGAGTTGAAACTTGGCATGTTGATAGACAGTGATATTGACTACTTAAAGTTAGAGTGACGACTTGATGACGTCATCAAATTTTTTTAAACAAATTTTAGAAATTTTTACCAATAGTTACATATCTTCAGTTCAAAGCAAGCTATAATCGAATTTCATTTTGCATGAGACTTGGAAGGTCCTACAAGGATATAATGTTGAGTGACGTTTTCACGACGTAATCGATTTTCATGTTATGTCACCACCAAGGTAGTGTTTTACAAGATCTATATGTACAGAACAACTTTGGTGATCAAATGGAAACTTTGCATGTACTCAAGCTGGGATGTGTTACATCCAAAAAGTTTGGTCAAATCTTTAGAACCACCATTCTAAAGACTCTATAGAAGTATACAATATTTAATACACAGACATGTTTATAACATTTCTTTGAAACACGAGGTCACACCGAACACCTCTTTTTTGTTTCCAACAAAAAATTATGTCTAGTTAATACTTCTTCTTTTTCTTCTTATCCGCCGTGATTGTCCGCTAACAAAAGCACACTTCCCAAGCTCATATAAACTTGAAACTTTACATATAGTTAGATAACCATTAGGAGATGAAACCGCTTCAGTGACGTCATGGTGACATCATCAGGTGTCAAATTACAAGGTTTTTAAGTTTAACTAGACATAATTATTTGTAGGAAACAAAAAAGAGGTGTTCGGTGTGACCTCGTGTTTCAAAGAAATGTTATAAACATGTCTGTGTATTAAATATTGTATACTTCTATAGAGTCTTTAGAATGGTGGTTCTAAAGATTTGACCAAACTTTTTGGATGTAACACATCCCAGCTTGAGTACATGCAAAGTTTCCATTTGATCACCAAAGTTGTTCTGTACATATAGATCTTGTAAAACACTACCTTGGTGGTGACATAACATGAAAATCGATGACGTCGTGAAAACGTCACTCAACATTATATCCTTGTAGGACCTTCCAAGTCTCATGCAAAATGAAATTCGATTATAGCTTGCTTTGAACTGAAGATATGTAACAATTGGTCAAAATTTCAAAAATTTGTAAAAAAAAATTGATGAAGTCATCAAGTCGTCACTCTAGCTTTAAGTAGTCAATATCACTGTCTATCAACATGCCAAGTTTCAACTCAGTCAAACTTGTGGTTTTGTAGATACACAGCTTCAAAAAGTAAACCTTTAATGCGATACCATGTGACACATGATGACGTCATCAATCTAAAAAGTCACACATATGTTGTCTGTATGAAGGTCATTATGTATACCAATTTTGAAACGATTATCATAAACTTCACCACAGACATCTAGTAAAAGTGTATTTTTAATTGTTTTTAACCTGCCGCTAGAGGGCGCTCTTGACTTTTATGACGTCACTTGTCTTATTTTTTTTAACCAGACTCTTGCTCGACTATAACACCATTAAAACAAAACTTCAAAAAGTGTGCCACTTTTAAATTACAAGGCACTTCCGGTTTCTTCCTGTTTCGACCGGAAGTAGAGGTCATGTGAGGTCACGCACACGACAAAAAATAAAGACCTATATGACCAAAGTATGATCCCGCATAAAACAACCGCCGGTCTCTTAAGTGTGATTTGTTACAGAATTTCAAAGATTAATTTATTTTTTTCTAAAAACCTTGTAATTTGACACCTGATGACGTCATCATGACGTAACTGAAACGGTTTCGTCTCCTAATGGTTATCTATCTACATGTAAAGTTTCAAGTTTATATGAGCTTGGGAAGTGTGCTTTTGTTACCGGACAATCGACGGCCAGAAGAAGAAGACGAAGTAAAAAATTAAAAAAACGAACAATAACAAGAGGTGTTCGGAGCTACGCTCCGCTCCGAACACCTAAAAAGTTACCATTTGCTATACGCTGTATGTCTTTGAATTTTACAACTATGATATTCATAATTGAGCATCTGATAGATCAAGACTGGGGCTATATTTGAAAAGTTAACGCCAAAATCGTATGACCCCTTCTTCTGGTCGTACCGGAAGGTCAAAGTTTGCCTTTGAATATTTTCTTCAAAATCGGACGATAAAGCCCACGTATGTATTAACCTGCATGTTAACTACACAGCGCTGTGTGTGGCTGGCAGTTCCGCTCCATTGATGACAGTGTCATAAGTCCACGAGGCTTGTGTGTAGTCCAGCCATGTATTGTGTATGTGTGCAGCTGGACATGTCAAACGTCATCGAACAAAACATGGTGTTTGGCACGATGAGTTTATCGTTAACTCGTGCGAAGTTAAACTTAAGTGATTTCCCTTTTGCCCGTCTGATGGTTTGATGGTAAACAACGAACAGAAGACGAGTTCTCACTGAGATGTCCACCTGATTTAGTAATATGTATGACGTTTAATAACTGACTTAAACTCAATCTGAAAAAGATCGAAATTGGTTCACTTCTCATCAAACATCGAGACTGACGGCACGTTGATCGACGTGACCATGCCTGCCGAAGGCGCTCTAGGACCGCTGAGTATGTCTCTCAGACACGGCGATGAAAATTGTAAGATTTATGTAAATCATCGTTTACAAAAAACGTCGCAATTTACTTCGTGTACAGTACTTGTCATATATTTTGCCCATTACTTGACAAGTGATGGCTTTTTTAAAATTACGAATACGACAGCTGGGATGTATTACGACCAACATTTTAATATCATGCCGAACACCTCGTTTTTGTTATGCAACAAAAATTTAAGTCTAGTTATTATTATTATTACAAGCACTTGTGGACCCTGTTTGTACACCATTGTAATCAACTGCTACTGCAACATGAAAAACCGAAGCAGTGGTCAAAGGGGGGTATTATACCCATACCGAAGAAAGGAGACCTGTCGCAACCGTCCAACTACCGGGGTATCACTCTTACTAGCATCGGAGCCAAAATTTTCAATCGGATGCTGTTGAACAGAATCAGACCTCATGTGGACCCTCTACTGCGATGGAATCAAAATGGCTTTAGACAAAAGAGGTCAACTGTCTCCCAAATTCTGGCACTCAGACGAATCATCGAGGGCATGAAGTCAAATAACCTGCCATTGGCTCTTGTGTTCGTAGACTATTCAAAGGCCTTCGACTCCATCCACAGAGAACGAATGTTCAACATCTTACAAGCATATGGTATTCCAACAAGTATAATTGAAGCCATTAAGCTAATATATGACGACTCCTCTGCATCAGTAATCACACCAGATGGTGAAACGGAATCCTTCCAGACCCATGCTGGCGTACTACAGGGCGACACTTTTGCACCTTTCCTCTTCGTGGTTGTGCTGGATTATATAATGAGGCACGCTTTACGAGGTATTCAGCAGGAAACAGGAATTGTGCTTAAAGAAAGAAAGAGCAGTCGTTATCCAGAGATCCGTCTCCATGATCTGGACTTTGCTGATGATGTAGCACTCTTGTCAACATCAATTGACACTGCAGAATCATTACTTCACAGTATTGAGGAGGCTTCCAATTGTGTCGGGCTTCATCTAAACACAGGAAAAACGAAGACTCTCCTCGTGAATATTCCTCCAACATCCAGTATACAGACTCTTGATGGTACGAAACTTAAAACTGTTTCAGATTTCAAATACCTAGGTTCGTCACTACCTGACTCATTCCAAGATTTCAAATGCAGGAAAGCGCAAGCATGGTCAGCATGTAACCAATTAGATAAGATCTGGAAGTCTGATCTTGACAGAGCTATCAAAATCAAGTTTTTCAGGGCCTGTGTTGAAAGCATCTTGCTATATGGAGCCGAAACATGGACAACAACACAAAAAATGAATGATCGCATCAACGGTTGCTACACTCAACTGCTGCGTAGAGTTCTCAACATCCACTGGCGGGACCATACTACAAACAGGGAGGTTTATGGCAATCTACCACCACTTTCCGAGACCATAATGCAGAGACGTCTCCAGTTTGCTGGCCACTGTTTGCGAACAGCGGATCAACCTATATCGCATCTGGTCTTCTGGAATCCCCCTGGCGGACATCCAAATCGTGGCAGGAGGAAAATGAGCTACACTGACACCATCACCCGAGACACAAATCTCAATCCAAACGAGACTCAACAACTCATGAGGGACAAAGCAACCTGGCACCACTTCATCAAAGCTGCTTCTGCTATTCCGTCTAAGGACGACGGATGATGATGATGTACACCATTAAACTGTAACAGCGCCGCCAGGTGCCTTACAGAGTTGTCATTCTTGACATTGCTGTAGGTTTGTTGGCTCCATGAACAAAGACATTATACCGGTGCCTCAGATGTAAAGTTCACATGAGTTTTCTGATGTCTTGATGTTAAATAGCGACTAAAATAGGATATTTTGCTGAAATTTCCACCTGCTTTGGTGATTTGTATGACTTTTGATGAGAAAATGAGAAAATATAATCGAAAAAACAAGAATCCAACTTTTGGGTCATTCCATGCCAACTCACCTAGGGGTCGACCGTGACCGACTCGGATTTGTTTCTTAATTTCTTTTAAGAATCCTCTATAGGTGTTATGAACACACGCCAAGTTTTTTCTGCTAAATCTTTTTGGTTTTCAAGTCAACACTGTAGCCCCCCCCCCCCCAGTCTTTTTGGAAAAGTTTGAAGTTAAATTTATCCTTCAATTCACATAGTATCCAGCTACTCAGACTAATGTTTATGCAACCAATGTTTTTATTGTCCCAAAACAGAGTTGATTAGACTTTCAATTGGCCTAATTACGCATTACCATGTACACAATATCAACAAGGTAGTTGTGATTCCTATACCAAATAACTTCTTAATTCTGTGTTTGGACTGTGCATAGGTCCAAACAGACACATAGAAATCCATTTGAGAAGTTTTGGTTACAAGTCCAGTGTATCTTGCAATCATAGTGTCAATTGTGATACTATGCATGGTCAGCTACATAAGCCTTGATTGAGAATGGCCACAAAGAAACAGTAACTGGAATTTTAAACAACTGAATTGACTGTGGAGAACAAGAAACTTTTGCAGTTAAGGTGCCCAGTGTAAATTTCTACAAGTAAAACATGCCTAAAACATGCCTTCATCATGTTTATTATGAAAAGGTTGTAAACAAGTTCTTGAAGTCTAATAAAAGACAATACAAAGATGCATTAAAAGAACACAAAACTTGTGAGAAGTAATGTTATTTGAGATTATGTGCAATGTCTCACATTGACAGGTCCTTCAATTGTTTTCAGTGCTTATATGAATTGCTCTCTCATATCCCTACAAGTGTTTGTGCAGCTTTTACATTGACCTTCAGCAATTTAAAAGAATTCTCTGAAATTGACAAAAAATAAAAAATAAGAATAATTCCAAGATGTTTGTTTTGCTCACATTTTAAAGCTGCTTTTGATTCTATAAAATTTTGCAGTTTGTGTTGAACCATGGTTAAACCTACAGTAGTGTACTGCTACTATGTGAATTTATTGAAAGTAAGGTATATGGAGGAAATGTATTTTTATAAACACTGCTAGTCTTCATACATACTTGTGAATGAGTGTTGTTCCATCATACACGTATACAGTTTACATGAATCTGCACTTGTAGATCCTTGTCATTTAATTGGTGGAACACGTACAATGTGTCATACTTTATTTTACCATGTATACTGTTCCTACACTCCAAAGGTTAATATAGGAGTCCTACTATACTAACAAATATAGGACACCTGGGGCACTTTGCAGCTAACCTTTGTGTATACTAAAGATTTTATATTGAGTGCGTATGTATATTGATTGCGTGCACGTAAGCTTGTGTGCCAACATGAGTATGGCTAGTCGAGATTTCACCTTGTGAGTATACTCATAGGCATCCAATGTATTTACTATATTAGTATTATGTAGTTTTACATCAGATGACACTCATACTGCAAGACACTGGAGGAGTAGAGAGTAGATTTTAATTGTGGTGGACATGTGCGCAGCCCAACCAGACTGATCAGACAGAATTAAGAAATTGTTTGGTGTAGGAATAACGACTACCTCCATGATAGTACGTACATGTATGTGCATATGTTAAAGAGGCCAATTAAAAGTCCAATACACTCTGGTTTGGGTCAATATTGGTGGCATAAACAATAGTCTGAGTATCCTAGAGACATTCAGTGGTATAGTAAATTCTCACTAAAGGCCCCACAATATGCTAGTACATGTGTATGTACTACAAATAATGCAAAATACGCATCTTACAAAATATTTTATTTTACCATGAAGAATTCAAAAGGCCAAGATGAATTTTCTTACAGACACAGCCCAGATACAGTGTTTGCAGATAAAAAATTGTCAATTCCTTGAGTAATTTGCCACGCCTCAAAAAAACCAATAGAATGAAGGGGCATTTTGGACGTTTTTAACACTGGGCCCATATTTCCACCCCTGCCAAACACCCAGTGAATCTGTGATTGGTCTTTCCTTGCTTGGGGGCACTAGGTAATGTACCTAGACATTACCCATATGTCATATAAAGGCAAACTGACATTTTATGTGGGCACAAGGGGGGGTTCAAAATTTACAAAAAGTCCCTCACGTCAGTACAATTTTAGGTTTTGGGGGACCCATTACACAAAAAGTAAATTTTGTATACCCATTGTGACAGTAGATTTTGATAATTTGGGCACCAGTCATCATAAATATTAATTATCAGAGGTGTATTTTGTCTTGATTTTGAGATATGGGCTTCTGAAATTGCCCAAAACTCACCGATGCAACATTTGGGCTGAAAAAATGGGCAGGGCTACATTGTTGAAGGGGTGGTATCTTAAAAACCAAAAAGATTTGGCAGAAAAAACTTGGCGTGTGTTCATAACACCTATAGAGGATTCTTTTTTTTAAATTAAGAAAAAATCTGAGTTGGTCACGGTCAATTTTGTAAAATTTTAGGTGAGTTGGCGTGGAATGATCCTATTAGATCCTGTTGGATACTTCAGTACATTATGTACAATAAAATAAAGTCAACACGAATTGCATACCTTGTGTAAACATTAGTTTTGTACGCAATAATGTTGCTTCAGTATTTAGCATCATTTAACATAGAAGGTAACAAGAAGGCGTAATTTGATAAAAGGCAATTTATTTGAATACTATTTTTGAATTGTTAGTAGAAGTCTTGTATACTTACTATCATATCACTTTATGACTATTTACATTAAAATTGCTATAGATGTTCAATTAATACTTTCTAGAGCTTCAATGCAGTCTTAAGTAGTTACGTTAGCAATTATTTGCCGTGTAAACAAAAGGTATAAATGTAATAGATTAACACTTATTTTTCTTTGAAATTTCACAAGCTACCAACAATCTTTTCATCGTGTTTTGTCAAACACTAAATTCTAGTTCTAATTTAGCCTTGTTTTCTGGTTCAAACCAAAAGTTGAAAGGTAAAGTGTCCTCATCAATTCATTGGATCATTATTTCATGACATCAATCACGAAAACCTTGTTTTTGTAATTAATTGTTTATTGTTTAATTTTATTTGTTTTTGCTTTTCCAGGGTTAGTATTTTGCAGCTCTTCACATTATACGCCAACAAATTGTTGCAAGGAATGAGCATCCCTCCTTTCCTACTGTTGATCAGCCTCTCTGTGATCAGCCTCTCTGTGATCAGCCTCTCTGTGATCAGCAACGTATATACATTAACCCTTTGCACTTGCGTCATACGCGGCTGCTGGTCTGCACCATGGTCTACCATTTTGGGAGTCCAATTACTTGTAAGATATGATGTAGGTTGATTTACCCACGCGTTTTCTAAAACAGATATTGCAGATTAACAACACAGGGAAATTGACTCCAAAATATGGTGCAACCAAGATTTATGTGTGATGTCAGGTTAATTGGGTAAATAAGATGGAGGTTGGATGGAGGTAGTGTGAGTTGGACAAGTAGAAAGGGTGCAAGGTGTTTTGAGTCATAACTGCTGTGAGCTGTTTTACCATTGCATGTTATAGGAAATGTATTTGTAGTTGTTCTAATGTATTTATTTCTAAAAATGCTAATGATATTTTGCTACATATTGATCGAGGAAAATCACATTTCTTAATTAGTTAATCATTAAATGACTTTCCGGAAATGACTAGAGGTCTAGGTTTAATGCATATAAGTCCCAACTTTTATCCCATGTTTTATAACAAACTACAAATAATGTGTGTACATACTTCAAACTTTACTTTCTATCTGTTCTTAGTCGGTCTCAGGTGTGTTGACTGAAGAAAATTGCTGTAGTAAAGTGAACAGCAAAACATATTAATGTAACACTGGATGTTTGATGTTATAAATCATAGCACCCCAAATATAATTGTCCAATACATCTTCATGAGCCTTTAAATCAGTCTTTAACAAGATTTACATTTTAGATGGAACATAATTGTCAACCCTGAGTGAAAACAATTGCTGATGCCCAAATCACTGTAGAATTTTTCAAAAGTGAAAAGTGAAAGATGTTTCCACCAGTATCCTGGTAAAAATGTATGATTGTGTTTTTCCTGAAACCAATTGAGTCGTTTCCGAACAAATGAGGTTCAATCACAAGATGAATTGACAAAATATCAGCTTGGGTTCAATCAAGTAGTTTGGGTTATGGACATTTTACATCTCATAGTTGAGCGTCAAAACTTGACGGATACCGGCGCGCTATAAGTGTTCTTATTATTAATGATCTTTAACAATTAACTTAAATAAAATTGTTTGAATAGTTTGGTCACTATCGAAAATAAAACTTATATACAATCAAGGTCACTGACTTTGAAAATAGTTGTTAAACAACATATTTAAAAAATTGCCATTGAAGGCCTTGTTGGTTTCTTTGAACCATGGCGTTTTAAAAAGTGGTTTATACATTTGAATATTTGTTTTCAGTGAAAGTTTGGGAACCACTAAAAAGTGCCGACCAACAAAAGTGAAGAATGGAAACTTATATTTAGCAGTAAAATCACTTTAAAGAAGCACACAACATATTATATGCAAATGGTGTATGTGTTTAGGCATGAACAAACCATTTGCCTCAGAAGCAGAAATGGATTTTTAGATCTGTGTTTGCTTCTAATTGTTGTGTTTGTACACAACATTATTAACCAGGTTGGTTATCTGTAATACAGAATTTGATTATTTGTAAGTCAAAACAAATTATTGTTTCAATAAATTAATTGTAGGTGTAGTTACGTTACACTCTTAAAATGTAGATAATCAGGTTTAGTTTGTGAATGGAGAATAGTTTAGATTTTTTACAAAGAATTCGTCGCGCGTACCACGAACCGACCTAACTGACAAAAATCACACACTTTTGCAATTTTTTTTTTTTACAAATTATTAATATACTCATTACTGTTAACATTTTCAGCAAGTTTCAGAACTAAATACGTAGTAGTTTTGTAATTACACTAATTACTAAAAACGACGTATCACTAGATTTGCCGTTTTGTCTTTTCACAAAGTGACCTATCTAGATACGCCACTTTACCAATGATGTACTATGCGCTACAGCGCGCGCAGTTCGAGCGCGCGTGTAAAATTTGCGTACCACAAACTGACCTAACTCAAAGCGTGGTATTTTCACAAAGTGACCTAACTAGATACGTCTCTATTATGCATTGGTTTGTACACGGCGCTCTGCGGGCAAAACTCGGATTTTAATTTTCACAAAGTGACCTATCTGTTTAGGTATTATTTACTAATTAAAATAGTTGCGGGGATTAAATGAAATTGACAGTTCTGTATTAATAAGGTAGTCGGCTTTATTTTTGTCTTAAAAAATTGTATACAAATAGTTAGCAGAACCCGAAACAGCAGTTTGAAAAATAGTGCAACTTCATTCGTGATTTTCTGCAAACATGTTTTTTTATACTGTGTACGAGTTAGGTCGGTTCGTGGTACGCGCGACGAATTGTAGATAACATGAACAAAATGAATGATCAGGAACAAAGACATTCAAAAGTAGATGAGACATAAATGCTTGGGAATGTGGATTTTGTTATTTTTACTTTTGTATTTATTTAATTGTTTGTTTGTTTTTTGTATTACTGATTTAGTTACAATTCCTACGATCTAATAATAATCATAGACAATAAGCATTTGTAAAACAAATTGTTTTCACGCTTTGGCCATTAGATGTTTTATTAATAAACCTTACTACTGGCTTAGTAAATTGTCTTCCTTAATAACTTCCTTCAGCTTCTAAGAGACTGTTAAAATAAAGGTTTACTTTGAAAAAAGATCAAATAATCTCAAATCGCATTGGGACTGCAATATTTTCTTTAAAAGTATCATACAGAATTGGTAGAGCTGACAAAATAGTCGTAGACAGTGTTTATGTTTTGTGTAATATACCATGTACATGAAATATAAATAACCTGTAAACATTTGGGCTGAATCCGCTGGTGTGAGTCAAGAGAAATTTTCAGCATGCAACCACATTGTCCTTAATGTAGTGTAACAACTGTATTACGCAATAAACCAGTCGGGCGTGACCGCTGTCTTGCTGCACCACGCAGCCTGTCTGACGGGCAGTTCGAATCCAGTCAACTGCAATGTTAGACGTGTCACACTCTGTACTGTTTGTTTGGACCATTGGACTTCGACGGACTCCCACCTATGAGCCATATGCCTGCGTAGGTAACTATAAGTATAGGCCACCAAATACAACGTTAACTTGGGTTATAACAACCGAAACTCAGCTGTTGCATTTTTTGTCGGTTTTTAAGATGTTTTTCTCAAATATAATTTGATAAAAGGCAATTTATTTGAATACTATTTTTGAATTGTTAGTAGAAGTCTTGTATACTTACTATCATATCACTTTATGACTATTTACATTAAAATTGCTATAGATGTTCAATTAATACTTTCTAGAGCTTCAATGCAGTCTTAAGTAGTTACGTTAGCAATTATTTGCCGTGTAAACAAAAGGTATAAATGTAATAGATTAACACTTATTTTTCTTTGAAATTTCACAAGCTACCAACAATCTTTTCATCGTGTTTTGTCAAACACTAAATTCTAGTTCTAATTTAGCCTTGTTTTCTGGTTCAAACCAAAAGTTGAAAGATAAAGTGTCCTCATCAATTCATTGGATCATTATTTCATGACATCAATCACGAAAACCTTGTTTTTGTAATTAATTGTTTATTGTTTAATTTTATTTGTTTTTGCTTTTCCAGGGTTAGTATTTTGCAGCTCTTCACATTATACGCCAACAAATTGTTGCAAGGAATGAGCATCCCTCCTTTCCTACTGTTGATCAGCCTCTCTGTGATCAGCCTCTCTGTGATCAGCCTCTCTGTGATCAGCAACGTATATACATTAACCCTTTGCACTTGCGTCATACGCGGCTGCTGGTCTGCACCATGGTCTACCATTTTGGGAGTCCAATTACTTGTAAGATATGATGTAGGTTGATTTACCCACGCGTTTTCTAAAACAGATATTGCAGATTAACAACACAGGGAAATTGACTCCAAAATATGGTGCAACCAAGATTTATGTGTGATGTCAGGTTAATTGGGTAAATAAACTGCATGCGTAGGTAACTATAAGTATAGGCCACCAAATACAACGTTAACTTGGGTTATAACAACCGAAACTCAGCTGTTGCATTTTTTGTCGGTTTTTAAGATGTTTTTCTGAAATATAACTTTATTTCAGATGGAACCAGCATTTCACAGAAAATATGGTATGAAAATATGGTATGAAGTTCAAAATCAGTTAGCTTCAAGACTAAAATTAAAGAATGGTGTCTTTTATTTTTACCAATCTTGTATAATGCCTTAAATAAAAACACCAGAGTTTTGCACAGATTTTCTTTATATTTTTTTTGGTAAAATTACTTAGGCCAAATCTGAGACAGTGTTTAAACTACTCGAAGTTTTATTTGAATTATAATTTTTCTCTCCAAACTTGCTCAAAAACCCTGGTTTCAAAAACAATCAAGAAGTGCTCTGAAACTAGCTGAGCATGATCAGCTTAGGAACACTTTCAACCTTTTAATGTCCAGAGGGGCATTATTCTTCCCTGAACTTTGTTTCGGATATCAAATTCAATCCTAAAATGGTCTTAGAAATGTCAAGCTTGTGGTCTCCAAACCTGATCATACTTTTACAAAGGAGCCTTGTTTAAGTATCATGTTTGTTATTTTATCAAATTCATCTTACTATAGGACTGTTATGAGCAATTTGAAATCATTGGTTTCTAATCAATTTATACAAAAGAGGTTGAACAAAAAGTTTAGAAGGCAAATGTTCTGAACAGTTTGACAATTCGCTCACAATTTTGCACACGATACTTAACCAATCTTAGAGCAAGAGCAGTATGATTTTTTTTTTTCAAATGCGCTCAGCTTCTAGCTTAAAGTTTCACAGAAAAATAAACCCCTAACTCTCAGAAATCTTTTGGGTGTTCTGAGGAGTTTAAAAAAACATAAACCAGACCTGTAGCGTTCTCAGGAATTTCACATTTTTGTTATCAGGATAAACTAGAAGTGTCATTATACTGATGTTTCTATTACTAAACAAATAACAAATCTCTGATAGTTTTGAAAAGTTTTACCATTTTTATCTGTAAACTAGCTTTTGAGGTCAAGACGTCCCACTTTTTGCATTTTCTTATTGTGAGCATTTTATTTAATTATTTGTTTATGACCCGCGGTGGCAAAGCCACCGAAGGGGTATGCTGTTTCCGACATGTGTCCTTCCATGCATGTGTTTGTGTGAGCGTGTCTATCCATTGAAACTGAGGACTTTAACAAAAGGGATCCGGGTGTTTGACAGAGCGAGGACGTTCTTGCTTTGTTTTCGTGTACAAACCCAATGGGGACGTCGCTAAAAAAAATATGTCTAAACAATGGGAGAAAAAAGAGAAGTCCTCGATTAGCAGGATTCACAAACGTGTGTGTGTTTGGGTAGGTATCCACATTCAAACCGGGAACCTACATGTATAACAAAAGGAACAATAGGTCCGCGGTTGCTATCACAAAGGAAAGCATTGTGGTCCACGGTTGCTATCACAAAGAGTTGAACAAAGGAGGGGTCACGTGGGTGTGTGTGTATGTACAACAAATGCAGGACCTCACAAACCGGATCCGTAAGGTTGCGTGTGTGTGCGTGCAAATTATAACATAAGAAGGACTCAAATGTCAACTAAAAACTTGGTTTGTGGATCAGTCCTGGGATCCTCCAGAAGCCAGTCATTGTTGGACCCTTTGGTAATGTTAATGTCATTATGGCTAAAACACAAACAAATGTTGTTGGAGCTATAACTCGAGATGGACTTTGCATATTAACTGCAACTTGGTTTGTGGATTGGTCTTGGGGTCCCTCAAAAGTTTATTGTTTGTGGACCCCCCCCCCAAGTCAAATGTCAAGGTCATTATGGTTAAAACAAAAGAAATGTTGTCTGTGCAATACCTCGACTAGGACTTGTCATATCAACTCCAACTTGGTTTGTGGATTGGTATGGGGATCCCCCAGAAGCCATCCTGCTTTTAGACCCTAGGCCAAATTTCATGGTTATTATGGCTAAAACAAAAGAAATGTTGTTTGACTTTAAAAAGTGTAAACAGATACATGTAGCTCCGTCGTGTGCTCATTTGGAAAATGTTGATGTCCATGACGACAAAAGTTAGTTATAAAATATAACATTCCACACAGTCACCAACTGTTTGTTTTTCAGGAAACACATTTCCTTTTTATTTGCCATAATATTGTTTCATGGACGATAAATCTGTGTATTAATTTTATAGCTGTAGTACTTTTCGCGTCAAATTCAACTTGTCCCCGCCATCTTGGTATGATACGCATGCAGCCAGAAACTATGTCAGTGGGCATCCCACCAGAGACCCTTTCACGAGCTGGGGCTGTGGTGGCTGACACCATGGCAGACACGAGTATCACGTGATAGCTAATCAAACGCTCTTGTGCAAGTTTTACGTACACGTGTAAGATAATCAAGCGCACCCATACTATTAAAGCTGTAACCTCCACCACCTTGGTTGAGATAGACCTCTATAGATGGGTTGCAATGACGTCACGGTAACCCAGCGTCCGCCATCTTTACGGGCAAACATCGATCGCTAGCTACTAGCATGCAGCACGCGAACAGTGTGTAGTTTCTGTTTGCCCCCCTCTTCTGGTGACCTTTCTCTGGTTTTTTCCGGCCGGGTATTCCCCAAAACGTACGGATGTAAACACACTGACATGACTGACGACAACGTTACACAGGAAGTAGAGGAAGGACCGGCGTTTTTAAACAAATCTTTTCTGAAATATGCAAAAAGAAGATAATCCGGTTAAGAAGAAGCAGGCTGCAAGCAAGCTCAAGGATATTGTATTGAGTTTGAGCTCGACGTTTGACCGTCCAACAAGAGAACGTTATGAAATAAAAAAGAAATTGATTCATGGAGTTGACCCATACGAAATTAAGGAAGTGGACTGGTCCTCCGACGTTGTTAGATTGCCAGACATCTCCTATCCAGACATTGTCAACTATCTGGTAAACAAACAAAGCTCATACACACTGCAGAAACTGAAAGCATATAAATCACTGGAATCGTACAACTACTTTATTTCTGGATTTGTGAGGGATGTTAGAAACTTCAAGGTTGCTGCGAATGATTTCATCGTGGTAAAGGCAAAGGTTAGATATTTTTTATAATTGTTTACAATTACATTTATTTCATTTTGTTTTTAATGTAATAATAAACCTTGTCAACATTTTCAATGGATGATGGGTATAATCATGAATGGCTGTCTAACGTAGGCCATTAATGATATCAAAAACATATTTAGCAACATCATAGTACTAGTAAAACCATGGCCACTTAAAAGTGTATGCATGTGCTGTGGATGCATGAACATGTATGCGCAGTCCTCCATCACAAAATTGTTGTTTTGCATGGCTCATGCGCATAAAATTTGAATGTTATGTTTTGCGTGGTTACTGGGAATCTGATTTACTAAAAATTTCATGAATGTCATGGTACAAAAAGTATTTTTAAACCTTGGAGACCAACTAATTTTATGGCGCTGCATGCTTACCGCAAGCAAAAAATTAGTGCTCACTTAAATTAGCGTACATAAAGTTCCACATTTTGTTAAGTTTTTTTTCTTGTGCACGTACGTGCATTTGCATACTTCACAACTAAGCATACCTTGCTTACACACACTCTGCCAGGGTAGAAATTCATCGCTAACCCAGTAATAAAAGGGGAATGGTATCCGTAAGCAAATAACTTACCAGTAAGCAACGCCATGAAATTGGGCTCTGTGCTAGTCCTTAATTTACTCTTCTTAACATTTTCTTTCTTTCTATAGGCTATTACTGTGAATTGACAAATTAGTCTTTTGTTTTTCCTTTTAATGCTTGCAGGTTCAACATTCACAGAGATTACGAGAAAGCCCATTGTTGCCTTGGTTAATCTCTCGAAAAGATGGTGAAGTCTTGGCAGCCCATTGCACTTGCATGGCAGGACTTGGTGAAGCCTGCAGTCACATCGGAGCTCTTCTCTTTGCCATTGAAGCCACAGTGAAACTTAGGAACTCTAAAACTGTAACACAAGAGAAGGCCTACTGGGTTCTACCAACTGCACTTCACAAAGCTGAGTATAAGGAAGTCAGAGAGATTGACTTTACAAGCTCCAAAACAAAGAAACAGAACACTGACAAAAAAATTGATGAAGCGTGCCATGGTATAATTTCACAAGCTCCCAGTAGAGCAGCAGTCACTGCAACATTTCCAGCAATTAAGAGTCAGCATCAATCAGTATCAACCGAATTTCAAACATTATTTGAATCACTCCACTCATTGGGTAGTAAACCAGCAATTTTATCTCTTATACCACCATATGCTGATCAATATGTACCCAAATCCCTGACTGACAAATATCCAGTGCTATTGACTGAATTACAAAATGATGCTTGCCTAACATTGCCTAAAGAGGAACTACTTCAACATTGTAAAACAATTGCACCTACACTTTCAGTAACAAGGGAAGAATCCCAACATTTGGAGCAAGCAACAGTAAAGCAGGCAGAATGTAAGCAGTGGCACCAGTTCAGAACAGGGCGAGTAACAGCCTCTCGTTTTAAAGCAGTTTGCAAAACATCAATAAGCAAGCCTTCACTGAGTCTCATTAACCAAATTTGTTACCCCCAGTCCACCAAGTTTACTTCAGCTGCAACAAAATGGGGATGCCAGCATGAACAAGATGGACGGCACATGTATGAAAGTGAGATGGTTCAGCACCACGACAACTTCAATCTTAGAAGTAGTGGGCTGGTGATTAGTCCAGCCATGCCTTTCCTTGGTGCTTCACCAGATGGCATCACACATTGTGATTGTTGCGGTGATGGATGTCTTGAGGTCAAATGCCCTTATTGCGAGAAATTTCAATCATTTCAGGGGACTTTAGACAAGAAACACTGCCTAGAAAGAGTTGGTGGTAAACTGCAGCTGAAAAGGTCTCATCATTACTACTATCAAGTACAGTGCCAAGTGCATGTATGCCAGAAAGAATTCTGCGATTTTGTAATTTGGACAGAACAAGATTTCCATATAGAGAGAATAGAGCCTGACCATGACTTTTGGATTGATGTGAGCAGTAAGGCCGAAATGTTCTTTAACAATGTTATATTGTTAGAGTTAGTTGGTCAGTACTTTTCTCGCCCATCACAAGCTCCTCGGTCAACCAATGATAACTGTATAACTGACTGTCAGCCATCACATGAAGATCAACCTGGAACAAGCACTACACACTGTACAACAGAAATGAACCCGAACAATATTCATAGCGCTGATACAAGACCAGTTATTTGTATTTGTAATAAGCGCTATGATCCAACTGATGACTCTGTGATAAGATGTGACAATGTAGATTGTCCATATGTCTGGCTGCACTATGAGTGCGTAGATTTAACCTGGAAGCGAATCCCGAAGGGTAAATGGTATTGTCATCAGTGTCGTTTACTTCCCAAATTCCAAAAACCAGCCAAGAAAAGGAAATTAGCAGAGGAATAATATTGTGACATGTCATTTTTTAAATAACTGGTGTCACCATATGAGCAATGTGTTAATTTAGGTTGTGATGGTTCTGAAAATAAAGGTGTTTCAAACATGTAGTTTTGATCTATAGAATAGTTTTCTTTGATCGTCAATAAGATAAAGACTTGATCAGAGCATTCCAATTGAATTGATAGTAAGTATGCACTTCCCATGTTGTCAGTTGTCACTGATACTTGGCCTACTTGATCTCACCTACATGTACATATGAACAGTTTGTAAATATATTTGTTGCCTATAATAATGCAGAATTGGACAATGCAAATTTTTGCAACACTACCATGACTACACATAGTTATTTTGAATTTATTCTACAAGGGCCTTGTTGCAACTAGGACAATTCTTACAAGCAACTTGGAAGCAATTAACAGCTACTGAATCTGATGTGCATGCAAGGAATACTTTTGTAGCACAACAGACATTTTGAAAGAGTACTTGATATTCACACAAAACACACAATTTGTGAGAAAATTGAAATGTTTTTTCTTCTTGGAGATTTTCAGGACTAGTTTTATTAAGTTGCATGCAAATTGCATTTAATTTTACATTTTTGGAGATTATATGTTTTTCAATGGACCCTTCCCATGAAATATTTAAATTGCACATCACGCGTGCGCACTTACACTGCTGGTTGGCAAAATGATGGAACATTGCTCCTTTTTGTGTGGGGCTGATGGTGGCGTGACGCAGACGCGCTTGTGCGTCTACTTAGTGCACAACTCTATGGCGTTTGCCAACCAGCAAGGTCTGTACGCATGCGTGAATGTAATTAGCATATTTCATGGGAAGGGTCTATTAAAATATGTCTACTTAATTTATTCAAATAAATAAATATATTAAAGGTATGATACAGCTTTGGTGATGATCAAAATAATTAAATTTAACAATTTTTGAGATTATATGTTTTTCAATTAAAATGTCTACTTAATATATTCAAATAAGTAAATATAAGGTATGATGAAGCTTTGGTGGTGGTGATGATAAAAATAATTTGACTGTACATTTTTGGAGATAGTGTGTTGTTTTATTAAAATATATCTACTTAATTTATTCAAATAAATAAATATATTAAAGGCACTGTACACATTTGGTAATTACTAAAAATATATATTAGCATAAAAACTTACTTGGTAACGAGCAACGGAGAGCTGTTGATAGTATAAAACATTGTGAGAAACGACTCCCTCTGAAGTAACGCAGTTTTTGAGAAAGAGGTAATTTCTCACTAAAATAATAAAAGACTTCTGGCCAGCACACTAATTAGTACAACAAAGGTGTTTTTTCTTTCATCATTTTCTTGCAACTTCAATGACCAATTGAGCCCAAATTTTCACAGGCTTGTTATTTTATGCACATGTTAGGATACACCAAGTGAGAATACTGGTCTTTGACAATTACCAAACATGTTCAGTGCCTTTAAAAGTATGATACAGCTTAGGTGGTGACCAAAAAAAATTTACTTTACATTTTTGGAGATACTATGTTGTTTTATTAAAATATGTTGACTTAATTTATTCATATAAGTAAATATATGATGATCAAAATAATTTTGATAAAATTCAATCTGAAAGTTTACTAAACTTCAAAAGTTGATACTTGTACCAATCCCGGTAAAATGTGCACAAAATAATAAATATCTGATAAATTATGGTCTTGGTAAAGTTAGATCATGGGTTGATACAATGAAGGGGTATTAGCCTAAGGGCCATGTCACATGAGGCAATTTACAGGCAACCTCAAAGAAAACATGTTTACATTTCAATTTCCAATTTTTTTTTTTAGTAATCCTTTGCACACAGTGCAGTTGGTTATCTGTATAAATAGCCTTTTGTGATATGACCCTGTCAAAGAGAAATTTACAAGAGAATGAAGAGATAAACTTTTCGTTGCCAAAACCTAATATTTGAAAATATTTAGATGTATGGTGTTTATTTGATGATTAAACCCAGGATCCAAAGAGAAGAGGAAGTATGCTGTTAGTGTCTTAATTTTGTTGACTCCATACCAATATTAACTGCAGTGGAATGATGATGATGTTAGGCATTGACAACAAATTAAATAGGCCTATATACATCAAATCATAAATTTATTTTATTATATGGTTAAAGGAGATAATACATTCACTCTCGACCAATAAACTACCTTTTCAGGGCTTGAATTCGGGCGAAAAATCCACAAGACAGCAGGCTTGACATGTACATGTAGTTCAAAATGTTTACTGGACGAGAAATGTTTGAACAAGACCAGAATCAGAATGAGAAAAAAACTTCCGAGGTCCTGGCAACATGCACTTTAATTTGAACAAGGGAGCACTAAGACATGTAAAAGAAGATTTATCTCATCTGTCTTTTTGCATATTAAGTATACTTCATTACTCAATATAATTGAAAGGTATTTATCAGACTCAAAGTCAACATTTGAACACAATTTGTTTCTGTTCAAGATATTACACCATGAGGTACATGTACATGTATTTGTTATTGAAAAACACAAGACCCCAGGACTTGTCAGGTCTGGAGTTTACTGGCCCAATACTAAAACCACAGGCACAGGGGCTGAGGTCCAGTGTCAAATTCGAGCCCTGCTATTGTTTACTGGAATATAGCTTAGTCAAACGGTATAACAGACTCGCATAAATTAGTCAAGGCACAACAAACTGTTGCAATTTTGTCCACCATTGCAATACCGTCACTGCTACAAAATAGATAAACAACTGGCAATGTACCTTGCAATATAGTGTATTTGTTTCTGAGAAGTCCAATAACTCGTTCCACGTGTATTCGCAAGTGTGCTATTTTCCGGGTTCTTTCAACTTCAATAGAATTTAGTTGTGCCTTCCCTCTTGTAAAGTCAGGTATTTTTACACTTGCACACATCAAACCAACACTGTCCTGAATATCAAATCCCCGATCAGCTAAAACCAAGTCTCCAGGAAGCAATTTGTCCAAAATGTTGCACCTTTCAGTGATATATTTATCACTTGCTCTTCCCCCCCATGCCTTTGACAAAAATGATATAACACCTTGTGGTGTGATGCCTATAAGAAACTTGATGGTGTTATGATGCTTGTAAGAAGACCATGTGGAAGCACGAGCTTTAAGATTAGATGGCCTTTCAATAAACACTTCAAAACAATCAATAATAATTGCAACCTTGAACCCAAAGTATTTCCGAAATTCTATTGGCATTGTCTTTCTAAGATCCTCTCTTTCAGGCCAAAAAATTAAATTTTTCATCCTGATATGCATCATCTCTATTGTATTTAAAAATATTCTAGAAACAGTTGATTTAGAAACAGAGAACCTGTAGGCAAGATCTTGCACAGACAAATTAAGCCTTAATTTCATTAATACTAAAATAACCTTCTGGAACTTTGTTAAAACAGACCTTCCGTTTTCATTTATGTGAGGCTCCAAAAAATGGAAAACTGCCATTAAAACAGTAAATGAGGCCAGTCCAGTGTAATGTTTGACCTTGTGGTCATCATTGAAAGATTCGGGTGTAATTTGACTGTCCAGGTTTTGCTGTCTCAAGAGTTGATTATCAGTGGTTAGTCTATTTATTTCATCTGTCATTAGCTTTCTCATCTTGGCTTCATCAGGCATCTCAGGTGATAATTCACTATGCTCTGTAGTAGATATGGAGGATTGTAGACTGCCTGAGAGAAGAAAACTGCAGACACGATGGCTAGCTGCAGGTTCAGTTTTATCTTCTTTGGATGATTTCTGTTCTGCATCGATCTTCTTCTTACGGCGACTTACGGCACGTTGGTGTCTTGTTGGACTCGCAAGTGAAGTTTCATAGCCGAGTTTAATACAAGGTGCCCAATCAGGACTTGTTGAATCATGGAGATAAGATGGCTTGCCTGTTGGAGGAAAAAAAGTATGTATTTTTAATCCGATGATTTGGGGTTGAACAAAGAAAAAGTGACTGGAGTGGGATTTGAAACAATGACCTCCGGATTAACATGCCAGTGCTTTACCAACTGACCTATCTTCATGTAGCCCTACATGTATATGCTGGCGGATTTATTTTAATCCGGCGAGTGAAAAGGGTGGGGGAAGTAGTCGCCCATTTTCAACAAAATACTACGGGTCAGGTTGCGTACTGGACAGGCCACTTCCCACCACAAACTCACCAAATTTCACCTACACAGAAATCCTTCCCCCCAAAAAACGTTTACATTTGTTTTCAATAATAATAATAATTTGGTTTAGATTAATAATAATAATAATTTTAAAAAGATAACCACCCAAAATGGGGCCAGCCCCCACCCCCAAGTAAGTTCAAGTTTTAAAACATTATTTTTCAATTAGAGTTATTTAAACCTAGAATGAGATGAACTTCCAATGGAAATTTAGCTTCCTAATATGGGGTAATATACATTAAAGTATCAACAACTTTGGATTTGTAATTCATTTAAAATTAATATAATATTAAAATGTTTTAAATTGATGCTCCTGCTCTTTTCAGCAATTTTTTTAAAGCAAGGTCATGGTGGTGGCCATTTAATTTATTAAACAAAGCCAACATTTACCCCTGTCAAAGTTACCTTGCTCTATTCTACCTACACAACACCTACTAGCACTCCACTCACTAACTAGTATGACTTTATAGTGTCAGTGAGGTGTTTATTTTTAAAACGTTATACACATGATAGCCACAAGTTCACAAACAACCGGCCGAGTCCAACATTAATGTTTACTTATCGCACAACAATGCGCACGATAATCGAAAATAATTCTGATAGGCCTACAGTGTATTCCTAAAGTTCAGTATGTAGAGCCTCAATATTCAGTTATTTTGTACATCGAAAACGTACTTTAACTTACCTGAGTGAAAATGATCTGAGCAAACACTTGAACTGCGGGACGGAACTAGATCGCCTCTTCGGTGAATTCTGGTCAGCCAGAGCTCACGTCTTTTCCGTGAAAGTTCCCTCGTTCCATCCCCTTGATTCGTAATTATGGCCGGTATTGAATAAAATGATTTTTTTACACGATTCGATCGGTTCTGACAACCTTTAATGCAGCAAGTGTTTACCATGTTTACGTTTGTGAGGGTTGATGTGTCAGAGGTTAAACTTGTTGACGTTTGGGGTCAATCTTGATAATACAGCTGCATGCGACGGCCTCCTGTGTGTGTGTGTCCCACGCGTCGATCACACAATCACACGTGTACACGTACACACGGACGATTTGCCCGTAAAGATGGCGGCGGGCCGTTTCTGTGGTTGCTGTGACGTCATGTGGGAACTATGTATTGGTCGACACGGAGAGATCTCTTCAAAATCTGGGCCCAATTACATGGCTCTGCTTACCGCTGAATTATGCGCTTACAATCCCCACTAACTGTGCAAGTGCCGAATTTCTGCGCTTTCTGTGTGAACGAAGAATGCCCAGTAACATGGACTTTGCACGTGCACAAGCAAAAATTCCCTGCTTACTCGTGAAATGCCCTTGACGTAAGCGTGGAATTCCCAGGGCCCAACTTCATGGCTCTCCTTACTGCCGAATTCTGCGCTTGCAGTCACCATTCTCTGCTTTTATTCCTAGTGAGCGCCAAATTTCTGCACTAACTGTGTAAGCGTGGAATGCCTAGTAATGTGGACTACGCAAGCCTACAAGCAAAAATTCCCTGCTAACCCTTGAAATATGCTTGACATAAGCGTGGAATTCCCTGCTTTGGTAAGCGCTGATTCACGGTAAGCAGATTGAGCCATGAAATTGGGCCCTGCCTGCTTCCGTCCGTAAGGGCAGATTCTTAGGATGGTGGCCTCAGACTTCCAATAAATGTCCCGAACTGTTCCGGAGGATTCATGCTGTTTCGCAGAAGGATCTCTGGATTGGTTCACTTCTTGCCCTTTGTCTTCTTAAAAAAAGAAATATAACTCTACGACATGTGGTTCAGGACATTTATTTTTTTTTATTTTTTTATTTGAACTTCCTGTCTGAACCGGAAGGAAAGGTTAAATGGAGGGTCATGTTTTTCAATAAAATGTCAAATGTGTCATAAGCTAGCAGACTGCACAAAAATAATGACTTTATGACATGTGGTTGAGGAGATCCCTTACAAAAATGTCCTGTGGTATTACCACATAAAATTACCACACAAATTACCACAGGAACATTCCTGTGGTATTCCTGTGGTTTTTTGGGACATTACCACAGGACAGTTACCACAGGATTACCACACGCCAGTTACCACAGGATTACCACACGCCAGTTACCACAGGAATACCACACGCCAGTTACCACAGGAATACCACAAGCCAGTTACCACAGGAATACCACAGGAACATTCATGTGGTATTCCTGTGGTTTTTTGGGACATTACCACAGGACAGTTACCACAGGATTACCACATGCCAGTTACCACAGGAATACCACACGCCAGTTACCACAGGAATACCACAGCCACTTACCACAAGGATGTGTGTAGGGGAAAAGCGAATCAAACGTGTAACCTTGTGCAAGCAGACTAAAAGACGAGACTAATGTGACCACAAACAACATTTTGATGGTTTTGTATATATAAGCATCATATAGAGTGTTTTTTTTGGGAGGACAAGCACCAAAAATAGTATTACCGGAACGCACTCACAATGTTCAAAAAAGCTTTAGTTATAGTATTTATAAAGTTCTTGGAAATTAAAGCTTTAAAAAACGTATGAGGCGATATGTGGATAGTTCTTAATAGGGGAAAAAAGGGGGGGGGGGAATTGGGGTTAAGTGAAAAGGCAAAATTAGATGGGGAACATGTGTTGGTGGGGGGTGGGGTTTGGAGAGGATGGTCTCTGGTAGTAAAACATTCCTGACTGTCTAACCATGGAGGTAATAAACACTCTTGGCAGACCTCCCGCCTCCCTGCACCAAGGCATGGTGCCCCCCAAGAAACCGCACGCCTCATTATATATGCAGCAACTTAGGGGATTAAATGTTTAAACAATGGCCAGTACTACACTGCACCATGGGCATCCACACAAGACTCCCATCTGCATGGTCTAATTACTGTGTTTTTGGGTGGGAGACAAGTGTCTCTGTATTTAAATACACAGGCAATGGTTACAACAGAGCTAATGTTGATGTTTTTATGAAACTCCATGAAGGATTGAGGGGAGTGGGTTTTTGGAAGAAGGGGGGGGGGGGGTTTTCAAGGGAAGGGGTTGTTAGAATTCACTAAAAAGAACTTTTTTCCGGTGATAATATGTTGAGCCACTTTTTTGTATACCTTTAATGGTATGGCTCAAAACATATTTTCAGTGCGTTATATAAGCTGCGCCTCATCAGTCACCATTTTGGTTTATGTATCCTTTATTATGAAAGATTTGCAACAAAGAGTGATCAAGGTATAGTTTATTAGAGTAGAAAGATCCAGCGAGATTGTTATTTTTTGTTTGTTTTTAGTTCAACGTAGTCTCATCTGGATCCAAACCCTGTTGTTTCTTTAATTTATTGTACCAACCTGTTGTTCTTGGAGTAATTCAACCAGGATTTGCAAGTTCTGTTTGTCCATTTCTTTGAGTACGTTTTCTTCGGTTGAATCTTGCAATCTAGCCCGAATTATTTGGTCTTTTATGTTCTTTTGTCTTTTGTAGGCCAACAGAGGTGGTACAGGGAAGAGTTTGTTAAGGAGATCACTGTCATTTATTAAGTGCCAGTGTTTAAACAGTGCACGTTTGAGATTAGAGTGGTGTATTTGTGGGAAGAAAGGCAAGATAAAAACAAGGGGCGGATTCGTTTCTTTCTTGATGTTAGGTAATGCACCCAACATTGAAGTCCTGGGGTCCACGTTAGATTTCGTGAAGCGGGTCAATTCTTCCGTGCTGTATCCACGTTCTATTAGTTTTTCTTTGAAGAAATTGACCTTACTCTCGAAGTCTTTTTTGTGTGTGCATATGCGTTTGTATCTCGTAACTTCACCCTTAATGACCCCACCAAATACCGACTCAGGGTGTGCAGATTCTCGAGCAAGATATTGGAACGTGTCCGTTGTTTTCGTTGCTATTCGAGTATCAAGCTTCCCCTCTTTCTGAAAACGTTCGCCTTTGTAAATTATGAGGTCAAGAAAGGTGATTTGGTTGTCGGAGATCTCTGAAGTGAACTTCAATGTTGGGTGCAGATTGTTTAACATCTTAATGAAATCCAGCGCTTCATTCTTGTTGCCATTGTAAATTATTAAAACATCGTCTCTGTATCTCATGTAAGCCACTATCTCTGGGTTGTTAGGGAGTATAATTTCTTTTTCGTATTTGAACAAAGTGATGTCACATATTTCAGGACTGCATACACTACCCATTGCCACGCCAATTTTTTGTCTGTAGAACTTGTTATTGAATTCGAAGACGTTTGCGCCCAAGATCAGTTCTAAAAGACATTGCGTGTGTTTTTTTGTAGGTTTTGGTATGGTGTAGAGTTCTGATTTTGCTTGTTCCAAAGCATCACAAACCGAGTCTATTGCCTCTTTCTGTGGCCAGTTTGTGTACATTGAAACAATGTCCAGTGCGATAAGGAGATTATCTTGTCCCATCGTCAAATTATTTAGTCTTTTGAGAACCTGTGAGGAGTCTCTTGTATATGTGCTTTGTTGCTTGACGATAGGGAGCAGGAAAAAATCCATATATTTAGAGATTTGTTGAGTTGGAGCCCCACAACCACTGAAAATCGGCCTTCCCACAAACCGTGTTCCACCCGGTGGGTTTTTGTGGATCTTCGGTAATAGGTAAAGGCATGGTGTTTTGATCTCATGATTGTGAGGATTGAGGAACTCAAACATCTCTTTGTTTATAACGTTGTCCACGTATAGATCACGTACGGCCCGATAGACCATAGCGGTGACATCACCTGTTAAATCCTTATCCACAACCTGATAATGCGGCCCAGATAATTGCCTCAAGCCTTCCTGTAGGTAGTCTGATCTGTTCATAACACATACCCCACGGCCTTTGTCAAATTGTTTTATGACAATGTTCTGGTTTTTCTTGAGGCCTGTGAGAGCGATGCGTTCTGCTTTGGTGATATTGGATGCCACATTTTTGATTTTGATTTTGGACAGTTCCTCCAGTGTACCTTCAATGTAATTTTCTAAGTTTGTATTGAAGGTAGCAGGGGGTGTCCATTTTGATGGCATCCGAAATGGATGAAGTTGACCCAGATTTGCTTTCCCTGCCATTAAAACGCGAAGTCTCATTTTTCTGAAGAGCAGTTTTGAATGGCGTAGGATAGCTGTCTTTTTTGGTTTTTTGGGTGTGGGAATGAAGTTTAAACCTCTTCCTAGAGCAATCGTTTCAGTCAAAGACAGTTTATAGTCAGAAAGATTTTTGACAAATTGTTGACTTTTGTTGGCTTTTTGTTTAAGAAAGACCAAACTCTCGTTTTTCTTTTTTTGTTTGGTTATTTTACGAGAGAGGGAGGATTTCTCTTTTGCCATTTTACATTTCAAGTTTTTTTTGCCTCTGTTAAATCTTCTTGACATAGTTGCAACAATAGGGTCCTTCGTTGTTTTATTATGATGTTTTTGCATAAAGGACGATAGAGTTACAGCGAGCAAATTGTGGTTTGCATTCGTTTAAACACCATGCTCCGCGAAATCATCCACCAACATTATGTCATGCGCATGCGCATGTGTAGTGACATAACCTGGGGTTGATGTCCGAAGGCTGTGTGAATAAAGTCGCAGGGCCAGGTCGTTATATTATGCAAACGGTTTGAGTCGATTGGACAGGAGATTGGTTTGGAAGTTAAAAGCAAAAAGGGGGGGGGTTTTGTTTTGGAAAAGGGGGGCTTTGGGTTTTGAAGGGAATTAGGTATGGAAGTGGCAGATAGAGGAGAGGACGGGTTTGAGAGGTTGAAGGTAACGGAAGAGGGAGAAGAGGTTTAAGTTATAGAGAGGAGAAGGAGGGGGGGGGGAAACGTTTTTTCCAAAAGGGGCGGGTTTGCAGGAACTTGGATGAAGGAACGGGGAAGGAAGGGGGTTAATGTCTTTTGAAATGGGATTATGGTGGTTGATGGAAGGTTGGGAAAATCAACGCTCGATTGCAAATCTAGATGAAGGATATGCTTTTGAATTTTTGAGAAACATGTTTGCATTATGGTGATCTTCCAGATTATGGTTTATTATGAAGCTGGGAAGCTTTTTTTATATAAAGGAAAGATCATCAAAATGAAACGAGGATGGACTGACGAGGGTGGGGGGTGTGAAATAAACAGAGCAAGCAAATGGACATCGTTCTTTTAAAGGTTTGAGTGGAACAAGTTTAGTGCCAAAGACAAGAAATATAAGAACATGTTGATTGTGAAAAACAATGTGTCATAAGCTAGCAGACTGCACAAAAATAATGACTTTATGACATGTGGTTGAGGAGATATGAGTTTTTAAATTTGAACTTCCTGTTTGGACCGGAAGGAAAAGTCATACTGGGGTCATGTTTTGAATAAAATGTCAATTATGTCAAATGATACAAGACGGCACAAAGAAACTCGACTTATTGACATGCAGTTAAGGAAATATGTTTTTTATTATTTTAGAGCTTCCTGTTTGTACCGGAAATAAAGGTCAAGGTAGATAACATTTCAAAATAGAATGCTACATGTGCTGTAAGCTACAAAACGGGAAAAAGATTATAACTCTGTGACATGCGGTTCATAAGATATTAATTTTTTAAACATTAAACTTTGAATTATTGTCATATGACAACTGATGACGTCACGATGACGAAAAATTGTTTTGTCATAGTAAGATATTATAACCTACAATATGGTATAAGAGTTGTCCCCATGCAATACCTTCGAACAAAAACCCTGAAAATTCAAAATTGTCACCTTTAGGTGTAGATTTAACACACGTTGACAGAAGGCGCTATAAAAGGTGGTGATGTAATGATTATTAGTAATTGAAAATTAGTAATTGAAAGCATTTAAAAAGATATAATAACAAATGAAAAATGAAAAATAAAAAGTTACATTTGCCGTTAGTGTGTTCAAAAACTGCCTTCTGTAATTCTTGTGTCCATGAGAATTGTTTCACATGAGTAGAAATAGGTATCTATAGGGTTGTGGTGAACGAAAGATGCTATTAATTGATAACCCTTTGAGAGCTGAGGCATGAGAAATCCGAGAAATATTAATGGTCAGCTTGTATAGCACCCTCTTGTGTTTCCCTAGTTCCACTTCCAGATAGACTGCCCCCGATTTCACGAAGCGCTGCGACGCGTCGTAAACGCAAGATACGACCGGTTACACGTCTTAAGTTGCGATGCGTATAAAAACGATTTCATCAAAGTTACGATGCGTCGGATACGTCGCAAGTTCCTTGACTACGAGGAAGAACACGTCGTAAGTTACGACTACCCAAAGGGTCGTCTTAAGAAAGCGATGTTTCATTTGAAAACGCGCAAATGCTTGCAAAATGGCTGTAATGTAATAATTTGCACTAGGAATACTTGTAGTATGTAGTTTCTAAAAATGTAACCCAAAAGATCGACAGAAATTCTTATCAACAACAATACTTAATACTTTGAGTACTTTTAGCAGACGACATTTCACTCTCCAATCATTTTCCATGATTTCTCGCCGATGCGTCCATGGTGCGTGGAACGGTACTGAGTGTCTGCCATCTTGAATGAACTACATGTATACACGACTGTTTCATGACCAAGTTGTATACAACACAAAACAGCCACACAACTTTAGCAGTTCATCCTCGTCCAAAGGGTTGTTTTTATTAAGAGTGAAAATGGTTTTGAGTTGCGACTCGTCGCGCTTACGACGTGTATGGTGAAACGGAATGTAGAACTCGTCGCAGCCGCGACGTGTCTTATACATAGTTCCCACATGACGTCACACAACCACAGAAACGGCCCGCCGCCATCTTTACGGGCAAATCGTCCGTGTGTACGTGTACACGTGTGATTGTGTGATCGACGGGACACACACATAACAGGAGGCCGTCGCATGCAGCTGATTATCAAGATTGACCCCAAACGTCAACAAGTTTAACCTCTGACACATCAACCCTCACAAACGTAAACATGGTAAACACTTGCTGCATTAAAGGTTGTCAGAACCGATCGAATCGTGTAAAAAAATCATTTTATTCAATACCGGCCATAATTATGAATCAAGGGGATGGAACGAGGGAACTTTCACGGAAAAGACGTGAGCTCTGGCTGACCAGAATTCACCGAAGAGGCGATCTAGTTCCGTCCCGCAGTTCAAGTGTTTGCTCAGATCATTTTCACTCAGGTAAGTTAAAGTACGTTTTCGATGTACAAAATAACTGAATATTGAGGCTCTACATACTGAACTTTAGGAATACACTGTAGGCCTATCAGAATTATTTTCGATTATCATGCGCATTGTTGTGTGATAAGTAAACATTTATTAATGTTGGACTCGGCCGGTTGTTTGTGAACTTGTGGCTATCATGTGTATAACGTTTTAAAAATAAACACCTCACTGACACTATAAAGTCATACTAGTTAGTGAGTGGAGTGCTAGTATGTGTTGTGTAGGTAGAATAGAGCAAGGTAACTTTGACGATCAAAAGACGAAAATGTTCGGAAAATCAAGACAAGTCGATTGAAACACACCGCGCATTGAACAAGGCTTCAGAATTGCTACTGCGCATGCGTTTTTGTTTGTTTGGGGCCTCTTATGCTATTTGTCTTCAAACAATTCATTACTCCAGTAAGGGAGGAAGTGGCAGCAGCGCGGCGAGGAGGTCTGTGCCACAAAGACGCTTGGTAGATCTTATCGCGCTCGTAAAAACAGTCGCGCAGCGGGAGCTCTTCGCGTCTTTTGCACAGGGCCAGCTAAGTCGCTAATTGGCTTGTAAATACCCACTGGGGATTAGGCGGGTCGTTCGAACTCCTTCTTTTCCTTCCTCCATGCTTTGACAGGGGTAAATGTTGGCTTTGTTTAATAAATTAAATGGCCACCACCATGACCTTGCTTTAAAAAAATTGCTGAAAAGAGCAGGAGCATCAATTTAAAATCGGCGTCTCTCGACTATTTCCGGAAGGTAAGTAAATGTAATTCCATAAAGTTCACAAAGGACAGACGACTAACGATGACGATGAACACTAATTATACGGGAAACAGTTAACAAACACAAATTCCAGCGATTCCTCAAGAAAGTAGCTATAACGGCGAGGCTTGAAGAACGACTGTGTCCGTAACGAGACAAAATGGAAGAATGGTAAGAAAATGGAAGCTTTGCTAAACATGTGCGATTTGCGACCAACGAAAAGTTAACACTAAAGCTATGTACACGCCGTGCACCAACAGAAGCACAATAACTGGCTATGATTGGATAATCACAATACACGTGATGTCAATGTTTATAATATTTACAGTTAGTCACCACAGTGTCTTGTTGGACTCGCAAGTGAAGTTTCATAGCCGAGTTTAATACAAGGTGCCCAATCAGGACTTGTTGAATCATGGAGATAAGATGGCTTGCCTGTTGGAGGAAAAAAAGTATGTATTTTTAATCCGATGATTTGGGGTTGAACAAAGAAAAAGTGACTGGAGTGGGATTTGAAACAATGACCTCCGGATTAACATGCCAGCGCTTTACCAACTGACCTATCTTCATGTAGCCCTACATGTATATGCTGGCGGATTTATTTTAATCCGGCGAGTGAAAAGGGTGGGGGAAGTAGTCGCCCATTTTCAACAAAATACTACGGGTCAGGTTGCGTACTGGACAGGCCACTTCCCACCACAAACTCACCAAATTTCACCTACACAGAAATCCTTCCCCCCAAAAATTTTTTACATTTGTTTTCAATAATAATAATAATTTGGTTTAGATTAATAATAATAATTTTAAAAAGATAACCACCCAAAATGGGGCCAGCCCCCACCCCCAAGTAAGTTCAAGTTTTAAAACATTATTTTTCAATTAGAGTTATTTAAACCTAGAATGAGATGAACTTCCAATGGAAATTTAGCTTCCTAATATGGGGTAATATACATTAAAGTATCAACAACTTTGGATTTGTAATTCATTTAAAATTAATATAATATTATAAATGTTTTAAATTGATGCTCCTGCTCTTTTCAGCAATTTTTTTAAAGCAAGGTCATGGTGGTGGCCATTTAATTTATTAAACAAAGCCAACATTTACCCCTGTCCTTTGACCTCCTGTGCAATTTGCGGTTGTAAGGATCCCACAACGTAGGAATATTTGGTAAGTTCCGTATGGATGTTGCGGGTGAGGAATTGTGCCTCAACTTGAGCAAACCAGATCACCGGGTCGTTCGGCCAGTACGGCGGCAGTTTGAGGGCAACGGCGGCAACCACTGGACTCGGTGCTACTGCGGCAGCAATCGGTGGCGCTACTGCAGCTACAGGGTTGGCCGTTGACGGAACCGACGGAGTTGCCATCTCAAAGGCTGGGTCACCACTTTGGAGTTTTGAGTTATGGGTTGTCGACAGGATAAATAAACTTAATAATGAACTCACCGAAGTACTGGTTTGGTGTCGGTTGAGGATTGGATGGAGTGGAGCTCTGTTCTCGAGGTGAAACCTTTATAATCCTCAGATCGCGATCGGCGTCTCTCGACTATTTCCGGAAGGTAAGTAAATGTAATTCCATAACAGGAGGCCGTCGCATGCAGCTGATTATCAAGATTGACCCCAAACGTCAACAAGTTTAACCTCTGACACATCAACCCTCACAAACGTAAACATGGTAAACACTTGCTGCATTAAAGGTTGTCAGAACCGATCGAATCGTGTAAAAAAATCATTTTATTCAATACCGGCCATAATTATGAATCAAGGGGATGGAACGAGGGAACTTTCACGGAAAAGACGTGAGCTCTGGCTGACCAGAATTCACCGAAGAGGCGATCTAGTTCCGTCCCGCAGTTCAAGTGTTTGCTCAGATCATTTTCACTCAGGTAAGTTAAAGTACGTTTTCGATGTACAAAATAACTGAATATTGAGGCTCTACATACTGAACTTTAGGAATACACTGTAGGCCTATCAGAATTATTTTCGATTATCATGCGCATTGTTGTGTGATAAGTAAACATTTATTAATGTTGGACTCGGCCGGTTGTTTGTGAACTTGTGGCTATCATGTGTATAACGTTTTAAAAATAAACACCTCACTGACACTATAAAGTCATACTAGTTAGTGAGTGGAGTGCTAGTATGTGTTGTGTAGGTAGAATAGAGCAAGGTAACTTTGACGATCAAAAGACGAAAATGTTCGGAAAATCAAGACAAGTCGATTGAAACACACCGCGCATTGAACAAGGCTTCAGAATTGCTACTGCGCATGCGTTTTTGTTTGTTTGGGGCCTCTTATGCTATTTGTCTTCAAACAATTCATTACTCCAGTAAGGGAGGAAGTGGCAGCAGCGCGGCGAGGAGGTCTGTGCCACAAAGACGCTTGGTAGATCTTATCGCGCTCGTAAAAACAGTCGCGCAGCGGGAGCTCTTCGCGTCTTTTGCACAGGGCCAGCTAAGTCGCTAATTGGCTTGTAAATACCCACTGGGGATTAGGCGGGTCGTTCGAACTCCTTCTTTTCCTTCCTCCATGCTTTGACAGGGGTAAATGTTGGCTTTGTTTAATAAATTAAATGGCCACCACCATGACCTTGCTTTAAAAAAATTGCTGAAAAGAGCAGGAGCATCAATTTAAAATCGGCGTCTCTCGACTATTTCCGGAAGGTAAGTAAATGTAATTCCATAAAGTTCACAAAGGACAGACGACTAACGATGACGATGAACACTAATTATACGGGAAACAGTTAACAAACACAAATTCCAGCGATTCCTCAAGAAAGTAGCTATAACGGCGAGGCTTGAAGAACGACTGTGTCCGTAACGAGACAAAATGGAAGAATGGTAAGAAAATGGAAGCTTTGCTAAACATGTGCGATTTGCGACCAACGAAAAGTTAACACTAAAGCTATGTACACGCCGTGCACCAACAGAAGCACAATAACTGGCTATGATTGGATAATCACAATACACGTGATGTCAATGTTTATAATATTTACAGTTAGTCACCACAGTGTCTTGTTGGACTCGCAAGTGAAGTTTCATAGCCGAGTTTAATACAAGGTGCCCAATCAGGACTTGTTGAATCATGGAGATAAGATGGCTTGCCTGTTGGAGGAAAAAAAGTATGTATTTTTAATCCGATGATTTGGGGTTGAACAAAGAAAAAGTGACTGGAGTGGGATTTGAAACAATGACCTCCGGATTAACATGCCAGCGCTTTACCAACTGACCTATCTTCATGTAGCCCTACATGTATATGCTGGCGGATTTATTTTAATCCGGCGAGTGAAAAGGGTGGGGGAAGTAGTCGCCCATTTTCAACAAAATACTACGGGTCAGGTTGCGTACTGGACAGGCCACTTCCCACCACAAACTCACCAAATTTCACCTACACAGAAATCCTTCCCCCCAAAAAATTTTTACATTTGTTTTCAATAATAATAATAATTTGGTTTAGATTAATAATAATAATAATTTTAAAAAGATAACCACCCAAAATGGGGCCAGCCCCCACCCCCAAGTAAGTTCAAGTTTTAAAACATTATTTTTCAATTAGAGTTATTTAAACCTAGAATGAGATGAACTTCCAATGGAAATTTAGCTTCCTAATATGGCAGGGGTAAATGTTGGCTTTGTTTAATAAATTAAATGGCCACCACCATGACCTTGCTTTAAAAAAATTGCTGAAAAGAGCAGGAGCATCAATTTAAAACATTTATAATATTATATTAATTTTAAATGAATTACAAATCCAAAGTTGTTGATACTTTAATGTATATTACCCCATATTAGGAAGCTAAATTTCCATTGGAAGTTCATCTCATTCTAGGTTTAAATAACTCTAATTGAAAAATAATGTTTTAAAACTTGAACTTACTTGGGGGTGGGGGCTGGCCCCATTTTGGGTGGTTATCTTTTTAAAATTATTATTATTATTAATCTAAACCAAATTATTATTATTATTGAAAACAAATGTAAAAATTTTTTGGGGGGAAGGATTTCTGTGTAGGTGAAATTTGGTGAGTTTGTGGTGGGAAGTGGCCTGTCCAGTACGCAACCTGACCCGTAGTATTTTGTTGAAAATGGGCGACTACTTCCCCCACCCTTTTCACTCGCCGGATTAAAATAAATCCGCCAGCATATACATGTAGGACTACATGAAGATAGGTCAGTTGGTAAAGCGCTGGCATGTTAATCCGGAGGTCATTGTTTCAAATCCCACTCCAGTCACTTTTTCTTTGTTCAACCCCAAATCATCGGATTAAAAATACATACTTTTTTTCCTCCAACAGGCAAGCCATCTTATCTCCATGATTCAACAAGTCCTGATTGGGCACCTTGTATTAAACTCGGCTATGAAACTTCACTTGCGAGTCCAACAAGACACTGTGGTGACTAACTGTAAATATTATAAACATTGACATCACGTGTATTGTGATTATCCAATCATAGCCAGTTATTGTGCTTCTGTTGGTGCACGGCGTGTACATAGCTTTAGTGTTAACTTTTCGTTGGTCGCAAATCGCACATGTTTAGCAAAGCTTCCATTTTCTTACCATTCTTCCATTTTGTCTCGTTACGGACACAGTCGTTCTTCAAGCCTCGCCGTTATAGCTACTTTCTTGAGGAATCGCTGGAATTTGTGTTTGTTAACTGTTTCCCGTATAATTAGTGTTCATCGTCATCGTTAGTCGTCTGTCCTTTGTGAACTTTATGGAATTACATTTACTTACCTTCCGGAAATAGTCGAGAGACGCCGATCGCGATCTGAGGATTATAAAGGTTTCACCTCGAGAACAGAGCTCCACTCCATCCAATCCTCAACCGACACCAAACCAGTACTTCGGTGAGTTCATTATTAAGTTTATTTATCCTGTCGACAACCCATAACTCAAAACTCCAAAGTGGTGACCCAGCCTTTGAGATGGCAACTCCGTCGGTTCCGTCAACGGCCAACCCTGTAGCTGCAGTAGCGCCACCGATTGCTGCCGCAGTAGCACCGAGTCCAGTGGTTGCCGCCGTTGCCCTCAAACTGCCGCCGTACTGGCCGAACGACCCGGTGATCTGGTTTGCTCAAGTTGAGGCACAATTCCTCACCCGCAACATCCATACGGAACTTACCAAATATTCCTACGTTGTGGGATCCTTACAACCGCAAATTGCACAGGAGGTCAGGGACCTATTGATCAATCCCCCAGCTACAAACCCTTACGCCAAGCTCAGGGAGGAGCTTATCAAGCGCACGAGTGAGTCCGAACAGAAACGCCTACAGAAGCTCCTTACAACTGAAGAGCTCGGTGATAAAAAGCCGTCCCAACTGCTTCGCAAGATGGAACAACTGCTTGGCGACCGCACTTTAGAGCCGTCCATCCTAAAGCAATTGTTTATGCAACGACTGCCCACCAATGTTCAGCTGATCCTCGCATCGACCTCCTGCGACGTTGATATCACCCAGCTAGCCAAACTTGCGGATAAAATCGTGGAAGTTTCGCCACCCGCACCATCCATCCAAGCCTGTGCAATGGTCCCAGCACCAACACCATCACTTGTGGCTGCCGTAAAGTCAGGGACCTATTGATCAATCCCCCAGCTACAAACCCTTACGCCAAGCTCAGGGAGGAGCTTATCAAGCGCACGAGTGAGTCTCTACAATTTTTGGGGCACCACATTGACCAACATGGCATTCGACCGCTTGACACGAAAGTGCACGCAATACAACAGTTCCCAGTTCCTGGTTCGACAAAACAGTTGCGCGAGTTCTTCGGATTGGTCAATTTCTACCGCCGCTTCATACCCCATTGCGCTTCTTTGGCCCAACCCCTCACTGACCGACTCGCTGGCAAACCTCAGAAAGTCCTCACACTGCCGGACACAGCAATCGCCGCTTTTGAATCAGTCAAGTTAGCTTTGGTCAACGCAACTCGTTTGTCTCACCCTCGCTCAGATGTTGAGTTATGCTTGATGGTCGACGCCTCTGATTTCGCCGTGGGCGGAGTCCTCCAACAACATGTCGACGGTCACTGGAACCCCATTGCGTTCTTTTCGCGACGGAAATAGTCGAGAGACGCCGATCGCGATCTGAGGATTATAAAGGTTTCACCTCGAGAACAGAGCTCCACTCCATCCAATCCTCAACCGACACCAAACCAGTACTTCGGTGAGTTCATTATTAAGTTTATTTATCCTGTCGACAACCCATAACTCAAAACTCCAAAACACCAACAAGTCGCCGTAAGAAGAAGATCGATGCAGAACAGAAATCATCCAAAGAAGATAAAACTGAACCTGCAGCTAGCCATCGTGTCTGCAGTTTTCTTCTCTCAGGCAGTCTACAATCCTCCATATCTACTACAGAGCATAGTGAATTATCACCTGAGATGCCTGATGAAGCCAAGATGAGAAAGCTAATGACAGATGAAATAAATAGACTAACCACTGATAATCAACTCTTGAGACAGCAAAACCTGGACAGTCAAATTACACCCGAATCTTTCAATGATGACCACAAGGTCAAACATTACAAACTGGCCTCATTTACTGTTTTAATGGCAGTTTTCCATTTTTTGGAGCCTCACATAAATGAAAACGGAAGGTCTGTTTTAACAAAGTTCCAGAAGGTTATTTTAGTATTAATGAAATTAAGGCTTAATTTGTCTGTGCAAGATCTTGCCTACAGGTTCTCTGTTTCTAAATCAACTGTTTCTAGAATATTTTTAAATACAATAGAGATGATGCACATCAGGATGAAAAATTTAATTTTTTGGCCTGAAAGAGAGGATCTTAGAAAGACAATGCCAATAGAATTTCGGAAATACTTTGGGTTCAAGGTTGCAATTATTATTGATTGTTTTGAAGTGTTTATTGAAAGGCCATCTAATCTTAAAGCTCGTGCTTCCACATGGTCTTCTTACAAGCATCATAACACCATCAAGTTTCTTATAGGCATCACACCACAAGGTGTTATATCATTTTTGTCAAAGGCATGGGGGGGAAGAGCAAGTGATAAATATATCACTGAAAGGTGCAACATTTTGGACAAATTGCTTCCTGGAGACTTGGTTTTAGCTGATCGGGGATTTGATATTCAGGACAGTGTTGGTTTGATGTGTGCAAGTGTAAAAATACCTGACTTTACAAGAGGGAAGGCACAACTAAATTCTATTGAAGTTGAAAGAACCCGGAAAATAGCACACTTGCGAATACACGTGGAACGAGTTATTGGGCTTCTCAGAAACAAATACACTATATTGCAAGGTACATTGCCAGTTGTTTATCTATTTTGTAGCAGTGACGGTATTGCAATGGTGGACAAAATTGCAACAGTTTGTTGTGCCTTGACTAATTTATGCGAGTCTGTTATACCGTTTGACTAAGCTATATTCCAGTAAACAATAGCAGGGCTCGAATTTGACACTGGACCTCAGCCCCTGTGCCTGTGGTTTTAGTATTGGGCCAGTAAACTCCAGACCTGACAAGTCCTGGGGTCTTGTGTTTTTCAATAACAAATACATGTACATGTACCTCATGGTGTAATATCTTGAACAGAAACAAATTGTGTTCAAATGTTGACTTTGAGTCTGATAAATACCTTTCAATTATATTGAGTAATGAAGTATACTTAATATGCAAAAAGACAGATGAGATAAATCTTCTTTTACATGTCTTAGTGCTCCATTGTTCAAATTAAAGTGCATGTTGCCAGGACCTCGGAAGTTTTTTTCTCATTCTGATTCTGGTCTTGTTCAAACATTTCTCGTCCAGTAAACATTTTGAACTACATGTACATGTCAAGCCTGCTGTCTTGTGGATTTTTCGCCCGAATTCAAGCCCTGAAAAGGTAGTTTATTGGTCGAGAGTGAATGTATTATCTCCTTTAACCATATAATAAAATAAATTTATGATTGGATGTATATAGGCCTATTTAATTTGTTGTCAATGCCTAACATCATCATCATTCCACTGCAGTTAATATTGGTATGGAGTCAACAAAATTAAGACACTAACAACATAACTTCCTCTTCTCTTTGGATCCTGGGTTTAATCATCAAATAAACACCATACATCTAAATATTTTAAAATATTAGGTTTTGGCAACGAAAAGTTTATCTCTTCATTCTCTTGTAAATTTCTCTTTGACAGGGTCATATCACAAAAGGCTATTTATACAGATAACCAACTGCACTGTGTGCAAAGGATTACTCAAAAAAAAAATTGGAAATTGAAATGTAAACATGTTTTCTTTGAGATTACACACTATCTCCAAAAATGTACAGTCAAATTATTTTTATCATCACCAAAGCTTCATCATACCTTATATTTACTTATTTGAATATATTAAGTAGACATTTTAATTGAAAAACATAATCTCAAAAATTGTTAAATTTAATTATTTTGATCATCACCAAAGCTGTATCATACCTTTAATATATTTATTTATTTGAATAAATTAAGTAGACATATTTTAATAGACCCTTCCCATGAAATATGCTAATTACATTCACGCATGCGTACAGACCTTGCAAACGCCATAGAGTTGTGCACTAAGTAGACGCACAAGCGCGTCTGCGTCACGCCACCATCAGCCCCACACAAAAAGGGGCAATGTTCCATCATTTTGCCAACCAGCAGTGTAAGTGCGCACGCGTGATGTGCAATTTAAATATTTCATGGGAAGGGTCCATTGAAAAACATAATCTCCAAAAATGTAAAATTAAATGCAATTTGCATGCAACTTAATAAAACTAGTCCTGAAAATCTCCAAGAAGAAAAAACATTTCAATTTTCTCACAAATTGTGTGTTTTGTGTGAATATCAAGTACTCTTTCAAAATGTCTGTTGTGCTACAAAAGTATTCCTTGCATGCACATCAGATTCAGTAGCTGTTAATTGCTTCCAAGTTCCTTGTAAGAATTGTCCTAGTTGCAACAAGGCCCTTGTAGAATAAATTCAAAATAACTATGTGTAGTCATGGTAGTGTTGCAAAAATTTGCATTGTCCAATTCTGCATTATTATAGGCAACAAATATATTTACAAACATGTACATGTAGGTGAGATCAAGTAGGCCAAGTATCAGTGACAACTGACAACATGGGAAGTGCATACTTACTATCAATTCAATTGGAATGCTCTGATCAAGTCTTTATCTTATTGACGATCAAAGAAAACTATTCTATAGATCAAAACTACATGTTTGAAACACCTTTTTATTTTCAGAACCATCACAACCTAAATTAACACATTGCTCATATGGTGACACCAGTTATTTAAAAAATGACATGTCACAATATTATTCCTCTGCTAATTTCCTTTTCTTGGCTGGTTTTTGGAATTTGGGAAGTAAACGACACTGATGACAATACCATTTACCCTTCGGGATTCGCTTCCAGGTTAAATCTACGCACTCATAGTGCAGCCAGACATATGGACAATCTACATTGTCACATCTTATCACAGAGTCATCAGTTGGATCATAGCGCTTATTACAAATACAAATAACTGGTCTTGTATCAGCGCTATGAATATTGTTCGGGTTCATTTCTGTTGTACAGTGTGTAGTGCTTGTTCCAGGTTGATCTTCATGTGATGGCTGACAGTCAGTTATACAGTTATCATTGGTTGACCGAGGAGCTTGTGATGGGCGAGAAAAGTACTGACCAACTAACTCTAACAATATAACATTGTTAAAGAACATTTCGGCCTTACTGCTCACATCAATCCAAAAGTCATGGTCAGGCTCTATTCTCTCTATATGGAAATCTTGTTCTGTCCAAATTACAAAATCGCAGAATTCTTTCTGGCATACATGCACTTGGCACTGTACTTGGTAGTAGTAATGATGAGACCTTTTCAGCTGCAGTTTACCACCAACTCTTTCTAGGCAGTGTTTCTTGTCTAAAGTCCCCTGAAATGATTGAAATTTCTCGCAATAAGGGCATTTGACCTCAAGACATCCATCACCGCAACAATCACAATGTGTGATGCCATCTGGTGAAGCACCAAGGAAAGGCATGGCTGGACTGATCACCAGCCCACTACTTCTAAGATTGAAGTTGTCGTGGTGCTGAACCATCTCACTTTCATACATGTGCCGTCCATCTTGTTCATGCTGGCATCCCCATTTTGTTGCAGCTGAAGTAAACTTGGTGGACTGGGGGTAACAAATTTGGTTAATGAGACTCAGTGAAGGCTTGCTTATTGATGTTTTGCAAACTGCTTTAAAACGAGAGGCTGTTACTCGCCCTGTTCTGAACTGGTGCCACTGCTTACATTCTGCCTGCTTTACTGTTGCTTGCTCCAAATGTTGGGATTCTTCCCTTGTTACTGCAAGTGTAGGTGCAATTGTTTTACAATGTTGAAGTAGTTCCTCTTTAGGCAATGTTAGGCAAGCATCATTTTGTAATTCAGTCAATAGCACTGGATATTTGTCAGTCAGGGATTTGGGTACATATTGATCAGCATATGGTGGTATAAGAGATAAAATTGCTGGTTTACTACCCAATGAGTGGAGTGATTCAAATAATGTTTGAAATTCGGTTGATACTGATTGATGCTGACTCTTAATTGCTGGAAATGTTGCAGTGACTGCTGCTCTACTGGGAGCTTGTGAAATTATACCATGGCACGCTTCATCAATTTTTTTGTCAGTGTTCTGTTTCTTTGTTTTGGAGCTTGTAAAGTCAATCTCTCTGACTTCCTTATACTCAGCTTTGTGAAGTGCAGTTGGTAGAACCCAGTAGGCCTTCTCTTGTGTTACAGTTTTAGAGTTCCTAAGTTTCACTGTGGCTTCAATGGCAAAGAGAAGAGCTCCGATGTGACTGCAGGCTTCACCAAGTCCTGCCATGCAAGTGCAATGGGCTGCCAAGACTTCACCATCTTTTCGAGAGATTAACCAAGGCAACAATGGGCTTTCTCGTAATCTCTGTGAATGTTGAACCTGCAAGCATTAAAAGGAAAAACAAAAGACTAATTTGTCAATTCACAGTAATAGCCTATAGAAAGAAAGAAAATGTTAAGAAGAGTAAATTAAGGACTAGCACAGAGCCCAATTTCATGGCGTTGCTTACTGGTAAGTTATTTGCTTACGGATACCATTCCCCTTTTATTACTGGGTTAGCGATGAATTTCTACCCTGGCAGAGTGTGTGTAAGCAAGGTATGCTTAGTTGTGAAGTATGCAAATGCACGTACGTGCACAAGAAAAAAAACTTAACAAAATGTGGAACTTTATGTACGCTAATTTAAGTGAGCACTAATTTTTTGCTTGCGGTAAGCATGCAGCGCCATAAAATTAGTTGGTCTCCAAGGTTTTAAAATACTTTTTGTACCATGACATTCATGAAATTTTTAGTAAATCAGATTCCCAGTAACCACGCAAAACATAACATTCAAATTTTATGCGCATGAGCCATGCAAAACAACAATTTTGTGATGGAGGACTGCGCATACATGTTCATGCATCCACAGCACATGCATACACTTTTAAGTGGCCATGGTTTTACTAGTACTATGATGTTGCTAAATATGTTTTTGATATCATTAATGGCCTACGTTAGACAGCCATTCATGATTATACCCATCATCCATTGAAAATGTTGACAAGGTTTATTATTACATTAAAAACAAAATGAAATAAATGTAATTGTAAACAATTATAAAAAATATCTAACCTTTGCCTTTACCACGATGAAATCATTCGCAGCAACCTTGAAGTTTCTAACATCCCTCACAAATCCAGAAATAAAGTAGTTGTACGATTCCAGTGATTTATATGCTTTCAGTTTCTGCAGTGTGTATGAGCTTTGTTTGTTTACCAGATAGTTGACAATGTCTGGATAGGAGATGTCTGGCAATCTAACAACGTCGGAGGACCAGTCCACTTCCTTAATTTCGTATGGGTCAACTCCATGAATCAATTTCTTTTTTATTTCATAACGTTCTCTTGTTGGACGGTCAAACGTCGAGCTCAAACTCAATACAATATCCTTGAGCTTGCTTGCAGCCTGCTTCTTCTTAACCGGATTATCTTCTTTTTGCATATTTCAGAAAAGATTTGTTTAAAAACGCCGGTCCTTCCTCTACTTCCTGTGTAACGTTGTCGTCAGTCATGTCAGTGTGTTTACATCCGTACGTTTTGGGGAATACCCGGCCGGAAAAAACCAGAGAAAGGTCACCAGAAGAGGGGGGCAAACAGAAACTACACACTGTTCGGGGTGCACTACTCTAAATCGACCAAAAATTCATGCGCCAAGCTACTTATCATAATTTGTAAACCCACAACTTATTTTTAATTATAACGTTTTGGGGGTCATGCAACTAATAGAGTGTGTAATTATAGGAACTTATCACAACCTGGGGGTTCTGGGTTTCAAGTTTTGAGGAGATTTGATAAATTTGGGCTTTAAAGTTGGTCCTATTTAGCTTGGGAATTGGAGGAGTGCCTCCCGAAAACTGGCGGCAAGTCGGTTTGGGAAAAAACACATTTTCGGGGGTGTTTTTTTTCTGGGGTAATTAGCAAAAATTCCAAACGGCTGACCTGCCAAAAATTGAAAAGAAATCTGAAGTTTAGTGGTCTGAAAATATATTTGATTGGTTTTCAAGAGGCTGAGAGACTTTTAACAATTTTTTGAGAATTTTTGAATATTTAGCATTTATCATTGTTTGCTATGGGAGTCTATTTAGAGGGGTGAAACCTATAGATACAAAATGGTGGCGCCCGCTACACCCGTGTACCCGTGTGCTTGTTGTTAATACGGTTATGTAGGCTTGAAACGACGACAGTAATGTGTTGTATGGGGGCACTTTTCGTCAGTTGTTGCTGTGTTTACATTGAAAACATCATTCCTTTGGCTGTATTAACAGATAGTATATAGTAATAATGTTGCTATTTGTTCCTAAAATTACAAAACAACAGAATAATTCAACGTTCCAAAGAAAGGTTTGCTGGGTTTGGTTTTTAGTGTAAGACTATATCGACGAGTATGAGACTATCACGGTAAGTCACATTCAAGAAACTCAAGAATCTTCAGTGGCTGGTTGATCAGGGGAAAAGTAGAGACAAACCATCAACAGACTATGTGAAGATGACATAGACGGTGGGTGGTTGATATGGCATCATGAACGTCAAGTTCCCGGGAACTGATTGCATGTGTGAAACCCTAGCCCTCGCAGCCAAAACCCTAGCCCTCAGCAAAAACCCACAGCCTACACCCAAACCCTAGCCATCGGCCAAAACCCTAGCCATCGGCACAAACCCTAGCCGTCGGCCCAAACCCTAGCATACACCCCAACCCTATAGCCATCAGCCCAAAACCCTAGCTCTTAGTCTAAACCCTAGTTTACAGTCTTAACCTATTGTCCACAACTAACCGTATAGTATCTGGAATGGAATTTTGCAACATGCCCCGCCCACCCCACGCCCACCCCTTTACCCCCCCCCCCCTTAACAGCTAGGAAGATGAAACTTGGAAGAACAATAAATGTGGTAAAATGTGTTTGTTTGTTGGGAACTTTGTTATAAAGTTCACAATTTTAAACTCAATATGAATACATGGTTAGAAAAGTTGGAGGGAAAGCAAAAACGCCCCCCCCCCCAACTCAAGGCCCCCTTCCAACCTGTTTCCCTTTTTACCGCTTCTCCACAATAATTAACTCCCTCTTGTCGATTAATTAAATAGTTTGTAAGGTTTTTAGAATCTTATTACGAAAAAGAGACATGTTAATAACTTTTTGAGGGAAGATTTGGACGTAACTTCCAAGTATTCCAGTGTGTCATGCAGGTTTTTCCTCTCGCATTGCTTAAAGTACATGTAAATGCTTCAACATGTTTGACCTTGTTGTAGACAAACGCAATAAAATATTCCAATTTTTTTTCCAGATTTCATATCAGTGACTTATTCTCAACATTTTAAGCATATTTTTTCCCCCATAAAGAATAATTTACTGCCCTTATAGGGTGCACTACTCTAAATCGACCAAAAATTCATGCGCCAAGCTACTTATCATAATTTGTAAACCCACAACTTATTTTTAATTATAACGTTTTGGGGGTCATGCAACTAATAGAGTGTGTAATTATAGGAACTTATCACAACCTGGGGGTTCTGGGTTTCAAGTTTTGAGGAGATTTGATAAATTTGGGCTTTAAAGTTGGTCCTATTTAGCTTGGGAATTGGAGGAGTGCCTCCCGAAAACTGGCGGCAAGTCGGTTTGGGAAAAAACACATTTTCGGGGGTGTTTTTTTTCTGGGGTAATTAGCAAAAATTCCAAACGGCTGACCTGCCAAAAATTGAAAAGAAATCTGAAGTTTAGTGGTCTGAAAATATATTTGATTGGTTTTCAAGAGGCTGAGAGACTTTTAACAATTTTTTGAGAATTTTTGAATATTTAGCATTTATCATTGTTTGCTATGGGAGTCTATTTAGAGGGGTGAAACCTATAGATACAAAATGGTGGCGCCCGCTACACCCGTGTACCCGTGTGCTTGTTGTTAATACGGTTATGTAGGCTTGAAACGACGACAGTAATGTGTTGTATGGGGGCACTTTTCGTCAGTTGTTGCTGTGTTTACATTGAAAACATCATTCCTTTGGCTGTATTAACAGATAGTATATAGTAATAATGTTGCTATTTGTTCCTAAAATTACAAAACAACAGAATAATTCAACGTTCCAAAGAAAGGTTTGCTGGGTTTGGTTTTTAGTGTAAGACTATATCGACGAGTATGAGACTATCACGGTAAGTCACATTCAAGAAACTCAAGAATCTTCAGTGGCTGGTTGATCAGGGGAAAAGTAGAGACAAACCATCAACAGACTATGTGAAGATGACATAGACGGTGGGTGGTTGATATGGCATCATGAACGTCAAGTTCCCGGGAACTGATTGCATGTGTGAAACCCTAGCCCTCGCAGCCAAAACCCTAGCCCTCAGCAAAAACCCACAGCCTACACCCAAACCCTAGCCATCGGCCAAAACCCTAGCCATCGGCACAAACCCTAGCCGTCGGCCCAAACCCTAGCATACACCCCAACCCTATAGCCATCAGCCCAAAACCCTAGCTCTTAGTCTAAACCCTAGTTTACAGTCTTAACCTATTGTCCACAACTAACCGTATAGTATCTGGAATGGAATTTTGCAACATGCCCCGCCCACCCCACGCCCACCCCTTTACCCCCCCCCCCCCTTAACAGCTAGGAAGATGAAACTTGGAAGAACAATAAATGTGGTAAAATGTGTTTGTTTGTTGGGAACTTTGTTATAAAGTTCACAATTTTAAACTCAATATGAATACATGGTTAGAAAAGTTGGAGGGAAAGCAAAAACGCCCCCCCCCCAACTCAAGGCCCCCTTCCAACCTGTTTCCCTTTTTACCGCTTCTCCACAATAATTAACTCCCTCTTGTCGATTAATTAAATAGTTTGTAAGGTTTTTAGAATCTTATTACGAAAAAGAGACATGTTAATAACTTTTTGAGGGAAGATTTGGACGTAACTTCCAAGTATTCCAGTGTGTCATGCAGGTTTTTCCTCTCGCATTGCTTAAAGTACATGTAAATGCTTCAACATGTTTGACCTTGTTGTAGACAAACGCAATAAAATATTCCAATTTTTTTTCCAGATTTCATATCAGTGACTTATTCTCAACATTTTAAGCATATTTTTTCCCCCATAAAGAATAATTTACTGCCCTTATAGGGTGCACTACTCTAAATCGACCAAAAATTCATGCGCCAAGCTACTTATCATAATTTGTAAACCCACAACTTATTTTTAATTATAACGTTTTGGGGGTCATGCAACTAATAGAGTGTGTAATTATAGGAACTTATCACAACCTGGGGGTTCTGGGTTTCAAGTTTTGAGGAGATTTGATAAATTTGGGCTTTAAAGTTGGTCCTATTTAGCTTGGGAATTGGAGGAGTGCCTCCCGAAAACTGGCGGCAAGTCGGTTTGGGAAAAAACACATTTTCGGGGGTGTTTTTTTTCTGGGGTAATTAGCAAAAATTCCAAACGGCTGACCTGCCAAAAATTGAAAAGAAATCTGAAGTTTAGTGGTCTGAAAATATATTTGATTGGTTTTCAAGAGGCTGAGAGACTTTTAACAATTTTTTGAGAATTTTTGAATATTTAGCATTTATCATTGTTTGCTATGGGAGTCTATTTAGAGGGGTGAAACCTATAGATACAAAATGGTGGCGCCCGCTACACCCGTGTACCCGTGTGCTTGTTGTTAATACGGTTATGTAGGCTTGAAACGACGACAGTAATGTGTTGTATGGGGGCACTTTTCGTCAGTTGTTGCTGTGTTTACATTGAAAACATCATTCCTTTGGCTGTATTAACAGATAGTATATAGTAATAATGTTGCTATTTGTTCCTAAAATTACAAAACAACAGAATAATTCAACGTTCCAAAGAAAGGTTTGCTGGGTTTGGTTTTTAGTGTAAGACTATATCGACGAGTATGAGACTATCACGGTAAGTCACATTCAAGAAACTCAAGAATCTTCAGTGGCTGGTTGATCAGGGGAAAAGTAGAGACAAACCATCAACAGACTATGTGAAGATGACATAGACGGTGGGTGGTTGATATGGCATCATGAACGTCAAGTTCCCGGGAACTGATTGCATGTGTGAAACCCTAGCCCTCGCAGCCAAAACCCTAGCCCTCAGCAAAAACCCACAGCCTACACCCAAACCCTAGCCATCGGCCAAAACCCTAGCCATCGGCACAAACCCTAGCCGTCGGCCCAAACCCTAGCATACACCCCAACCCTATAGCCATCAGCCCAAAACCCTAGCTCTTAGTCTAAACCCTAGTTTACAGTCTTAACCTATTGTCCACAACTAACCGTATAGTATCTGGAATGGAATTTTGCAACATGCCCCGCCCACCCCACGCCCACCCCTTTACCCCCCCCCCCCTTAACAGCTAGGAAGATGAAACTTGGAAGAACAATAAATGTGGTAAAATGTGTTTGTTTGTTGGGAACTTTGTTATAAAGTTCACAATTTTAAACTCAATATGAATACATGGTTAGAAAAGTTGGAGGGAAAGCAAAAACGCCCCCCCCCCAACTCAAGGCCCCCTTCCAACCTGTTTCCCTTTTTACCGCTTCTCCACAATAATTAACTCCCTCTTGTCGATTAATTAAATAGTTTGTAAGGTTTTTAGAATCTTATTACGAAAAAGAGACATGTTAATAACTTTTTGAGGGAAGATTTGGACGTAACTTCCAAGTATTCCAGTGTGTCATGCAGGTTTTTCCTCTCGCATTGCTTAAAGTACATGTAAATGCTTCAACATGTTTGACCTTGTTGTAGACAAACGCAATAAAATATTCCAATTTTTTTTCCAGATTTCATATCAGTGACTTATTCTCAACATTTTAAGCATATTTTTTCCCCCATAAAGAATAATTTACTGCCCTTATAGGGTGCACTACTCTAAATCGACCAAAAATTCATGCGCCAAGCTACTTATCATAATTTGTAAACCCACAACTTATTTTTAATTATAACGTTTTGGGGGTCATGCAACTAATAGAGTGTGTAATTATAGGAACTTATCACAACCTGGGGGTTCTGGGTTTCAAGTTTTGAGGAGATTTGATAAATTTGGGCTTTAAAGTTGGTCCTATTTAGCTTGGGAATTGGAGGAGTGCCTCCCGAAAACTGGCGGCAAGTCGGTTTGGAAAAAAACACATTTTCGGGGGTGTTTTTTTTCTGGGGTAATTAGCAAAAATTCCAAACGGCTGACCTGCCAAAAATTGAAAAGAAATCTGAAGTTTAGTGGTCTGAAAATATATTTGATTGGTTTTCAAGAGGCTGAGAGACTTTTAACAATTTTTTGAGAATTTTTGAATATTTAGCATTTATCATTGTTTGCTATGGGAGTCTATTTAGAGGGGTGAAACCTATAGATACAAAATGGTGGCGCCCGCTACACCCGTGTACCCGTGTGCTTGTTGTTAATACGGTTATGTAGGCTTGAAACGACGACAGTAATGTGTTGTATGGGGGCACTTTTCGTCAGTTGTTGCTGTGTTTACATTGAAAACATCATTCCTTTGGCTGTATTAACAGATAGTATATAGTAATAATGTTGCTATTTGTTCCTAAAATTACAAAACAACAGAATAATTCAACGTTCCAAAGAAAGGTTTGCTGGGTTTGGTTTTTAGTGTAAGACTATATCGACGAGTATGAGACTATCACGGTAAGTCACATTCAAGAAACTCAAGAATCTTCAGTGGCTGGTTGATCAGGGGAAAAGTAGAGACAAACCATCAACAGACTATGTGAAGATGACATAGACGGTGGGTGGTTGATATGGCATCATGAACGTCAAGTTCCCGGGAACTGATTGCATGTGTGAAACCCTAGCCCTCGCAGCCAAAACCCTAGCCCTCAGCAAAAACCCACAGCCTACACCCAAACCCTAGCCATCGGCCAAAACCCTAGCCATCGGCACAAACCCTAGCCGTCGGCCCAAACCCTAGCATACACCCCAACCCTATAGCCATCAGCCCAAAACCCTAGCTCTTAGTCTAAACCCTAGTTTACAGTCTTAACCTATTGTCCACAACTAACCGTATAGTATCTGGAATGGAATTTTGCAACATGCCCCGCCCACCCCACGCCCACCCCTTTACCCCCCCCCCCCTTAACAGCTAGGAAGATGAAACTTGGAAGAACAATAAATGTGGTAAAATGTGTTTGTTTGTTGGGAACTTTGTTATAAAGTTCACAATTTTAAACTCAATATGAATACATGGTTAGAAAAGTTGGAGGGAAAGCAAAAACGCCCCCCCCCCCAACTCAAGGCCCCCTTCCAACCTGTTTCCCTTTTTACCGCTTCTCCACAATAATTAACTCCCTCTTGTCGATTAATTAAATAGTTTGTAAGGTTTTTAGAATCTTATTACGAAAAAGAGACATGTTAATAACTTTTTGAGGGAAGATTTGGACGTAACTTCCAAGTATTCCAGTGTGTCATGCAGGTTTTTCCTCTCGCATTGCTTAAAGTACATGTAAATGCTTCAACATGTTTGACCTTGTTGTAGACAAACGCAATAAAATATTCCAATTTTTTTTCCAGATTTCATATCAGTGACTTATTCTCAACATTTTAAGCATATTTTTTCCCCCATAAAGAATAATTTACTGCCCTTATAGGGTGCACTACTCTAAATCGACCAAAAATTCATGCGCCAAGCTACTTATCATAATTTGTAAACCCACAACTTATTTTTAATTATAACGTTTTGGGGGTCATGCAACTAATAGAGTGTGTAATTATAGGAACTTATCACAACCTGGGGGTTCTGGGTTTCAAGTTTTGAGGAGATTTGATAAATTTGGGCTTTAAAGTTGGTCCTATTTAGCTTGGGAATTGGAGGAGTGCCTCCCGAAAACTGGCGGCAAGTCGGTTTGGGAAAAAACACATTTTCGGGGGTGTTTTTTTTCTGGGGTAATTAGCAAAAATTCCAAACGGCTGACCTGCCAAAAATTGAAAAGAAATCTGAAGTTTAGTGGTCTGAAAATATATTTGATTGGTTTTCAAGAGGCTGAGAGACTTTTAACAATTTTTTGAGAATTTTTGAATATTTAGCATTTATCATTGTTTGCTATGGGAGTCTATTTAGAGGGGTGAAACCTATAGATACAAAATGGTGGCGCCCGCTACACCCGTGTACCCGTGTGCTTGTTGTTAATACGGTTATGTAGGCTTGAAACGACGACAGTAATGTGTTGTATGGGGGCACTTTTCGTCAGTTGTTGCTGTGTTTACATTGAAAACATCATTCCTTTGGCTGTATTAACAGATAGTATATAGTAATAATGTTGCTATTTGTTCCTAAAATTACAAAACAACAGAATAATTCAACGTTCCAAAGAAAGGTTTGCTGGGTTTGGTTTTTAGTGTAAGACTATATCGACGAGTATGAGACTATCACGGTAAGTCACATTCAAGAAACTCAAGAATCTTCAGTGGCTGGTTGATCAGGGGAAAAGTAGAGACAAACCATCAACAGACTATGTGAAGATGACATAGACGGTGGGTGGTTGATATGGCATCATGAACGTCAAGTTCCCGGGAACTGATTGCATGTGTGAAACCCTAGCCCTCGCAGCCAAAACCCTAGCCCTCAGCAAAAACCCACAGCCTACACCCAAACCCTAGCCATCGGCCAAAACCCTAGCCATCGGCACAAACCCTAGCCGTCGGCCCAAACCCTAGCATACACCCCAACCCTATAGCCATCAGCCCAAAACCCTAGCTCTTAGTCTAAACCCTAGTTTACAGTCTTAACCTATTGTCCACAACTAACCGTATAGTATCTGGAATGGAATTTTGCAACATGCCCCGCCCACCCCACGCCCACCCCTTTACCCCCCCCCCCCCTTAACAGCTAGGAAGATGAAACTTGGAAGAACAATAAATGTGGTAAAATGTGTTTGTTTGTTGGGAACTTTGTTATAAAGTTCACAATTTTAAACTCAATATGAATACATGGTTAGAAAAGTTGGAGGGAAAGCAAAAACGCCCCCCCCCCAACTCAAGGCCCCCTTCCAACCTGTTTCCCTTTTTACCGCTTCTCCACAATAATTAACTCCCTCTTGTCGATTAATTAAATAGTTTGTAAGGTTTTTAGAATCTTATTACGAAAAAGAGACATGTTAATAACTTTTTGAGGGAAGATTTGGACGTAACTTCCAAGTATTCCAGTGTGTCATGCAGGTTTTTCCTCTCGCATTGCTTAAAGTACATGTAAATGCTTCAACATGTTTGACCTTGTTGTAGACAAACGCAATAAAATATTCCAATTTTTTTTCCAGATTTCATATCAGTGACTTATTCTCAACATTTTAAGCATATTTTTTCCCCCATAAAGAATAATTTACTGCCCTTATAGGGTGCACTACTCTAAATCGACCAAAAATTCATGCGCCAAGCTACTTATCATAATTTGTAAACCCACAACTTATTTTTAATTATAACGTTTTGGGGGTCATGCAACTAATAGAGTGTGTAATTATAGGAACTTATCACAACCTGGGGGTTCTGGGTTTCAAGTTTTGAGGAGATTTGATAAATTTGGGCTTTAAAGTTGGTCCTATTTAGCTTGGGAATTGGAGGAGTGCCTCCCGAAAACTGGCGGCAAGTCGGTTTGGGAAAAAACACATTTTCGGGGGTGTTTTTTTTCTGGGGTAATTAGCAAAAATTCCAAACGGCTGACCTGCCAAAAATTGAAAAGAAATCTGAAGTTTAGTGGTCTGAAAATATATTTGATTGGTTTTCAAGAGGCTGAGAGACTTTTAACAATTTTTTGAGAATTTTTGAATATTTAGCATTTATCATTGTTTGCTATGGGAGTCTATTTAGAGGGGTGAAACCTATAGATACAAAATGGTGGCGCCCGCTACACCCGTGTACCCGTGTGCTTGTTGTTAATACGGTTATGTAGGCTTGAAACGACGACAGTAATGTGTTGTATGGGGGCACTTTTCGTCAGTTGTTGCTGTGTTTACATTGAAAACATCATTCCTTTGGCTGTATTAACAGATAGTATATAGTAATAATGTTGCTATTTGTTCCTAAAATTACAAAACAACAGAATAATTCAACGTTCCAAAGAAAGGTTTGCTGGGTTTGGTTTTTAGTGTAAGACTATATCGACGAGTATGAGACTATCACGGTAAGTCACATTCAAGAAACTCAAGAATCTTCAGTGGCTGGTTGATCAGGGGAAAAGTAGAGACAAACCATCAACAGACTATGTGAAGATGACATAGACGGTGGGTGGTTGATATGGCATCATGAACGTCAAGTTCCCGGGAACTGATTGCATGTGTGAAACCCTAGCCCTCGCAGCCAAAACCCTAGCCCTCAGCAAAAACCCACAGCCTACACCCAAACCCTAGCCATCGGCCAAAACCCTAGCCATCGGCACAAACCCTAGCCGTCGGCCCAAACCCTAGCATACACCCCAACCCTATAGCCATCAGCCCAAAACCCTAGCTCTTAGTCTAAACCCTAGTTTACAGTCTTAACCTATTGTCCACAACTAACCGTATAGTATCTGGAATGGAATTTTGCAACATGCCCCGCCCACCCCACGCCCACCCCTTTACCCCCCCCCCCCTTAACAGCTAGGAAGATGAAACTTGGAAGAACAATAAATGTGGTAAAATGTGTTTGTTTGTTGGGAACTTTGTTATAAAGTTCACAATTTTAAACTCAATATGAATACATGGTTAGAAAAGTTGGAGGGAAAGCAAAAACGCCCCCCCCCCCCAACTCAAGGCCCCCTTCCAACCTGTTTCCCTTTTTACCGCTTCTCCACAATAATTAACTCCCTCTTGTCGATTAATTAAATAGTTTGTAAGGTTTTTAGAATCTTATTACGAAAAAGAGACATGTTAATAACTTTTTGAGGGAAGATTTGGACGTAACTTCCAAGTATTCCAGTGTGTCATGCAGGTTTTTCCTCTCGCATTGCTTAAAGTACATGTAAATGCTTCAACATGTTTGACCTTGTTGTAGACAAACGCAATAAAATATTCCAATTTTTTTTCCAGATTTCATATCAGTGACTTATTCTCAACATTTTAAGCATATTTTTTCCCCCATAAAGAATAATTTACTGCCCTTATAGGGTGCACTACTCTAAATCGACCAAAAATTCATGCGCCAAGCTACTTATCATAATTTGTAAACCCACAACTTATTTTTAATTATAACGTTTTGGGGGTCATGCAACTAATAGAGTGTGTAATTATAGGAACTTATCACAACCTGGGGGTTCTGGGTTTCAAGTTTTGAGGAGATTTGATAAATTTGGGCTTTAAAGTTGGTCCTATTTAGCTTGGGAATTGGAGGAGTGCCTCCCGAAAACTGGCGGCAAGTCGGTTTGGGAAAAAACACATTTTCGGGGGTGTTTTTTTTCTGGGGTAATTAGCAAAAATTCCAAACGGCTGACCTGCCAAAAATTGAAAAGAAATCTGAAGTTTAGTGGTCTGAAAATATATTTGATTGGTTTTCAAGAGGCTGAGAGACTTTTAACAATTTTTTGAGAATTTTTGAATATTTAGCATTTATCATTGTTTGCTATGGGAGTCTATTTAGAGGGGTGAAACCTATAGATACAAAATGGTGGCGCCCGCTACACCCGTGTACCCGTGTGCTTGTTGTTAATACGGTTATGTAGGCTTGAAACGACGACAGTAATGTGTTGTATGGGGGCACTTTTCGTCAGTTGTTGCTGTGTTTACATTGAAAACATCATTCCTTTGGCTGTATTAACAGATAGTATATAGTAATAATGTTGCTATTTGTTCCTAAAATTACAAAACAACAGAATAATTCAACGTTCCAAAGAAAGGTTTGCTGGGTTTGGTTTTTAGTGTAAGACTATATCGACGAGTATGAGACTATCACGGTAAGTCACATTCAAGAAACTCAAGAATCTTCAGTGGCTGGTTGATCAGGGGAAAAGTAGAGACAAACCATCAACAGACTATGTGAAGATGACATAGACGGTGGGTGGTTGATATGGCATCATGAACGTCAAGTTCCCGGGAACTGATTGCATGTGTGAAACCCTAGCCCTCGCAGCCAAAACCCTAGCCCTCAGCAAAAACCCACAGCCTACACCCAAACCCTAGCCATCGGCCAAAACCCTAGCCATCGGCACAAACCCTAGCCGTCGGCCCAAACCCTAGCATACACCCCAACCCTATAGCCATCAGCCCAAAACCCTAGCTCTTAGTCTAAACCCTAGTTTACAGTCTTAACCTATTGTCCACAACTAACCGTATAGTATCTGGAATGGAATTTTGCAACATGCCCCGCCCACCCCACGCCCACCCCTTTACCCCCCCCCCCCCTTAACAGCTAGGAAGATGAAACTTGGAAGAACAATAAATGTGGTAAAATGTGTTTGTTTGTTGGGAACTTTGTTATAAAGTTCACAATTTTAAACTCAATATGAATACATGGTTAGAAAAGTTGGAGGGAAAGCAAAAACGCCCCCCCCCCCCCCAACTCAAGGCCCCCTTCCAACCTGTTTCCCTTTTTACCGCTTCTCCACAATAATTAACTCCCTCTTGTCGATTAATTAAATAGTTTGTAAGGTTTTTAGAATCTTATTACGAAAAAGAGACATGTTAATAACTTTTTGAGGGAAGATTTGGACGTAACTTCCAAGTATTCCAGTGTGTCATGCAGGTTTTTCCTCTCGCATTGCTTAAAGTACATGTAAATGCTTCAACATGTTTGACCTTGTTGTAGACAAACGCAATAAAATATTCCAATTTTTTTTCCAGATTTCATATCAGTGACTTATTCTCAACATTTTAAGCATATTTTTTCCCCCATAAAGAATAATTTACTGCCCTTATAGGGTGCACTACTCTAAATCGACCAAAAATTCATGCGCCAAGCTACTTATCATAATTTGTAAACCCACAACTTATTTTTAATTATAACGTTTTGGGGGTCATGCAACTAATAGAGTGTGTAATTATAGGAACTTATCACAACCTGGGGGTTCTGGGTTTCAAGTTTTGAGGAGATTTGATAAATTTGGGCTTTAAAGTTGGTCCTATTTAGCTTGGGAATTGGAGGAGTGCCTCCCGAAAACTGGCGGCAAGTCGGTTTGGGAAAAAACACATTTTCGGGGGTGTTTTTTTTCTGGGGTAATTAGCAAAAATTCCAAACGGCTGACCTGCCAAAAATTGAAAAGAAATCTGAAGTTTAGTGGTCTGAAAATATATTTGATTGGTTTTCAAGAGGCTGAGAGACTTTTAACAATTTTTTGAGAATTTTTGAATATTTAGCATTTATCATTGTTTGCTATGGGAGTCTATTTAGAGGGGTGAAACCTATAGATACAAAATGGTGGCGCCCGCTACACCCGTGTACCCGTGTGCTTGTTGTTAATACGGTTATGTAGGCTTGAAACGACGACAGTAATGTGTTGTATGGGGGCACTTTTCGTCAGTTGTTGCTGTGTTTACATTGAAAACATCATTCCTTTGGCTGTATTAACAGATAGTATATAGTAATAATGTTGCTATTTGTTCCTAAAATTACAAAACAACAGAATAATTCAACGTTCCAAAGAAAGGTTTGCTGGGTTTGGTTTTTAGTGTAAGACTATATCGACGAGTATGAGACTATCACGGTAAGTCACATTCAAGAAACTCAAGAATCTTCAGTGGCTGGTTGATCAGGGGAAAAGTAGAGACAAACCATCAACAGACTATGTGAAGATGACATAGACGGTGGGTGGTTGATATGGCATCATGAACGTCAAGTTCCCGGGAACTGATTGCATGTGTGAAACCCTAGCCCTCGCAGCCAAAACCCTAGCCCTCAGCAAAAACCCACAGCCTACACCCAAACCCTAGCCATCGGCCAAAACCCTAGCCATCGGCACAAACCCTAGCCGTCGGCCCAAACCCTAGCATACACCCCAACCCTATAGCCATCAGCCCAAAACCCTAGCTCTTAGTCTAAACCCTAGTTTACAGTCTTAACCTATTGTCCACAACTAACCGTATAGTATCTGGAATGGAATTTTGCAACATGCCCCGCCCACCCCACGCCCACCCCTTTACCCCCCCCCCCCCTTAACAGCTAGGAAGATGAAACTTGGAAGAACAATAAATGTGGTAAAATGTGTTTGTTTGTTGGGAACTTTGTTATAAAGTTCACAATTTTAAACTCAATATGAATACATGGTTAGAAAAGTTGGAGGGAAAGCAAAAACGCCCCCCCCCCCAACTCAAGGCCCCCTTCCAACCTGTTTCCCTTTTTACCGCTTCTCCACAATAATTAACTCCCTCTTGTCGATTAATTAAATAGTTTGTAAGGTTTTTAGAATCTTATTACGAAAAAGAGACATGTTAATAACTTTTTGAGGGAAGATTTGGACGTAACTTCCAAGTATTCCAGTGTGTCATGCAGGTTTTTCCTCTCGCATTGCTTAAAGTACATGTAAATGCTTCAACATGTTTGACCTTGTTGTAGACAAACGCAATAAAATATTCCAATTTTTTTTCCAGATTTCATATCAGTGACTTATTCTCAACATTTTAAGCATATTTTTTCCCCCATAAAGAATAATTTACTGCCCTTATAGGGTGCACTACTCTAAATCGACCAAAAATTCATGCGCCAAGCTACTTATCATAATTTGTAAACCCACAACTTATTTTTAATTATAACGTTTTGGGGGTCATGCAACTAATAGAGTGTGTAATTATAGGAACTTATCACAACCTGGGGGTTCTGGGTTTCAAGTTTTGAGGAGATTTGATAAATTTGGGCTTTAAAGTTGGTCCTATTTAGCTTGGGAATTGGAGGAGTGCCTCCCGAAAACTGGCGGCAAGTCGGTTTGGGAAAAAACACATTTTCGGGGGTGTTTTTTTTCTGGGGTAATTAGCAAAAATTCCAAACGGCTGACCTGCCAAAAATTGAAAAGAAATCTGAAGTTTAGTGGTCTGAAAATATATTTGATTGGTTTTCAAGAGGCTGAGAGACTTTTAACAATTTTTTGAGAATTTTTGAATATTTAGCATTTATCATTGTTTGCTATGGGAGTCTATTTAGAGGGGTGAAACCTATAGATACAAAATGGTGGCGCCCGCTACACCCGTGTACCCGTGTGCTTGTTGTTAATACGGTTATGTAGGCTTGAAACGACGACAGTAATGTGTTGTATGGGGGCACTTTTCGTCAGTTGTTGCTGTGTTTACATTGAAAACATCATTCCTTTGGCTGTATTAACAGATAGTATATAGTAATAATGTTGCTATTTGTTCCTAAAATTACAAAACAACAGAATAATTCAACGTTCCAAAGAAAGGTTTGCTGGGTTTGGTTTTTAGTGTAAGACTATATCGACGAGTATGAGACTATCACGGTAAGTCACATTCAAGAAACTCAAGAATCTTCAGTGGCTGGTTGATCAGGGGAAAAGTAGAGACAAACCATCAACAGACTATGTGAAGATGACATAGACGGTGGGTGGTTGATATGGCATCATGAACGTCAAGTTCCCGGGAACTGATTGCATGTGTGAAACCCTAGCCCTCGCAGCCAAAACCCTAGCCCTCAGCAAAAACCCACAGCCTACACCCAAACCCTAGCCATCGGCCAAAACCCTAGCCATCGGCACAAACCCTAGCCGTCGGCCCAAACCCTAGCATACACCCCAACCCTATAGCCATCAGCCCAAAACCCTAGCTCTTAGTCTAAACCCTAGTTTACAGTCTTAACCTATTGTCCACAACTAACCGTATAGTATCTGGAATGGAATTTTGCAACATGCCCCGCCCACCCCACGCCCACCCCTTTACCCCCCCCCCCCTTAACAGCTAGGAAGATGAAACTTGGAAGAACAATAAATGTGGTAAAATGTGTTTGTTTGTTGGGAACTTTGTTATAAAGTTCACAATTTTAAACTCAATATGAATACATGGTTAGAAAAGTTGGAGGGAAAGCAAAAACGCCCCCCCCCCCAACTCAAGGCCCCCTTCCAACCTGTTTCCCTTTTTACCGCTTCTCCACAATAATTAACTCCCTCTTGTCGATTAATTAAATAGTTTGTAAGGTTTTTAGAATCTTATTACGAAAAAGAGACATGTTAATAACTTTTTGAGGGAAGATTTGGACGTAACTTCCAAGTATTCCAGTATAATGTACACAGTGTGTCATGCAGGTTTTTCCTCTCGCATTGCTTAAAGTACATGTAAATGCTTCAACATGTTTGACCTTGTTGTAGACAAACGCAATAAAATATTCCAATTTTTTTTCCAGATTTCATATCAGTGACTTATTCTCAACATTTTAAGCATATTTTTTCCCCCATAAAGAATAATTTACTGCCCTTATAGGGTGCACTACTCTAAATCGACCAAAAATTCATGCGCCAAGCTACTTATCATAATTTGTAAACCCACAACTTATTTTTAATTATAACGTTTTGGGGGTCATGCAACTAATAGAGTGTGTAATTATAGGAACTTATCACAACCTGGGGGTTCTGGGTTTCAAGTTTTGAGGAGATTTGATAAATTTGGGCTTTAAAGTTGGTCCTATTTAGCTTGGGAATTGGAGGAGTGCCTCCCGAAAACTGGCGGCAAGTCGGTTTGGGAAAAAACACATTTTCGGGGGTGTTTTTTTTCTGGGGTAATTAGCAAAAATTCCAAACGGCTGACCTGCCAAAAATTGAAAAGAAATCTGAAGTTTAGTGGTCTGAAAATATATTTGATTGGTTTTCAAGAGGCTGAGAGACTTTTAACAATTTTTTGAGAATTTTTGAATATTTAGCATTTATCATTGTTTGCTATGGGAGTCTATTTAGAGGGGTGAAACCTATAGATACAAAATGGTGGCGCCCGCTACACCCGTGTACCCGTGTGCTTGTTGTTAATACGGTTATGTAGGCTTGAAACGACGACAGTAATGTGTTGTATGGGGGCACTTTTCGTCAGTTGTTGCTGTGTTTACATTGAAAACATCATTCCTTTGGCTGTATTAACAGATAGTATATAGTAATAATGTTGCTATTTGTTCCTAAAATTACAAAACAACAGAATAATTCAACGTTCCAAAGAAAGGTTTGCTGGGTTTGGTTTTTAGTGTAAGACTATATCGACGAGTATGAGACTATCACGGTAAGTCACATTCAAGAAACTCAAGAATCTTCAGTGGCTGGTTGATCAGGGGAAAAGTAGAGACAAACCATCAACAGACTATGTGAAGATGACATAGACGGTGGGTGGTTGATATGGCATCATGAACGTCAAGTTCCCGGGAACTGATTGCATGTGTGAAACCCTAGCCCTCGCAGCCAAAACCCTAGCCCTCAGCAAAAACCCACAGCCTACACCCAAACCCTAGCCATCGGCCAAAACCCTAGCCATCGGCACAAACCCTAGCCGTCGGCCCAAACCCTAGCATACACCCCAACCCTATAGCCATCAGCCCAAAACCCTAGCTCTTAGTCTAAACCCTAGTTTACAGTCTTAACCTATTGTCCACAACTAACCGTATAGTATCTGGAATGGAATTTTGCAACATGCCCCGCCCACCCCACGCCCACCCCTTTACCCCCCCCCCCCTTAACAGCTAGGAAGATGAAACTTGGAAGAACAATAAATGTGGTAAAATGTGTTTGTTTGTTGGGAACTTTGTTATAAAGTTCACAATTTTAAACTCAATATGAATACATGGTTAGAAAAGTTGGAGGGAAAGCAAAAACGCCCCCCCCCCCAACTCAAGGCCCCCTTCCAACCTGTTTCCCTTTTTACCGCTTCTCCACAATAATTAACTCCCTCTTGTCGATTAATTAAATAGTTTGTAAGGTTTTTAGAATCTTATTACGAAAAAGAGACATGTTAATAACTTTTTGAGGGAAGATTTGGACGTAACTTCCAAGTATTCCAGTATAATGTACACAGTGTGTCATGCAGGTTTTTCCTCTCGCATTGCTTAAAGTACATGTAAATGCTTCAACATGTTTGACCTTGTTGTAGACAAACGCAATAAAATATTCCAATTTTTTTTCCAGAGTTCATATCAGTGACTTATTCTCAACATTTTAAGCATATTTTTTCCCCCATAAAGAATAATTTACTGCCCTTATAGGGTGCACTACTCTAAATCGACCAAAAATTCATGCGCCAAGCTACTTATCATAATTTGTAAACCCACAACTTATTTTTAATTATAACGTTTTGGGGGTCATGCAACTAATAGAGTGTGTAATTATAGGAACTTATCACAACCTGGGGGTTCTGGGTTTCAAGTTTTGAGGAGATTTGATAAATTTGGGCTTTAAAGTTGGTCCTATTTAGCTTGGGAATTGGAGGAGTGCCTCCCGAAAACTGGCGGCAAGTCGGTTTGGGAAAAAACACATTTTCGGGGGTGTTTTTTTTCTGGGGTAATTAGCAAAAATTCCAAACGGCTGACCTGCCAAAAATTGAAAAGAAATCTGAAGTTTAGTGGTCTGAAAATATATTTGATTGGTTTTCAAGAGGCTGAGAGACTTTTAACAATTTTTTGAGAATTTTTGAATATTTAGCATTTATCATTGTTTGCTATGGGAGTCTATTTAGAGGGGTGAAACCTATAGATACAAAATGGTGGCGCCCGCTACACCCGTGTACCCGTGTGCTTGTTGTTAATACGGTTATGTAGGCTTGAAACGACGACAGTAATGTGTTGTATGGGGGCACTTTTCGTCAGTTGTTGCTGTGTTTACATTGAAAACATCATTCCTTTGGCTGTATTAACAGATAGTATATAGTAATAATGTTGCTATTTGTTCCTAAAATTACAAAACAACAGAATAATTCAACGTTCCAAAGAAAGGTTTGCTGGGTTTGGTTTTTAGTGTAAGACTATATCGACGAGTATGAGACTATCACGGTAAGTCACATTCAAGAAACTCAAGAATCTTCAGTGGCTGGTTGATCAGGGGAAAAGTAGAGACAAACCATCAACAGACTATGTGAAGATGACATAGACGGTGGGTGGTTGATATGGCATCATGAACGTCAAGTTCCCGGGAACTGATTGCATGTGTGAAACCCTAGCCCTCGCAGCCAAAACCCTAGCCCTCAGCAAAAACCCACAGCCTACACCCAAACCCTAGCCATCGGCCAAAACCCTAGCCATCGGCACAAACCCTAGCCGTCGGCCCAAACCCTAGCATACACCCCAACCCTATAGCCATCAGCCCAAAACCCTAGCTCTTAGTCTAAACCCTAGTTTACAGTCTTAACCTATTGTCCACAACTAACCGTATAGTATCTGGAATGGAATTTTGCAACATGCCCCGCCCACCCCACGCCCACCCCTTTACCCCCCCCCCCCCTTAACAGCTAGGAAGATGAAACTTGGAAGAACAATAAATGTGGTAAAATGTGTTTGTTTGTTGGGAACTTTGTTATAAAGTTCACAATTTTAAACTCAATATGAATACATGGTTAGAAAAGTTGGAGGGAAAGCAAAAACGCCCCCCCCCCCAACTCAAGGCCCCCTTCCAACCTGTTTCCCTTTTTACCGCTTCTCCACAATAATTAACTCCCTCTTGTCGATTAATTAAATAGTTTGTAAGGTTTTTAGAATCTTATTACGAAAAAGAGACATGTTAATAACTTTTTGAGGGAAGATTTGGACGTAACTTCCAAGTATTCCAGTATAATGTACACAGTGTGTCATGCAGGTTTTTCCTCTCGCATTGCTTAAAGTACATGTAAATGCTTCAACATGTTTGACCTTGTTGTAGACAAACGCAATAAAATATTCCAATTTTTTTTCCAGATTTCATATCAGTGACTTATTCTCAACATTTTAAGCATATTTTTTCCCCCATAAAGAATAATTTACTGCCCTTATAGGGTGCACTACTCTAAATCGACCAAAAATTCATGCGCCAAGCTACTTATCATAATTTGTAAACCCACAACTTATTTTTAATTATAACGTTTTGGGGGTCATGCAACTAATAGAGTGTGTAATTATAGGAACTTATCACAACCTGGGGGTTCTGGGTTTCAAGTTTTGAGGAGATTTGATAAATTTGGGCTTTAAAGTTGGTCCTATTTAGCTTGGGAATTGGAGGAGTGCCTCCCGAAAACTGGCGGCAAGTCGGTTTGGGAAAAAACACATTTTCGGGGGTGTTTTTTTTCTGGGGTAATTAGCAAAAATTCCAAACGGCTGACCTGCCAAAAATTGAAAAGAAATCTGAAGTTTAGTGGTCTGAAAATATATTTGATTGGTTTTCAAGAGGCTGAGAGACTTTTAACAATTTTTTTAGAATTTTTGAATATTTAGCATTTATCATTGTTTGCTATGGGAGTCTATTTAGAGGGGTGAAACCTATAGATACAAAATGGTGGCGCCCGCTACACCCGTGTACCCGTGTGCTTGTTGTTAATACGGTTATGTAGGCTTGAAACGACGACAGTAATGTGTTGTATGGGGGCACTTTTCGTCAGTTGTTGCTGTGTTTACATTGAAAACATCATTCCTTTGGCTGTATTAACAGATAGTATATAGTAATAATGTTGCTATTTGTTCCTAAAATTACAAAACAACAGAATAATTCAACGTTCCAAAGAAAGGTTTGCTGGGTTTGGTTTTTAGTGTAAGACTATATCGACGAGTATGAGACTATCACGGTAAGTCACATTCAAGAAACTCAAGAATCTTCAGTGGCTGGTTGATCAGGGGAAAAGTAGAGACAAACCATCAACAGACTATGTGAAGATGACATAGACGGTGGGTGGTTGATATGGCATCATGAACGTAAAGTTCCCGGGAACTGATTGCATGTGTGAAACCCTAGCCCTCGCAGCCAAAACCCTAGCCCTCAGCAAAAACCCACAGCCTACACCCAAACCCTAGCCATCGGCCAAAACCCTAGCCATCGGCACAAACCCTAGCCGTCGGCCCAAACCCTAGCATACACCCCAACCCTATAGCCATCAGCCCAAAACCCTAGCTCTTAGTCTAAACCCTAGTTTACAGTCTTAACCTATTGTCCACAACTAACCGTATAGTATCTGGAATGGAATTTTGCAACATGCCCCGCCCACCCCACGCCCACCCCTTTACCCCCCCCCCCTTAACAGCTAGGAAGATGAAACTTGGAAGAACAATAAATGTGGTAAAATGTGTTTGTTTGTTGGGAACTTTGTTATAAAGTTCACAATTTTAAACTCAATATGAATACATGGTTAGAAAAGTTGGAGGGAAAGCAAAAACGCCCCCCCCCCCAACTCAAGGCCCCCTTCCAACCTGTTTCCCTTTTTACCGCTTCTCCACAATAATTAACTCCCTCTTGTCGATTAATTAAATAGTTTGTAAGGTTTTTAGAATCTTATTACGAAAAAGAGACATGTTAATAACTTTTTGAGGGAAGATTTGGACGTAACTTCCAAGTATTCCAGTATAATGTACACAGTGTGTCATGCAGGTTTTTCCTCTCGCATTGCTTAAAGTACATGTAAATGCTTCAACATGTTTGACCTTGTTGTAGACAAACGCAATAAAATATTCCAATTTTTTTTCCAGATTTCATATCAGTGACTTATTCTCAACATTTTAAGCATATTTTTTCCCCCATAAAGAATAATTTACTGCCCTTATAGGGTGCACTACTCTAAATCGACCAAAAATTCATGCGCCAAGCTACTTATCATAATTTGTAAACCCACAACTTATTTTTAATTATAACGTTTTGGGGGTCATGCAACTAATAGAGTGTGTAATTATAGGAACTTATCACAACCTGGGGGTTCTGGGTTTCAAGTTTTGAGGAGATTTGATAAATTTGGGCTTTAAAGTTGGTCCTATTTAGCTTGGGAATTGGAGGAGTGCCTCCCGAAAACTGGCGGCAAGTCGGTTTGGGAAAAAACACATTTTCGGGGGTGTTTTTTTTCTGGGGTAATTAGCAAAAATTCCAAACGGCTGACCTGCCAAAAATTGAAAAGAAATCTGAAGTTTAGTGGTCTGAAAATATATTTGATTGGTTTTCAAGAGGCTGAGAGACTTTTAACAATTTTTTGAGAATTTTTGAATATTTAGCATTTATCATTGTTTGCTATGGGAGTCTATTTAGAGGGGTGAAACCTATAGATACAAAATGGTGGCGCCCGCTACACCCGTGTACCCGTGTGCTTGTTGTTAATACGGTTATGTAGGCTTGAAACGACGACAGTAATGTGTTGTATGGGGGCACTTTTCGTCAGTTGTTGCTGTGTTTACATTGAAAACATCATTCCTTTGGCTGTATTAACAGATAGTATATAGTAATAATGTTGCTATTTGTTCCTAAAATTACAAAACAACAGAATAATTCAACGTTCCAAAGAAAGGTTTGCTGGGTTTGGTTTTTAGTGTAAGACTATATCGACGAGTATGAGACTATCACGGTAAGTCACATTCAAGAAACTCAAGAATCTTCAGTGGCTGGTTGATCAGGGGAAAAGTAGAGACAAACCATCAACAGACTATGTGAAGATGACATAGACGGTGGGTGGTTGATATGGCATCATGAACGTCAAGTTCCCGGGAACTGATTGCATGTGTGAAACCCTAGCCCTCGCAGCCAAAACCCTAGCCCTCAGCAAAAACCCACAGCCTACACCCAAACCCTAGCCATCGGCCAAAACCCTAGCCATCGGCACAAACCCTAGCCGTCGGCCCAAACCCTAGCATACACCCCAACCCTATAGCCATCAGCCCAAAACCCTAGCTCTTAGTCTAAACCCTAGTTTACAGTCTTAACCTATTGTCCACAACTAACCGTATAGTATCTGGAATGGAATTTTGCAACATGCCCCGCCCACCCCACGCCCACCCCTTTACCCCCCCCCCCTTAACAGCTAGGAAGATGAAACTTGGAAGAACAATAAATGTGGTAAAATGTGTTTGTTTGTTGGGAACTTTGTTATAAAGTTCACAATTTTAAACTCAATATGAATACATGGTTAGAAAAGTTGGAGGGAAAGCAAAAACGCCCCCCCCCCCAACTCAAGGCCCCCTTCCAACCTGTTTCCCTTTTTACCGCTTCTCCACAATAATTAACTCCCTCTTGTCGATTAATTAAATAGTTTGTAAGGTTTTTAGAATCTTATTACGAAAAAGAGACATGTTAATAACTTTTTGAGGGAAGATTTGGACGTAACTTCCAAGTATTCCAGTATAATGTACACAGTGTGTCATGCAGGTTTTTCCTCTCGCATTGCTTAAAGTACATGTAAATGCTTCAACATGTTTGACCTTGTTGTAGACAAACGCAATAAAATATTCCAATTTTTTTTCCAGATTTCATATCAGTGACTTATTCTCAACATTTTAAGCATATTTTTTCCCCCATAAAGAATAATTTACTGCCCTTATAGGGTGCACTACTCTAAATCGACCAAAAATTCATGCGCCAAGCTACTTATCATAATTTGTAAACCCACAACTTATTTTTAATTATAACGTTTTGGGGGTCATGCAACTAATAGAGTGTGTAATTATAGGAACTTATCACAACCTGGGGGTTCTGGGTTTCAAGTTTTGAGGAGATTTGATAAATTTGGGCTTTAAAGTTGGTCCTATTTAGCTTGGGAATTGGAGGAGTGCCTCCCGAAAACTGGCGGCAAGTCGGTTTGGGAAAAAACACATTTTCGGGGGTGTTTTTTTTCTGGGGTAATTAGCAAAAATTCCAAACGGCTGACCTGCCAAAAATTGAAAAGAAATCTGAAGTTTAGTGGTCTGAAAATATATTTGATTGGTTTTCAAGAGGCTGAGAGACTTTTAACAATTTTTTGAGAATTTTTGAATATTTAGCATTTATCATTGTTTGCTATGGGAGTCTATTTAGAGGGGTGAAACCTATAGATACAAAATGGTGGCGCCCGCTACACCCGTGTACCCGTGTGCTTGTTGTTAATACGGTTATGTAGGCTTGAAACGACGACAGTAATGTGTTGTATGGGGGCACTTTTCGTCAGTTGTTGCTGTGTTTACATTGAAAACATCATTCCTTTGGCTGTATTAACAGATAGTATATAGTAATAATGTTGCTATTTGTTCCTAAAATTACAAAACAACAGAATAATTCAACGTTCCAAAGAAAGGTTTGCTGGGTTTGGTTTTTAGTGTAAGACTATATCGACGAGTATGAGACTATCACGGTAAGTCACATTCAAGAAACTCAAGAATCTTCAGTGGCTGGTTGATCAGGGGAAAAGTAGAGACAAACCATCAACAGACTATGTGAAGATGACATAGACGGTGGGTGGTTGATATGGCATCATGAACGTCAAGTTCCCGGGAACTGATTGCATGTGTGAAACCCTAGCCCTCGCAGCCAAAACCCTAGCCCTCAGCAAAAACCCACAGCCTACACCCAAACCCTAGCCATCGGCCAAAACCCTAGCCATCGGCACAAACCCTAGCCGTCGGCCCAAACCCTAGCATACACCCCAACCCTATAGCCATCAGCCCAAAACCCTAGCTCTTAGTCTAAACCCTAGTTTACAGTCTTAACCTATTGTCCACAACTAACCGTATAGTATCTGGAATGGAATTTTGCAACATGCCCCGCCCACCCCACGCCCACCCCTTTACCCCCCCCCCCTTAACAGCTAGGAAGATGAAACTTGGAAGAACAATAAATGTGGTAAAATGTGTTTGTTTGTTGGGAACTTTGTTATAAAGTTCACAATTTTAAACTCAATATGAATACATGGTTAGAAAAGTTGGAGGGAAAGCAAAAACGCCCCCCCCCCCCCCAACTCAAGGCCCCCTTCCAACCTGTTTCCCTTTTTACCGCTTCTCCACAATAATTAACTCCCTCTTGTCGATTAATTAAATAGTTTGTAAGGTTTTTAGAATCTTATTACGAAAAAGAGACATGTTAATAACTTTTTGAGGGAAGATTTGGACGTAACTTCCAAGTATTCCAGTATAATGTACACAGTGTGTCATGCAGGTTTTTCCTCTCGCATTGCTTAAAGTACATGTAAATGCTTCAACATGTTTGACCTTGTTGTAGACAAACGCAATAAAATATTCCAATTTTTTTTCCAGATTTCATATCAGTGACTTATTCTCAACATTTTAAGCATATTTTTTCCCCCATAAAGAATAATTTACTGCCCTTATAGGGTGCACTACTCTAAATCGACCAAAAATTCATGCGCCAAGCTACTTATCATAATTTGTAAACCCACAACTTATTTTTAATTATAACGTTTTGGGGGTCATGCAACTAATAGAGTGTGTAATTATAGGAACTTATCACAACCTGGGGGTTCTGGGTTTCAAGTTTTGAGGAGATTTGATAAATTTGGGCTTTAAAGTTGGTCCTATTTAGCTTGGGAATTGGAGGAGTGCCTCCCGAAAACTGGCGGCAAGTCGGTTTGGGAAAAAACACATTTTCGGGGGTGTTTTTTTTCTGGGGTAATTAGCAAAAATTCCAAACGGCTGACCTGCCAAAAATTGAAAAGAAATCTGAAGTTTAGTGGTCTGAAAATATATTTGATTGGTTTTCAAGAGGCTGAGAGACTTTTAACAATTTTTTGAGAATTTTTGAATATTTAGCATTTATCATTGTTTGCTATGGGAGTCTATTTAGAGGGGTGAAACCTATAGATACAAAATGGTGGCGCCCGCTACACCCGTGTACCCGTGTGCTTGTTGTTAATACGGTTATGTAGGCTTGAAACGACGACAGTAATGTGTTGTATGGGGGCACTTTTCGTCAGTTGTTGCTGTGTTTACATTGAAAACATCATTCCTTTGGCTGTATTAACAGATAGTATATAGTAATAATGTTGCTATTTGTTCCTAAAATTACAAAACAACAGAATAATTCAACGTTCCAAAGAAAGGTTTGCTGGGTTTGGTTTTTAGTGTAAGACTATATCGACGAGTATGAGACTATCACGGTAAGTCACATTCAAGAAACTCAAGAATCTTCAGTGGCTGGTTGATCAGGGGAAAAGTAGAGACAAACCATCAACAGACTATGTGAAGATGACATAGACGGTGGGTGGTTGATATGGCATCATGAACGTCAAGTTCCCGGGAACTGATTGCATGTGTGAAACCCTAGCCCTCGCAGCCAAAACCCTAGCCCTCAGCAAAAACCCACAGCCTACACCCAAACCCTAGCCATCGGCCAAAACCCTAGCCATCGGCACAAACCCTAGCCGTCGGCCCAAACCCTAGCATACACCCCAACCCTATAGCCATCAGCCCAAAACCCTAGCTCTTAGTCTAAACCCTAGTTTACAGTCTTAACCTATTGTCCACAACTAACCGTATAGTATCTGGAATGGAATTTTGCAACATGCCCCGCCCACCCCACGCCCACCCCTTTACCCCCCCCCCCTTAACAGCTAGGAAGATGAAACTTGGAAGAACAATAAATGTGGTAAAATGTGTTTGTTTGTTGGGAACTTTGTTATAAAGTTCACAATTTTAAACTCAATATGAATACATGGTTAGAAAAGTTGGAGGGAAAGCAAAAACGCCCCCCCCCCCCAACTCAAGGCCCCCTTCCAACCTGTTTCCCTTTTTACCGCTTCTCCACAATAATTAACTCCCTCTTGTCGATTAATTAAATAGTTTGTAAGGTTTTTAGAATCTTATTACGAAAAAGAGACATGTTAATAACTTTTTGAGGGAAGATTTGGACGTAACTTCCAAGTATTCCAGTATAATGTACACAGTGTGTCATGCAGGTTTTTCCTCTCGCATTGCTTAAAGTACATGTAAATGCTTCAACATGTTTGACCTTGTTGTAGACAAACGCAATAAAATATTCCAATTTTTTTTCCAGATTTCATATCAGTGACTTATTCTCAACATTTTAAGCATATTTTTTCCCCCATAAAGAATAATTTACTGCCCTTATAGGGTGCACTACTCTAAATCGACCAAAAATTCATGCGCCAAGCTACTTATCATAATTTGTAAACCCACAACTTATTTTTAATTATAACGTTTTGGGGGTCATGCAACTAATAGAGTGTGTAATTATAGGAACTTATCACAACCTGGGGGTTCTGGGTTTCAAGTTTTGAGGAGATTTGATAAATTTGGGCTTTAAAGTTGGTCCTATTTAGCTTGGGAATTGGAGGAGTGCCTCCCGAAAACTGGCGGCAAGTCGGTTTGGGAAAAAACACATTTTCGGGGGTGTTTTTTTTCTGGGGTAATTAGCAAAAATTCCAAACGGCTGACCTGCCAAAAATTGAAAAGAAATCTGAAGTTTAGTGGTCTGAAAATATATTTGATTGGTTTTCAAGAGGCTGAGAGACTTTTAACAATTTTTTGAGAATTTTTGAATATTTAGCATTTATCATTGTTTGCTATGGGAGTCTATTTAGAGGGGTGAAACCTATAGATACAAAATGGTGGCGCCCGCTACACCCGTGTACCCGTGTGCTTGTTGTTAATACGGTTATGTAGGCTTGAAACGACGACAGTAATGTGTTGTATGGGGGCACTTTTCGTCAGTTGTTGCTGTGTTTACATTGAAAACATCATTCCTTTGGCTGTATTAACAGATAGTATATAGTAATAATGTTGCTATTTGTTCCTAAAATTACAAAACAACAGAATAATTCAACGTTCCAAAGAAAGGTTTGCTGGGTTTGGTTTTTAGTGTAAGACTATATCGACGAGTATGAGACTATCACGGTAAGTCACATTCAAGAAACTCAAGAATCTTCAGTGGCTGGTTGATCAGGGGAAAAGTAGAGACAAACCATCAACAGACTATGTGAAGATGACATAGACGGTGGGTGGTTGATATGGCATCATGAACGTCAAGTTCCCGGGAACTGATTGCATGTGTGAAACCCTAGCCCTCGCAGCCAAAACCCTAGCCCTCAGCAAAAACCCACAGCCTACACCCAAACCCTAGCCATCGGCCAAAACCCTAGCCATCGGCACAAACCCTAGCCGTCGGCCCAAACCCTAGCATACACCCCAACCCTATAGCCATCAGCCCAAAACCCTAGCTCTTAGTCTAAACCCTAGTTTACAGTCTTAACCTATTGTCCACAACTAACCGTATAGTATCTGGAATGGAATTTTGCAACATGCCCCGCCCACCCCACGCCCACCCCTTTACCCCCCCCCCCCCTTAACAGCTAGGAAGATGAAACTTGGAAGAACAATAAATGTGGTAAAATGTGTTTGTTTGTTGGGAACTTTGTTATAAAGTTCACAATTTTAAACTCAATATGAATACATGGTTAGAAAAGTTGGAGGGAAAGCAAAAACGCCCCCCCCCCCCCCAACTCAAGGCCCCCTTCCAACCTGTTTCCCTTTTTACCGCTTCTCCACAATAATTAACTCCCTCTTGTCGATTAATTAAATAGTTTGTAAGGTTTTTAGAATCTTATTACGAAAAAGAGACATGTTAATAACTTTTTGAGGGAAGATTTGGACGTAACTTCCAAGTATTCCAGTATAATGTACACAGTGTGTCATGCAGGTTTTTCCTCTCGCATTGCTTAAAGTACATGTAAATGCTTCAACATGTTTGACCTTGTTGTAGACAAACGCAATAAAATATTCCAATTTTTTTTCCAGATTTCATATCAGTGACTTATTCTCAACATTTTAAGCATATTTTTTCCCCCATAAAGAATAATTTACTGCCCTTATAGGGTGCACTACTCTAAATCGACCAAAAATTCATGCGCCAAGCTACTTATCATAATTTGTAAACCCACAACTTATTTTTAATTATAACGTTTTGGGGGTCATGCAACTAATAGGTGTGTAATTATAGGAACTTATCACAACCTGGGGGTTCTGGGTTTCAAGTTTTGAGGAGATTTGATAAATTTGGGCTTTAAAGTTGGTCCTATTTAGCTTGGGAATTGGAGGAGTGCCTCCCGAAAACTGGCGGCAAGTCGGTTTGGGAAAAAACACATTTTCGGGGGTGTTTTTTTTCTGGGGTAATTAGCAAAAATTCCAAACGGCTGACCTGCCAAAAATTGAAAAGAAATCTGAAGTTTAGTGGTCTGAAAATATATTTGATTGGTTTTCAAGAGGCTGAGAGACTTTTAACAATTTTTTGAGAATTTTTGAATATTTAGCATTTATCATTGTTTGCTATGGGAGTCTATTTAGAGGGGTGAAACCTATAGATACAAAATGGTGGCGCCCGCTACACCCGTGTACCCGTGTGCTTGTTGTTAATACGGTTATGTAGGCTTGAAACGACGACAGTAATGTGTTGTATGGGGGCACTTTTCGTCAGTTGTTGCTGTGTTTACATTGAAAACATCATTCCTTTGGCTGTATTAACAGATAGTATATAGTAATAATGTTGCTATTTGTTCCTAAAATTACAAAACAACAGAATAATTCAACGTTCCAAAGAAAGGTTTGCTGGGTTTGGTTTTTAGTGTAAGACTATATCGACGAGTATGAGACTATCACGGTAAGTCACATTCAAGAAACTCAAGAATCTTCAGTGGCTGGTTGATCAGGGGAAAAGTAGAGACAAACCATCAACAGACTATGTGAAGATGACATAGACGGTGGGTGGTTGATATGGCATCATGAACGTCAAGTTCCCGGGAACTGATTGCATGTGTGAAACCCTAGCCCTCGCAGCCAAAACCCTAGCCCTCAGCAAAAACCCACAGCCTACACCCAAACCCTAGCCATCGGCCAAAACCCTAGCCATCGGCACAAACCCTAGCCGTCGGCCCAAACCCTAGCATACACCCCAACCCTATAGCCATCAGCCCAAAACCCTAGCTCTTAGTCTAAACCCTAGTTTACAGTCTTAACCTATTGTCCACAACTAACCGTATAGTATCTGGAATGGAATTTTGCAACATGCCCCGCCCACCCCACGCCCACCCCTTTACCCCCCCCCCCCCTTAACAGCTAGGAAGATGAAACTTGGAAGAACAATAAATGTGGTAAAATGTGTTTGTTTGTTGGGAACTTTGTTATAAAGTTCACAATTTTAAACTCAATATGAATACATGGTTAGAAAAGTTGGAGGGAAAGCAAAAACGCCCCCCCCCCAACTCAAGGCCCCCTTCCAACCTGTTTCCCTTTTTACCGCTTCTCCACAATAATTAACTCCCTCTTGTCGATTAATTAAATAGTTTGTAAGGTTTTTAGAATCTTATTACGAAAAAGAGACATGTTAATAACTTTTTGAGGGAAGATTTGGACGTAACTTCCAAGTATTCCAGTATAATGTACACAGTGTGTCATGCAGGTTTTTCCTCTCGCATTGCTTAAAGTACATGTAAATGCTTCAACATGTTTGACCTTGTTGTAGACAAACGCAATAAAATATTCCAATTTTTTTTCCAGATTTCATATCAGTGACTTATTCTCAACATTTTAAGCATATTTTTTCCCCCATAAAGAATAATTTACTGCCCTTATAGGGTGCACTACTCTAAATCGACCAAAAATTCATGCGCCAAGCTACTTATCATAATTTGTAAACCCACAACTTATTTTTAATTATAACGTTTTGGGGGTCATGCAACTAATAGAGTGTGTAATTATAGGAACTTATCACAACCTGGGGGTTCTGGGTTTCAAGTTTTGAGGAGATTTGATAAATTTGGGCTTTAAAGTTGGTCCTATTTAGCTTGGGAATTGGAGGAGTGCCTCCCGAAAACTGGCGGCAAGTCGGTTTGGGAAAAAACACATTTTCGGGGGTGTTTTTTTTCTGGGGTAATTAGCAAAAATTCCAAACGGCTGACCTGCCAAAAATTGAAAAGAAATCTGAAGTTTAGTGGTCTGAAAATATATTTGATTGGTTTTCAAGAGGCTGAGAGACTTTTAACAATTTTTTGAGAATTTTTGAATATTTAGCATTTATCATTGTTTGCTATGGGAGTCTATTTAGAGGGGTGAAACCTATAGATACAAAATGGTGGCGCCCGCTACACCCGTGTACCCGTGTGCTTGTTGTTAATACGGTTATGTAGGCTTGAAACGACGACAGTAATGTGTTGTATGGGGGCACTTTTCGTCAGTTGTTGCTGTGTTTACATTGAAAACATCATTCCTTTGGCTGTATTAACAGATAGTATATAGTAATAATGTTGCTATTTGTTCCTAAAATTACAAAACAACAGAATAATTCAACGTTCCAAAGAAAGGTTTGCTGGGTTTGGTTTTTAGTGTAAGACTATATCGACGAGTATGAGACTATCACGGTAAGTCACATTCAAGAAACTCAAGAATCTTCAGTGGCTGGTTGATCAGGGGAAAAGTAGAGACAAACCATCAACAGACTATGTGAAGATGACATAGACGGTGGGTGGTTGATATGGCATCATGAACGTCAAGTTCCCGGGAACTGATTGCATGTGTGAAACCCTAGCCCTCGCAGCCAAAACCCTAGCCCTCAGCAAAAACCCACAGCCTACACCCAAACCCTAGCCATCGGCCAAAACCCTAGCCATCGGCACAAACCCTAGCCGTCGGCCCAAACCCTAGCATACACCCCAACCCTATAGCCATCAGCCCAAAACCCTAGCTCTTAGTCTAAACCCTAGTTTACAGTCTTAACCTATTGTCCACAACTAACCGTATAGTATCTGGAATGGAATTTTGCAACATGCCCCGCCCACCCCACGCCCACCCCTTTACCCCCCCCCCCCCTTAACAGCTAGGAAGATGAAACTTGGAAGAACAATAAATGTGGTAAAATGTGTTTGTTTGTTGGGAACTTTGTTATAAAGTTCACAATTTTAAACTCAATATGAATACATGGTTAGAAAAGTTGGAGGGAAAGCAAAAACGCCCCCCCCCCCCCCCAACTCAAGGCCCCCTTCCAACCTGTTTCCCTTTTTACCGCTTCTCCACAATAATTAACTCCCTCTTGTCGATTAATTAAATAGTTTGTAAGGTTTTTAGAATCTTATTACGAAAAAGAGACATGTTAATAACTTTTTGAGGGAAGATTTGGACGTAACTTCCAAGTATTCCAGTATAATGTACACAGTGTGTCATGCAGGTTTTTCCTCTCGCATTGCTTAAAGTACATGTAAATGCTTCAACATGTTTGACCTTGTTGTAGACAAACGCAATAAAATATTCCAATTTTTTTTCCAGATTTCATATCAGTGACTTATTCTCAACATTTTAAGCATATTTTTTCCCCCATAAAGAATAATTTACTGCCCTTATAGGGTGCACTACTCTAAATCGACCAAAAATTCATGCGCCAAGCTACTTATCATAATTTGTAAACCCACAACTTATTTTTAATTATAACGTTTTGGGGGTCATGCAACTAATAGAGTGTGTAATTATAGGAACTTATCACAACCTGGGGGTTCTGGGTTTCAAGTTTTGAGGAGATTTGATAAATTTGGGCTTTAAAGTTGGTCCTATTTAGCTTGGGAATTGGAGGAGTGCCTCCCGAAAACTGGCGGCAAGTCGGTTTGGGAAAAAACACATTTTCGGGGGTGTTTTTTTTCTGGGGTAATTAGCAAAAATTCCAAACGGCTGACCTGCCAAAAATTGAAAAGAAATCTGAAGTTTAGTGGTCTGAAAATATATTTGATTGGTTTTCAAGAGGCTGAGAGACTTTTAACAATTTTTTGAGAATTTTTGAATATTTAGCATTTATCATTGTTTGCTATGGGAGTCTATTTAGAGGGGTGAAACCTATAGATACAAAATGGTGGCGCCCGCTACACCCGTGTACCCGTGTGCTTGTTGTTAATACGGTTATGTAGGCTTGAAACGACGACAGTAATGTGTTGTATGGGGGCACTTTTCGTCAGTTGTTGCTGTGTTTACATTGAAAACATCATTCCTTTGGCTGTATTAACAGATAGTATATAGTAATAATGTTGCTATTTGTTCCTAAAATTACAAAACAACAGAATAATTCAACGTTCCAAAGAAAGGTTTGCTGGGTTTGGTTTTTAGTGTAAGACTATATCGACGAGTATGAGACTATCACGGTAAGTCACATTCAAGAAACTCAAGAATCTTCAGTGGCTGGTTGATCAGGGGAAAAGTAGAGACAAACCATCAACAGACTATGTGAAGATGACATAGACGGTGGGTGGTTGATATGGCATCATGAACGTCAAGTTCCCGGGAACTGATTGCATGTGTGAAACCCTAGCCCTCGCAGCCAAAACCCTAGCCCTCAGCAAAAACCCACAGCCTACACCCAAACCCTAGCCATCGGCCAAAACCCTAGCCATCGGCACAAACCCTAGCCGTCGGCCCAAACCCTAGCATACACCCCAACCCTATAGCCATCAGCCCAAAACCCTAGCTCTTAGTCTAAACCCTAGTTTACAGTCTTAACCTATTGTCCACAACTAACCGTATAGTATCTGGAATGGAATTTTGCAACATGCCCCGCCCACCCCACGCCCACCCCTTTACCCCCCCCCCCCCTTAACAGCTAGGAAGATGAAACTTGGAAGAACAATAAATGTGGTAAAATGTGTTTGTTTGTTGGGAACTTTGTTATAAAGTTCACAATTTTAAACTCAATATGAATACATGGTTAGAAAAGTTGGAGGGAAAGCAAAAACGCCCCCCCCCCCAACTCAAGGCCCCCTTCCAACCTGTTTCCCTTTTTACCGCTTCTCCACAATAATTAACTCCCTCTTGTCGATTAATTAAATAGTTTGTAAGGTTTTTAGAATCTTATTACGAAAAAGAGACATGTTAATAACTTTTTGAGGGAAGATTTGGACGTAACTTCCAAGTATTCCAGTATAATGTACACAGTGTGTCATGCAGGTTTTTCCTCTCGCATTGCTTAAAGTACATGTAAATGCTTCAACATGTTTGACCTTGTTGTAGACAAACGCAATAAAATATTCCATTTTTTTTTCCAGATTTCATATCAGTGACTTATTCTCAACATTTTAAGCATATTTTTTCCCCCATAAAGAATAATTTACTGCCCTTATAGGGTGCACTACTCTAAATCGACCAAAAATTCATGCGCCAAGCTACTTATCATAATTTGTAAACCCACAACTTATTTTTAATTATAACGTTTTGGGGGTCATGCAACTAATAGAGTGTGTAATTATAGGAACTTATCACAACCTGGGGGTTCTGGGTTTCAAGTTTTGAGGAGATTTGATAAATTTGGGCTTTAAAGTTGGTCCTATTTAGCTTGGGAATTGGAAGAGTGCCTCCCGAAAACTGGCGGCAAGTCGGTTTGGGAAAAAACACATTTTCGGGGGTGTTTTTTTTCTGGGGTAATTAGCAAAAATTCCAAACGGCTGACCTGCCAAAAATTGAAAAGAAATCTGAAGTTTAGTGGTCTGAAAATATATTTGATTGGTTTTCAAGAGGCTGAGAGACTTTTAACAATTTTTTGAGAATTTTTGAATATTTAGCATTTATCATTGTTTGCTATGGGAGTCTATTTAGAGGGGTGAAACCTATAGATACAAAATGGTGGCGCCCGCTACACCCGTGTACCCGTGTGCTTGTTGTTAATACGGTTATGTAGGCTTGAAACGACGACAGTAATGTATTGTATGGGGGCACTTTTCGTCAGTTGTTGCTGTGTTTACATTGAAAACATCATTCCTTTGGCTGTATTAACAGATAGTATATAGTAATAATGTTGCTATTTGTTCCTAAAATTACAAAACAACAGAATAATTCAACGTTCCAAAGAAAGGTTTGCTGGGTTTGGTTTTTAGTGTAAGACTATATCGACGAGTATGAGACTATCACGGTAAGTCACATTCAAGAAACTCAAGAATCTTCAGTGGCTGGTTGATCAGGGGAAAAGTAGAGACAAACCATCAACAGACTATGTGAAGATGACATAGGCGGTGGGTGGTTGATATGGCATCATGAACGTCAAGTTCCCGGGAACTGATTGCATGTGTGAAACCCTAGCCCTCGCAGCCAAAACCCTAGCCCTCAGCAAAAACCCACAGCCTACACCCAAACCCTAGCCATCGGCCAAAACCCTAGCCATCGGCACAAACCCTAGCCGTCGGCCCAAACCCTAGCATACACCCCAACCCTATAGCCATCAGCCCAAAACCCTAGCTCTTAGTCTAAACCCTAGTTTACAGTCTTAACCTATTGTCCACAACTAACCGTATAGTATCTGGAATGGAATTTTGCAACATGCCCCGCCCACCCCACGCCCACCCCTTTACCCCCCCCCTTAACAGCTAGGAAGATGAAACTTGGAAGAACAATAAATGTGGTAAAATGTGTTTGTTTGTTGGGAACTTTGTTATAAAGTTCACAATTTTAAACTCAATATGAATACATGGTTAGAAAAGTTGGAGGGAAAGCAAAAACGCCCCCCCCCCAACTCAAGGCCCCCTTCCAACCTGTTTCCCTTTTTACCGCTTCTCCACAATAATTAACTCCCTCTTGTCGATTAATTAAATAGTTTGTAAGGTTTTGAGAATCTTATTACGAAAAAGAGACATGTTAATAACTTTTTGAGGGAAGATTTGGACGTAACTTCCAAGTATTCCAGTATAATGTACACAGTGTGTCATGCAGGTTTTTCCTCTCGCATTGCTTAAAGTACATGTAAATGCTTCAACATGTTTGACCTTGTTGTAGACAAACGCAATAAAATATTCCAATTTTTTTTCCAGATTTCATATCAGTGACTTATTCTCAACATTTTAAGCATATTTTTTCCCCCATAAAGAATAATTTACTGCCCTTATAGGGTGCACTACTCTAAATCGACCAAAAATTCATGCGCCAAGCTACTTATCATAATTTGTAAACCCACAACTTATTTTTAATTATAACGTTTTGGGGGTCATGCAACTAATAGAGTGTGTAATTATAGGAACTTATCACAACCTGGGGGTTCTGGGTTTCAAGTTTTGAGGAGATTTGATAAATTTGGGCTTTAAAGTTGGTCCTATTTAGCTTGGGAATTGGAGGAGTGCCTCCCGAAAACTGGCGGCAAGTCGGTTTGGGAAAAAACACATTTTCGGGGGTGTTTTTTTTCTGGGGTAATTAGCAAAAATTCCAAACGGCTGACCTGCCAAAAATTGAAAAGAAATCTGAAGTTTAGTGGTCTGAAAATATATTTGATTGGTTTTCAAGAGGCTGAGAGACTTTTAACAATTTTTTGAGAATTTTTGAATATTTAGCATTTATCATTGTTTGCTATGGGAGTCTATTTAGAGGGGTGAAACCTATAGATACAAAATGGTGGCGCCCGCTACACCCGTGTACCCGTGTGCTTGTTGTTAATACGGTTATGTAGGCTTGAAACGACGACAGTAATGTATTGTATGGGGGCACTTTTCGTCAGTTGTTGCTGTGTTTACATTGAAAACATCATTCCTTTGGCTGTATTAACAGATAGTATATAGTAATAATGTTGCTATTTGTTCCTAAAATTACAAAACAACAGAATAATTCAACGTTCCAAAGAAAGGTTTGCTGGGTTTGGTTTTTAGTGTAAGACTATATCGACGAGTATGAGACTATCACGGTAAGTCACATTCAAGAAACTCAAGAATCTTCAGTGGCTGGTTGATCAGGGGAAAAGTAGAGACAAACCATCAACAGACTATGTGAAGATGACATAGGCGGTGGGTGGTTGATATGGCATCATGAACGTCAAGTTCCCGGGAACTGATTGCATGTGTGAAACCCTAGCCCTCGCAGCCAAAACCCTAGCCCTCAGCAAAAACCCACAGCCTACACCCAAACCCTAGCCATCGGCCAAAACCCTAGCCATCGGCACAAACCCTAGCCGTCGGCCCAAACCCTAGCATACACCCCAACCCTATAGCCATCAGCCCAAAACCCTAGCTCTTAGTCTAAACCCTAGTTTACAGTCTTAACCTATTGTCCACAACTAACCGTATAGTATCTGGAATGGAATTTTGCAACATGCCCCGCCCACCCCACGCCCACCCCTTTACCCCCCCCCCCTTAACAGCTAGGAAGATGAAACTTGGAAGAACAATAAATGTGGTAAAATGTGTTTGTTTGTTGGGAACTTTGTTATAAAGTTCACAATTTTAAACTCAATATGAATACATGGTTAGAAAAGTTGGAGGGAAAGCAAAAACGCCCCCCCCCCAACTCAAGGCCCCCTTCCAACCTGTTTCCCTTTTTACCGCTTCTCCACAATAATTAACTCCCTCTTGTCGATTAATTAAATAGTTTGTAAGGTTTTTAGAATCTTATTACGAAAAAGAGACATGTTAATAACTTTTTGAGGGAAGATTTGGACGTAACTTCCAAGTATTCCAGTATAATGTACACAGTGTGTCATGCAGGTTTTTCCTCTCGCATTGCTTAAAGTACATGTAAATGCTTCAACATGTTTGACCTTGTTGTAGACAAACGCAATAAAATATTCCAATTTTTTTTCCAGATTTCATATCAGTGACTTATTCTCAACATTTTAAGCATATTTTTTTCCCCATAAAGAATAATTTACTGCCCTTATAGATACAAAATGGTGGCGCCCGCTACACCCGTGTACCCGTGTGCTTGTTGTTAATACGGTTATGTAGGCTTGAAACGACGACAGTAATGTATTGTATGGGGGCACTTTTCGTCAGTTGTTGCTGTGTTTACATTGAAAACATCATTCCTTTGGCTGTATTAACAGATAGTATATAGTAATAATGTTGCTATTTGTTCCTAAAATTACAAAACAACAGAATAATTCAACGTTCCAAAGAAAGGTTTGCTGGGTTTGGTTTTTAGTGTAAGACTATATCGACGAGTATGAGACTATCACGGTAAGTCACATTCAAGAAACTCAAGAATCTTCAGTGGCTGGTTGATCAGGGGAAAAGTAGAGACAAACCATCAACAGACTATGTGAAGATGACATAGGCGGTGGGTGGTTGATATGGCATCATGAACGTCAAGTTCCCGGGAACTGATTGCATGTGTGAAACCCTAGCCCTCGCAGCCAAAACCCTAGCCCTCAGCAAAAACCCACAGCCTACACCCAAACCCTAGCCATCGGCCAAAACCCTAGCCATCGGCACAAACCCTAGCCGTCGGCCCAAACCCTAGCATACACCCCAACCCTATAGCCATCAGCCCAAAACCCTAGCTCTTAGTCTAAACCCTAGTTTACAGTCTTAACCTATTGTCCACAACTAACCGTATAGTATCTGGAATGGAATTTTGCAACATGCCCCGCCCACCCCACGCCCACCCCTTTACCCCCCCCCCCCCTTAACAGCTAGGAAGATGAAACTTGGAAGAACAATAAATGTGGTAAAATGTGTTTGTTTGTTGGGAACTTTGTTATAAAGTTCACAATTTTAAACTCAATATGAATACATGGTTAGAAAAGTTGGAGGGAAAGCAAAAACGCCCCCCCCCAACTCAAGGCCCCCTTCCAACCTGTTTCCCTTTTTACCGCTTCTCCACAATAATTAACTCCCTCTTGTCGATTAATTAAATAGTTTGTAAGGTTTTTAGAATCTTATTACGAAAAAGAGACATGTTAATAACTTTTTGAGGGAAGATTTGGACGTAACTTCCAAGTATTCCAGTATAATGTACACAGTGTGTCATGCAGGTTTTTCCTCTCGCATTGCTTAAAGTACATGTAAATGCTTCAACATGTTTGACCTTGTTGTAGACAAACGCAATAAAATATTCCAATTTTTTTTCCAGATTTCATATCAGTGACTTATTCTCAACATTTTAAGCATATTTTTTTCCCCATAAAGAATAATTTACTGCCCTTATAGATACAAAATGGTGGCGCCCGCTACACCCGTGTACCCGTGTGCTTGTTGTTAATACGGTTATGTAGGCTTGAAACGACGACAGTAATGTATTGTATGGGGGCACTTTTCGTCAGTTGTTGCTGTGTTTACATTGAAAACATCATTCCTTTGGCTGTATTAACAGATAGTATATAGTAATAATGTTGCTATTTGTTCCTAAAATTACAAAACAACAGAATAATTCAACGTTCCAAAGAAAGGTTTGCTGGGTTTGGTTTTTAGTGTAAGACTATATCGACGAGTATGAGACTATCACGGTAAGTCACATTCAAGAAACTCAAGAATCTTCAGTGGCTGGTTGATCAGGGGAAAAGTAGAGACAAACCATCAACAGACTATGTGAAGATGACATAGGCGGTGGGTGGTTGATATGGCATCATGAACGTCAAGTTCCCGGGAACTGATTGCATGTGTGAAACCCTAGCCCTCGCAGCCAAAACCCTAGCCCTCAGCAAAAACCCACAGCCTACACCCAAACCCTAGCCATCGGCCAAAACCCTAGCCATCGGCACAAACCCTAGCCGTCGGCCCAAACCCTAGCATACACCCCAACCCTATAGCCATCAGCCCAAAACCCTAGCTCTTAGTCTAAACCCTAGTTTACAGTCTTAACCCTATCAGTACCACGGGCGACAAATGGCACATATTTGGGGTCATTCTTCCCGACCAGGGCTCCATATGGCACCTTGTCAAATGTATTGTTTAACAACCAGTGGCGCTTATTGGTCCCCACCCATAATGCTTATTGAGAAAGTAACAAGGGCGCCCTCTATTGGCGAATTCGTTAATCCCATTGTTATTTATAGCGTCCCCCCGGCCGCGGACCTGTTGGCGCGCATTCATTCAAACGAACAAGTGGCTGCAACATTATGGACGGCGATAGAAATGCAGAAATTTTGGCCGAGATATTTGCAGACAGCGACTCGGAAGGAGGGGAGATCGACTCGGAAGGAGGGGAGATCGACTCGGAAGGGGAGATCGACTCGGAAGGGGAGATCGACACGCAGGATGGTGGTGAATCAACCTCCAGCGAATCGGCGAGCGAGGTGGAGCAGGTAAGCACGATGTTTTTAGGGAGTAGGTCATGACCGTGCATGCAGTTAGAGGGCAGGAATAACTTGGGCATAAATTTGTCCAAAAGTACCCCTTTTTACATTGGCTTTTAATTTGATTTAGGACAATGGCTCTTAAAGGTACATAGAACAATAAAATGGCGTTTCTGCGGGCGTTCTGAATTATTAAGTTTGTCACTTAAAGTTATGATGTGTAGACTCGGGCAACAATGAATACAAAAAGACCATCAACGATGGGCCACCATTGGCGGCCATGTTGGATGTAAAGAATTATCCCATAATGGTTTGCGGAAGGGCGCCCTCTGTTGGTGCAACGCAATGAATTAACCCTCGGTTAAGATACCAGCGCTATCTAAGTGTTATTATTATTATTGGCGATAAGGACTATTACACTAAAAAGCACAAAAACAATGGGAAAGTTAATTACCACAATTTGACATGGCAACTGCATGCACACCCCTCCCCCACTTCCTTCCCCTTCCCCCACCCCTTTCCCTTCTCACCCCTTCCCCCACCCCTTTCCCTTCTCACCCCTTCCCCACCCCCTTGCCCTATATTTGTGGAACGAGAAGGTTACATAATAAAATTTTCATCAATCTGGGTCCTCAAATAACTCTGCATATAGCACACTTTACGTAAAGTGATAGATCTACAGCGCCCTGATGCATATTGCCTCTTCCCTCTTTCCTACTGCAGGAAAACGCTAAATCTACACGGAAGAAACCAGACTTCAGATCGGGTTGGAAAGAGATCGGTCGTCTCAACAGGAAGCCGATGCAATTCACCGGAGATGCCGGCCCCACCAGTGATTTTACAGGACTTTCTGCAACACAGGTATTCCAGTTGTTCTTTTGCAGTACGGTTTGGGATATGCTTGTAGACGAAACAAACCGCTACGCAGAACAAAGTGCTTCACAAACGTCCTGGACCCCCACTCACTTAAATGAAATGATGGCATTTGTCGCACTCCTGCTTGCTATGGGTATCAACAAGTCACCTCAGTACAGCATGTACTGGTCAACATCTGAAGTTCTACTCACGCCATTGTATCCATCCATTATGTCCAGAAATAGATTTAGTTCCATTATGAGATTTTTTCACCTGTCTGACAACCAGTTGCCTCAACCAGCCTCTGGATGTGACAAGCTTAAGAAAGTTAGGCCTTTGCTGGATGTCATCCTCCCCAAATTTCGCAACCTGTATTACCCTGGACAGAACTTATCTCCTGATGAGAGTATGATCAAATTTAAGGGAAGAATCGGGTTTCTACAGTACATGCCCAGAAAACCGGTCAAATGGGGAATGAAGGCATTCTCTTTGAATGAGTCGGAGACTGGTTACACGTGCTCTTGGGTATTGTACACAGGAGCTGCTCCCAAGGAGACGAAGACTTCACAAAGGCCACCTGTAAATACCGAATCATCCCCAGCAAAATGCCATCCCTCTGACCTAACCATCCCAGGAGAAGTCGTCCTTGAACTTGTAAATGGATTTGAACATAAAGGACATGTAATTTATTGTGATAATTACTTTAACAGGCCAGCTCTGGTATCAAAAATGGACAACCTAGGATTTGGATGTAGTGGGCCTGTGCGTTATACGGCACTGGGCATACCTCGTGCAGCACACCCAAAGACAAATGGAATGAAAAAGGGAGATGACCCCAAATTTTATGAGAAGGCTGGTCAGTTATGCATTGTTTGGCGTGATAACAAAAATGTTGTATTCCTAACAAATGTAGGCGATTGCCAAGTAATAATGAAAAAAATTCGGTGTAAGAAAAGCGAAAGTGGATTGCGTGAAATTGCTAAGCCAAAATCTATAGATTACTACAACAAATTCATGGGAGGAACAGATCTCGCTAATCAAATTTGTCAGTACTACACGCATACACACAGAAGTTTGAAATGGTGGAAACGGGTGTTTTTTTGTTTGTTGAACATATGTATGCTCAATGCTACGGTAATTTTCAACAGCATACCAACAAATAAGCATGTCAGTAATCTTGACTTCCGTATTCAAGTTATAGACGGCTTGCTCACGGGTTGGGAGCGTTCTACAATGCTGCGTTGTAGACGATCCAATGCGAATAACCTTCCTGTTGGGATGATAGAGAAAATGCATTATCCTGGCAAAAACCCTTCCGGAAGAAAACGTGACTGCATCGTTTGTAGTAACCGTCGATTACACAAGAGAAAACAAACGAGGATGATTTGCAAACAATGTACATATCCAATGTGCGTCGTTCCTTGCTTTGAGAATTACCATACATTGCACTTGGTTTAAATTTATGGCATAAATAAATATGTAGCTCCATATTTGTAGGCATTTTTAACAATAGCCCCCAGCCCCCCCCCCCCCCCCTGCCCCCCCTATTCAATGTTGCCGCCAAAAATGTGTTCGTGTGTCCGCAATCCAAGGCAACTTTGAAAGAGGGGGGGAGGGGGAGGGGGAGGGGGGAAGGGGGTGGTCGTTTGTCAACACTTTTTTGTGGTTCATTTGTATTTAATGTCCTTCAATAAATAGTTCAGTGACATAAAATTATGTACATTTGGTCGTTTGTCAACACTTTTTTGTGGTTCATTTGTATTTAATGTCCTTCAATAAATAGTTCTGTGACATAAAATGATTTAGATTTGGTGGTATGCTATAATGCTATTTGATTTACTGACACCATGGAGGATTAGACTGTATGCCTGTACAGTGCATACAATACACATGAAAAATCACTCACTGCACATTGGGGGCGCTCTTCATTAAAATCCACACAAATTCGTTGGTGCAGAAGCATTGTGAGGGGTAACACACTGCTGGTATGCAAGGTCCTACTGTGAAATATTTGCTGGTAATGATAGGGTTAACCTATTGTCCACAACTAACCGTATAGTATCTGGAATGGAATTTTGCAACATGCCCCGCCCACCCCACGCCCACCCCTTTACCCCCCCCCCCCCCCCCCTTAACAGCTAGGAAGATGAAACTTGGAAGAACAATAAATGTGGTAAAATGTGTTTGTTTGTTGGGAACTTTGTTATAAAGTTCACAATTTTAAACTCAATATGAATACATGGTTAGAAAAGTTGGAGGGAAAGCAAAAACGCCCCCCCCCCCAACTCAAGGCCCCCTTCCAACCTGTTTCCCTTTTTACCGCTTCTCCACAATAATTAACTCCCTCTTGTCGATTAATTAAATAGTTTGTAAGGTTTTTAGAATCTTATTACGAAAAAGAGACATGTTAATAACTTTTTGAGGGAAGATTTGGACGTAACTTCCAAGTATTCCAGTATAATGTACACAGTGTGTCATGCAGGTTTTTCCTCTCGCATTGCTTAAAGTACATGTAAATGCTTCAACATGTTTGACCTTGTTGTAGACAAACGCAATAAAATATTCCAATTTTTTTTCCAGATTTCATATCAGTGACTTATTCTCAACATTTTAAGCATATTTTTTTCCCCATAAAGAATAATTTACTGCCCTTATAGATACAAAATGGTGGCGCCCGCTACACCCGTGTACCCGTGTGCTTGTTGTTAATACGGTTATGTAGGCTTGAAACGACGACAGTAATGTATTGTATGGGGGCACTTTTCGTCAGTTGTTGCTGTGTTTACATTGAAAACATCATTCCTTTGGCTGTATTAACAGATAGTATATAGTAATAATGTTGCTATTTGTTCCTAAAATTACAAAACAACAGAATAATTCAACGTTCCAAAGAAAGGTTTGCTGGGTTTGGTTTTTAGTGTAAGACTATATCGACGAGTATGAGACTATCACGGTAAGTCACATTCAAGAAACTCAAGAATCTTCAGTGGCTGGTTGATCAGGGGAAAAGTAGAGACAAACCATCAACAGACTATGTGAAGATGACATAGGCGGTGGGTGGTTGATATGGCATCATGAACGTCAAGTTCCCGGGAACTGATTGCATGTGTGAAACCCTAGCCCTCGCAGCCAAAACCCTAGCCCTCAGCAAAAACCCACAGCCTACACCCAAACCCTAGCCATCGGCCAAAACCCTAGCCATCGGCACAAACCCTAGCCGTCGGCCCAAACCCTAGCATACACCCCAACCCTATAGCCATCAGCCCAAAACCCTAGCTCTTAGTCTAAACCCTAGTTTACAGTCTTAACCTATTGTCCACAACTAACCGTATAGTATCTGGAATGGAATTTTGCAACATGCCCCGCCCACCCCACGCCCACCCCTTTACCCCCCCCCCTTAACAGCTAGGAAGATGAAACTTGGAAGAACAATAAATGTGGTGACTTATTCTCAACATTTTAAGCATATTTTTTTCCCCATAAAGAATAATTTACTGCCCTTATAGGGTGCACTACTCTAAATCGACCAAAAATTCATGCGCCAAGCTACTTATCATAATTTGTAAACCCACAACTTATTTTTAATTATAACGTTTTGGGGGTCATGCAACTAATAGAGTGTGTAATTATAGGAACTTATCACAACCTGGGGGTTCTGGGTTTCAAGTTTTGAGGAGATTTGATAAATTTGGGCTTTAAAGTTGGTCCTATTTAGCTTGGGAATTGGAGGAGTGCCTCCCGAAAACTGGCGGCAAGTCGGTTTGGGAAAAAACACATTTTCGGGGGTGGTTTTTTTCTGGGGTAATTAGCAAAAATTCCAAACGGCTGACCTGCCAAAAATTGAAAAGAAATCTGAAGTTTAGTGGTCTGAAAATATATTTGATTGGTTTTCAAGAGGCTGAGAGACTTTTAACAATTTTTTGAAAATTTTTGAATATTTAGCATTTATCATTGTTTGCTATGGGAGTCTATTTAGAGGGGTGAAACCTTCGCGTGCTGCATGCTAGTAGCTAGCGATCGATGTTTGCCCGTAAAGATGGCGGACGCTGGGTTACCGTGACGTCATTGCAACCCATCTATAGGTGTGCGACGCATCGCAAACCATACGATGCATCGCTTCTTGCGATGAGTTTCGTGAAATCGGGGGCTGGTCCGCTGTCCTTATCCGCAAGGATAAGGACAGGCACCGGTCTAGTAATCCGGTGCTTCTATTGGACAGACATGCAGTGACGTAAGCTTTCCATATCTGTGTTATGATTGGTCCAAAGAAATGTGGTTGTTAGCGGCGGTATAACTATAAATAAGTTCTCACTTTATTTCTTTCGATTGTCTGTGCATAATTTATAATGTGTTTGTAGTATTAAAAAGTATGCAATGAATGTTTGATTCACAACTAATGTATTTAAAACAACAAGTTGTAAACCACAATACGTGTGTATTTAGTTACACTTGTCCACGAATCTATCTCCGTCCGTGTGTGTGTACACAAACTACTCTGCTGGACGGCAAAAGGTGAAGTTTGCAGGGTTGTCAGTCAGTCTGAAATGTGTTGAATGTGTCGTCGTCAACGATTTTACCGGTGTTAGATTATGGTAAGCTTGCTTCTGCATGCTTGATACTACTGTGTAAACACCACCAGATGGCTGGTTATCACGCACAGGGTCAGTGTGGGAAGATATAGATTAAATTTTAAAATGCGCCTTCTTTAAAACAAGTTCCTTGAGCATGTTGAGGTTTATATCAGCCAAACTGGATTTAAAGGAGATGATGTTTGGTGCTGCACGAGTATTTGGTGGTAGGATGTTCTATTCTCTGGCTGTTCTAGGGTACATTGAGTACTGGTAGCATGTCTTGTTGAATGATGGGGTGATTATGATGTGCGGTCCTGAATTTTGTCTTGTAGTGATGTTGCTGGGTTTATGAAGCTGGATGCTTTGAGGGGTGATGTGATGAACCTCTTTATAGATGGCAGTGAGGCGAAGTCTGGTACGCCGCTCTTCCAAGGATTCCCACTGGAGGTCAGACAGCATGTTGGTAACGCTCTCTCTGTTGTTGTAGTTGTTCAGGACGAAGCGGGCTGCCCGACGTTGAACATTCTCCAGGGTCATCTTGTTGTTCCATGGAAAGGGTCCCAACTTCTTTGCTACCGTTAGCTAGTTGATGGTGACATCTTGATGACTTAAATTAAAATGGCAACTTCATCGGAGAAGACTAAACATTTTGAAAACAAATTTCAGAAAGCATTCAAGCATTTGTCCTTAATTAGTACTCTGCGTTACAAATTAAATCCATCTCTCCCGCTGAGAAAGCGTTATTCAATGCTGAGGCCAATGCAATTGGAGGCTTTATTAGCATCTACTTCAGGTGATACATTCATCATACTGCCGACAGGTTATGGCAAATCTCTGATCATTCAGATGCTACCATACTTGAGTGAAGTCAAGAAAGCCATCATCATTGCATCTCCGTTAAATGCCATAATAACTCAACAAACCCAGGATTTTGGACACAATCAGACAATACTCATCGATGAAAAACTGATAAATGCTTTAAAACTGAGATCAGACAGCTGATTGCAGCTGTCACAATAGTGGTGACAGTGATGTCGATGATGAGTATCCGGACAGTCACATGGATAGCATCACAAAATTACGCAATCATCAATTTACATACCTCATTGGACATCCAGAGCACCTTATATCTACAGTGATAAAGAATGAACTGAAGTCAATGAAAGACTTTATTAGTCATATTGTTGTAGATGAGGCACATTGTGTGGTTGCCTGGGGAAATGCAGGTTTTAGGCCTTCATTCCTAAACTTAAGAACATTAAGAGCTTTTTTGCCCGAGGCAAATGTAATGGCCCTTACAGCAACAGGGGCAAAGGAAAAAACCAGAAAGCGTGACCCACCACGCCAAAACCAGGCGGAAGTCGGCAAATGCCATTACGAGATACGGCATTATACACAAAAAACGTGTTGCCGGTCGATTTTTTTTTTTTTTCATAAATCGGTAGGTAAAACTCTAATTTATCGGCTGTTCACGTTTAAACCTTTTTAAAAATCCCCGAAAGTGATAATATCGGCATTCTCCTAATTTTTGTTGTCGTTGCTATTACTCAAATTGAGCAAACTTGTTGCCGCGAACGGCAACAAAATGTCACTTTTTGAAGCGTCGTTACTTTTTATTCCATAGCGGTACTGGTGCATGTGATGTATCATTGTAAAGCTGAACTCGTCATCTTTCCAAATAAGGAGTTTTCAACTGGCGGGAGATTCCAGCTTAGCCATTCAGAAGTATTTTTGCCAGTGACGTAGACATAAACAACAATCTGATACGTTAGCAACACGTGTCACGTGACTGGAAATGAAGTCATCTTATTGGCTGATGTTGGTTCACGGCAAAAGCGTCGTTAAAATTCGCCCCCGGAACTGACACGTTGTAATCCAACTCGCCCCACACATTGACTATAGGTGTTGGGGCGATGGGAACAGTGTTGTGATTGTCCAAAACATTGGGGCGAATTGACTCCGCATCCACGCTATAGCAAGTCGCTATCGTGTCGTCGTGTTTTGAGTCTTAACCTTAGCTGAAAATTTGACAATTTTGTTGCGTGTTTGTGCAATTCATGAAAACATTTGTGTATTTGTGAGGTCTGTTGTCATTGTTGGATCATGAATTCAAACAATAATTGTCACGATCGTGATGTTAGGATCGCAAGGCTTGTTCCGATGCCGCATGGTGTGTGGGGTTGAATTGAAGACTCGGGTATGCTCTACTAAGTTTTGAAGACTACCTTCCAAGGTCTTGGTGAAAGAGACCCATCTGATTCTGACGATAGTGATGCCGATGAACTTGACTCAAACAGTGAATTATGACATAGCCATGGTAAGTTTATTTTGCTTATTGCAAAGTCACTTAGAATGTTTTAATAAAAAAAAAAAAGGGTAAACGTTGCGTTTGACATGGTCGACTCGTCGAGGCCCATTCAGTAAATCATGCATAGACTTAGACTTTGAGGATCGAGAAAGGGTTAGTTGAACATGTTTGAACTTCCATAAAGTAATGACTGGATATGGAGGGGGATGGAGCTATATCGTAATATAATTATTGTTAATTTATACATAACAAATGATGTACAAACCTGTTGAATGTGCAACATTTTATCCAAGTAATCAAATAAGGTACATAGTGTAAAATTTATGTTAGTAACGGTGTACAGAAGAAAAAGGGAAAAAAATAATTAAAAAAATAAATACAATTATTCTTTAACTTCCAATAATTTATGCTGATTTTTGTTTTACGTAGCCTAGCGAGGATAGTGATGATGATGACCACCCTGACAACGTTCCTCCTGCTGAACTTCCACTTGAACCTGAGCCTGCTGGAGATGCAGCACAGATATTCAACTTTATCGACATCGCCGAGAAACCATGTCATTGTAATTGCAAACTTTACAATGGCAGTCCATGTATACAGCAGTTCAATGAAGAAGAGATAGGCAGTATCAGGTAACACAGATCATCATTCATTCATTTGTAGCAATACAATTAAAATAAACATAGCCATAGTTCGCTAAAATAACAACGCTTTCTGATAATGCTTTCATGATGATTAAATTCCATGAATAAAGACCAAATCTTTGTACATCCTGCAAACAAAACCATGTCGTAGTAAAGTACGGCATGTGTTGGACTTCACGCAATTGTATTTCAAACAAACATCGTCTGGGATTGTCTTTTTACATGTACCCAAATTGATCAATAACATCAACTTGTATTACAGAAATTTGCATAATTATTGTGTGCAGTTTGGGATAGTTTGTTTTTTATACGTTTTATTTTTGTTGTAATTTCAGGTTAAATGTACGAGACATGACAAGTTTTGAAAAGACCTTTTCCTGTTGGGAATAATCTGCACCAGTATCAACACCTCTGAAGTCACACAGAAAATCAAACGGACCAACCATGAACTCATTGGCTGGTTCCACTATGAACACAAGAGGATATGCCGAGACACCGTTTTGTTCCTGATGGTGATTTCTAAGGACAAGTTAACCAATCTAAAGAAGTGGTACATTAACAATAGAATCTACCCTCGCAGGGGTGGGGATTTCATCTAGGATGGGGTCGTTATTTGGGTTCTGGGTTGCAACTTTCTTACTTACAACGAGTTGTAACGAGATGTATGAAATCAAGAGGCCAAATCACTTCATGTAAACTTTACAACAGTATCTGTTGGGGCGGGGCTGGGGCGGGGTACTGGGGGGGTACTAGAGGGGTTGGTGACCTTGCCACCTCATCTTATGGTACCCACTACTTGATATTATAAGTAAAGAACAATGTGCTAAGGGGACTGGGGCTTGGGGGCCGGGTTGTCTGGGTGGGGCTTGGGGCAGGTTGTCTGGGCGGGGCTTGGGGCAGGTTGTCTGGGCGGGGCTTGGGGCGGGTTGTCTGGACTGAGATAAGACTTGGGTTGGACCATTATTCAGGACCTTGGTCACAGCTGCCCATCTTCTTTACAACTTGCATTACAAGTGTGTGAAATGTAAAACAAATAAAGAAACAAAATAACTTCACAATTCATGTACTTTGTACCGATTTCTGTGTCTTTTGTTTAGATTCGTGTCATCATCAGCATGAAATTAAAATTTCAAATCTCAAATTATTGTTAATGCATGACTTCAATTTATAGTTTAAAACGTTGTTATAGACCCCCTTTACAGTTCAACATCGGTAAAAGAGTCTGCATGAAGTCAAATTAGGTGGTTGCTAAGATAAATTGGGGGACAATAAGTATAATAATGATAATCGACTTTAGTGCTCATTTTCTCAAAAGCATCCATTGACACTTCCTAACTTCAAAAAGGTGTAACTTCAAAAGTATACCACCTATTTGAGTCCACTATAGCTTATTTTAAAGCTTAAAACGATAGCAATCCAATAGTATAAAAATCTCTCATATGAAAAATTTCGACTTCAGCCTGGTTTTGGGGTGGTGGGTCACAAATTACCGAGGCATTGCTCATGCAGAATGTGTCAATTGTTCGTCGCAGCCCAGACAGGTAAGCATATTTTGGCAAAAAGAACAAAATGTTTTAAAAGTGAGAGAAGTTTATCAATTCCAATTCTTCTTAAATTGTCACATATTGATGAAAACCAACTGGTTAATTTGTACCAAACACAAACTGTGGGGGAAAATATAAAAGATACAAAACATGCTCAGTGAAACAATGTGTCGTTTAGGTTGTTATGATACAAGCTATCCAAACAAGTATCATTAAAGAAAAATGGTTCACCTAAAGAAGTCATTATTTGTCAATTTTGTTGTTGGTAGAACCTGCAACCCCCCTTTTCAGATGGTCATTAATAGTTTGTGTTTTCTTAAACAGGCATAATGTATCACTTGAGGTAAGGAGGAGACCACACTGCAGAGGCATCCATAGAAACTATTGTCGTTCCTCTGTTTAATCTTTTGAAACAGGACATTCAACTGTTTCCAAAGACAATTGTCTACGCACCTCTGCAGTGGTGTGCTCACGCACATGATGTATCAACAAGAATACTTGGTGTGGAGAATGGTCCTGTAGCCCAATACCATGCCCCTCAAAGCAATAAGGTAAATAAAAGATGCAGTGTAGTTGGTATAACTTATAAGCCTGCATTTCAACCATCCTTAAAAAACTGATGAGATGTTACTGGACGCTTTGAGTAGGTGATACATCTATTTCAACCATTTACAACCATTGATCAGCTTATACAACAGACTCAATAGAAACATGAAATTATTTTTAGTTGACAAATTTACCATGGTTTTTCGCATCCCCATTGATCATTGTATTGTTAGCCTTTTATAAATTCTGCATAGAACTTAGTTTTGTGTTCTTTCTGACTAGATTTGCTGACAAATCAATAAATTATTTTGATTTAAATTTTCTTCACTACTACACATCAATCTGAAACCCTCCCGACAAAAAAAATTCAAACTGCTCAAAACACGCTGAGATTAATTCTGTACTAAGAAATAAGGCTGTTCTGAACAAACTGGTTGATTCTGAGCGTGATCGGAGATGAAAAAAATTCAAACTGCTCAAAACACGCTGAGATTAATTATTTACTAAGAAATAAGGCTGTTCTGAACAAACTGGTTCATTCTGAGCGTGATCGGAGATGAAAAAAATTCAAACTGCTCAAAACACGCTGAGATTAATCCTGTACTAAGAAACAAGGCTGTTCTGAACAAACTGGTTCATTCTGAGCGTGATCGGAGATGAACAAATTTCAAACTCCTCAAAACACGCTGAGATTAATTATTTACTAAGAAACAAGGCTGTTCTGAACAAACTGGTTCATTCTGAGCGTAATCGGAGATGAAAAAAATTCAAACTGCTCAAAACACGCTGAGATTAATTCCGTACTAAGAAACAAGGCTGTTCTGAACAAACTGGTTCATTCTGAGCGTGATCGGAGATGAAAAAAATTCAAACTGCTCAAAACACGCTGAGATTAATTATTTACTAAGAAACAAGGCTGTTCTGAACAAACTGGTTTATTCTGAGCGTGATCGGAGATGAAAAAAATTCAAACTGCTCAAAACACGCTGAGATTAATTATTTACTAAGAAACAAGGCTGTTCTGAACAAACTGGTTCATTCTGAGCGTGATCGGAGATGAAAAAAATTCAAACTGCTCAAAACACGCTGAGATTAATTCCGTACTAAGAAACAAGGCTGTTCTGAACAAACTGGTTCATTCTGAGCGTGATCGGAGATGAAAAAAATTCAAACTGCTCAAAACACGCTGAGATTAATTATTTACTAAGAAACAAGGCTGTTCTGAACAAACTGGTTTATTCTGAGCGTGATCGGAGATGAAAAAAATTCAAACTGCTCAAAACACGCTGAGATTAATTATTTACTAAGAAACAAGGCTGTTCTGAACAAACTGGTTCATTCTGAGCGTGATCGGAGATGAAAAAAATTCAAACTGCTCAAAACACGCTGAGATTAATTATTTACTAAGAAACAAGGCTGTTCTGAACAAACTGGTTCATTCTGAGCGTGATCGGAGATGAAAAAAAAATCTAACTCCTCAAAACACGCTGAGATTAATCCTATACTAAGAAACAAGGTTGTTCTGAACAAACTGGTTCATTCTGAGCGTAATCGGAGATGAAAAAAATTCAAACTCCTCAAAACACGCTGAGATTAATTACTTACTAAGAAACAAGGCTGTTCTGAACAAACTGGTTCATTCTGAGCGTAATCGGAGACGAAAAAAATTCAAACCCCTCAAAACACGCTGAGATTAATTCCGTACTAAGAAACAAGGCTGTTCTGAACAAACTGGTTCATTCTGAGCGTAATCGGAGATGAAAAAAATTCAAACTGCTGAAAACACGCTGTGATTAATTCTGTACTAAGAAATAAAGCTGTTCTGAACATTCTGAGCGTAATCGGAGATGACAAAAATTCAAACTCCTCAAAACACGCTGAGATTAATTATTTACTAAGAAACAAGGGTGTTCTGAACAAACTGGTTCATTCTGAGCGTAATCGGAGATGAAAAAAATTCAAACTGCTCAAAACACGCTGAGATTAATTCTGTACTAAGAAACAAGGCTGTTCTGAACAAACTGGTTCATTCTGAGCGTGATCGGAGATCAAACAGCTCAAAACACGCTGAGATTAATTCTGTACTAAGAAACAAGGCTGTTCTGAACAAACTGGTTCATTCTGAGCGTGATCGGAGATGAACAAAATTCAAACTGCTCAAAACACGCTGAGATTAATTCTGTACTAAGAAATAAGGCTGTTCTGAACAAACTGGTTCATTCTGAGCGTAATCGGAGATTTAAAAAATTCAAACTGCTCAAAACACGCTGAGATTAATCCTGTACTAAGAAACAAGGCTGTTCTGAACAAACTGGTTCATTCTGAGCGTGATCGGAGATGAAAAAAATTCAAACTGCTCAAAACACGCTGAGATTAATTCTGTACTAAGAAATAAGGCTGTTCTGAACAAACTGGTTCATTCTGAGCGTAATCGGAGATCAAACAGCTCAAAACACGCTGAGATTAATTCTGTACTAAGAAATAAGGCTGTTCTGAACAAACTGGTTCATTCTGAGCGTAATCGGAGATGAAAAAAATTCAAACTCCTCAAAACACGCTGAGATTAATTACTTACTAAGAAACAAGGCTGTTCTGAACAAACTGGTTCATTCTGAGCGTAATCGGAGATGAAAAAAATTCAAACTCCTCAAAACACGCTGAGATTAATTACTTACTAAGAAACAAGGCTGTTCTGAACAAACTGGTTCATTCTGAGCGTAATCGGAGACGAAAAAAATTCAAACCCCTCAAAACACGCTGAGATTAATTCCGTACTAAGAAACAAGGCTGTTCTGAACAAACTGGTTCATTCTGAGCGTAATCGGAGATGAAAAAAATTCAAACTGCTGAAAACACGCTGTGATTAATTCTGTACTAAGAAATAAGGCTGTTCTGAACAAACTGGTTCATTCTGAGCGTGATCGGAGATGAAAAAAATTCAAACTGCTGAAAACACGCTGTGATTAATTCTGTACTAAGAAATAAAGCTGTTCTGAACATTCTGAGCGTAATCGGAGATGACAAAAATTCAAACTCCTCAAAACACGCTGAGATTAATTCGGTACTAAGAAAACAAGGCTGTTCTGAACAAACTAGTTTATTCTGAGCGTGATCGGAGATGAAAAAAATTCAAACTGCTCAAAACACGCTGAGATTAATTATTTACTAAGAAACAAGGCTGTTCTGAACAAACTGGTTCATTCTGAGCGTGATCGGAGATGAACAAAATTCAAACTGCTCAAAACACGCTGAGATTAATCCTGTACTAAGAAACAAGGCTGTTCTGAACAAACTGGTTCATTCTGAGCGTAATCGGAGATCAAACAGCTCAAAACACGCTGAGATTAATTCTGTACTAAGAAACAAGGCTGTTCTGAACAAACTAGTTTATTCTGAGCGTGATCGGAGATGAACAAAATTCAAACTGCTCAAAACACGCTGAGATTAATTCTGTACTAAGAAATAAGGCTGTTCTGAACAAACTAGTTTATTCTGAGCGTGATCGGAGATGAAAAAAATTCAAACTGCTCAAAACACGCTGAGATTAATTATTTACTAAGAAACAAGGCTGTTCTGAACAAACTGGTTCATTCTGAGCGTGATCGGAGATGAACAAAATTCAAACTGCTCAAAACACGCTGAGATTAATCCAGTACTAAGAAACAAGGCTGTTCTGAACAAACTGGTTCATACTGAGCGTGATCGGAGATCAAACAGCTCAAAACACGCTGAGATTAATTCTGTACTAAGAAACAAGGCTGTTCTGAACAAACTGTTTCATTCTGAGCGTGATCGGAGATGAACAAAATTCAAACTGCTCAAAACACGCTGAGATTAATTCTGTACTAAGAAATAAGGCTGTTCTGAACAAACTGGTTCATTCTGAGCGTAATCGGAGATTTAAAAAATTCAAACTGCTCAAAACACGCTGAGATTAATTATTTACTAAGAAACAAGGCTGTTCTGAACAAACTGGTTCATTCTGAGCGTAATCAGAGATGAAAAAATTTCAAACTCCTCAAAACACGCTGAGATTAATTATTTACTAAGAAACAAGGCTGTTCTGAACAAACTGGTTCATTCTGAGCGTAATCGGAGATGAAAAAAATTCAAACTGCTCAAAACACGCTGAGATTAATTCCGTACTAAGAAACAAGGCTGTTCTGAACAAACTGGTTCATTCTGAGCGTAATCGGAGATGAAAAAAATTCAAACTGCTCAAAACACGCTGAGATTAATTATTTACTAAGAAACAAGGCTGTTCTGAACAAACTGGTTCATTCTGAGCGTGATCGGAGATGAAAAAAATTCAAACTCCTCAAAACACGCTGAGATTAATTCCGTACTAAGAAACAAGGCTGTTCTGAACAAACTGGTTCATTCTGAGCGTAATCGGAGATGAAAAAAATTCAAACTGCTGAAAACACGCTGTGATTAATTCTGTACTAAGAAATAAGGCTGTTCTGAACAAACTGGTTCATTCTGAGCGTGATCGGAGATGAAAAAAATTCAAACTGCTGAAAACACGCTGTGATTAATTCTGTACTAAGAAATAAAGCTGTTCTGAACATTCTGAGCGTAATCGGAGATGACAAAAATTCAAACTGCTCAAAACACGCTGAGATTAATTCCGTACTAAGAAACAAGGCTGTTCTGAACAAACTGGTTCATTCTGAGCGTAATCGGAGATGAAAAAAATTCAAACTGCTCAAAACACGCTGAGATTAATTATTTACTAAGAAACAAGGCTGTTCTGAACAAACTGGTTCATTCTGAGCGTGATCGGAGATGAAAAAAATTCAAACTCCTCAAAACACGCTGAGATTAATTATTTACTAAGAAACAAGGCTGTTCTGAACAAACTGGTTCATTCTGAGCGTGATCGGAGATGAAAAAAATTCAAACTCCTCAAAACACGCTGAGATTAATTATTTACTAAGAAACAAGGCTGTTCTGAACAAACTGGTTCATTCTGAGCGTGATTGGAGATGGAAAAAAAAATCTAACTCCTCAAAACACGCTGAGATTAATCCTGTACTAAGAAACAAGGTTGTTCTGAACAAACTGGTTCATTCTGAGCGTAATCGGAGATGAAAAAAATTCAAACTCCTCAAAACACGCTGAGATTAATTACTTACTAAGAAACAAGGCTGTTCTGAACAAACTGGTTCATTCTGAGCGTAATCGGAGATGAAAAAAATTCAAACTGCTGAAAACACGCTGTGATTAATTCTGTACTAAGAAATAAGGCTGTTCTGAACAAACTGGTTCATTCTGAGCGTGATCGGAGATGAAAAAAATTCAAACTGCTGAAAACACGCTGTGATTAATTCTGTACTAAGAAATAAAGCTGTTCTGAACATTCTGAGCGTAATCGGAGATGACAAAAATTCAAACTCCTCAAAACACGCTGAGATTAATTCGGTACTAAGAAAACAAGGCTGTTCTGAACAAACTAGTTTATTCTGAGCGTGATCGGAGATGAAAAAAATTCAAACTGCTCAAAACACGCTGAGATTAATTATTTACTAAGAAACAAGGCTGTTCTGAACAAACTGGTTCATTCTGAGCGTGATCGGAGATGAAAAAAATTCAAACTCCTCAAAACACGCTGAGATTAATTATTTACTAAGAAACAAGGCTGTTCTGAACAAACTAGTTCATTCTGAGCGTGATCGGAGATGAAACAAAATCAAACTCCTCAAAACACGCTGAGATTAATCCTGTATTAAGAAACAAGGCTGTTCTGAACAAACTGGTTCATTCTGAGCGTGATCGGAGATGGAAAAAATTCAAACTGCTCAAAACACGCTGAGATTAATTATTTACTAAGAAACAAGGGTGTTCTGAACAAACTGGTTCATTCTGAGCGTAATCGGAGATGAAAAAATTCAAACTGCTCAAAACACGCTGAGATTAATTCTGTACTAAGAAACAAGGCTGTTCTGAACAAACTGGTTCATTCTGAGCGTGATCGGAGATCAAACAGCTCAAAACACGCTGAGATTAATTCTGTACTAAGAAACAAGGCTGTTCTGAACAAACTGGTTCATTCTGAGCGTAATCGGAGATGAAAAAAATTCAAACTGCTGAAAACACGCTGTGATTAATTCTGTACTAAGAAATAAGGCTGTTCTTAACAAACTGGTTCATTCTGAGCGTGATCGGAGATGAAAAAAATTCAAACTGCTGAAAACACGCTGTGATTAATTCTGTACTAAGAAATAAAGCTGTTCTGAACATTCTGAGCGTAATCGGAGATGACAAAAATTCAAACTCCTCAAAACACGCTGAGATTAATTCGATACTAAGAAAACAAGGCTGTTCTGAACAAACTAGTTTATTCTGAGCGTGATCGGAGATGAAAAAAATTCAAACTGCTCAAAACACGCTGAGATTAATTATTTACTAAGAAACAAGGCTGTTCTGAACAAACTGGTTCATTCTGAGCGTAATCGGAGATGACAAAAATTCAAACTCCTCAAAACACGCTGAGATTAATTCGGTACTAAGAAAACAAGGGTGTTGTGAACAAACTAGTTTATTCTGAGCGTGATCGGAGATGAAAAAAATTCAAACTGCTCAAAACACGCTGAGATTAATTATTTACTAAGAAACAAGGCTGTTCTGAACAAACTGGTTCATTCTGAGCGTGATCGGAGATGAAAAAAATTCAAACTCCTCAAAACACGCTGAGATTAATTATTTACTAAGAAACAAGGCTGTTCTGAACAAACTGGTTCATTCTGAGCGTGATCGGAGATGAAAAAAAATCAAACTCCTCAAAACACGCTGAGATTAATCCTGTATTAAGAAACAAGGCTGTTCTGAACAAACTGGTTCATTCTGAGCGTGATCGGAGATGGAAAAAATTCAAACTGCTCAAAACACGCTGAGATTAATTATTTACTAAGAAATAAGGCTGTTCTGAACAAACTGGTTCATTCTGAGCGTAATCGGAGATTTAAAAAATTCAAACTGCTCAAAACACGCTGAGATTAATCCTGTACTAAGAAACAAGGCTGTTCTGAACAAACTGGTTCATTCTGAGCGTGATCGGAGATGAAAAAAATTCAAACTGCTCAAAACACGCTGAGATTAATTCTGTACTAAGAAATAAGGCTGTTCTGAACAAACTGGTTCATTCTGAGCGTAATCGGAGATCAAACAGCTCAAAACACGCTGAGATTAATTCTGTACTAAGAAATAAGGCTGTTCTGAACAAACTGGTTCATTCTGAGCGTAATCGGAGATGAAAAAAATTCAAACTCCTCAAAACACGCTGAGATTAATTACTTACTAAGAAACAAGGCTGTTCTGAACAAACTGGTTCATTCTGAGCGTAATCGGAGATGAAAAAAATTCAAACTCCTCAAAACACGCTGAGATTAATTACTTACTAAGAAACAAGGCTGTTCTGAACAAACTGGTTCATTCTGAGCGTAATCGGAGACGAAAAAAATTCAAACCCCTCAAAACACGCTGAGATTAATTCCGTACTAAGAAACAAGGCTGTTCTGAACAAACTGTTTCATTCTGAGCGTAATCGGAGATGAAAAAAATTCAAACTGCTGAAAACACGCTGTGATTAATTCTGTACTAAGAAATAAGGCTGTTCTGAACAAACTGGTTCATTCTGAGCGTGATCGGAGATGAAAAAAATTCAAACTGCTGAAAACACGCTGTGATTAATTCTGTACTAAGAAATAAAGCTGTTCTGAACATTCTGAGCGTAATCGGAGATGACAAAAATTCAAACTCCTCAAAACACGCTGAGATTAATTCGGTACTAAGAAAACAAGGCTGTTCTGAACAAACTAGTTTATTCTGAGCGTGATCGGAGATGAAAAAAATTCAAACTGCTCAAAACACGCTGAGATTAATTATTTACTAAGAAACAAGGCTGTTCTGAACAAACTGGTTCATTCTGAGCGTGATCGGAGATGAACAAAATTCAAACTGCTCAAAACACGCTGAGATTAATCCTGTACTAAGAAACAAGGCTGTTCTGAACAAACTGGTTCATTCTGAGCGTAATCGGAGATCAAACAGCTCAAAACACGCTGAGATTAATTCTGTACTAAGAAACAAGGCTGTTCTGAACAAACTAGTTTATTCTGAGCGTGATCGGAGATGAACAAAATTCAAACTGCTCAAAACACGCTGAGATTAATTCTGTACTAAGAAATAAGGCTGTTCTGAACAAACTAGTTTATTCTGAGCGTGATCGGAGATGAAAAAAATTCAAACTGCTCAAAACACGCTGAGATTAATTATTTACTAAGAAACAAGGCTGTTCTGAACAAACTGGTTCATTCTGAGCGTGATCGGAGATGAACAAAATTCAAACTGCTCAAAACACGCTGAGATTAATCCAGTACTAAGAAACAAGGCTGTTCTGAACAAACTGGTTCATACTGAGCGTGATCGGAGATCAAACAGCTCAAAACACGCTGAGATTAATTCTGTACTAAGAAACAAGGCTGTTCTGAACAAACTGTTTCATTCTGAGCGTGATCGGAGATGAACAAAATTCAAACTGCTCAAAACACGCTGAGATTAATTCTGTACTAAGAAATAAGGCTGTTCTGAACAAACTGGTTCATTCTGAGCGTAATCGGAGATTTAAAAAATTCAAACTGCTCAAAACATGCTGAGATTAATTATTTACTAAGAAACAAGGCTGTTCTGAACAAACTGGTTCATTCTGAGCGTAATCAGAGATGAAAAAATTTCAAACTCCTCAAAACACGCTGAGATTAATTATTTACTAAGAAACAAGGCTGTTCTGAACAAACTGGTTCTTTCTGAGCGTAATCGGAGATGAAAAAAATTCAAACTGCTCAAAACACGCTGAGATTAATTCCGTACTAAGAAACAAGGCTGTTCTGAACAAACTGGTTCATTCTGAGCGTAATCGGAGATGAAAAAAATTCAAACTGCTCAAAACACGCTGAGATTAATTATTTACTAAGAAACAAGGCTGTTCTGAACAAACTGGTTCATTCTGAGCGTGATCGGAGATGAAAAAAATTCAAACTCCTCAAAACACGCTGAGATTAATTCCGTACTAAGAAACAAGGCTGTTCTGAACAAACTGGTTCATTCTGAGCGTAATCGGAGATGAAAAAAATTCAAACTGCTGAAAACACGCTGTGATTAATTCTGTACTAAGAAATAAGGCTGTTCTGAACAAACTGGTTCATTCTGAGCGTGATCGGAGATGAAAAAAATTCAAACTGCTGAAAACACGCTGTGATTAATTCTGTACTAAGAAATAAAGCTGTTCTGAACATTCTGAGCGTAATCGGAGATGACAAAAATTCAAACTGCTCAAAACACGCTGAGATTAATTCCGTACTAAGAAACAAGGCTGTTCTGAACAAACTGGTTCATTCTGAGCGTAATCGGAGATGAAAAAAATTCAAACTGCTCAAAACACGCTGAGATTAATTATTTACTAAGAAACAAGGCTGTTCTGAACAAACTGGTTCATTCTGAGCGTGATCGGAGATGAAAAAAATTCAAACTCCTCAAAACACGCTGAGATTAATTATTTACTAAGAAACAAGGCTGTTCTGAACAAACTGGTTCATTCTGAGCGTGATCGGAGATGAAAAAAATTCAAACTCCTCAAAACACGCTGAGATTAATTATTTACTAAGAAACAAGGCTGTTCTGAACAAACTGGTTCATTCTGAGCGTGATTGGAGATGGAAAAAAAAATCTAACTCCTCAAAACACGCTGAGATTAATCCTGTACTAAGAAACAAGGTTGTTCTGAACAAACTGGTTCATTCTGAGCGTAATCGGAGATGAAAAAAATTCAAACTCCTCAAAACACGCTGAGATTAATTACTTACTAAGAAACAAGGCTGTTCTGAACAAACTGGTTCATTCTGAGCGTAATCGGAGATGAAAAAAATTCAAACTGCTGAAAACACGTAGTGATTAATTCTGTACTAAGAAATAAGGCTGTTCTGAACAAACTGGTTCATTCTGAGCGTGATCGGAGATGAAAAAAATTCAAACTGCTGAAAACACGCTGTGATTAATTCTGTACTAAGAAATAAAGCTGTTCTGAACATTCTGAGCGTAATCGGAGATGACAAAAATTCAAACTCCTCAAAACACGCTGAGATTAATTCGGTACTAAGAAAACAAGGCTGTTCTGAACAAACTAGTTTATTCTGAGCGTGATCGGAGATGAAAAAAATTCAAACTGCTCAAAACACGCTGAGATTAATTATTTACTAAGAAACAAGGCTGTTCTGAACAAACTGGTTCATTCTGAGCGTGATCGGAGATGAAAAAAATTCAAACTCCTCAAAACACGCTGAGATTAATTATTTACTAAGAAACAAGGCTGTTCTGAACAAACTAGTTCATTCTGAGCGTGATCGGAGATGAAACAAAATCAAACTCCTCAAAACACGCTGAGATTAATCCTGTATTAAGAAACAAGGCTGTTCTGAACAAACTGGTTCATTCTGAGCGTGATCGGAGATGGAAAAAATTCAAACTGCTCAAAACACGCTGAGATTAATTATTTACTAAGAAACAAGGGTGTTCTGAACAAACTGGTTCATTCTGAGCGTAATCGGAGATGAAAAAATTCAAACTGCTCAAAACACGCTGAGATTAATTCTGTACTAAGAAACAAGGCTGTTCTGAACAAACTGGTTCATTCTGAGCGTGATCGGAGATCAAACAGCTCAAAACACGCTGAGATTAATTCTGTACTAAGAAACAAGGCTGTTCTGAACAAACTGGTTCATTCTGAGCGTAATCGGAGATGAAAAAAATTCAAACTGCTGAAAACACGCTGTGATTAATTCTGTACTAAGAAATAAGGCTGTTCTGAACAAACTGGTTCATTCTGAGCGTGATCGGAGATGAAAAAAATTCAAACTGCTGAAAACACGCTGTGATTAATTCTGTACTAAGAAATAAAGCTGTTCTGAACATTCTGAGCGTAATCGGAGATGACAAAAATTCAAACTCCTCAAAACACGCTGAGATTAATTCGATACTAAGAAAACAAGGCTGTTCTGAACAAACTAGTTTATTCTGAGCGTGATCGGAGATGAAAAAAATTCAAACTGCTCAAAACACGCTGAGATTAATTATTTACTAAGAAACAAGGCTGTTCTGAACAAACTGGTTCATTCTGAGCGTGATCGGAGATGAACAAAATTCAAACTGCTCAAAACACGCTGAGATTAATCCTGTACTAAGAAACAAGGCTGTTCTGAACAAACTAGTTTATTCTGAGCGTGATCGGAGATGAACAAAATTCAAACTGCTCAAAACACGCTGAGATTAATTCTGTACTAAGAAATAAGGCTGTTCTGAACAAACTAGTTTATTCTGAGCGTGATCGGAGATGAAAAAAATTCAAACTGCTCAAAACACGCTGAGATTAATTATTTACTAAGAAACAAGGCTGTTCTGAACAAACTGGTTCATTCTGAGCGTGATCGGAGATGAACAAAATTCAAACTGCTCAAAACACGCTGAGATTAATCCTGTACTAAGAAACAAGGCTGTTCTGAACAAACTGGTTCATTCTGAGCGTGATCGGAGATCAAACAGCTCAAAACACGCTGAGATTAATTCTGTACTAAGAAACAAGGCTGTTCTGAACAAACTAGTTTATTCTGAGCGTGATCGGAGATGAACAAAATTCAAACTGCTCAAAACACGCTGAGATTAATTCTGTACTAAGAAATAAGGCTGTTCTGAACAAACTAGTTTATTCTGAGCGTGATCGGAGATGAAAAAAATTCAAACTGCTCAAAACACGCTGAGATTAATTATTTACTAAGAAACAAGGCTGTTCTGAACAAACTGGTTCATTCTGAGCGTGATCGGAGATGAACAAAATTCAAACTGCTCAAAACACGCTGAGATTAATCCTGTACTAAGAAACAAGGCTGTTCTGAACAAACTGGTTCATTCTGAGCGTGATCGGAGATCAAACAGCTCAAAACACGCTGAGATTAATTCTGTACTAAGAAACAAGGCTGTTCTGAACAAACTGGTTCATTCTGAGCGTAATCGGAGATTTAAAAAATTCAAACTGCTCAAAACACGCTGAGATTAATTCTGTACTAAGAAATAAGGCTGTTCTGAACAAACTGGTTCATTCTGAGCGTAATCGGAGATGGAAAAAATTCAAACTGCTCAAAACACGCTGAGATTAATTCCGTACTAAGAAACAAGGCTGTTCTGAACAAACTGGTTCATTCTGAGCGTAATCGGAGATGAAAAAATTTCAAACCCCTCAAAACACGCTGAGATTAATTATTTACTAAGAAACAAGGCTGTTCTGAACAAACTGGTTCATTCTGAGCGTAATCAGAGATGAAAAAATTTCAAACTGCTCAAAACACGCTGAGATTAATTATTTACTAAGAAACAAGGCTGTTCTGAACAAACTGGTTCATTCTGAGCGTGATTGGAGATGAAAAAAAAAAATCTAACTCCTCAAAACACGCTGAGATTAATCCTGTACTAAGAAACAAGGCTGTTCTGAACAAACTGGTTCATTCTGAGCGTAATCGGAGACGAAAAAAATTCAAACTGCTGAAAACACGCTGTGATTAATTCTGTACTAAGAAATAAGGCTGTTCTGAACAAACTGGTTCATTCTGAGCGTGATCGGAGATGAAAAAAATTCAAACTGCTGAAAACACGCTGTGATTAATTCTGTACTAAGAAATAAAGCTGTTCTGAACATTCTGAGCGTAATCGGAGATGACAAAAATTCAAACTCCTCAAAACACGCTGAGATTAATTCGGTACTAAGAAAACAAGGCTGTTCTGAACAAACTAGTTTATTCTGAGCGTGATCGGAGATGAAAAAAATTCAAACTGCTCAAAACACGCTGAGATTAATTATTTACTAAGAAACAAGGCTGTTCTGAACAAACTGGTTTATTCTGAGCGTGATCGGAGATGAAAAAAATTCAAACTGCTCAAAACACGCTGAGATTAATTATTTACTAAGAAACTAGGCTGTTCTGAACAAACTGGTTCATTCTGAGCGTGATCGGAGATGAAAAAAATTCAAACTCCTCAAAACACGCTGAGATTAATTATTTACTAAGAAACAAGGCTGTTCTGAACAAACTGGTTCATTCTGAGCGTGATTGGAGATGGAAAAAAAAATCTAACTCCTCAAAACACGCTGAGATTAATCCTGTACTAAGAAACAAGGTTGTTCTGAACAAACTGGTTCATTCTGAGCGTAATCGGAGATGAAAAAAATTCAAACTCCTCAAAACACGCTGAGATTAATTACTTACTAAGAAACAAGGCTGTTCTGAACAAACTGGTTCATTCTGAGCGTAATCGGAGACGAAAAAAATTCAAACCCCTCAAAACACGCTGAGATTAATTCCGTACTAAGAAACAAGGCTGTTCTGAACAAACTGGTTCATTCTGAGCGTAATCGGAGATGAAAAAAATTCAAACTGCTGAAAACACACTGTGATTAATTCTGTACTAAGAAATAAGGCTGTTCTGAACAAACTGGTTCATTCTGAGCGTGATCGGAGATGAAAAAAATTCAAACTGCTGAAAACACGCTGTGATTAATTCTGTACTAAGAAATAAAGCTGTTCTGAACATTCTGAGCGTAATCGGAGATGACAAAAATTCAAACTCCTCAAAACACACTGAGATTAATTCGGTACTAAGAAAACAAGGCTGTTCTGAACAAATTAGTTTATTCTGAGCGTGATCGGAGATGAAAAAAATTCAAACTGCTCAAAACACGCTGAGATTAATTATTTACTAAGAAACAAGGCTGTTCTGAACAAACTGGTTCATTCTGAGCGTGATCGGAGATGAAAAAAATTCAAACTCCTCAAAACACGCTGAGATTAATTATTTACTAAGAAACAAGGCTGTTCTGAACAAACTGGTTCATTCTGAGCGTGATCGGAGATGAAAAAAAATCAAACTCCTCAAAACACGCTGAGATTAATCCTGTATTAAGAAACAAGGCTGTTCTGAACAAACTGGTTCATTCTGAGCGTGATCGGAGATGGAAAAAATTCAAACTGCTCAAAACACGCTGAGATTAATTATTTACTAAGAAACAAGGCTGTTCTGAACAAACTGGTTCATTCTGAGCGTAATCGGAGATGAAAAAATTCAAACTGCTCAAAACACGCTGAGATTAATTCTGTACTAAGAAACAAGGCTGTTCTGAACAAACTGGTTCATTCTGAGCGTGATCGGAGATCAAACAGCTCAAAACACGCTGAGATTAATTCCGTACTAAGAAACAAGGCTGTTCTGAACAAACTGGTTCATTCTGAGCGTGATCGGAGATCAAACTGCTCAAAACACGCTGAGATTAATTCCGTACTAAGAAACAAGGCTGTTCTGAACAAACTGGTTCATTCTGAGCGTGATCGGAGATGAACAAAATTCAAACTGCTCAAAACACGCTGAGATTAATTCCGTACTAAGAAACAAGGCTGTTCGAAACAAACTGGTTCATTCTGAGCGTAATCGGAGATGAAAAAAATTCAAACTCCTCAAAACACGCTGAGATTAATTATTTACTAAGAAACAAGGCTGTTCTGAACAAACTGGTTCATTCTGAGCGTAATCGGAGATGAAAAAAATTCAAACTGCTCAAAACACGCTGAGATTAATTATTTACTAAGAAACAAGGCTGTTCTGAACATACTGGTTTATTCTGAGCGTGATCGGAGATGACAAAAATTCAAACTGCTCAAAACACGCTGAGATTAATTATTTACTAAGAAACAAGGCTGTTCTGAACAAACTGGTTCATTCTGAGCGTGATCGGAGATGAAAAAAAATTCAAACTCCTCAAAACACGCTGAGATTAATTCCGTACTAAGAAACAAGGCTGTTCTGAACAAACTGGTTCATTCTGAGCGTAATCGGAGATGAAAAAAATTCAAACTGCTGAAAACACGCTGTGATTAATTCTGTACTAAGAAATAAGGCTGTTCTGAACAAACTGGTTCATTCTGAGCGTGATCGGAGATGAAAAAAATTCAAACTGCTCAAAACACGCTGAGATTAATTATTTACTAAGAAACAAGGCTGTTCTGAACAAACTGGTTTATTCTGAGCGTGATCGGAGATGAAAAAAATTCAAACTCCTCAAAACACGCTGAGATTAATTATTTACTAAGAAACAAGGCTGTTCTGAACAAACTGGTTCATTCTGAGCGTGATCGGAGATGAAAAAAAATTCAAACTCCTCAAAACACGCTGAGATTAATTCCGTACTAAGAAACAAGGCTGTTCTGAACAAACTGGTTCATTCTGAGCGTAATCGGAGATGAAAAAAATTCAAACTGCTGAAAACACGCTGTGATTAATTCTGTACTAAGAAATAAGGCTGTTCTGAACAAACTGGTTCATTCTGAGCGTGATCGGAGATGAAAAAAATTCAAACTGCTGAAAACACGCTGTGATTAATTCTGTACTAAGAAATAAAGCTGTTCTGAACATTCTGAGCGTAATCGGAGATGACAAAAATTCAAACTCCTCAAAACACGCTGAGATTAATTCGGTACTAAGAAAACAAGGCTGTTTTGAACAAACTAGTTTATTCTGAGCGTGATCGGAGATGAAAAAAATTCAAACTGCTCAAAACACGCTGAGATTAATTATTTACTAAGAAACAAGGCTGTTCTGAACAAACTGGTTGATTCTGAGCGTGATCGGAGATGAAAAAAATTCAAACTCCTCAAAACACGCTGAGATTAATTACTTACTAAGAAACAAGGCTGTTCTGAACAAACTGGTTCATTCTGAGCGTAATCGGAAACGAAAAAAATTCAAACCCCTCAAAACACGCTGAGATTAATTCCGTACTAAGAAACAAGGCTGTTCTGAACAAACTGGTTCATTCTGAGCGTAATCGGAGATGAAAAAAATTCAAACTGCTGAAAACACGCTGTGATTAATTCTGTACTAAGAAATAAGGCTGTTCTGAACAAACTGGTTCATTCTGAGCGTGATCGGAGATGAAAAAAATTCAAACTGCTGAAAACACGCTGTGATTAATTCTGTACTAAGAAATAAAGCTGTTCTGAACATTCTGAGCGTAATCGGAGATGACAAAAATTCAAACTCCTCAAAACACGCTGAGATTAATTCGGTACTAAGAAAACAAGGCTGTTTTGAACAAACTAGTTTATTCTGAGCGTGATCGGAGATGAAAAAAATTCAAACTGCTCAAAACACGCTGAGATTAATTATTTACTAAGAAACAAGGCTGTTCTGAACAAACTGGTTTATTCTGAGCGTGATCGGAGATGAACAAAATTCAAACTGCTCAAAACACGCTGAGATTAATTCTGTACTAAGAAATAAGGCTGTTCTGAACAAACTAGTTTATTCTGAGCGTGATCGGAGATGAAAAAAATTCAAACTGCTCAAAACACGCTGAGATTAATTATTTACTAAGAAACAAGGCTGTTCTGAACAAACTGGTTCATTCTGAGCGTGATCGGAGATGAACAAAATTCAAACTGCTCAAAACACGCTGAGATTAATCCTGTACTAAGAAACAAGGCTGTTCTGAACAAACTGGTTCATTCTGAGCGTGATCGGAGATCAAACAGCTCAAAACACGCTGAGATTAATTCTGTACTAAGAAACAAGGCTGTTCTGAACAAACTGGTTCATTCTGAGCGTAATCGGAGATTTAAAAAATTCAAACTGCTCAAAACACGCTGAGATTAATTCTGTACTAAGAAATAAGGCTGTTCTGAACAAACTGGTTCATTCTGAGCGTAATCGGAGATGGAAAAAATTCAAACTGCTCAAAACACGCTGAGATTAATTCCGTACTAAGAAACAAGGCTGTTCTGAACAAACTGGTTCATTCTGAGCGTAATCGGAGATGAAAAAATTTCAAACCCCTCAAAACACGCTGAGATTAATTATTTTCTAAGAAACAAGGCTGTTCTGAACAAACTGGTTCATTCTGAGCGTAATCAGAGATGAAAAAATTTCAAACTCCTCAAAACACGCTGAGATTAATTATTTACTAAGAAACAAGGCTGTTCTGAACAAACTGGTTCTTTCTGAGCGTAATCGGAGATGAAAACAATTCAAACTGCTCAAAACACGCTGAGATTAATTCCGTACTAAGAAACAAGGCTGTTCTGAACAAACTGGTTCATTCTGAGCGTAATCGGAGATGAAAAAAATTCAAACTGCTCAAAACACGCTGAGATTAATTCTGTACTAAGAAATAAGGCTGTTCTGAACAAACTGGTTCATTCTGAGCGTGATCGGAGATGAAAAAAATTCAAACTGCTGAAAACACGCTGTGATTAATTCTGTACTAAGAAATAAAGCTGTTCTGAACATTCTGAGCGTAATCGGAGATGACAAAAATTCAAACTCCTCAAAACACGCTGAGATTAATTCGGTACTAAGAAAACAAGGCTGTTCTGAACAAACTAGTTTATTCTGAGCGTGATCGGAGATGAAAAAAATTCAAACTGCTCAAAACACGCTGAGATTAATTATTTACTAAGAAACAAGGCTGTTCTGAACAAACTGGTTTATTCTGAGCGTGATCGGAGATGAACAAAATTCAAACTGCTCAAAACACGCTGAGATTAATTATTTACTAAGAAACAAGGCTGTTCTGAACAAACTGGTTCATTCTGAGCGTGATCGGAGATGAAAAAAATTCAAACTCCTCAAAACACGCTGAGATTAATTATTTACTAAGAAACAAGGCTGTTCTGAACAAACTGGTTCATTCTGAGCGTGATCGGAGATGAACAAAATTCAAACTGCTCAAAACACGCTGAGATTAATCCTGTACTAAGAAACAAGGCTGTTCTGAACAAACTGGTTCATTCTGAGCGTGATCGGAGATCAAACAGCTCAAAACACGCTGAGATTAATTCTGTACTAAGAAACAAGGCTGTTCTGAACAAACTGGTTCATTCTGAGCGTAATCGGAGATTTAAAAAATTCAAACTGCTCAAAACACGCTGAGATTAATTCTGTACTAAGAAATAAGGCTGTTCTGAACAAACTGGTTCATTCTGAGCGTAATCGGAGATGGAAAAAATTCAAACTGCTCAAAACACGCTGAGATTAATTCCGTACTAAGAAACAAGGCTGTTCTGAACAAACTGGTTCATTCTGAGCGTAATCGGAGATGAAAAAATTTCAAACCCCTCAAAACACGCTGAGATTAATTATTTACTAAGAAACAAGGCTGTTCTGAACAAACTGGTTCATTCTGAGCGTAATCAGAGATGAAAAAATTTCAAACTGCTCAAAACACGCTGAGATTAATTATTTACTAAGAAACAAGGCTGTTCTGAACAAACTGGTTCATTCTGAGCGTGATTGGAGATGAAAAAAAAAAATCTAACTCCTCAAAACACGCTGAGATTAATCCTGTACTAAGAAACAAGGCTGTTCTGAACAAACTGGTTCATTCTGAGCGTAATCGGAGACGAAAAAAATTCAAACTGCTGAAAACACGCTGTGATTAATTCTGTACTAAGAAATAAGGCTGTTCTGAACAAACTGGTTCATTCTGAGCGTGATCGGAGATGAAAAAAATTCAAACTGCTGAAAACACGCTGTGATTAATTCTGTACTAAGAAATAAAGCTGTTCTGAACATTCTGAGCGTAATCGGAGATGACAAAAATTCAAACTCCTCAAAACACGCTGAGATTAATTCGGTACTAAGAAAACAAGGCTGTTCTGAACAAACTAGTTTATTCTGAGCGTGATCGGAGATGAAAAAAATTCAAACTGCTCAAAACACGCTGAGATTAATTATTTACTAAGAAACAAGGCTGTTCTGAACAAACTGGTTTATTCTGAGCGTGATCGGAGATGAAAAAAATTCAAACTGCTCAAAACACGCTGAGATTAATTATTTACTAAGAAACTAGGCTGTTCTGAACAAACTGGTTCATTCTGAGCGTGATCGGAGATGAAAAAAATTCAAACTCCTCAAAACACGCTGAGATTAATTATTTACTAAGAAACAAGGCTGTTCTGAACAAACTGGTTCATTCTGAGCGTGATTGGAGATGGAAAAAAAAATCTAACTCCTCAAAACACGCTGAGATTAATCCTGTACTAAGAAACAAGGTTGTTCTGAACAAACTGGTTCATTCTGAGCGTAATCGGAGATGAAAAAAATTCAAACTCCTCAAAACACGCTGAGATTAATTACTTACTAAGAAACAAGGCTGTTCTGAACAAACTGGTTCATTCTGAGCGTAATCGGAGACGAAAAAAATTCAAACCCCTCAAAACACGCTGAGATTAATTCCGTACTAAGAAACAAGGCTGTTCTGAACAAACTGGTTCATTCTGAGCGTAATCGGAGATGAAAAAAATTCAAACTGCTGAAAACACACTGTGATTAATTCTGTACTAAGAAATAAGGCTGTTCTGAACAAACTGGTTCATTCTGAGCGTGATCGGAGATGAAAAAAATTCAAACTGCTGAAAACACGCTGTGATTAATTCTGTACTAAGAAATAAAGCTGTTCTGAACATTCTGAGCGTAATCGGAGATGACAAAAATTCAAACTCCTCAAAACACACTGAGATTAATTCGGTACTAAGAAAACAAGGCTGTTCTGAACAAACTAGTTTATTCTGAGCGTGATCGGAGATGAAAAAAATTCAAACTGCTCAAAACACGCTGAGATTAATTATTTACTAAGAAACAAGGCTGTTCTGAACAAACTGGTTCATTCTGAGCGTGATCGGAGATGAAAAAAATTCAAACTCCTCAAAACACGCTGAGATTAATTATTTACTAAGAAACAAGGCTGTTCTGAACAAACTGGTTCATTCTGAGCGTGATCGGAGATGAAAAAAAATCAAACTCCTCAAAACACGCTGAGATTAATCCTGTATTAAGAAACAAGGCTGTTCTGAACAAACTGGTTCATTCTGAGCGTGATCGGAGATGGAAAAAATTCAAACTGCTCAAAACACGCTGAGATTAATTATTTACTAAGAAACAAGGCTGTTCTGAACAAACTGGTTCATTCTGAGCGTAATCGGAGATGAAAAAATTCAAACTGCTCAAAACACGCTGAGATTAATTCTGTACTAAGAAACAAGGCTGTTCTGAACAAACTGGTTCATTCTGAGCGTGATCGGAGATCAAACAGCTCAAAACACGCTGAGATTAATTCCGTACTAAGAAACAAGGCTGTTCTGAACAAACTGGTTCATTCTGAGCGTGATCGGAGATCAAACTGCTCAAAACACGCTGAGATTAATTCCGTACTAAGAAACAAGGCTGTTCTGAACAAACTGGTTCATTCTGAGCGTGATCGGAGATGAACAAAATTCAAACTGCTCAAAACACGCTGAGATTAATTCCGTACTAAGAAACAAGGCTGTTCGAAACAAACTGGTTCATTCTGAGCGTAATCGGAGATGAAAAAAATTCAAACTCCTCAAAACACGCTGAGATTAATTATTTACTAAGAAACAAGGCTGTTCTGAACAAACTGGTTCATTCTGAGCGTAATCGGAGATGAAAAAAATTCAAACTGCTCAAAACACGCTGAGATTAATTATTTACTAAGAAACAAGGCTGTTCTGAACATACTGGTTTATTCTGAGCGTGATCGGAGATGACAAAAATTCAAACTGCTCAAAACACGCTGAGATTAATTATTTACTAAGAAACAAGGCTGTTCTGAACAAACTGGTTCATTCTGAGCGTGATCGGAGATGAAAAAAAATTCAAACTCCTCAAAACACGCTGAGATTAATTCCGTACTAAGAAACAAGGCTGTTCTGAACAAACTGGTTCATTCTGAGCGTAATCGGAGATGAAAAAAATTCAAACTGCTGAAAACACGCTGTGATTAATTCTGTACTAAGAAATAAGGCTGTTCTGAACAAACTGGTTCATTCTGAGCGTGATCGGAGATGAAAAAAATTCAAACTGCTCAAAACACGCTGAGATTAATTATTTACTAAGAAACAAGGCTGTTCTGAACAAACTGGTTTATTCTGAGCGTGATCGGAGATGAAAAAAATTCAAACTCCTCAAAACACGCTGAGATTAATTATTTACTAAGAAACAAGGCTGTTCTGAACAAACTGGTTCATTCTGAGCGTGATCGGAGATGAAAAAAAATTCAAACTCCTCAAAACACGCTGAGATTAATTCCGTACTAAGAAACAAGGCTGTTCTGAACAAACTGGTTCATTCTGAGCGTAATCGGAGATGAAAAAAATTCAAACTGCTGAAAACACGCTGTGATTAATTCTGTACTAAGAAATAAGGCTGTTCTGAACAAACTGGTTCATTCTGAGCGTGATCGGAGATGAAAAAAATTCAAACTGCTGAAAACACGCTGTGATTAATTCTGTACTAAGAAATAAAGCTGTTCTGAACATTCTGAGCGTAATCGGAGATGACAAAAATTCAAACTCCTCAAAACACGCTGAGATTAATTCGGTACTAAGAAAACAAGGCTGTTTTGAACAAACTAGTTTATTCTGAGCGTGATCGGAGATGAAAAAAATTCAAACTGCTCAAAACACGCTGAGATTAATTATTTACTAAGAAACAAGGCTGTTCTGAACAAACTGGTTGATTCTGAGCGTGATCGGAGATGAAAAAAATTCAAACTCCTCAAAACACGCTGAGATTAATTACTTACTAAGAAACAAGGCTGTTCTGAACAAACTGGTTCATTCTGAGCGTAATCGGAAACGAAAAAAATTCAAACCCCTCAAAACACGCTGAGATTAATTCCGTACTAAGAAACAAGGCTGTTCTGAACAAACTGGTTCATTCTGAGCGTAATCGGAGATGAAAAAAATTCAAACTGCTGAAAACACGCTGTGATTAATTCTGTACTAAGAAATAAGGCTGTTCTGAACAAACTGGTTCATTCTGAGCGTGATCGGAGATGAAAAAAATTCAAACTGCTGAAAACACGCTGTGATTAATTCTGTACTAAGAAATAAAGCTGTTCTGAACATTCTGAGCGTAATCGGAGATGACAAAAATTCAAACTCCTCAAAACACGCTGAGATTAATTCGGTACTAAGAAAACAAGGCTGTTTTGAACAAACTAGTTTATTCTGAGCGTGATCGGAGATGAAAAAAATTCAAACTGCTCAAAACACGCTGAGATTAATTATTTACTAAGAAACAAGGCTGTTCTGAACAAACTGGTTTATTCTGAGCGTGATCGGAGATGAACAAAATTCAAACTGCTCAAAACACGCTGAGATTAATTCTGTACTAAGAAATAAGGCTGTTCTGAACAAACTAGTTTATTCTGAGCGTGATCGGAGATGAAAAAAATTCAAACTGCTCAAAACACGCTGAGATTAATTATTTACTAAGAAACAAGGCTGTTCTGAACAAACTGGTTCATTCTGAGCGTGATCGGAGATGAACAAAATTCAAACTGCTCAAAACACGCTGAGATTAATCCTGTACTAAGAAACAAGGCTGTTCTGAACAAACTGGTTCATTCTGAGCGTGATCGGAGATCAAACAGCTCAAAACACGCTGAGATTAATTCTGTACTAAGAAACAAGGCTGTTCTGAACAAACTGGTTCATTCTGAGCGTAATCGGAGATTTAAAAAATTCAAACTGCTCAAAACACGCTGAGATTAATTCTGTACTAAGAAATAAGGCTGTTCTGAACAAACTGGTTCATTCTGAGCGTAATCGGAGATGGAAAAAATTCAAACTGCTCAAAACACGCTGAGATTAATTCCGTACTAAGAAACAAGGCTGTTCTGAACAAACTGGTTCATTCTGAGCGTAATCGGAGATGAAAAAATTTCAAACCCCTCAAAACACGCTGAGATTAATTATTTTCTAAGAAACAAGGCTGTTCTGAACAAACTGGTTCATTCTGAGCGTAATCAGAGATGAAAAAATTTCAAACTCCTCAAAACACGCTGAGATTAATTATTTACTAAGAAACAAGGCTGTTCTGAACAAACTGGTTCTTTCTGAGCGTAATCGGAGATGAAAACAATTCAAACTGCTCAAAACACGCTGAGATTAATTCCGTACTAAGAAACAAGGCTGTTCTGAACAAACTGGTTCATTCTGAGCGTAATCGGAGATGAAAAAAATTCAAACTGCTCAAAACACGCTGAGATTAATTCTGTACTAAGAAATAAGGCTGTTCTGAACAAACTGGTTCATTCTGAGCGTGATCGGAGATGAAAAAAATTCAAACTGCTGAAAACACGCTGTGATTAATTCTGTACTAAGAAATAAAGCTGTTCTGAACATTCTGAGCGTAATCGGAGATGACAAAAATTCAAACTCCTCAAAACACGCTGAGATTAATTCGGTACTAAGAAAACAAGGCTGTTCTGAACAAACTAGTTTATTCTGAGCGTGATCGGAGATGAAAAAAATTCAAACTGCTCAAAACACGCTGAGATTAATTATTTACTAAGAAACAAGGCTGTTCTGAACAAACTGGTTTATTCTGAGCGTGATCGGAGATGAACAAAATTCAAACTGCTCAAAACACGCTGAGATTAATTCTGTACTAAGAAATAAGGCTGTTCTGAACAAACTAGTTTATTCTGAGCGTGATCGGAGATGAAAAAAATTCAAACTGCTCAAAACACGCTGAGATTAATTATTTACTAAGAAACAAGTCTGTTCTGAACAAACTGGTTCATTCTGAGCGTGATCGGAGATGAACAAAATTCAAACTGCTCAAAACACGCTGAGATTAATCCTGTACTAAGAAACAAGGCTGTTCTGAACAAACTGGTTCATTCTGAGCGTGATCGGAGATCAAACAGCTCAAAACACGCTGAGATTAATTCTGTACTAAGAAACAAGGCTGTTCTGAACAAACTGGTTCATTCTGAGCGTAATCGGAGATTTAAAAAATTCAAACTGCTCAAAACACGCTGAGATTAATTCTGTACTAAGAAATAAGGCTGTTCTGAACAAACTGGTTCATTCTGAGCGTAATCGGAGATGGAAAAAATTCAAACTGCTCAAAACACGCTGAGATTAATTCCGTACTAAGAAACAAGGCTGTTCTGAACAAACTGGTTCATTCTGAGCGTAATCGGAGATGAAAAAATTTCAAACCCCTCAAAACACGCTGAGATTAATTACTTACTAAGAAACAAGGCTGTTCTGAACAAACTGGTTCATTCTGAGCGTAATCGGAGACGAAAAAAATTCAAACTGCTGAAAACACACTGTGATTAATTCTGTACTAAGAAATAAGGCTGTTCTGAACAAACTGGTTCATTCTGAGCGTGATCGGAGATGAAAAAAATTCAAACTGCTGAAAACACGCTGTGATTAATTCTGTACTAAGAAATAAAGCTGTTCTGAACATTCTGAGCGTAATCGGAGATGACAAAAATTCAAACTCCTCAAAACACGCTGAGATTAATTCGGTACTAAGAAAACAAGGCTGTTCTGAACAAACTAGTTTATTCTGAGCGTGATCGGAGATGAAAAAAATTCAAACTGCTCAAAACACGCTGAGATTAATTATTTACTAAGAAACAAGGCTGTTCTGAACAAACTGGTTCATTCTGAGCGTGATCGGAGATGAAAAAAATTCAAACTCCTCAAAACACGCTGAGATTAATTATTTACTAAGAAACAAGGCTGTTCTGAACAAACTGGTTCATTCTGAGCGTGATCGGAGATGAAAAAAAATCAAACTCCTCAAAACACGCTGAGATTAATCCTGTATTAAGAAACAAGGCTGTTCTGAACAAACTGGTTCATTCTGAGCGTGATCGGAGATGGAAAAAATTCAAACTGCTCAAAACACGCTGAGATTAATTATTTACTAAGAAACAAGGGTGTTCTGAACAAACTGGTTCATTCTGAGCGTAATCGGAGATGAAAAAATTCAAACTGCTCAAAACACGCTGAGATTAATTCTGTACTAAGAAACAAGGCTGTTCTGAACAAACTGGTTCATTCTGAGCGTGATCGGAGATCAAACAGCTCAAAACACGCTGAGATTAATTCTGTACTAAGAAACAAGGCTGTTCTGAACAAACTGGTTCATTCTGAGCGTGATCGGAGATCAAACTGCTCAAAACACGCTGAGATTAATTCCGTACTAAGAAACAAGGCTGTTCTGAACAAACTGGTTCATTCTGAGCGTGATCGGAGATGAACAAAATTCAAACTGCTCAAAACACGCTGAGATTAATTCCGTACTAAGAAACAAGGCTGTTCGAAACAAACTGGTTCATTCTGAGCGTAATCGGAGATGAAAAAAATTCAAACTCCTCAAAACACGCTGAGATTAATTATTTACTAAGAAACAAGGCTGTTCTGAACAAACTGGTTCATTCTGAGCGTAATCGGAGATGAAAAAAATTCAAACTGCTCAAAACACGCTGAGATTAATTATTTACTAAGAAACAAGGCTGTTCTGAACATACTGGTTTATTCTGAGCGTGATCGGAGATGACAAACATTCAAACTGCTCAAAACACGCTGAGATTAATTATTTACTAAGAAACAAGGCTGTTCTGAACAAACTGGTTGATTCTGAGCGTGATCGGAGATGAAAAAAATTCAAACTCCTCAAAACACGCTGAGATTAATTATTTACTAAGAAACAAGGCTGTTCTGAACAAACTGGTTCATTCTGAGCGTGATCGGAGATGAAAAAAAATTCAAACTCCTCAAAACACGCTGAGATTAATTCCGTACTAAGAAACAAGGCTGTTCTGAACAAACTGGTTCATTCTGAGCGTAATCGGAGATGAAAAAAATTCAAACTCCTCAAAACACGCTGAGATTAATTACTTACTAAGAAACAAGGCTGTTCTGAACAAACTGGTTCATTCTGAGCGTAATCGGAAACGAAAAAAATTCAAACCCCTCAAAACACGCTGAGATTAATTCCGTACTAAGAAACAAGGCTGTTCTGAACAAACTGGTTCATTCTGAGCGTAATCGGAGATGAAAAAAATTCAAACTGCTGAAAACACGCTGTGATTAATTCTGTACTAAGAAATAAGGCTGTTCTGAACAAACTGGTTCATTCTGAGCGTGATCGGAGATGAAAAAAATTCAAACTGCTGAAAACACGCTGTGATTAATTCTGTACTAAGAAATAAAGCTGTTCTGAACATTCTGAGCGTAATCGGAGATGACAAAAATTCAAACTCCTCAAAACACGCTGAGATTAATTCGGTACTAAGAAAACAAGGCTGTTTTGAACAAACTAGTTTATTCTGAGCGTGATCGGAGATGAAAAAAATTCAAACTGCTCAAAACACGCTGAGATTAATTATTTACTAAGAAACAAGGCTGTTCTGAACAAACTGGTTTATTCTGAGCCGGATCGGAGATGAACAAAATTCAAACTGCTCAAAACACGCTGAGATTAATTCTGTACTAAGAAATAAGGCTGTTCTGAACAAACTAGTTTATTCTGAGCGTGATCGGAGATGAAAAAAATTCAAACTGCTCAAAACACGCTGAGATTAATTATTTACTAAGAAACAAGGCTGTTCTGAACAAACTGGTTCATTCTGAGCGTGATCGGAGATGAACAAAATTCAAACTGCTCAAAACACGCTGAGATTAATCCTGTACACAAGGCTGTTCTGAACAAACTGGTTCATTCTGAGCGTGATCGGAGATCAAACAGCTCAAAACACGCTGAGATTAATTCTGTACTAAGAAACAAGGCTGTTCTGAACAAACTGGTTCATTCTGAGCGTAATCGGAGATTTAAAAAATTCAAACTGCTCAAAACACGCTGAGATTAATTCTGTACTAAGAAATAAGGCTGTTCTGAACAAACTGGTTCATTCTGAGCGTAATCGGAGATGGAAAAAATTCAAACTGCTCAAAACACGCTGAGATTAATTCCGTACTAAGAAACAAGGCTGTTCTGAACAAACTGGTTCATTCTGAGCGTAATCGGAGATGAAAAAATTTCAAACCCCTCAAAACACGCTGAGATTAATTATTTACTAAGAAACAAGGCTGTTCTGAACAAACTGGTTCATTCTGAGCGTAATCAGAGATGAAAAAATTTCAAACTCCTCAAAACACGCTGAGATTAATTATACGCAGATTCGAATGAAACAAAGGAACATGTTATTTTTTGATTTAATGTCACAGCCTTGAAAACTGTTTTTTATTTTTCGTAAATAAAATTGTGCCGGATGCCGAAAACTGTTAATGGCTATCCTGCCGCACATAATATAGGCCGTACCAATATACCAATAATATACACATAAAACCTTATTCGGGGCACACCTCGCCCGAACCTTTTATTAGGGCACACACTGCGCCTAAAACCATTTGCACACAGGGGCAAATAAAGGGGGTACACCAGACCCAACACATGTCAGCATTAAGTCTGACTAATGTTTGCACACGGGGGCAAACCAAATGGGTACCTCTGACCCGAACCATGTCAGTATTAACTGACGCACACGGGGGCAACAAATATGGGCACACGTGACCCGAACCTGCGGTCACAGCCCAATTAAATTAAAGAACAATAATAGTATTAATAATAGTCACACCTGTAAATTATAGAATGATTTTAACCAATCAAGTAAGCTGTGAGTTTCCACCTTGGCACATACGGTCGGAAATAGCCCCTGTGGTACATCAGAGCGCTATCACAACTTCTTGTAACAATGCATGTCACTAATTTATAAGTTTACTGATAACTTGATTAAGCAAAAGTTTTGCTGAAAAGTAAAACATTGAATTTAATTTTAACCAGACTCTGTATTTTCGGTGTCAATCCCGAGAAAAAACGCCACACGCGTCATTGGAAGAAGCCACACAAGCAATTTGTATAACGGGTGGGAAGTGGTGGGATTTGAAAATTGTTTATAATTGCTGCAAATTATTTCCATGCGTTCACAGACAAGACTATGACGAAAGTGATTTATCCCCCAACTTTCCCGCTTGCTCAAGCGTCCCCAGCAACGCAAGAATTTGAGCCATTGGTTGATTTTCCCTGCACCGCATATTATTGGCTCATTGTCAAAACTGTTTATATAACATAATTTGTAACACATTCACAATTATATTCTTTACCAATACATATACAGTAATATGTTTTCTGCCCGCGAAATTGTTGTGACCTAGATTTGTAAGAATTTACACAGTGCGCCCGCGCACGCACGTGAACCTTCAAGCCCACCTACATGTACATGTATGTTGTCAATGTTTGTCCATAATAAAACAACACGTGCAAATGCATGCAGCTGTGACATGAATACTGCCCTTCCCTGCGTATAAAGCATTTTATCGTTTAGGCGATAAAATGAATTATACGCAGATTCGAATGAAACAAAGGAACATGTTATTTTTTGATTTAATGTCACAGCCTTGAAAACTGTTTTTTATTTTTCGTAAATAAAATTGTGCCGGATGCCGAAAACTGTTAATGGCTATCCTGCCGCACATAATATAGGCCGTACCAATATACCAATAATATACACATAAAACCTTATTCGGGGCACACCTCGCCCGAACCTTTTATTAGGGCACACACTGCGCCTAAAACCATTTGCACACAGGGGCAAATAAAGGGGGTACACCAGACCCAACACATGTCAGCATTAAGTCTGACTAATGTTTGCACACGGGGGCAAACCAAATGGGTACCTCTGACCCGAACCATGTCAGTATTAACTGACGCACACGGGGGCAACAAATATGGGCACACGTGACCCGAACCTGCGGTCACAGCCCAATTAAATTAAAGAACAATAATAGTATTAATAATAGTCACACCTGTAAATTATAGAATGATTTTAACCAATCAAGTAAGCTGTGAGTTTCCACCTTGGCACATACGGTCGGAAATAGCCCCTGTGGTACATCAGAGCGCTATCACAACTTCTTGTAACAATGCATGTCACTAATTTATAAGTTTACTGATAACTTGATTAAGCAAAAGTTTTGCTGAAAAGTAAAACATTGAATTTAATTTTAACCAGACTCTGTATTTTCGGTGTCAATCCCGAGAAAAAACGCCAAACGCGCAACGCGTGTCCCACAGGGAGAAACACCTAAAATGCCACAAAAGAACACGGGCGTGCAAATTGTCACAAAAGAGTTTGGTGCCCAGTGTCGACAAACGCCCGCCATCCTTTTCGACCAAACAAATATTGTGGGTGCGGCAAATAATGAGTGCCTAGTTTAGCGCACTGTGCTTTCACCCAGCGGTTCAAAATTGGGAAACATACCTCTGCAATGCCACTGGAATACGCTGACGCATGCACAATTCATCAACGTCAGTGAGAAACATTTTCTAATTTATGGCAATTCATAATAATTTAAAGGCCAACATCAGAGAAACAATTCTCTAGCCAACTAAAATAAAGTAAAGGATCACGCTGAAGAACATAATATTCTCGAGCCAACAAAACAATAAAGGACTCACACCAGAGGAGTCAACGTCGAGCACTATCCATAGGAAGTAAAAGCTCACACTGGCGAAAATTATTCTCGCGCCAACTAATAAAATGTTATGTCCACCCTGGAGCAAAATTAATATTCTCCAGCCATTTATGTATCAAAGGACTCTCCCAGGAGGATAACACCTCGAGTCCAAAATTCTCGAGCCAGTAAATAATATCCTCGAGCCAGTAATGAGTAAATAATAACTAACACTGCAGGCAAATATTCTCGAGCCAACTATAAAAGAACTGGCAAGGCTCACACTGGAGGAATGGACCTCCAGCCCAATCCATAATAAAGTAGGCCTAAAGGCCCACCCTGGAGAAAATTATTCTCGAGCCAACTAAATAACTACGTAACGGCCCACTCTCTGCAGCAAAACATTCTCAACAAAAGACTCGCACTGAAGGAATGAACCTCGAGCCCTATCAATATAGGCCATCACTGAAGAAAATATTATCGGGCCAACTAAAATTAGTTACGGATTCACATTGGAGAAATTAACTTCGAACCCGATCAATAAAATAAAGGCCCACACTGGACTTAAAAAGTATTGAGCAACATCAATTTGAACCCCCAGTGCATAAGCTTCACGCGAATTTGCGAGAAATAACTGAGGCACATCCCTTTATCTACCGAGGAAGATGGAGAGCATGAAGACACCTGTCAAGTAGGAAAGACTTCCCAAACCAAACTAGCTCACCTCCCCTTTCGAAATTGTTATCCAGGTCTGATTGGACAAATTCCAGTAGTGTCTTCCCATAAATTATACTTTAATAATGGCAGCGTTGAGCCGAGCTCCCTCCCTGGAAACCCAACTCACTCATCTGACAATATGGGCTTGTTACTAACCTTAACTACATCATGTGCATTAATTAAAACAAAGGAGGTATAGAACAACAAAATAAGCAAATGCTTCATAAAGTATTAATTGAATAAATACACCCGAGGACTATGAAGGTGTAAACAATGAAAATCCGCCGATGTGCTTGTAAAGACTCCAATCGGGATAGTAGCCGGATACGCAAACTCGAAACCCATCAGTGGGCAAATTGAGAACGTACGTTGGCCCCATGCTTTCTATCTCATGCCAACATGATGATTGGAGTCATTACAAGCTAACTGCTATCATATTAAAAACACACCAAAACACGACAAGGTGGTATGCAAGGGAAGGTGGCGGGAATTTTAACAAAACTGAATTTCTTAAGCACAACAAACAAAAATGACTGTCTTTGCCATGTGGACAATGGATCCAGATTGGGACGCTGCCCGCCAGCCGTAAAACAAATAACAGACCAATGGAATGTTAATTGTACCACATGGTCAGCAACTTCCGAACGCGAAGCAAAATATGCCCCATGGCAACCCCCAGCTTGTCTAGTAGTAATACATTATTTTAGGCTCAAAGAATTGGCTTAAAATCGATTAATTCAAACAAGGATATTGTCATCGCACATCATCATATACTCCAAGGTACTGTACAGGGTTGACCATCCTCACTCCACAGCAACAGATCATCAGTATGACGCCATGTTACTTGTTCATAGATCATGTAGGGGAGAAATAAAATAAACGAGGTGTTAAAATTGTGTGCTGTTTAATTTCAAAATAAAAATACCTATCTGGCTCACGACAGCAACCAACTTATGATTAAGTATGAGCCACATCATCATTGTCAGCATTAAATCCTGTGTTACAGTAGGAAATGTCCTGGAAATTCGAACAAATTTTACTATAAAAATCAATTGATTCAATTACGGGCTTGTATTGAACCGGGTTGAAGTCGACACTAAATGTAACTAAAATAGTAATTAAACGCATTATCAGTCACAAACTTCAACATCAGATCGATAAACTTGCCGTCTGACTTACTTAAACTTATTTTGAAAATGACCCTATTCCAACAGATCAGCTATCCCAACATGCCCAATGGGATCTTACGAATAATACAGACGTGACCTTTAGTAACATGCATGTATCACAATAAAAGAATATTGTTCTTCCATGTGAAAACTGTATTCCATCAAGGGTAGGCCTTTATGTAGAACTTGGTAATGAAACATAAAATATTTTGTTTATTATGATGGGCTTTATTCACGGGTCGTAGCAAATAATCAACATAATTTGTTTTTGTAAATAATGGGAGTTTTGTAGTTTCAAGCAAAAGTCTCGCTTCCACTGTACCTTGGGTTAAAGCGTATAGAAACAAGCTAACGAAACACAAAGCATTATTTATACTTCTTTCATTTGTTGAAAGACAATATCACACGTAACTTCCCACAAACAGTTAACATCAAAATAAATTGTACTCTAAATGAAGAACATCAAAATCAACCACATAACATATTGTACTTATTGAGTAAAATCTGCCCCATCCAAAATGTTTCATGTGAACCTGCAGGGACGTCAACACACACAAACAAGTACACGCACCCGGCTAAAAATTAGTTTAACGCCCACACGCGTCCATGGGCACACAACCGCCCAAAATTAATAACACACGGGGACCAAAAGCCACCGGGCTGCAGTCCCACCTCAACCGCTCGCAATTTATTGTACCATTCCATTAGGCACTTTGGCCCTGTTGTACTATAAAATAAAAATTACGGACATTCTATTGAAGCCGTTCGGAGTAACAGTCACTCAGTTAAAACTGAGGCTGCCGTCGCTATGCCTGAATTTTTTAACAAACATTTTTTATTTATTTTATTTTTTATAGATATTAGCGTTGTTTCAGATCATTATATACGGTGCAAGTAAAATGCATCAAAGAAACTAAGAAATAGTTTCTCATGAAGGAATACGATTCAGTTCAAAACCATGACTTGCACGAATAGAACTTGCCGAACCAAACAAATAGCTTCTGACAAAAGTAAATCGCCCTTTGCCTAAATTAAGAAACTTAAGCCATTATCCAGTACAGAAAACTTGATTTGTTTTAAAGCTGAAAAGCACAAACTAATTTTCAACCCAAACCGATCCCCTGATTATGCCACTGCATTGTAAATTGGAGCAATGAATATCTAGCTAGGTGTAGAGAATGCAAACATTACGAACTAACAACTAAACACAAGACGGGGCAGAGTTTCAACGAAACCAAAGTCATTGCCCATGAAGTTTGCGAAAATAAACCCCAAGAATATTAATGCGTAAATCAAAACGCACCACTAGAAAATAAAAAGCAGCAAACAGTTAAAATGCCTAATGAGTAACGGCTTGTTATTGTGGAGTACTCGGTTTGAATTCAACCCAACCCACAGTCAAACATAGTTTGCCAGGCTCAGAATAATAGTTTACTCATCAAGTAAAGTAATTAATTAAACCACTCTTTTCCATAAAGAACGCTTGAAAACAACAGCTCTATTTGTGGTGTCTAAAACCAGAATATTAATTCAACTTAGCTCGTTTTTTGGCAGAACTTGTTGTTGGATTCCAGCGAACTGCGAGTTCGTCACCCGTCCCAATGAATTGGTTCACCAAACAGATTTGTTGATGGTCACGGCTTTTATGGTTCTGCCTGTGCCGTCTCTCTTTCACAAACACACCGGGTCGGGTGGCGACGTCTCTGCTCCGACCAGCGGCGACCCAAAATATAGATAGACTACGGTATGTTGTAGGCCCGATAGACAGCACAGCACTCACTCAAGAAAATTGAAAAATTGAAAATTGAAAATTGAAAATTGAAAATTGAAAATTGTTTATAATTGCTGCAAATTATTTCCATGCGTTCACAGACAAGACTATGACGAAAGTGATTTATCCCCCAACTTTCCCGCTTGCTCAAGCGTCCCCAGCAACGCAAGAATTTGAGCCATTGGTTGATTTTCCCTGCACCGCATATTATTGGCTCATTGTCAAAACTGTTTATATAACATAATTTGTAACACATTCACAATTATATTCTTTACCAATACATATACAGTAATATGTTTTCTGCCCGCGAAATTGTTGTGACCTAGATTTGTAAGAATTTACACAGTGCGCCCGCGCACGCACGTGAACCTTCAAGCCCACCTACATGTACATGTATGTTGTCAATGTTTGTCCATAATAAAACAACACGTGCAAATGCATGCAGCTGTGACATGAATACTGCCCTTCCCTGCGTATAAAGCATTTTATCGTTTAGGCGATAAAATGAATTATTTACTAAGAAACAAGGCTGTTCTGAACAAACTGGTTCTTTCTGAGCGTAATCGGAGATGAAAAAAATTCAAACTGCTCAAAACACGCTGAGATTAATTCCGTACTAAGAAACAAGGCTGTTCTGAACAAACTGGTTCATTCTGAGCGTAATCGGAGATGAAAAAAATTCAAACTGCTCAAAACACGCTGAGATTAATTCTGTACTAAGAAATAAGGCTGTTCTGAACAAACTGGTTCATTCTGAGCGTGATCGGAGATGAAAAAAATTCAAACTGCTGAAAACACGCTGTGATTAATTCTGTACTAAGAAATAAAGCTGTTCTGAACATTCTGAGCGTAATCGGAGATGACAAAAATTCAAACTCCTCAAAACACGCTGAGATTAATTCGGTACTAAGAAAACAAGGCTGTTCTGAACAAACTAGTTTATTCTGAGCGTGATCGGAGATGAAAAAAATTCAAACTGCTCAAAACACGCTGAGATTAATTATTTACTAAGAAACAAGGCTGTTCTGAACAAACTGGTTTATTCTGAGCGTGATCGGAGATGAACAAAATTCAAACTGCTCAAAACACGCTGAGATTAATTCTGTACTAAGAAATAAGGCTGTTCTGAACAAACTAGTTTATTCTGAGCGTGATCGGAGATGAAAAAAATTCAAACTGCTCAAAACACGCTGAGATTAATTATTTACTAAGAAACAAGGCTGTTCTGAACAAACTGGTTCATTCTGAGCGTGATCGGAGATGAACAAAATTCAAACTGCTCAAAACACGCTGAGATTAATCCTGTACTAAGAAACAAGGCTGTTCTGAACAAACTGGTTCATTCTGAGCGTGATCGGAGATCAAACAGCTCAAAACACGCTGAGATTAATTCTGTACTAAGAAACAAGGCTGTTCTGAACAAACTGGTTCATTCTGAGCGTAATCGGAGATTTAAAAAATTCAAACTGCTCAAAACACGCTGAGATTAATTCTGTACTAAGAAATAAGGCTGTTCTGAACAAACTGGTTCATTCTGAGCGTAATCGGAGATGGAAAAAATTCAAACTGCTCAAAACACGCTGAGATTAATTCCGTACTAAGAAACAAGGCTGTTCTGAACAAACTGGTTCATTCTGAGCGTAATCGGAGATGAAACAATTTCAAACCCCTCAAAACACGCTGAGATTAATTACTTACTAAGAAACAAGGCTGTTCTGAACAAACTGGTTCATTCTGAGCGTAATCGGAGACGAAAAAAATTCAAACCCCTCAAAACACGCTGAGATTAATTCCGTACTAAGAAACAAGGCTGTTCTGAACAAACTGGTTCATTCTGAGCGTAATCGGAGATGAAAAAAATTCAAACTGCTGAAAACACACTGTGATTAATTCTGTACTAAGAAATAAGGCTGTTCTGAACAAACTGGTTCATTCTGAGCGTGATCGGAGATGAAAAAAATTCAAACTGCTGAAAACACGCTGTGATTAATTCTGTACTAAGAAATAAAGCTGTTCTGAACATTCTGAGCGTAATCGGAGATGACAAAAATTCAAACTCCTCAAAACACGCTGAGATTAATTCGGTACTAAGAAAACAAGGCTGTTCTGAACAAACTAGTTTATTCTGAGCGTGATCGGAGATGAAAAAAATTCAAACTGCTCAAAACACGCTGAGATTAATTATTTACTAAGAAACAAGGCTGTTCTGAACAAACTGGTTCATTCTGAGCGTGATCGGAGATGAAAAAAATTCAAACTCCTCAAAACACGCTGAGATTAATTATTTACTAAGAAACAAGGCTGTTCTGAACAAACTGGTTCATTCTGAGCGTGATCGGAGATGAAAAAAAATCAAACTCCTCAAAACACGCTGAGATTAATCCTGTATTAAGAAACAAGGCTGTTCTGAACAAACTGGTTCATTCTGAGCGTGATCGGAGATGGAAAAAATTCAAACTGCTCAAAACACGCTGAGATTAATTATTTACTAAGAAACAAGGCTGTTCTGAACAAACTGGTTCATTCTGAGCGTAATCGGAGATGAAAAAATTCAAACTGCTCAAAACACGCTGAGATTAATTCTGTACTAAGAAACAAGGCTGTTCTGAACAAACTGGTTCATTCTGAGCGTGATCGGAGATCAAACAGCTCAAAACACGCTGAGATTAATTCTGTACTAAGAAACAAGGCTGTTCTGAACAAACTGGTTCATTCTGAGCGTAATCGGAGATCAAACTGCTCAAAACACGCTGAGATTAATTCCGTACTAAGAAACAAGGCTGTTCTGAACAAACTGGTTCATTCTGAGCGTGATCGGAGATGAACAAAATTCAAACTGCTCAAAACACGCTGAGATTAATTCGGTACTAAGAAAACAAGGCTGTTCTGAACAAACTAGTTTATTCTGAGCGTGATCGGAGATGAAAAAAATTCAAACTGCTCAAAACACGCTGAGATTAATTATTTACTAAGAAACAAGGCTGTTCTGAACAAACTGGTTTATTCTGAGCGTGATCGGAGATGAACAAAATTCAAACTGCTCAAAACACGCTGAGATTAATTCTGTACTAAGAAATAAGGCTGTTCTGAACAAACTAGTTTATTCTGAGCGTGATCGGAGATGAAAAAAATTCAAACTGCTCAAAACACGCTGAGATTAATTATTTACTAAGAAACAAGGCTGTTCTGAACAAACTGGTTCATTCTGAGCGTGATCGGAGATGAACAAAATTCAAACTGCTCAAAACACGCTGAGATTAATCCTGTACTAAGAAACAAGGCTGTTCTGAACAAACTGGTTCATTCTGAGCGTGATCGGAGATCAAACAGCTCAAAACACGCTGAGATTAATTCTGTACTAAGAAACAAGGCTGTTCTGAACAAACTGGTTCATTCTGAGCGTAATCGGAGATTAAAAAAATTCAAACTGCTCAAAACACGCTGAGATTAATTCTGTACTAAGAAATAAGGCTGTTCTGAACAAACTGGTTCATTCTGAGCGTAATCGGAGATGGAAAAAATTCAAACTGCTCAAAACACGCTGAGATTAATTCCGTACTAAGAAACAAGGCTGTTCTGAACAAACTGGTTCATTCTGAGCGTAATCGGAGATGAAAAAATTTCAAACCCCTCAAAACACGCTGAGATTAATTATTTACTAAGAAACAAGGCTGTTCTGAACAAACTGGTTCATTCTGAGCGTAATCAGAGATGAAAAAATTTCAAACTCCTCAAAACACGCTGAGATTAATTATTTACTAAGAAACAAGGCTGTTCTGAACAAACTGGTTCTTTCTGAGCGTAATCGGAGATGAAAAAAATTCAAACTGCTCAAAACACGCTGAGATTAATTCCGTACTAAGAAACAAGGCTGTTCTGAACAAACTGGTTCATTCTGAGCGTAATCGGAGATGAAAAAAATTCAAACTGCTCAAAACACGCTGAGATTAATCCTGTATTAAGAAACAAGGCTGTTCTGAACAAACTGGTTCATTCTGAGCGTGATCGGAGATGGAAAAAATTCAAACTGCTCAAAACACGCTGAGATTAATTATTTACTAAGAAACAAGGCTGTTCTGAACAAACTGGTTCATTCTGAGCGTAATCGGAGATGAAAAAATTCAAACTGCTCAAAACACGCTGAGATTAATTCTGTACTAAGAAACAAGGCTGTTCTGAACAAACTGGTTCATTCTGAGCGTGATCGGAGATCAAACAGCTCAAAACACGCTGAGATTAATTCTGTACTAAGAAACAAGGCTGTTCTGAACAAACTGGTTCATTCTGAGCGTAATCGGAGATCAAACTGCTCAAAACACGCTGAGATTAATTCCGTACTAAGAAACAAGGCTGTTCTGAACAAACTGGTTCATTCTGAGCGTGATCGGAGATGAACAAAATTCAAACTGCTCAAAACACGCTGAGATTAATTCGGTACTAAGAAAACAAGGCTGTTCTGAACAAACTAGTTTATTCTGAGCGTGATCGGAGATGCAAAAAATTCAAACTGCTCAAAACACGCTGAGATTAATTATTTACTAAGAAACAAGGCTGTTCTGAACAAACTGGTTTATTCTGAGCGTGATCGGAGATGAACAAAATTCAAACTGCTCAAAACACGCTGAGATTAATTCTGTACTAAGAAATAAGGCTGTTCTGAACAAACTAGTTTATTCTGAGCGTGATCGGAGATGAAAAAAATTCAAACTGCTCAAAACACGCTGAGATTAATTATTTACTAAGAAACAAGGCTGTTCTGAACAAACTGGTTCATTCTGAGCGTGATCGGAGATGAACAAAATTCAAACTGCTCAAAACACGCTGAGATTAATCCTGTACTAAGAAACAAGGCTGTTCTGAACAAACTGGTTCATTCTGAGCGTGATCGGAGATCAAACAGCTCAAAACACGCTGAGATTAATTCTGTACTAAGAAACAAGGCTGTTCTGAACAAACTGGTTCATTCTGAGCGTAATCGGAGATTTAAAAAATTCAAACTGCTCAAAACACGCTGAGATTAATTCTGTACTAAGAAATAAGGCTGTTCTGAACAAACTGGTTCATTCTGAGCGTAATCGGAGATGGAAAAAATTCAAACTGCTCAAAACACGCTGAGATTAATTCCGTACTAAGAAACAAGGCTGTTCTGAACAAACTGGTTCATTCTGAGCGTAATCGGAGATGAAAAAATTTCAAACCCCTCAAAACACGCTGAGATTAATTATTTACTAAGAAACAAGGCTGTTCTGAACAAACTGGTTCATTCTGAGCGTAATCAGAGATGAAAAAATTTCAAACTCCTCAAAACACGCTGAGATTAATTATTTACTAAGAAACAAGGCTGTTCTGAACAAACTGGTTCTTTCTGAGCGTAATCGGAGATGAAAAAAATTCAAACTGCTCAAAACACGCTGAGATTAATTCCGTACTAAGAAACAAGGCTGTTCTGAACAAACTGGTTCATTCTGAGCGTAATCGGAGATGAAAAAAATTCAAACTGCTCAAAACACGCTGAGATTAATTATTTACTAAGAAACAAGGCTGTTCTGAACAAACTGGTTTATTCTGAGCGTGATCGGAGATGAAAAAAATTCAAACTGCTCAAAACACGCTGAGATTAATTATTTACTAAGAAACAAGGCTGTTCTGAACAAACTGGTTCATTCTGAGCGTGATCGGAGATGAAAAAAATTCAAACTCCTCAAAACACGCTGAGATTAATTATTTACTAAGAAACAAGGCTGTTCTGAACAAACTGGTTCATTCTGAGCGTGATTGGAGATGAAAAAAAAAAATCTAACTCCTCAAAACACGCTGAGATTAATCCTGTACTAAGAAACAAGGTTGTTCTGAACAAACTGGTTCATTCTGAGCGTAATCGGAGATGAAAAAAATTCAAACTCCTCAAAACACGCTGAGATTAATTACTTACTAAGAAACAAGGCTGTTCTGAACAAACTGGTTCATTCTGAGCGTAATCGGAGACGAAAAAAATTCAAACCCCTCAAAACACGCTGAGATTAATTCCGTACTAAGAAACAAGGCTGTTCTGAACAAACTGGTTCATTCTGAGCGTAATCGGAGATGAAAAAAATTCAAACTGCTGAAAACACGCTGTGATTAATTCTGTACTAAGAAATAAGGCTGTTCTGAACAAACTGGTTCATTCTGAGCGTGATCGGAGATGAAAAAAATTCAAACTGCTGAAAACACGCTGTGATTAATTCTGTACTAAGAAATAAAGCTGTTCTGAACATTCTGAGCGTAATCGGAGATGACAAAAAATCAAACTCCTCAAAACACGCTGAGATTAATCCTGTATTAAGAAACAAGGCTGTTCTGAACAAACTGGTTCATTCTGAGCGTGATCGGAGATGGAAAAAATTCAAACTGCTCAAAACACGCTGAGATTAATTATTTACTAAGAAACAAGGCTGTTCTGAACAAACTGGTTCATTCTGAGCGTAATCGGAGATGAACAAATTCAAACTGCTCAAAACACGCTGAGATTAATTCTGTACTAAGAAACAAGGCTGTTCTGAACAAACTGGTTCATTCTGAGCGTGATCGGAGATCAAACAGCTCAAAACACGCTGAGATTAATTCTGTACTAAGAAACAAGGCTGTTCTGAACAAACTGGTTCATTCTGAGCGTAATCGGAGATCAAACTGCTCAAAACACGCTGAGATTAATTCCGTACTAAGAAACAAGGCTGTTCTGAACAAACTGGTTCATTCTGAGCGTGATCGGAGATGAACAAAATTCAAACTGCTCAAAACACGCTGAGATTAATTCCGTACTAAGAAACAAGGCTGTTCGAAACAAACTGGTTCATTCTGAGCGTAATCGGAGATGAAAAAAATTCAAACTCCTCAAAACACGCTGAGATTAATTATTTACTAAGAAACAAGGCTGTTCTGAACAAACTGGTTCATTCTGAGCGTAATCGGAGATGAAAAAAATTCAAACTGCTCAAAACACGCTGAGATTAATTATTTACTAAGAAACAAGGCTGTTCTGAACATACTGGTTTATTCTGAGCGTGATCGGAGATGACAAAAATTCAAACTGCTCAAAACACGCTGAGATTAATTATTTACTAAGAAACAAGGCTGTTCTGAACAAACTGGTTGATTCTGAGCGTGATCGGAGATGAAAAAAATTCAAACTCCTCAAAACACGCTGAGATTAATTATTTACTAAGAAACAAGGCTGTTCTGAACAAACTGGTTTATTCTGAGCGTGATCGGAGATGAAAAAAATTCAAACTGCTCAAAACACGCTGAGATTAATTATTTACTAAGAAACAAGGCTGTTCTGAACAAACTGGTTCATTCTGAGCGTGATCGGAGATGAAAAAAATTCAAACTCCTCAAAACACGCTGAGATTAATTATTTACTAAGAAACAAGGCTGTTCTGAACAAACTGGTTCATTCTGAGCGTGATTGGAGATGAAAAAAAAAAATCTAACTCCTCAAAACACGCTGAGATTAATCCTGTACTAAGAAACAAGGTTGTTCTGAACAAACTGGTTCATTCTGAGCGTAATCGGAGATGAAAAAAATTCAAACTCCTCAAAACACGCTGAGATTAATTACTTACTAAGAAACAAGGCTGTTCTGAACAAACTGGTTCATTCTGAGCGTAATCGGAGACGAAAAAAATTCAAACCCCTCAAAACACGCTGAGATTAATTCCGTACTAAGAAACAAGGCTGTTCTGAACAAACTGGTTCATTCTGAGCGTAATCGGAGATGAAAAAAATTCAAACTGCTGAAAACACGCTGTGATTAATTCTGTACTAAGAAATAAGGCTGTTCTGAACAAACTGGTTCATTCTGAGCGTGATCGGAGATGAAAAAAATTCAAACTGCTGAAAACACGCTGTGATTAATTCTGTACTAAGAAATAAAGCTGTTCTGAACATTCTGGGCGTAATCGGAGATGACAAAAAATCAAACTCCTCAAAACACGCTGAGATTAATCCTGTATTAAGAAACAAGGCTGTTCTGAACAAACTGGTTCATTCTGAGCGTGATCGGAGATGGAAAAAATTCAAACTGCTCAAAACACGCTGAGATTAATTATTTACTAAGAAACAAGGCTGTTCTGAACAAACTGGTTCATTCTGAGCGTAATCGGAGATGAAAAAATTCAAACTGCTCAAAACACGCTGAGATTAATTCTGTACTAAGAAACAAGGCTGTTCTGAACAAACTGGTTCATTCTGAGCGTGATCGGAGATCAAACAGCTCAAAACACGCTGAGATTAATTCTGTACTAAGAAACAAGGCTGTTCTGAACAAACTGGTTCATTCTGAGCGTAATCGGAGATTTAAAAAATTCAAACTGCTCAAAACACGCTGAGATTAATTCTGTACTAAGAAATAAGGCTGTTCTGAACAAACTGGTTCATTCTGAGCGTAATCGGAGATGGAAAAAATTCAAACTGCTCAAAACACGCTGAGATTAATTCCGTACTAAGAAACAAGGCTGTTCTGAACAAACTGGTTCATTCTGAGCGTAATCGGAGATGAAAAAATTTCAAACCCCTCAAAACACGCTGAGATTAATTATTTACTAAGAAACAAGGCTGTTCTGAACAAACTGGTTCATTCTGAGCGTAATCGGAGATGAAAAAAATTCAAACTGCTCAAAACACGCTGAGATTAATTATTTACTAAGAAACAAGGCTGTTCTGAACATACTGGTTTATTCTGAGCGTGATCGGAGATGACAAAAATTCAAACTGCTCAAAACACGCTGAGATTAATTATTTACTAAGAAACAAGGCTGTTCTGAACAAACTGGTTGATTCTGAGTGTGATCGGAGATGAAAAAAATTCAAACTCCTCAAAACACGCTGAGATTAATTCCGTACTAAGAAACAAGGCTGTTCTGAACAAACTGGTTCATTCTGAGCGTTATCGGAGATGAAAAAAATTCAAACTCCTCAAAACACGCTGAGATTAATTACTTACTAAGAAACAAGGCTGTTCTGAACAAACTGGTTCATTCTGAGCGTAATCGGAAACGAAAAAAATTCAAACCCCTCAAAACACGCTGAGATTAATTCCGTACTAAGAAACAAGGCTGTTCTGAACAAACTGGTTCATTCTGAGCGTAATCGGAGATGAAAAAAATTCAAACTGCTGAAAACACGCTGTGATTAATTCTGTACTAAGAAATAAGGCTGTTCTGAACAAACTGGTTCATTCTGAGCGTGATCGGAGATGAAAAAAATTCAAACTGCTGAAAACACGCTGTGATTAATTCTGTACTAAGAAATAAAGCTGTTCTGAACATTCTGAGCGTAATAGGAGATGACAAAAATTCAAACTCCTCAAAACACGCTGAGATTAATTCGGTACTAAGAAAACAAGGCTGTTTTGAACAAACTAGTTTATTCTGAGCGTGATCGGAGATGAAAAAAATTCAAACTGCTCAAAACACGCTGAGATTAATTATTTACTAAGAAACAAGGCTGTTCTGAACAAACTGGTTTATTCTGAGCGTGATCGGAGATGAACAAAATTCAAACTGCTCAAAACACGCTGAGATTAATTCTGTACTAAGAAATAAGGCTGTTCTGAACAAACTAGTTTATTCTGAGCGTGATCGGAGATGAAAAAAATTCAAACTGCTCAAAACACGCTGAGATTAATTATTTACTAAGAAACAAGGCTGTTCTGAACAAACTGGTTCATTCTGAGCGTGATCGGAGATGAACAAAATTCAAACTGCTCAAAACACGCTGAGATTAATCCTGTACTAAGAAACAAGGCTGTTCTGAACAAACTGGTTCATTCTGAGCGTGATCGGAGATCAAACAGCTCAAAACACGCTGAGATTAATTCTGTACTAAGAAACAAGGCTGTTCTGAACAAACTGGTTCATTCTGAGCGTAATCGGAGATTTAAAAAATTCAAACTGCTCAAAACACGCTGAGATTAATTCTGTACTAAGAAATAAGGCTGTTCTGAACAAACTGGTTCATTCTGAGCGTAATCGGAGATGGAAAAAATTCAAACTGCTCAAAACACGCTGAGATTAATTCCGTACTAAGAAACAAGGCTGTTCTGAACAAACTGGTTCATTCTGAGCGTAATCGGAGATGAAAAAATTTCAAACCCCTCAAAACACGCTGAGATTAATTATTTACTAAGAAACAAGGCTGTTCTGAACAAACTGGTTCATTCTGAGCGTAATCAGAGATGAAAAAATTTCAAACTCCTCAAAACACGCTGAGATTAATTATTTACTAAGAAACAAGGCTGTTCTGAACAAACTGGTTCTTTCTGAGCGTAATCGGAGATGAAAAAAATTCAAACTGCTCAAAACACGCTGAGATTAATTCCGTACTAAGAAACAAGGCTGTTCTGAACAAACTGGTTCATTCTGAGCGTAATCGGAGATGAAAAAAATTCAAACTGCTCAAAACACGCTGAGATTAATTCTGTACTAAGAAATAAGGCTGTTCTGAACAAACTGGTTCATTCTGAGCGTGATCGGAGATGAAAAAAATTCAAACTGCTGAAAACACGCTGTGATTAATTCTGTACTAAGAAATAAAGCTGTTCTGAACATTCTGAGCGTAATCGGAGATGACAAAAATTCAAACTCCTCAAAACACGCTGAGATTAATTCGGTACTAAGAAAACAAGGCTGTTCTGAACAAACTAGTTTATTCTGAGCGTGATCGGAGATGAAAAAAATTCAAACTGCTCAAAACACGCTGAGATTAATTATTTACTAAGAAACAAGGCTGTTCTGAACAAACTGGTTTATTCTGAGCGTGATCGGAGATGAACAAAATTCAAACTGCTCAAAACACGCTGAGATTAATTCTGTACTAAGAAATAAGGCTGTTCTGAACAAACTAGTTTATTCTGAGCGTGATCGGAGATGAAAAAAATTCAAACTGCTCAAAACACGCTGAGATTAATTATTTACTAAGAAACAAGGCTGTTCTGAACAAACTGGTTCATTCTGAGCGTGATCGGAGATGAACAAAATTCAAACTGCTCAAAACACGCTGAGATTAATCCTGTACTAAGAAACAAGGCTGTTCTGAACAAACTGGTTCATTCTGAGCGTGATCGGAGATCAAACAGCTCAAAACACGCTGAGATTAATTCTGTACTAAGAAACAAGGCTGTTCTGAACAAACTGGTTCATTCTGAGCGTAATCGGAGATTTAAAAAATTCAAACTGCTCAAAACACGCTGAGATTAATTCTGTACTAAGAAATAAGGCTGTTCTGAACAAACTGGTTCATTCTGAGCGTAATCGGAGATGGAAAAAATTCAAACTGCTCAAAACACGCTGAGATTAATTCCGTACTAAGAAACAAGGCTGTTCTGAACAAACTGGTTCATTCTGAGCGTAATCGGAGATGAAAAAATTTCAAACCCCTCAAAACACGCTGAGATTAATTATTTACTAAGAAACAAGGCTGTTCTGAACAAACTGGTTCATTCTGAGCGTAATCAGAGATGAAAAAATTTCAAACTCCTCAAAACACGCTGAGATTAATTATTTACTAAGAAACAAGGCTGTTCTGAACAAACTGGTTCTTTCTGAGCGTAATCGGAGATGAAAAAAATTCAAACTGCTCAAAACACGCTGAGATTAATTCCGTACTAAGAAACAAGGCTGTTCTGAACAAACTGGTTCATTCTGAGCGTAATCGGAGATGAAAAAAATTCAAACTGCTCAAAACACGCTGAGATTAATTATTTACTAAGAAACAAGGCTGTTCTGAACAAACTGGTTTATTCTGAGCGTGATCGGAGATGAAAAAAATTCAAACTGCTCAAAACACGCTGAGATTAATTATTTACTAAGAAACAAGGCTGTTCTGAACAAACTGGTTCATTCTGAGCGTGATCGGAGATGAAAAAAATTCAAACTCCTCAAAACACGCTGAGATTAATTATTTACTAAGAAACAAGGCTGTTCTGAACAAACTGGTTCATTCTGAGCGTGATTGGAGATGAAAAAAAAAAATCTAACTCCTCAAAACACGCTGAGATTAATCCTGTACTAAGAAACAAGGTTGTTCTGAACAAACTGGTTCATTCTGAGCGTAATCGGAGATGAAAAAAATTCAAACTCCTCAAAACACGCTGAGATTAATTACTTACTAAGAAACAAGGCTGTTCTGAACAAACTGGTTCATTCTGAGCGTAATCGGAGACGAAAAAAATTCAAACCCCTCAAAACACGCTGAGATTAATTCCGTACTAAGAAACAAGGCTGTTCTGAACAAACTGGTTCATTCTGAGCGTAATCGGAGATGAAAAAAATTCAAACTGCTGAAAACACGCTGTGATTAATTCTGTACTAAGAAATAAGGCTGTTCTGAACAAACTGGTTCATTCTGAGCGTGATCGGAGATGAAAAAAATTCAAACTGCTGAAAACACGCTGTGATTAATTCTGTACTAAGAAATAAAGCTGTTCTGAACATTCTGAGCGTAATCGGAGATGACAAAAATTCAAACTCCTCAAAACACGCTGAGATTAATTCGGTACTAAGAAAACAAGGCTGTTCTGAACAAACTAGTTTATTCTGAGCGTGATCGGAGATGAAAAAAATTCAAACTGCTCAAATCACGCTGAGATTAATTATTTACTAAGAAACAAGGCTGTTCTGAACAAACTGGTTTATTCTGAGCGTGATCGGAGATGAAAAAAATTCAAACTGCTCAAAACACGCTGAGATTAATTATTTACTAAGAAACAAGGCTGTTCTGAACAAACTGGTTCATTCTGAGCGTGATCGGAGATGAACAAAATTCAAACTGCTCAAAACACGCTGAGATTAATCCAGTACTAAGAAACAAGGCTGTTCTGAACAAACTGGTTCATACTGAGCGTGATCGGAGATCAAACAGCTCAAAACACGCTGAGATTAATTCTGTACTAAGAAACAAGGCTGTTCTGAACAAACTGGTTCATTCTGAGCGTAATCGGAGATCAAACTGCTCAAAACACGCTGAGATTAATTCCGTACTAAGAAACAAGGCTGTTCTGAACAAACTGGTTCATTCTGAGCGTGATCGGAGATGAACAAAATTCAAACTGCTCAAAACACGCTGAGATTAATTCCGTACTAAGAAACAAGGCTGTTCGAAACAAACTGGTTCATTCTGAGCGTAATCGGAGATGAAAAAAATTCAAACTCCTCAAAACACGCTGAGATTAATTATTTACTAAGAAACAAGGCTGTTCTGAACAAACTGGTTCATTCTGAGCGTAATCGGAGATGAAAAAAATTCAAACTGCTCAAAACACGCTGAGATTAATTATTTACTAAGAAACAAGGCTGTTCTGAACATACTGGTTTATTCTGAGCGTGATCGGAGATGACAAAAATTCAAACTGCTCAAAACACGCTGAGATTAATTATTTACTAAGAAACAAGGCTGTTCTGAACAAACTGGTTGATTCTGAGCGTGATCGGAGATGAAAAAAATTCAAACTCCTCAAAACACGCTGAGATTAATTATTTACTAAGAAACAAGGCTGTTCTGAACAAACTGGTTTATTCTGAGCGTGATCGGAGATGAAAAAAATTCAAACTGCTCAAAACACGCTGAGATTAATTATTTACTAAGAAACAAGGCTGTTCTGAACAAACTGGTTCATTCTGAGCGTGATCGGAGATGAAAAAAATTCAAACTCCTCAAAACACGCTGAGATTAATTATTTACTAAGAAACAAGGCTGTTCTGAACAAACTGGTTCATTCTGAGCGTGATTGGAGATGAAAAAAAAAAATCTAACTCCTCAAAACACGCTGAGATTAATCCTGTACTAAGAAACAAGGTTGTTCTGAACAAACTGGTTCATTCTGAGCGTAATCGGAGATGAAAAAAATTCAAACTCCTCAAAACACGCTGAGATTAATTACTTACTAAGAAACAAGGCTGTTCTGAACAAACTGGTTCATTCTGAGCGTAATCGGAGACGAAAAAAATTCAAACCCCTCAAAACACGCTGAGATTAATTCCGTACTAAGAAACAAGGCTGTTCTGAACAAACTGGTTCATTCTGAGCGTAATCGGAGATGAAAAAAATTCAAACTGCTGAAAACACGCTGTGATTAATTCTGTACTAAGAAATAAGGCTGTTCTGAACAAACTGGTTCATTCTGAGCGTGATCGGAGATGAAAAAAATTCAAACTGCTGAAAACACGCTGTGATTAATTCTGTACTAAGAAATAAAGCTGTTCTGAACATTCTGGGCGTAATCGGAGATGACAAAAAATCAAACTCCTCAAAACACGCTGAGATTAATCCTGTATTAAGAAACAAGGCTGTTCTGAACAAACTGGTTCATTCTGAGCGTGATCGGAGATGGAAAAAATTCAAACTGCTCAAAACACGCTGAGATTAATTATTTACTAAGAAACAAGGCTGTTCTGAACAAACTGGTTCATTCTGAGCGTAATCGGAGATGAAAAAATTCAAACTGCTCAAAACACGCTGAGATTAATTCTGTACTAAGAAACAAGGCTGTTCTGAACAAACTGGTTCATTCTGAGCGTGATCGGAGATCAAACAGCTCAAAACACGCTGAGATTAATTCTGTACTAAGAAACAAGGCTGTTCTGAACAAACTGGTTCATTCTGAGCGTAATCGGAGATTTAAAAAATTCAAACTGCTCAAAACACGCTGAGATTAATTCTGTACTAAGAAATAAGGCTGTTCTGAACAAACTGGTTCATTCTGAGCGTAATCGGAGATGGAAAAAATTCAAACTGCTCAAAACACGCTGAGATTAATTCCGTACTAAGAAACAAGGCTGTTCTGAACAAACTGGTTCATTCTGAGCGTAATCGGAGATGAAAAAATTTCAAACCCCTCAAAACACGCTGAGATTAATTATTTACTAAGAAACAAGGCTGTTCTGAACAAACTGGTTCATTCTGAGCGTAATCGGAGATGAAAAAAATTCAAACTGCTCAAAACACGCTGAGATTAATTATTTACTAAGAAACAAGGCTGTTCTGAACATACTGGTTTATTCTGAGCGTGATCGGAGATGACAAAAATTCAAACTGCTCAAAACACGCTGAGATTAATTATTTACTAAGAAACAAGGCTGTTCTGAACAAACTGGTTGATTCTGAGTGTGATCGGAGATGAAAAAAATTCAAACTCCTCAAAACACGCTGAGATTAATTATTTACTAAGAAACAAGGCTGTTCTGAACAAACTGGTTCATTCTGAGCGTGATCGGAGATGAAAAAAAATTCAAACTCCTCAAAACACGCTGAGATTAATTCCGTACTAAGAAACAAGGCTGTTCTGAACAAACTGGTTCATTCTGAGCGTTATCGGAGATGAAAAAAATTCAAACTCCTCAAAACACGCTGAGATTAATTACTTACTAAGAAACAAGGCTGTTCTGAACAAACTGGTTCATTCTGAGCGTAATCGGAAACGAAAAAAATTCAAACCCCTCAAAACACGCTGAGATTAATTCCGTACTAAGAAACAAGGCTGTTCTGAACAAACTGGTTCATTCTGAGCGTAATCGGAGATGAAAAAAATTCAAACTGCTGAAAACACGCTGTGATTAATTCTGTACTAAGAAATAAGGCTGTTCTGAACAAACTGGTTCATTCTGAGCGTGATCGGAGATGAAAAAAATTCAAACTGCTGAAAACACGCTGTGATTAATTCTGTACTAAGAAATAAAGCTGTTCTGAACATTCTGAGCGTAATAGGAGATGACAAAAATTCAAACTCCTCAAAACACGCTGAGATTAATTCGGTACTAAGAAAACAAGGCTGTTTTGAACAAACTAGTTTATTCTGAGCGTGATCGGAGATGAAAAAAATTCAAACTGCTCAAAACACGCTGAGATTAATTATTTACTAAGAAACAAGGCTGTTCTGAACAAACTGGTTTATTCTGAGCGTGATCGGAGATGAACAAAATTCAAACTGCTCAAAACACGCTGAGATTAATTCTGTACTAAGAAATAAGGCTGTTCTGAACAAACTAGTTTATTCTGAGCGTGATCGGAGATGAAAAAAATTCAAACTGCTCAAAACACGCTGAGATTAATTATTTACTAAGAAACAAGGCTGTTCTGAACAAACTGGTTCATTCTGAGCGTGATCGGAGATGAACAAAATTCAAACTGCTCAAAACACGCTGAGATTAATCCTGTACTAAGAAACAAGGCTGTTCTGAACAAACTGGTTCATTCTGAGCGTGATCGGAGATCAAACAGCTCAAAACACGCTGAGATTAATTCTGTACTAAGAAACAAGGCTGTTCTGAACAAACTGGTTCATTCTGAGCGTAATCGGAGATTTAAAAAATTCAAACTGCTCAAAACACGCTGAGATTAATTCTGTACTAAGAAATAAGGCTGTTCTGAACAAACTGGTTCATTCTGAGCGTAATCGGAGATGGAAAAAATTCAAACTGCTCAAAACACGCTGAGATTAATTCCGTACTAAGAAACAAGGCTGTTCTGAACAAACTGGTTCATTCTGAGCGTAATCGGAGATGAAAAAATTTCAAACCCCTCAAAACACGCTGAGATTAATTATTTACTAAGAAACAAGGCTGTTCTGAACAAACTGGTTCATTCTGAGCGTAATCAGAGATGAAAAAATTTCAAACTCCTCAAAACACGCTGAGATTAATTATTTACTAAGAAACAAGGCTGTTCTGAACAAACTGGTTCTTTCTGAGCGTAATCGGAGATGAAAAAAATTCAAACTGCTCAAAACACGCTGAGATTAATTCCGTACTAAGAAACAAGGCTGTTCTGAACAAACTGGTTCATTCTGAGCGTAATCGGAGATGAAAAAAATTCAAACTGCTCAAAACACGCTGAGATTAATTCTGTACTAAGAAATAAGGCTGTTCTGAACAAACTGGTTCATTCTGAGCGTGATCGGAGATGAAAAAAATTCAAACTGCTGAAAACACGCTGTGATTAATTCTGTACTAAGAAATAAAGCTGTTCTGAACATTCTGAGCGTAATCGGAGATGACAAAAATTCAAACTCCTCAAAACACGCTGAGATTAATTCGGTACTAAGAAAACAAGGCTGTTCTGAACAAACTAGTTTATTCTGAGCGTGATCGGAGATGAAAAAAATTCAAACTGCTCAAAACACGCTGAGATTAATTATTTACTAAGAAACAAGGCTGTTCTGAACAAACTGGTTTATTCTGAGCGTGATCGGAGATGAACAAAATTCAAACTGCTCAAAACACGCTGAGATTAATTCTGTACTAAGAAATAAGGCTGTTCTGAACAAACTAGTTTATTCTGAGCGTGATCGGAGATGAAAAAAATTCAAACTGCTCAAAACACGCTGAGATTAATTATTTACTAAGAAACAAGGCTGTTCTGAACAAACTGGTTCATTCTGAGCGTGATCGGAGATGAACAAAATTCAAACTGCTCAAAACACGCTGAGATTAATCCTGTACTAAGAAACAAGGCTGTTCTGAACAAACTGGTTCATTCTGAGCGTGATCGGAGATCAAACAGCTCAAAACACGCTGAGATTAATTCTGTACTAAGAAACAAGGCTGTTCTGAACAAACTGGTTCATTCTGAGCGTAATCGGAGATTTAAAAAATTCAAACTGCTCAAAACACGCTGAGATTAATTCTGTACTAAGAAATAAGGCTGTTCTGAACAAACTGGTTCATTCTGAGCGTAATCGGAGATGGAAAAAATTCAAACTGCTCAAAACACGCTGAGATTAATTCCGTACTAAGAAACAAGGCTGTTCTGAACAAACTGGTTCATTCTGAGCGTAATCGGAGATGAAAAAATTTCAAACCCCTCAAAACACGCTGAGATTAATTATTTACTAAGAAACAAGGCTGTTCTGAACAAACTGGTTCATTCTGAGCGTAATCAGAGATGAAAAAATTTCAAACTCCTCAAAACACGCTGAGATTAATTATTTACTAAGAAACAAGGCTGTTCTGAACAAACTGGTTCTTTCTGAGCGTAATCGGAGATGAAAAAAATTCAAACTGCTCAAAACACGCTGAGATTAATTCCGTACTAAGAAACAAGGCTGTTCTGAACAAACTGGTTCATTCTGAGCGTAATCGGAGATGAAAAAAATTCAAACTGCTCAAAACACGCTGAGATTAATTATTTACTAAGAAACAAGGCTGTTCTGAACAAACTGGTTTATTCTGAGCGTGATCGGAGATGAAAAAAATTCAAACTGCTCAAAACACGCTGAGATTAATTATTTACTAAGAAACAAGGCTGTTCTGAACAAACTGGTTCATTCTGAGCGTGATCGGAGATGAAAAAAATTCAAACTCCTCAAAACACGCTGAGATTAATTATTTACTAAGAAACAAGGCTGTTCTGAACAAACTGGTTCATTCTGAGCGTGATTGGAGATGAAAAAAAAAAATCTAACTCCTCAAAACACGCTGAGATTAATCCTGTACTAAGAAACAAGGTTGTTCTGAACAAACTGGTTCATTCTGAGCGTAATCGGAGATGAAAAAAATTCAAACTCCTCAAAACACGCTGAGATTAATTACTTACTAAGAAACAAGGCTGTTCTGAACAAACTGGTTCATTCTGAGCGTAATCGGAGACGAAAAAAATTCAAACCCCTCAAAACACGCTGAGATTAATTCCGTACTAAGAAACAAGGCTGTTCTGAACAAACTGGTTCATTCTGAGCGTAATCGGAGATGAAAAAAATTCAAACTGCTGAAAACACGCTGTGATTAATTCTGTACTAAGAAATAAGGCTGTTCTGAACAAACTGGTTCATTCTGAGCGTGATCGGAGATGAAAAAAATTCAAACTGCTGAAAACACGCTGTGATTAATTCTGTACTAAGAAATAAAGCTGTTCTGAACATTCTGAGCGTAATCGGAGATGACAAAAATTCAAACTCCTCAAAACACGCTGAGATTAATTCGGTACTAAGAAAACAAGGCTGTTCTGAACAAACTAGTTTATTCTGAGCGTGATCGGAGATGAAAAAAATTCAAACTGCTCAAATCACGCTGAGATTAATTATTTACTAAGAAACAAGGCTGTTCTGAACAAACTGGTTTATTCTGAGCGTGATCGGAGATGAAAAAAATTCAAACTGCTCAAAACACGCTGAGATTAATTATTTACTAAGAAACAAGGCTGTTCTGAACAAACTGGTTCATTCTGAGCGTGATCGGAGATGAAAAAAATTCAAACTCCTCAAAACACGCTGAGATTAATTATTTACTAAGAAACAAGGCTGTTCTGAACAAACTGGTTCATTCTGAGCGTGATTGGAGATGGAAAAAAAAATCTAACTCCTCAAAACACGCTGAGATTAATCCTGTACTAAGAAACAAGGTTGTTCTGAACAAACTGGTTCATTCTGAGCGTAATCGGAGATGAAAAAAATTCAAACTGCTCAAAACACGCTGAGATTAATTACTTACTAAGAAACAAGGCTGTTCTGAACAAACTGGTTCATTCTGAGCGTAATCGGAGACGAAAAAAATTCAAACCCCTCAAAACACGCTGAGATTAATTCCGTACTAAGAAACAAGGCTGTTCTGAACAAACTGGTTCATTCTGAGCGTAATCGGAGATGAAAAAAATTCAAACTGCTGAAAACACGCTGTGATTAATTCTGTACTAAGAAATAAGGCTGTTCTGAACAAACTGGTTCATTCTGAGCGTGATCGGAGATGAAAAAAATTCAAACTGCTGAAAACACGCTGTGATTAATTCTGTACTAAGAAATAAAGCTGTTCTGAACATTCTGAGCGTAATCGGAGATGACAAAAAATCAAACTCCTCAAAACACGCTGAGATTAATTCGGTACTAAGAAAACAAGGCTGTTCTGAACAAACTAGTTTATTCTGAGCGTGATCGGAGATGAAAAAAATTCAAACTGCTCAAAACACGCTGAGATTAATTATTTACTAAGAAACAAGGCTGTTCTGAACAAACTGGTTCATTCTGAGCGTGATCGGAGATGAACAAAAATCAAACTCCTCAAAACACGCTGAGATTAATCCTGTATTAAGAAACAAGGCTGTTCTGAACAAACTGGTTCATTCTGAGCGTGATCGGAAATGGAAAAAATTCAAACTGCTCAAAACACGCTGAGATTAATTATTTACTAAGAAACAAGGCTGTTCTGAACAAACTGGTTCATTCTGAGCGTAATCGGAGATGAAAAAATTCAAACTGCTCAAAACACGCTGAGATTAATTCTGTACTAAGAAACAAGGCTGTTCTGAACAAACTGGTTCATTCTGAGCGTGATCGGAGATCAAACAGCTCAAAACACGCTGAGATTAATTCTGTACTAAGAAACAAGGCTGTTCTGAACAAACTGGTTCATTCTGAGCGTGATCGGAGATGAAAAAAAATCAAACTCCTCAAAACACGCTGAGATTAATCCTGTATTAAGAAACAAGGCTGTTCTGAACAAACTGGTTCATTCTGAGCGTGATCGGAGATGGAAAAAATTCAAACTGCTCAAAACACGCTGAGATTAATTATTTACTAAGAAACAAGGCTGTTCTGAACAAACTGGTTCATTCTGAGCGTAATCGGAGATGAAAAAATTCAAACTGCTCAAAACACGCTGAGATTAATTCTGTACTAAGAAACAAGGCTGTTCTGAACAAACTGGTTCATTCTGAGCGTGATCGGAGATCAAACAGCTCAAAACACGCTGAGATTAATTCTGTACTAAGAAACAAGGCTGTTCTGAACAAACTGGTTCATTCTGAGCGTGATCGGAGATCAAACTGCTCAAAACACGCTGAGATTAATTCCGTACTAAGAAACAAGGCTGTTCTGAACAAACTGGTTCATTCTGAGCGTGATCGGAGATGAACAAAATTCAAACTGCTCAAAACACGCTGAGATTAATTCTGGACGTACTAAGAAATAAGGCTGTTCTGAACAAACTGGTTCATTCTGAGCGTAATCGGAGATGAAAAAAAATTCAAACTGCTCAAAACACGCTGAGATTAATTCCGTACTAAGAAACAAGGCTGTTCGAAACAAACTGGTTCATTCTGAGCGTAATCGGAGATGAAAAAAAATTCAAACTCCTCAAAACACGCTGAGATTAATTATTTACTAAGAAACAAGGCTGTTCTGAACAAACTGGTTCATTCTGAGCGTAATCGGAGATGAAAAAAATTCAAACTGCTCAAAACACGCTGAGATTAATTATTTACTAAGAAACAAGGCTGTTCTGAACAAACTGGTTCATTCTGAGCGTGATCGGAGATGAAAAAAATTCAAACTCCTCAAAACACGCTGAGATTAATTATTTACTAAGAAACAAGGCTGTTCTGAACAAACTGGTTCATTCTGAGCGTGATTGGAGATGAAAAAAAAAAATCTAACTCCTCAAAACACGCTGAGATTAATCCTGTACTAAGAAACAAGGTTGTTCTGAACAAACTGGTTCATTCTGAGCGTAATCGGAGACGAAAAAAATTCAAACCCCTCAAAACACGCTGAGATTAATTCCGTACTAAGAAACAAGGCTGTTCTGAACAAACTGGTTCATTCTGAGCGTAATCGGAGATGAAAAAAATTCAAACTGCTGAAAACACGCTGTGATTAATTCTGTACTAAGAAATAAGGCTGTTCTGAACAAACTGGTTCATTCTGAGCGTGATCGGAGATGAAAAAAATTCAAACTGCTGAAAACACGCTGTGATTAATTCTGTACTAAGAAATAAAGCTGTTCTGAACATTCTGAGCGTAATCGGAGATGACAAAAATTCAAACTCCTCAAAACACGCTGAGATTAATTCGGTACTAAGAAAACAAGGCTGTTCTGAACAAACTAGTTTATTCTGAGCGTGATCGGAGATGAAAAAAATTCAAACTGCTCAAATCACGCTGAGATTAATTATTTACTAAGAAACAAGGCTGTTCTGAACAAACTGGTTTATTCTGAGCGTGATCGGAGATGAAAAAAATTCAAACTGCTCAAAACACGCTGAGATTAATTATTTACTAAGAAACAAGGCTGTTCTGAACAAACTGGTTCATTCTGAGCGTGATCGGAGATGAAAAAAATTCAAACTCCTCAAAACACGCTGAGATTAATTATTTACTAAGAAACAAGGCTGTTCTGAACAAACTGGTTCATTCTGAGCGTGATTGGAGATGGAAAAAAAAATCTAACTCCTCAAAACACGCTGAGATTAATCCTGTACTAAGAAACAAGGTTGTTCTGAACAAACTGGTTCATTCTGAGCGTAATCGGAGATGAAAAAAATTCAAACTGCTCAAAACACGCTGAGATTAATTACTTACTAAGAAACAAGGCTGTTCTGAACAAACTGGTTCATTCTGAGCGTAATCGGAGACGAAAAAAATTCAAACCCCTCAAAACACGCTGAGATTAATTCCGTACTAAGAAACAAGGCTGTTCTGAACAAACTGGTTCATTCTGAGCGTAATCGGAGATGAAAAAAATTCAAACTGCTGAAAACACGCTGTGATTAATTCTGTACTAAGAAATAAGGCTGTTCTGAACAAACTGGTTCATTCTGAGCGTGATCGGAGATGAAAAAAATTCAAACTGCTGAAAACACGCTGTGATTAATTCTGTACTAAGAAATAAAGCTGTTCTGAACATTCTGAGCGTAATCGGAGATGACAAAAATTCAAACTGCTCAAAACACGCTGAGATTAATTACTTACTAAGAAACAAGGCTGTTCTGAACAAACTGGTTCATTCTGAGCGTGATCGGAGATGAAAAAAAATCAAACTCCTCAAAACACGCTGAGATTAATCCTGTATTAAGAAACAAGGCTGTTCTGAACAAACTGGTTCATTCTGAGCGTGATCGGAAATGGAAAAAATTCAAACTGCTCAAAACACGCTGAGATTAATTATTTACTAAGAAACAAGGCTGTTCTGAACAAACTGGTTCATTCTGAGCGTAATCGGAGATGAAAAAATTCAAACTGCTCAAAACACGCTGAGATTAATTCTGTACTAAGAAACAAGGCTGTTCTGAACAAACTGGTTCATTCTGAGCGTGATCGGAGATCAAACAGCTCAAAACACGCTGAGATTAATTCTGTACTAAGAAACAAGGCTGTTCTGAACAAACTGGTTCATTCTGAGCGTGATCGGAGATGAAAAAAAATCAAACTCCTCAAAACACGCTGAGATTAATCCTGTATTAAGAAACAAGGCTGTTCTGAACAAACTGGTTCATTCTGAGCGTGATCGGAGATGGAAAAAATTCAAACTGCTCAAAACACGCTGAGATTAATTATTTACTAAGAAACAAGGCTGTTCTGAACAAACTGGTTCATTCTGAGCGTAATCGGAGATGAAAAAATTCAAACTGCTCAAAACACGCTGAGATTAATTCTGTACTAAGAAACAAGGCTGTTCTGAACAAACTGGTTCATTCTGAGCGTGATCGGAGATCAAACAGCTCAAAACACGCTGAGATTAATTCTGTACTAAGAAACAAGGCTGTTCTGAACAAACTGGTTCATTGTGAGCGTGATCGGAGATCAAACTGCTCAAAACACGCTGAGATTAATTCCGTACTAAGAAACAAGGCTGTTCTGAACAAACTGGTTCATTCTGAGCGTGATCGGAGATGAACAAAATTCAAACTGCTCAAAACACGCTGAGATTAATTCTGGACGTACTAAGAAATAAGGCTGTTCTGAACAAACTGGTTCATTCTGAGCGTAATCGGAGATGAAAAAAAATTCAAACTGCTCAAAACACGCTGAGATTAATTCCGTACTAAGAAACAAGGCTGTTCGAAACAAACTGGTTCATTCTGAGCGTAATCGGAGATGAAAAAAAATTCAAACTCCTCAAAACACGCTGAGATTAATTATTTACTAAGAAACAAGGCTGTTCTGAACAAACTGGTTCATTCTGAGCGTAATCGGAGATGAAAAAAATTCAAACTGCTCAAAACACGCTGAGATTAATTATTTACTAAGAAACAAGGCTGTTCTGAACAAACTGGTTCATTCTGAGCGTGATCGGAGATGAAAAAAATTCAAACTCCTCAAAACACGCTGAGATTAATTATTTACTAAGAAACAAGGCTGTTCTGAACAAACTGGTTCATTCTGAGCGTGATTGGAGATGAAAAAAAAAAATCTAACTCCTCAAAACACGCTGAGATTAATCCTGTACTAAGAAACAAGGTTGTTCTGAACAAACTGGTTCATTCTGAGCGTAATCGGAGATGAAAAAAATTCAAACTCCTCAAAACACGCTGAGATTAATTACTTACTAAGAAACAAGGCTGTTCTGAACAAACTGGTTCATTCTGAGCGTAATCGGAGACGAAAAAAATTCAAACCCCTCAAAACACGCTGAGATTAATTCCGTACTAAGAAACAAGGCTGTTCTGAACAAACTGGTTCATTCTGAGCGTAATCGGAGATGAAAAAAATTCAAACTGCTGAAAACACGCTGTGATTAATTCTGTACTAAGAAATAAGGCTGTTCTGAACAAACTGGTTCATTCTGAGCGTGATCGGAGATGAAAAAAATTCAAACTGCTGAAAACACGCTGTGATTAATTCTGTACTAAGAAATAAAGCTGTTCTGAACATTCTGAGCGTAATCGGAGATGACAAAAATTCAAACTCCTCAAAACACGCTGAGATTAATTCGGTACTAAGAAAACAAGGCTGTTCTGAACAAACTAGTTTATTCTGAGCGTGATCGGAGATGAAAAAAATTCAAACTGCTCAAATCACGCTGAGATTAATTATTTACTAAGAAACAAGGCTGTTCTGAACAAACTGGTTTATTCTGAGCGTGATCGGAGATGAAAAAAATTCAAACTGCTCAAAACACGCTGAGATTAATTATTTACTAAGAAACAAGGCTGTTCTGAACAAACTGGTTCATTCTGAGCGTGATCGGAGATGAAAAAAATTCAAACTCCTCAAAACACGCTGAGATTAATCCTGTACTAAGAAACAAGGTTGTTCTGAACAAACTGGTTCATTCTGAGCGTAATCGGAGATGAAAAAAATTCAAACTGCTCAAAACACGCTGAGATTAATTACTTACTAAGAAACAAGGCTGTTCTGAACAAACTGGTTCATTCTGAGCGTAATCGGAGACGAAAAAAATTCAAACCCCTCAAAACACGCTGAGATTAATTCCGTACTAAGAAACAAGGCTGTTCTGAACAAACTGGTTCATTCTGAGCGTAATCGGAGATGAAAAAAATTCAAACTGCTGAAAACACGCTGTGATTAATTCTGTACTAAGAAATAAGGCTGTTCTGAACAAACTGGTTCATTCTGAGCGTGATCGGAGATGAAAAAAATTCAAACTGCTGAAAACACGCTGTGATTAATTCTGTACTAAGAAATAAAGCTGTTCTGAACATTCTGAGCGTAATCGGAGATGACAAAAAATCAAACTCCTCAAAACACGCTGAGATTAATTCGGTACTAAGAAAACAAGGCTGTTCTGAACAAACTAGTTTATTCTGAGCGTGATCGGAGATGAAAAAAATTCAAACTGCTCAAAACACGCTGAGATTAATTATTTACTAAGAAACAAGGCTGTTCTGAACAAACTGGTTCATTCTGAGCGTGATCGGAGATGAAAAAAAATCAAACTCCTCAAAACACGCTGAGATTAATCCTGTATTAAGAAACAAGGCTGTTCTGAACAAACTGGTTCATTCTGAGCGTGATCGGAAATGGAAAAAATTCAAACTGCTCAAAACACGCTGAGATTAATTATTTACTAAGAAACAAGGCTGTTCTGAACAAACTGGTTCATTCTGAGCGTAATCGGAGATGAAAAAATTCAAACTGCTCAAAACACGCTGAGATTAATTCTGTACTAAGAAACAAGGCTGTTCTGAACAAACTGGTTCATTCTGAGCGTGATCGGAGATCAAACAGCTCAAAACACGCTGAGATTAATTCTGTACTAAGAAACAAGGCTGTTCTGAACAAACTGGTTCATTCTGAGCGTGATCGGAGATGAAAAAAAATCAAACTCCTCAAAACACGCTGAGATTAATCCTGTATTAAGAAACAAGGCTGTTCTGAACAAACTGGTTCATTCTGAGCGTGATCGGAGATGGAAAAAATTCAAACTGCTCAAAACACGCTGAGATTAATTATTTACTAAGAAACAAGGCTGTTCTGAACAAACTGGTTCATTCTGAGCGTAATCGGAGATGAAAAAATTCAAACTGCTCAAAACACGCTGAGATTAATTCTGTACTAAGAAACAAGGCTGTTCTGAACAAACTGGTTCATTCTGAGCGTGATCGGAGATCAAACAGCTCAAAACACGCTGAGATTAATTCTGTACTAAGAAACAAGGCTGTTCTGAACAAACTGGTTCATTCTGAGCGTGATCGGAGATCAAACTGCTCAAAACACGCTGAGATTAATTCCGTACTAAGAAACAAGGCTGTTCTGAACAAACTGGTTCATTCTGAGCGTGATCGGAGATGAACAAAATTCAAACTGCTCAAAACACGCTGAGATTAATTCTGGACGTACTAAGAAATAAGGCTGTTCTGAACAAACTGGTTCATTCTGAGCGTAATCGGAGATGAAAAAAAATTCAAACTGCTCAAAACACGCTGAGATTAATTCCGTACTAAGAAACAAGGCTGTTCGAAACAAACTGGTTCATTCTGAGCGTAATCGGAGATGAAAAAAAATTCAAACTCCTCAAAACACGCTGAGATTAATTATTTACTAAGAAACAAGGCTGTTCTGAACAAACTGGTTCATTCTGAGCGTAATCGGAGATGAAAAAAATTCAAACTGCTCAAAACACGCTGAGATTAATTATTTACTAAGAAACAAGGCTGTTCTGAACATACTGGTTTATTCTGAGCGTGATCGGAGATGACAAAAATTCAAACTGCTCAAAACACGCTGAGATTAATTATTTACTAAGAAACAAGGCTGTTCTGAACAAACTGGTTGATTCTGAGCGTGATCGGAGATGAAAAAAATTCAAACTCCTCAAAACACGCTGAGATTAATTATTTACTAAGAAACAAGGCTGTTCTGAACAAACTGGTTCATTCTGAGCGTGATCGGAGATGAAAAAAATTCAAACTCCTCAAAACACGCTGAGATTAATTATTTACTAAGAAACAAGGCTGTTCTGAACAAACTGGTTCATTCTGAGCGTAATCGGAGATGAAAAAAATTCAAACTGCTCAAAACACGCTGAGATTAATTATTTACTAAGAAACAAGGCTGTTCTGAACATACTGGTTTATTCTGAGCGTGATCGGAGATGACAAAAATTCAAACTGCTCAAAACACGCTGAGATTAATTATTTACTAAGAAACAAGGCTGTTCTGAACAAACTGGTTGATTCTGAGCGTGATCGGAGATGAAAAAAATTCAAACTCCTCAAAACACGCTGAGATTAATTATTTACTAAGAAACAAGGCTGTTCTGAACAAACTGGTTCATTCTGAGCGTGATCGGAGATGAAAAAAAATTCAAACTCCTCAAAACACGCTGAGATTAATTCCGTACTAAGAAACAAGGCTGTTCTGAACAAACTGGTTCATTCTGAGCGTTATCGGAGATGAAAAAAATTCAAACTCCTCAAAACACGCTGAGATTAATTACTTACTAAGAAACAAGGCTGTTCTGAACAAACTGGTTCATTCTGAGCGTAATCGGAAACGAAAAAAATTCAAACCCCTCAAAACACGCTGAGATTAATTCCGTACTAAGAAACAAGGCTGTTCTGAACAAACTGGTTCATTCTGAGCGTAATCGGAGATGAAAAAAATTCAAACTGCTGAAAACACGCTGTGATTAATTCTGTACTAAGAAATAAGGCTGTTCTGAACAAACTGGTTCATTCTGAGCGTGATCGGAGATGAAAAAAATTCAAACTGCTGAAAACACGCTGTGATTAATTCTGTACTAAGAAATAAAGCTGTTCTGAACATTCTGAGCGTAATAGGAGATGACAAAAATTCAAACTCCTCAAAACACGCTGAGATTAATTCGGTACTAAGAAAACAAGGCTGTTTTGAACAAACTAGTTTATTCTGAGCGTGATCGGAGATGAAAAAAATTCAAACTGCTCAAAACACGCTGAGATTAATTATTTACTAAGAAACAAGGCTGTTCTGAACAAACTGGTTTATTCTGAGCGTGATCGGAGATGAACAAAATTCAAACTGCTCAAAACACGCTGAGATTAATTCTGTACTAAGAAATAAGGCTGTTCTGAACAAACTAGTTTATTCTGAGCGTGATCGGAGATGAAAAAAATTCAAACTGCTCAAAACACGCTGAGATTAATTATTTACTAAGAAACAAGGCTGTTCTGAACAAACTGGTTCATTCTGAGCGTGATCGGAGATGAACAAAATTCAAACTGCTCAAAACACGCTGAGATTAATCCTGTACTAAGAAACAAGGCTGTTCTGAACAAACTGGTTCATTCTGAGCGTGATCGGAGATCAAACAGCTCAAAACACGCTGAGATTAATTCTGTACTAAGAAACAAGGCTGTTCTGAACAAACTGGTTCATTCTGAGCGTAATCGGAGATTTAAAAAATTCAAACTGCTCAAAACACGCTGAGATTAATTCTGTACTAAGAAATAAGGCTGTTCTGAACAAACTGGTTCATTCTGAGCGTAATCGGAGATGGAAAAAATTCAAACTGCTCAAAACACGCTGAGATTAATTCCGTACTAAGAAACAAGGCTGTTCTGAACAAACTGGTTCATTCTGAGCGTAATCGGAGATGAAAAAATTTCAAACCCCTCAAAACACGCTGAGATTAATTATTTACTAAGAAACAAGGCTGTTCTGAACAAACTGGTTCATTCTGAGCGTAATCAGAGATGAAAAAATTTCAAACTCCTCAAAACACGCTGAGATTAATTATTTACTAAGAAACAAGGCTGTTCTGAACAAACTGGTTCTTTCTGAGCGTAATCGGAGATGAAAAAAATTCAAACTGCTCAAAACACGCTGAGATTAATTCCGTACTAAGAAACAAGGCTGTTCTGAACAAACTGGTTCATTCTGAGCGTAATCGGAGATGAAAAAAATTCAAACTGCTCAAAACACGCTGAGATTAATTCTGTACTAAGAAATAAGGCTGTTCTGAACAAACTGGTTCATTCTGAGCGTGATCGGAGATGAAAAAAATTCAAACTGCTGAAAACACGCTGTGATTAATTCTGTACTAAGAAATAAAGCTGTTCTGAACATTCTGAGCGTAATCGGAGATGACAAAAATTCAAACTCCTCAAAACACGCTGAGATTAATTCGGTACTAAGAAAACAAGGCTGTTCTGAACAAACTAGTTTATTCTGAGCGTGATCGGAGATGAAAAAAATTCAAACTGCTCAAAACACGCTGAGATTAATTATTTACTAAGAAACAAGGCTGTTCTGAACAAACTGGTTTATTCTGAGCGTGATCGGAGATGAACAAAATTCAAACTGCTCAAAACACGCTGAGATTAATTCTGTACTAAGAAATAAGGCTGTTCTGAACAAACTAGTTTATTCTGAGCGTGATCGGAGATGAAAAAAATTCAAACTGCTCAAAACACGCTGAGATTAATTATTTACTAAGAAACAAGGCTGTTCTGAACAAACTGGTTCATTCTGAGCGTGATCGGAGATGAACAAAATTCAAACTGCTCAAAACACGCTGAGATTAATCCTGTACTAAGAAACAAGGCTGTTCTGAACAAACTGGTTCATTCTGAGCGTGATCGGAGATCAAACAGCTCAAAACACGCTGAGATTAATTCTGTACTAAGAAACAAGGCTGTTCTGAACAAACTGGTTCATTCTGAGCGTAATCGGAGATTTAAAAAATTCAAACTGCTCAAAACACGCTGAGATTAATTCTGTACTAAGAAATAAGGCTGTTCTGAACAAACTGGTTCATTCTGAGCGTAATCGGAGATGGAAAAAATTCAAACTCCTCAAAACACGCTGAGATTAATTCCGTACTAAGAAACAAGGCTGTTCTGAACAAACTGGTTCATTCTGAGCGTAATCGGAGATGGAAAAAATTCAAACTGCTCAAAACACGCTGAGATTAATTCCGTACTAAGAAACAAGGCTGTTCTGAACAAACTGGTTCATTCTGAGCGTAATCGGAGATGAAAAAATTTCAAACCCCTCAAAACACGCTGAGATTAATTATTTACTAAGAAACAAGGCTGTTCTGAACAAACTGGTTCATTCTGAGCGTAATCAGAGATGAAAAAATTTCAAACTCCTCAAAACACGCTGAGATTAATTATTTACTAAGAAACAAGGCTGTTCTGAACAAACTGGTTCTTTCTGAGCGTAATCGGAGATGAAAAAAATTCAAACTGCTCAAAACACGCTGAGATTAATTCCGTACTAAGAAACAAGGCTGTTCTGAACAAACTGGTTCATTCTGAGCGTAATCGGAGATGAAAAAAATTCAAACTGCTCAAAACACGCTGAGATTAATTATTTACTAAGAAACAAGGCTGTTCTGAACAAACTGGTTTATTCTGAGCGTGATCGGAGATGAAAAAAATTCAAACTGCTCAAAACACGCTGAGATTAATTATTTACTAAGAAACAAGGCTGTTCTGAACAAACTGGTTCATTCTGAGCGTGATCGGAGATGAAAAAAATTCAAACTCCTCAAAACACGCTGAGATTAATTATTTACTAAGAAACAAGGCTGTTCTGAACAAACTGGTTCATTCTGAGCGTGATTGGAGATGAAAAAAAAAAATCTAACTCCTCAAAACACGCTGAGATTAATCCTGTACTAAGAAACAAGGTTGTTCTGAACAAACTGGTTCATTCTGAGCGTAATCGGAGATGAAAAAAATTCAAACTCCTCAAAACACGCTGAGATTAATTACTTACTAAGAAACAAGGCTGTTCTGAACAAACTGGTTCATTCTGAGCGTAATCGGAGACGAAACAAATTCAAACCCCTCAAAACACGCTGAGATTAATTCCGTACTAAGAAACAAGGCTGTTCTGAACAAACTGGTTCATTCTGAGCGTAATCGGAGATGAAAAAAATTCAAACTGCTGAAAACACGCTGTGATTAATTCTGTACTAAGAAATAAGGCTGTTCTGAACAAACTGGTTCATTCTGAGCGTGATCGGAGATGAAAAAAATTCAAACTGCTGAAAACACGCTGTGATTAATTCTGTACTAAGAAATAAAGCTGTTCTGAACATTCTGAGCGTAATCGGAGATGACAAAAATTCAAACTCCTCAAAACACGCTGAGATTAATTCGGTACTAAGAAAACAAGGCTGTTCTGAACAAACTAGTTTATTCTGAGCGTGATCGGAGATGAAAAAAATTCAAACTGCTCAAATCACGCTGAGATTAATTATTTACTAAGAAACAAGGCTGTTCTGAACAAACTGGTTTATTCTGAGCGTGATCGGAGATGAAAAAAATTCAAACTGCTCAAAACACGCTGAGATTAATTATTTACTAAGAAACAAGGCTGTTCTGAACAAACTGGTTCATTCTGAGCGTGATCGGAGATGAAAAAAATTCAAACTCCTCAAAACACGCTGAGATTAATTATTTACTAAGAAACAAGGCTGTTCTGAACAAACTGGTTCATTCTGAGCGTGATTGGAGATGGAAAAAAAAATATAACTCCTCAAAACACGCTGAGATTAATCCTGTACTAAGAAACAAGGTTGTTCTGAACAAACTGGTTCATTCTGAGCGTAATCGGAGATGAAAAAAATTCAAACTGCTCAAAACACGCTGAGATTAATTACTTACTAAGAAACAAGGCTGTTCTGAACAAACTGGTTCATTCTGAGCGTAATCGGAGACGAAAAAAATTCAAACCCCTCAAAACACGCTGAGATTAATTCCGTACTAAGAAACAAGGCTGTTCTGAACAAACTGGTTCATTCTGAGCGTAATCGGAGATGAAAAAAATTCAAACTGCTGAAAACACGCTGTGATTAATTCTGTACTAAGAAATAAGGCTGTTCTGAACAAACTGGTTCATTCTGAGCGTGATCGGAGATGAAAAAAATTCAAACTGCTGAAAACACGCTGTGATTAATTCTGTACTAAGAAATAAAGCTGTTCTGAACATTCTGAGCGTAATCGGAGATGACAAAAAATCAAACTCCTCAAAACACGCTGAGATTAATTCGGTACTAAGAAAACAAGGCTGTTCTGAACAAACTAGTTTATTCTGAGCGTGATCGGAGATGAAAAAAATTCAAACTGCTCAAAACACGCTGAGATTAATTATTTACTAAGAAACAAGGCTGTTCTGAACAAACTGGTTCATTCTGAGCGTGATCGGAGATGAAAAAAAAATCAAACTCCTCAAAACACGCTGAGATTAATCCTGTATTAAGAAACAAGGCTGTTCTGAACAAACTGGTTCATTCTGAGCGTGATCGGAAATGGAAAAAATTCAAACTGCTCAAAACACGCTGAGATTAATTATTTACTAAGAAACAAGGCTGTTCTGAACAAACTGGTTCATTCTGAGCGTAATCGGAGATGAAAAAATTCAAACTGCTCAAAACACGCTGAGATTAATTCTGTACTAAGAAACAAGGCTGTTCTGAACAAACTGGTTCATTCTGAGCGTGATCGGAGATCAAACAGCTCAAAACACGCTGAGATTAATTCTGTACTAAGAAACAAGGCTGTTCTGAACAAACTGGTTCATTCTGAGCGTGATCGGAGATGAAAAAAAATCAAACTCCTCAAAACACGCTGAGATTAATCCTGTATTAAGAAACAAGGCTGTTCTGAACAAACTGGTTCATTCTGAGCGTGATCGGAGATGGAAAAAATTCAAACTGCTCAAAACACGCTGAGATTAATTATTTACTAAGAAACAAGGCTGTTCTGAACAAACTGGTTCATTCTGAGCGTAATCGGAGATGAAAAAATTCAAACTGCTCAAAACACGCTGAGATTAATTCTGTACTAAGAAACAAGGCTGTTCTGAACAAACTGGTTCATTCTGAGCGTGATCGGAGATCAAACTGCTCAAAACACGCTGAGATTAATTCCGTACTAAGAAACAAGGCTGTTCTGAACAAACTGGTTCATTCTGAGCGTGATCGGAGATGAACAAAATTCAAACTGCTCAAAACACGCTGAGATTAATTCTGGACGTACTAAGAAATAAGGCTGTTCTGAACAAACTGGTTCATTCTGAGCGTAATCGGAGATGAAAAAAAATTCAAACTGCTCAAAACACGCTGAGATTAATTCCGTACTAAGAAACAAGGCTGTTCGAAACAAACTGGTTCATTCTGAGCGTAATCGGAGATGAAAAAAAATTCAAACTCCTCAAAACACGCTGAGATTAATTATTTACTAAGAAACAAGGCTGTTCTGAACAAACTGGTTCATTCTGAGCGTAATCGGAGATGAAAAAAATTCAAACTGCTCAAAACACGCTGAGATTAATTATTTACTAAGAAACAAGGCTGTTCTGAACATACTGGTTTATTCTGAGCGTGATCGGAGATGACAAAAATTCAAACTGCTCAAAACACGCTGAGATTAATTATTTACTAAGAAACAAGGCTGTTCTGAACAAACTGGTTGATTCTGAGCGTGATCGGAGATGAAAAAAATTCAAACTCCTCAAAACACGCTGAGATTAATTATTTACTAAGAAACAAGGCTGTTCTGAACAAACTGGTTCATTCTGAGCGTGATCGGAGATGAAAAAAATTCAAACTCCTCAAAACACGCTGAGATTAATTCCGTACTAAGAAACAAGGCTGTTCTGAACAAACTGGTTCATTCTGAGCGTAATCGGAGATGAAAAAAATTCAAACTCCTCAAAACACGCTGAGATTAATTACTTACTAAGAAACAAGGCTGTTCTGAACAAACTGGTTCATTCTGAGCGTAATCGGAGACGAAAAAAATTCAAACCCCTCAAAACACGCTGAGATTAATTCCGTACTAAGAAACAAGGCTGTTCTGAACAAACTGGTTCATTCTGAGCGTAATCGGAGATGAAAAAAATTCAAACTGCTGAAAACACGCTGTGATTAATTCTGTACTAAGAAATAAGGCTGTTCTGAACAAACTGGTTCATTCTGAGCGTGATCGGAGATGAAAAAAATTCAAACTGCTGAAAACACGCTGTGATTAATTCTGTACTAAGAAATAAAGCTGTTCTGAACATTCTGAGCGTAATCGGAGATGACAAAAATTCAAACTCCTCAAAACACGCTGAGATTAATTCGGTACTAAGAAAACAAGGCTGTTCTGAACAAACTAGTTTATTCTGAGCGTGATCGGAGATGAAAAAAATTCAAACTGCTCAAAACACGCTGAGATTAATTATTTACTAAGAAACAAGGCTGTTCTGAACAAACTGGTTTATTCTGAGCGTGATCGGAGATGAAAAAAATTCAAACTGCTCAAAACACGCTGAGATTAATTATTTACTAAGAAACAAGGCTGTTCTGAACAAACTGGTTCATTCTGAGCGTGATCGGAGATGAAAAAAATTCAAACTCCTCAAAACACGCTGAGATTAATTATTTACTAAGAAACAAGGCTGTTCTGAACAAACTGGTTCATTCTGAGCGTGATTGGAGATTAAAAAAAAAATCTAACTCCTCAAAACACGCTGAGATTAATCCTGTACTAAGAAACAAGGTTGTTCTGAACAAACTGGTTCATTCTGAGCGTAATCGGAGATGAAAAAAATTCAAACTGCTGAAAACACGCTGTGATTAATTCTGTACTAAGAAATAAGGCTGTTCTGAACAAACTGGTTCATTCTGAGCGTGATCGGAGATGAAAAAAATTCAAACTGCTCAAAACACGCTGTGATTAATTCTGTACTAAGAAATAAAGCTGTTCTGAACAAACTGGTTCATTCTGAGCGTAATCGGAGATGAAAAAAATTCAAACTGCTGAAAACACGCTGTGATTAATTCTGTACTAAGAAATAAGGCTGTTCTGAACAAACTGGTTCATTCTGAGCGTGATCGGAGATCAAACTGCTCAAAACACGCTGAGATTAATTCCGTACTAAGAAACAAGGCTGTTCTGAACAAACTGGTTCATTCTGAGCGTGATCGGAGATGAACAAAATTCAAACTCCTCAAAACACGCTGAGATTAATTACTTACTAAGAAACAAGGCTGTTCTGAACAAACTGGTTCATTCTGAGCGTAATCGGAGACGAAAAAAATTCAAACTCCTCAAAACACGCTGAGATTAATTACTTACTAAGAAACAAGGCTGTTCTGAACAAACTGGTTCATTCTGAGCGTAATCGGAGACGAAAAAAATTCAAACCTTTCAAAACACGCTGAGATTAATTCCGTACTAAGAAACAAGGCTGTTCTGAACAAACTGGTTCATTCTGAGCGTGATCGGAGATGAAAAAAATTCAAACTGCTGAAAACACGCTGTGATTAATTCTGTACTAAGAAATAAAGCTGTTCTGAACATTCTGAGCGTAATCGGAGATGACAAAAATTCAAACTCCTCAAAACACGCTGAGATTAATTCGGTACTAAGAAAACAAGGCTGTTCTGAACAAACTAGTTTATTCTGAGCGTGATCGGAGATGAAAAAAAATCAAACTGCTCAAAACACGCTGAGATTAATTATTTACTAAGAAACAAGGCTGTTCTGAACAAACTGGTTCATTCTGAGCGTGATCGGAGATGAAAAAAATTCAAACTCCTCAAAACACGCTGAGAATAATTATTTACTAAGAAACAAGGCTGTTCTGAACAAACTGGTTCATTCTGAGCGTGATCGGAGATGAAAAAAAATCAAACTCCTCAAAACACGCTGAGATTAATCCTGTATTAAGAAACAAGGCTGTTCTGAACAAACTGGTTCATTCTGAGCGTGATCGGAGATGGAAAAAATTCAAACTGCTCAAAACACGCTGAGATTAATTATTTACTAAGAAACAAGGGTGTTCTGAACAAACTGGTTCATTCTGAGCGTAATCGGAGATGAAAAAATTCAAACTGCTCAAAACACGCTGAGATTAATTCTGTACTAAGAAACAAGGCTGTTCTGAACAAACTGGTTCATTCTGAGCGTGATCGGAGATCAAACAGCTCAAAACACGCTGAGATTAATTCTGTACTAAGAAACAAGGCTGTTCTGAACAAACTGGTTCATTCTGAGCGTGATCGGAGATCAAACTGCTCAAAACACGCTGAGATTAATTCTGTACTAAGAAATAAGGCTGTTCTGAACAAACTGGTTCATTCTGAGCGTAATCGGAGATGAAAAAAAATTCAAACTGCTCAAAACACGCTGAGATTAATTCCGTACTAAGAAACAAGGCTGTTCGAAACAAACTGGTTCATTCTGAGCGTAATCGGAGATGAAAAAAATTCAAACTCCTCAAAACACGCTGAGATTAATTATTTACTAAGAAACAAGGCTGTTCTGAACAAACTGGTTCATTCTGAGCGTAATCGGAGATGAAAAAAATTCAAACTGCTCAAAACACGCTGAGATTAATTATTTACTAAGAAACAAGGCTGTTCTGAACATACTGGTTTATTCTGAGCGTGATCGGAGATGACAAAAATTCAAACTGCTCAAAACACGCTGAGATTAATTATTTACTAAGAAACAAGGCTGTTCTGAACAAACTGGTTGATTCTGAGCGTGATCGGAGATGAAAAAAATTCAAACTCCTCAAAACACGCTGAGATTAATTATTTACTAAGAAACAAGGCTGTTCTGAACAAACTGGTTCATTCTGAGCGTGATCGGAGATGAAAAAAATTCAAACTCCTCAAAACACGCTGAGATTAATTCCGTACTAAGAAACAAGGCTGTTCTGAACAAACTGGTTCATTCTGAGCGTAATCGAAGATGAAAAAAATTCAAACTGCTGAAAACACGCTGTGATTAATTCTGTACTAAGAAATAAGGCTGTTCTGAACAAACTGGTTCATTCTGAGCGTGATCGGAGATGACAAAAATTCAAACTCCTCAAAACACGCTGAGATTAATTCGGTACTAAGAAAACAAGGCTGTTCTGAACAAACTAGTTTATTCTGAGCGTGATCGGAGATGAAAAAAAATCAAACTGCTCAAAACACGCTGAGATTAATTATTTACTAAGAAACAAGGCTGTTCTGAACAAACTGGTTCATTCTGAGCGTGATCGGAGATGAAAAAAATTCAAACTCCTCAAAACACGCTGAGATTAATTATTTACTAAGAAACAAGGCTGTTCTGAACAAACTGGTTCATTCTGAGCGTGATCGGAGATGAAAAAAAATCAAACTCCTCAAAACACGCTGAGATTAATCCTGTATTAAGAAACAAGGCTGTTCTGAACAAACTGGTTCATTCTGAGCGTGATCGGAGATGGAAAAAATTCAAACTGCTCAAAACACGCTGAGATTAATTATTTACTAAGAAACAAGGGTGTTCTGAACAAACTGGTTCATTCTGAGCGTAATCGGAGATGAAAAAATTCAAACTGCTCAAAACACGCTGAGATTAATTCTGTACTAAGAAACAAGGCTGTTCTGAACAAACTGGTTCATTCTGAGCGTGATCGGAGATCAAACAGCTCAAAACACGCTGAGATTAATTCTGTACTAAGAAACAAGGCTGTTCTGAACAAACTGGTTCATTCTGAGCGTGATCGGAGATCAAACTGCTCAAAACACGCTGAGATTAATTCCGTACTAAGAAACAAGGCTGTTCTGAACAAACTGGTTCATTCTGAGCGTGATCGGAGATGAACAAAATTCAAACTGCTCAAAACACGCTGAGATTAATTCTGTACTAAGAAATAAGGCTGTTCTGAACAAACTGGTTCATTCTGAGCGTAATCGGAGATGAAAAAAAATTCAAACTGCTCAAAACACGCTGAGATTAATTCCGTACTAAGAAACAAGGCTGTTCGAAACAAACTGGTTCATTCTGAGCGTAATCGGAGATGAAAAAAATTCAAACTCCTCAAAACACGCTGAGATTAATTATTTACTAAGAAACAAGGCTGTTCTGAACAAACTGGTTCATTCTGAGCGTAATCGGAGATGAAAAAAATTCAAACTGCTCAAAACACGCTGAGATTAATTATTTACTAAGAAACAAGGCTGTTCTGAACATACTGGTTTATTCTGAGCGTGATCGGAGATGACAAAAATTCAAACTGCTCAAAACACGCTGAGATTAATTATTTACTAAGAAACAAGGCTGTTCTGAACAAACTGGTTGATTCTGAGCGTGATCGGAGATGAAAAAAATTCAAACTCCTCAAAACACGCTGAGATTAATTATTTACTAAGAAACAAGGCTGTTCTGAACAAACTGGTTCATTCTGAGCGTGATCGGAGATGAAAAAAATTCAAACTCCTCAAAACACGCTGAGATTAATTCCGTACTAAGAAACAAGGCTGTTCTGAACAAACTGGTTCATTCTGAGCGTAATCGGAGATGAAAAAAATTCAAACTGCTGAAAACACGCTGTGATTAATTCTGTACTAAGAAATAAGGCTGTTCTGAACAAACTGGTTCATTCTGAGCGTGATCGGAGATGTCAAAAATTCAAACTCCTCAAAACACGCTGAGATTAATTCGGTACTAAGACAACAAGGCTGTTCTGAACAAACTAGTTTATTCTGAGCGTGATCGGAGATGAAAAAAATTCAAACTGCTCAAAACACGCTGAGATTAATTATTTACTAAGAAACAAGGCTGTTCTGAACAAACTGGTTCATTCTGAGCGTAATCGGAGATGAAAAAATTTCAAACCCCTCAAAACACGCTGAGATTAATTCCGTACTAAGAAACAAGGCTGTTCTGAACAAACTGGTTCATTCTGAGCGTAATCGGAGATGAAAAAAATTCAAACTGCTCAAAACACGCTGAGATTAATTATTTACTAAGAAACAAGGCTGTTCTGAACAAACTGGTTTATTCTGAGCGTGATCGGAGATGAAAAAAATTCAAACTGCTCAAAACACGCTGAGATTAATTATTTACTAAGAAACAAGGCTGTTCTGAACATACTGGTTTATTCTGAGCGTGATCGGAGATGACAAAAATTCAAACTGCTCAAAACACGCTGAGATTAATTATTTACTAAGAAACAAGGCTGTTCTGAACAAACTGGTTGATTCTGAGCGTGATCGGAGATGAAAAAAATTCAAACTCCTCAAAACACGCTGAGATTAATTATTTACTAAGAAACAAGGCTGTTCTGAACAAACGGTTCATTCTGAGCGTGATCGGAGATGAAAAAAATTCAAACTCCTCAAAACACGCTGAGATTAATTCCGTACTAAGAAACAAGGCTGTTCTGAACAAACTGGTTCATTCTGAGCGTAATCGGAGATGAAAAAATTCAAACTGCTGAAAACACGCTGTGATTAATTCTGTACTAAGAAATAAGGCTGTTCTGAACAAACTGGTTCATTCTGAGCGTGATCGGAGATGACAAAAATTCAAACTCCTCAAAACACGCTGAGATTAATTCGGTACTAAGACAACAAGGCTGTTCTGAACAAACTAGTTTATTCTGAGCGTGATCGGAGATGAAAAAAATTCAAACTGCTCAAAACACGCTGAGATTAATTATTTACTAAGAAACAAGGCTGTTCTGAACAAACTGGTTCATTCTGAGCGTAATCGGAGATGAAAAAATTTCAAACCCCTCAAAACACGCTGAGATTAATTCCGTACTAAGAAACAAGGCTTTTCTGAACAAACTGGTTCATTCTGAGCGTAATCGGAGATGAAAAAAATTCAAACTCCTCAAAACACGCTGAGATTAATTACTTACTAAGAAACAAGGCTGTTCTGAACAAACTGGTTCATTCTGAGCGTAATCGGAGACGAAAACAATTCAAACCCCTCAAAACACGCTGAGATTAATTCCGTACTAAGAAACAAGGCTGTTCTGAACAAACTGGTTCATTCTGAGCGTAATCGGAGATGAAAAAAATTCAAACTGCTGAAAACACGCTGTGATTAATTCTGTACTAAGAAATAAGGTTGTTCTGAACAAACTGGTTCATTCTGAGCGTGATCGGAGATGAAAAAAATTCAACCTGCTGAAAACACGCTGTGATTAATTCGGTACTAAGAAAACAAGGCTGTTCTGAACAAACTAGTTTATTCTGAGCGTGATCGGAGATGAAAAAAATTCAAACTGCTCAAAACACGCTGAGATTAATTATTTACTAAGAAACAAGGCTGTTCTGAACAAACTGGTTCATTCTGAGCGTGATCGGAGATGAAAAAAATTCAAACTCCTCAAAACACGCTGAGATTAATTCCGTACTAAGAAACAAGGCTGTTCTGAACAAACTGGTTCATTCTGAGCGTAATCGAAGATGAAAAAAATTCAAACTGCTGAAAACACGCTGTGATTAATTCTGTACTAAGAAATAAGGCTGTTCTGAACAAACTGGTTCATTCTGAGCGTGATCGGAGATGACAAAAATTCAAACTCCTCAAAACACGCTGAGATTAATTCGGTACTAAGAAAACAAGGCTGTTCTGAACAAACTAGTTTATTCTGAGCGTGATCGGAGATGAAAAAAAATCAAACTGCTCAAAACACGCTGAGATTAATTATTTACTAAGAAACAAGGCTGTTCTGAACAAACTGGTTCATTCTGAGCGTGATCGGAGATGAAAAAAATTCAAACTCCTCAAAACACGCTGAGATTAATTATTTACTAAGAAACAAGGCTGTTCTGAACAAACTGGTTCATTCTGAGCGTGATCGGAGATGAAAAAAAATCAAACTCCTCAAAACACGCTGAGATTAATCCTGTATTAAGAAACAAGGCTGTTCTGAACAAACTGGTTCATTCTGAGCGTGATCGGAGATGGAAAAAATTCAAACTGCTCAAAACACGCTGAGATTAATTATTTACTAAGAAACAAGGGTGTTCTGAACAAACTGGTTCATTCTGAGCGTAATCGGAGATGAAAAAATTCAAACTGCTCAAAACACGCTGAGATTAATTCTGTACTAAGAAACAAGGCTGTTCTGAACAAACTGGTTCATTCTGAGCGTGATCGGAGATCAAACAGCTCAAAACACGCTGAGATTAATTCTGTACTAAGAAACAAGGCTGTTCTGAACAAACTGGTTCATTCTGAGCGTGATCGGAGATCAAACTGCTCAAAACACGCTGAGATTAATTCCGTACTAAGAAACAAGGCTGTTCTGAACAAACTGGTTCATTCTGAGCGTGATCGGAGATGAACAAAATTCAAACTGCTCAAAACACGCTGAGATTAATTCTGTACTAAGAAATAAGGCTGTTCTGAACAAACTGGTTCATTCTGAGCGTAATCGGAGATGAAAAAAAATTCAAACTGCTCAAAACACGCTGAGATTAATTCCGTACTAAGAAACAAGGCTGTTCGAAACAAACTGGTTCATTCTGAGCGTAATCGGAGATGAAAAAAATTCAAACTCCTCAAAACACGCTGAGATTAATTATTTACTAAGAAACAAGGCTGTTCTGAACAAACTGGTTCATTCTGAGCGTAATCGGAGATGAAAAAAATTCAAACTGCTCAAAACACGCTGAGATTAATTATTTACTAAGAAACAAGGCTGTTCTGAACATACTGGTTTATTCTGAGCGTGATCGGAGATGACAAAAATTCAAACTGCTCAAAACACGCTGAGATTAATTATTTACTAAGAAACAAGGCTGTTCTGAACAAACTGGTTGATTCTGAGCGTGATCGGAGATGAAAAAAATTCAAACTCCTCAAAACACGCTGAGATTAATTATTTACTAAGAAACAAGGCTGTTCTGAACAAACTGGTTCATTCTGAGCGTGATCGGAGATGAAAAAAATTCAAACTCCTCAAAACACGCTGAGATTAATTCCGTACTAAGAAACAAGGCTGTTCTGAACAAACTGGTTCATTCTGAGCGTAATCGGAGATGAAAAAAATTCAAACTGCTGAAAACACGCTGTGATTAATTCTGTACTAAGAAATAAGGCTGTTCTGAACAAACTGGTTCATTCTGAGCGTGATCGGAGATGACAAAAATTCAAACTCCTCAAAACACGCTGAGATTAATTCGGTACTAAGAAAACAAGGCTGTTCTGAACAAACTAGTTTATTCTGAGCGTGATCGGAGATGAAAAAAAATCAAACTGCTCAAAACACGCTGAGATTAATTATTTACTAAGAAACAAGGCTGTTCTGAACAAACTGGTTCATTCTGAGCGTGATCGGAGATGAAAAAAATTCAAACTCCTCAAAACACGCTGAGATTAATTATTTACTAAGAAACAAGGCTGTTCTGAACAAACTGGTTCATTCTGAGCGTGATCGGAGATGAAAAAAAATCAAACTCCTCAAAACACGCTGAGATTAATCCTGTATTAAGAAACAAGGCTGTTCTGAACAAACTGGTTCATTCTGAGCGTGATCGGAGATGGAAAAAATTCAAACTGCTCAAAACACGCTGAGATTAATTATTTACTAAGAAACAAGGCTGTTCTGAACAAACTGGTTCATTCTGAGCGTAATCGGAGATGAAAAAAATTCAAACTGCTCAAAACACGCTGAGATTAATTATTTACTAAGAAACAAGGCTGTTCTGAACAAACTGGTTTATTCTGAGCGTGATCGGAGATGAAAAAAATTCAAACTGCTCAAAACACGCTGAGATTAATTATTTACTAAGAAACAAGGCTGTTCTGAACATACTGGTTTATTCTGAGCGTGATCGGAGATGACAAAAATTCAAACTGCTCAAAACACGCTGAGATTAATTATTTACTAAGAAACAAGGCTGTTCTGAACAAACTGGTTGATTCTGAGCGTGATCGGAGATGAAAAAAATTCAAACTCCTCAAAACACGCTGAGATTAATTATTTACTAAGAAACAAGGCTGTTCTGAACAAACGGTTCATTCTGAGCGTGATCGGAGATGAAAAAAATTCAAACTCCTCAAAACACGCTGAGATTAATTCCGTACTAAGAAACAAGGCTGTTCTGAACAAACTGGTTCATTCTGAGCGTAATCGGAGATGAAAAAATTCAAACTGCTGAAAACACGCTGTGATTAATTCTGTACTAAGAAATAAGGCTGTTCTGAACAAACTGGTTCATTCTGAGCGTGATCGGAGATGACAAAAATTCAAACTCCTCAAAACACGCTGAGATTAATTCGGTACTAAGACAACAAGGCTGTTCTGAACAAACTAGTTTATTCTGAGCGTGATCGGAGATGAAAAAAATTCAAACTGCTCAAAACACGCTGAGATTAATTATTTACTAAGAAACAAGGCTGTTCTGAACAAACTGGTTCATTCTGAGCGTAATCGGAGATGAAAAAATTTCAAACCCCTCAAAACACGCTGAGATTAATTCCGTACTAAGAAACAAGGCTTTTCTGAACAAACTGGTTCATTCTGAGCGTAATCGGAGATGAAAAAAATTCAAACTCCTCAAAACACGCTGAGATTAATTACTTACTAAGAAACAAGGCTGTTCTGAACAAACTGGTTCATTCTGAGCGTAATCGGAGACGAAAACAATTCAAACCCCTCAAAACACGCTGAGATTAATTCCGTACTAAGAAACAAGGCTGTTCTGAACAAACTGGTTCATTCTGAGCGTAATCGGAGATGAAAAAAATTCAAACTGCTGAAAACACGCTGTGATTAATTCTGTACTAAGAAATAAGGTTGTTCTGAACAAACTGGTTCATTCTGAGCGTGATCGGAGATGAAAAAAATTCAACCTGCTGAAAACACGCTGTGATTAATTCTGTACTAAGAAATAAAGCTGTTCTGAACATTCTGAGCGTAATCGGAGATGACAAAAATTCAAACTCCTCAAAACACGCTGAGATTAATTCGGTACTAAGAAAACAAGGCTGTTCTGAACAAACTAGTTTATTCTGAGCGTGATCGGAGATGAAAAAAATTCAAACTGCTCAAAACACGCTGAGATTAATTATTTACTAAGAAACAAGGCTGTTCTGAACAAACTGGTTCATTCTGAGCGTGATCGGAGATGAAAAAAATTCAAACTCCTCAAAACACGCTGAGATTAATTATTTACTAAGAAACAAGGCTGTTCTGAACAAACTGGTTCATTCTGAGCGTGATCGGAGATGAAAAAAAATCAAACTCCTCAAAACACGCTGAGATTAATCCTGTATTAAGAAACAAGGCTGTTCTGAACAAACTAGTTTATTCTGAGCGTGATCGGAGATGAAAAAAATTCAAACTGCTCAAAACACGCTGAGATTAATTATTTACTAAGAAACAAGGCTGTTCTGAACAAACTGGTTCATTCTGAGCGTGATCGGAGATGGAAAAAATTCAAACTGCTCAAAACACGCTGAGATTAATTATTTACTAAGAAACAAGGGTGTTCTGAACAAACTGGTTCATTCTGAGCGTAATCGGAGATGAAAAAATTCAAACTGCTCAAAACACGCTGAGATTAATTATTTACTAAGAAACAAGGCTGTTCTGAACAAACTGGTTCATTCTGAGCGTGATCGGAGATGAAAAAAAATCAAACTCCTCAAAACACGCTGAGATTAATCCTGTATTAAGAAACAAGGCTGTTCTGAACAAACTAGTTTATTCTGAGCGTGATCGGAGATGAAAAAAATTCAAACTGCTCAAAACACGCTGAGATTAATTATTTACTAAGAAACAAGGCTGTTCTGAACAAACTGGTTCATTCTGAGCGTGATCGGAGATGGAAAAAATTCAAACTGCTCAAAACACGCTGAGATTAATTCTGTACTAAGAAACAAGGCTGTTCTGAACAAACTGGTTCATTCTGAGCGTGATCGGAGATCAAACAGCTCAAAACACGCTGAGATTAATTCTGTACTAAGAAACAAGGCTGTTCTGAACAAACTGGTTCATTCTGAGCGTGATCGGAGATCAAACTGCTCAAAACACGCTGAGATTAATTCCGTACTAAGAAACAAGGCTGTTCTGAACAAACTGGTTCATTCTGAGCGTGATCGGAGATGAACAAAATTCAAACTGCTCAAAACACGCTGAGATTAATTCTGTACTAAGAAATAAGGCTGTTCTGAACAAACTGGTTCATTCTGAGCGTAATCGGAGATGAAAAAAAATTCAAACTGCTCAAAACACGCTGAGATTAATTCCGTACTAAGAAACAAGGCTGTTCGAAACAAACTGGTTCATTCTGAGCGTAATCGGAGATGAAAAAAATTCAAACTCCTCAAAACACGCTGAGATTAATTATTTACTAAGAAACAAGGCTGTTCTGAACAAACTGGTTCATTCTGAGCGTAATCGGAGATGAAAAAAATTCAAACTGCTCAAAACACGCTGAGATTAATTATTTACTAAGAAACAAGGCTGTTCTGAACATACTGGTTTATTCTGAGCGTGATCGGAGATGACAAAAATTCAAACTGCTCAAAACACGCTGAGATTAATTATTTACTAAGAAACAAGGCTGTTCTGAACAAACTGGTTGATTCTGAGCGTGATCGGAGATGAAAAAAATTCAAACTCCTCAAAACACGCTGAGATTAATTATTTACTAAGAAACAAGGCTGTTCTGAACAAACTGGTTCATTCTGAGCGTGATCGGAGATGAAAAAAATTCAAACTCCTCAAAACACGCTGAGATTAATTCCGTACTAAGAAACAAGGCTGTTCTGAACAAACTGGTTCATTCTGAGCGTAATCGGAGATGAAAAAAATTCAAACTGCTGAAAACACGCTGTGATTAATTCTGTACTAAGAAATAAGGCTGTTCTGAACAAACTGGTTCATTCTGAGCGTGATCGGAGATGACAAAAATTCAAACTCCTCAAAACACGCTGAGATTAATTCGGTACTAAGACAACAAGGCTGTTCTGAACAAACTAGTTTATTCTGAGCGTGATCGGAGATGAAAAAAATTCAAACTGCTCAAAACACGCTGAGATTAATTATTTACTAAGAAACAAGGCTGTTCTGAACAAACTGGTTCATTCTGAGCGTAATCGGAGATGAAAAAATTTCAAACCCCTCAAAACACGCTGAGATTAATTCCGTACTAAGAAACAAGGCTGTTCTGAACAAACTGGTTCATTCTGAGCGTAATCGGAGATGAAAAAAATTCAAACTGCTCAAAACACGCTGAGATTAATTATTTACTAAGAAACAAGGCTGTTCTGAACAAACTGGTTTATTCTGAGCGTGATCGGAGATGAAAAAAATTCAAACTGCTCAAAACACGCTGAGATTAATTATTTACTAAGAAACAAGGCTGTTCTGAACATACTGGTTTATTCTGAGCGTGATCGGAGATGACAAAAATTCAAACTGCTCAAAACACGCTGAGATTAATTATTTACTAAGAAACAAGGCTGTTCTGAACAAACTGGTTGATTCTGAGCGTGATCGGAGATGAAAAAAATTCAAACTCCTCAAAACACGCTGAGATTAATTATTTACTAAGAAACAAGGCTGTTCTGAACAAACGGTTCATTCTGAGCGTGATCGGAGATGAAAAAAATTCAAACTCCTCAAAACACGCTGAGATTAATTCCGTACTAAGAAACAAGGCTGTTCTGAACAAACTGGTTCATTCTGAGCGTAATCGGAGATGAAAAAATTCAAACTGCTGAAAACACGCTGTGATTAATTCTGTACTAAGAAATAAGGCTGTTCTGAACAAACTGGTTCATTCTGAGCGTGATCGGAGATGACAAAAATTCAAACTCCTCAAAACACGCTGAGATTAATTCGGTACTAAGACAACAAGGCTGTTCTGAACAAACTAGTTTATTCTGAGCGTGATCGGAGATGAAAAAAATTCAAACTGCTCAAAACACGCTGAGATTAATTATTTACTAAGAAACAAGGCTGTTCGAAACAAACTGGTTCATTCTGAGCGTAATCGGAGATGAAAAAAATTCAAACTCCTCAAAACACGCTGAGATTAATTATTTACTAAGAAACAAGGCTGTTCTGAACAAACTGGTTCATTCTGAGCGTAATCGGAGATGAAAAAAATTCAAACTGCTCAAAACACGCTGAGATTAATTATTTACTAAGAAACAAGGCTGTTCTGAACATACTGGTTTATTCTGAGCGTGATCGGAGATGACAAAAATTCAAACTGCTCAAAACACGCTGAGATTAATTATTTACTAAGAAACAAGGCTGTTCTGAACAAACTGGTTGATTCTGAGCGTGATCGGAGATGAAAAAAATTCAAACTCCTCAAAACACGCTGAGATTAATTATTTACTAAGAAACAAGGCTGTTCTGAACAAACTGGTTCATTCTGAGCGTGATCGGAGATGAAAAAAATTCAAACTCCTCAAAACACGCTGAGATTAATTCCGTACTAAGAAACAAGGCTGTTCTGAACAAACTGGTTCATTCTGAGCGTAATCGGAGATGAAAAAAATTCAAACTGCTGAAAACACGCTGTGATTAATTCTGTACTAAGAAATAAGGCTGTTCTGAACAAACTGGTTCATTCTGAGCGTGATCGGAGATGAAAAAAATTCAAACTCCTCAAAACACGCTGAGATTAATTCGGTACTAAGACAACAAGGCTGTTCTGAACAAACTAGTTTATTCTGAGCGTGATCGGAGATGAAAAAAATTCAAACTGCTCAAAACACGCTGAGATTAATTATTTACTAAGAAACAAGGCTGTTCTGAACAAACTGGTTCATTCTGAGCGTAATCGGAGATGAAAAAATTTCAAACCCCTCAAAACACGCTGAGATTAATTCCGTACTAAGAAACAAGGCTGTTCTGAACAAACTGGTTCATTCTGAGCGTAATCGGAGATGAAAAAAATTCAAACTGCTCAAAACACGCTGAGATTAATTATTTACTAAGAAACAAGGCTGTTCTGAACAAACTGGTTTATTCTGAGCGTGATCGGAGATGAAAAAAATTCAAACTGCTCAAAACACGCTGAGATTAATTATTTACTAAGAAACAAGGCTGTTCTGAACATACTGGTTTATTCTGAGCGTGATCGGAGATGACAAAAATTCAAACTGCTCAAAACACGCTGAGATTAATTATTTACTAAGAAACAAGGCTGTTCTGAACAAACTGGTTGATTCTGAGCGTGATCGGAGATGAAAAAAATTCAAACTCCTCAAAACACGCTGAGATTAATTATTTACTAAGAAACAAGGCTGTTCTGAACAAACGGTTCATTCTGAGCGTGATCGGAGATGAAAAAAATTCAAACTCCTCAAAACACGCTGAGATTAATTCCGTACTAAGAAACAAGGCTGTTCTGAACAAACTGGTTCATTCTGAGCGTAATCGGAGATGAAAAAATTCAAACTGCTGAAAACACGCTGTGATTAATTCTGTACTAAGAAATAAGGCTGTTCTGAACAAACTGGTTCATTCTGAGCGTGATCGGAGATGACAAAAATTCAAACTCCTCAAAACACGCTGAGATTAATTCGGTACTAAGACAACAAGGCTGTTCTGAACAAACTAGTTTATTCTGAGCGTGATCGGAGATGAAAAAAATTCAAACTGCTCAAAACACGCTGAGATTAATTATTTACTAAGAAACAAGGCTGTTCTGAACAAACTGGTTCATTCTGAGCGTAATCGGAGATGAAAAAATTTCAAACCCCTCAAAACACGCTGAGATTAATTCCGTACTAAGAAACAAGGCTTTTCTGAACAAACTGGTTCATTCTGAGCGTAATCGGAGATGAAAAAAATTCAAACTCCTCAAAACACGCTGAGATTAATTACTTACTAAGAAACAAGGCTGTTCTGAACAAACTGGTTCATTCTGAGCGTAATCGGAGACGAAAACAATTCAAACCCCTCAAAACACGCTGAGATTAATTCCGTACTAAGAAACAAGGCTGTTCTGAACAAACTGGTTCATTCTGAGCGTAATCGGAGATGAAAAAAATTCAAACTGCTGAAAACACGCTGTGATTAATTCTGTACTAAGAAATAAGGTTGTTCTGAACAAACTGGTTCATTCTGAGCGTGATCGGAGATGAAAAAAATTCAACCTGCTGAAAACACGCTGTGATTAATTCTGTACTAAGAAATAAAGCTGTTCTGAACATTCTGAGCGTAATCGGAGATGACAAAAATTCAAACTCCTCAAAACACGCTGAGATTAATTCGGTACTAAGAAAACAAGGCTGTTCTGAACAAACTAGTTTATTCTGAGCGTGATCGGAGATGAAAAAAATTCAAACTGCTCAAAACACGCTGAGATTAATTATTTACTAAGAAACAAGGCTGTTCTGAACAAACTGGTTCATTCTGAGCGTGATCGGAGATGAAAAAAATTCAAACTCCTCAAAACACGCTGAGATTAATTATTTACTAAGAAACAAGGCTGTTCTGAACAAACTGGTTCATTCTGAGCGTGATCGGAGATGAAAAAAAATCAAACTCCTCAAAACACGCTGAGATTAATCCTGTATTAAGAAACAAGGCTGTTCTGAACAAACTAGTTTATTCTGAGCGTGATCGGAGATGAAAAAAATTCAAACTGCTCAAAACACGCTGAGATTAATTATTTACTAAGAAACAAGGCTGTTCTGAACAAACTGGTTCATTCTGAGCGTGATCGGAGATGGAAAAAATTCAAACTGCTCAAAACACGCTGAGATTAATTATTTACTAAGAAACAAGGGTGTTCTGAACAAACTGGTTCATTCTGAGCGTAATCGGAGATGAAAAAATTCAAACTGCTCAAAACACGCTGAGATTAATTATTTACTAAGAAACAAGGCTGTTCTGAACAAACTGGTTCATTCTGAGCGTGATCGGAGATGAAAAAAAATCAAACTCCTCAAAACACGCTGAGATTAATCCTGTATTAAGAAACAAGGCTGTTCTGAACAAACTAGTTTATTCTGAGCGTGATCGGAGATGAAAAAAATTCAAACTGCTCAAAACACGCTGAGATTAATTATTTACTAAGAAACAAGGCTGTTCTGAACAAACTGGTTCATTCTGAGCGTGATCGGAGATGGAAAAAATTCAAACTGCTCAAAACACGCTGAGATTAATTCTGTACTAAGAAACAAGGCTGTTCTGAACAAACTGGTTCATTCTGAGCGTGATCGGAGATCAAACAGCTCAAAACACGCTGAGATTAATTCTGTACTAAGAAACAAGGCTGTTCTGAACAAACTGGTTCATTCTGAGCGTGATCGGAGATCAAACTGCTCAAAACACGCCGAGATTAATTCCGTACTAAGAAACAAGGCTGTTCTGAACAAACTGGTTCATTCTGAGCGTGATCGGAGATGAACAAAATTCAAACTGCTCAAAACACGCTGAGATTAATTCTGTACTAAGAAATAAGGCTGTTCTGAACAAACTGGTTCATTCTGAGCGTAATCGGAGATGAAAAAAAATTCAAACTGCTCAAAACACGCTGAGATTAATTCCGTACTAAGAAACAAGGCTGTTCGAAACAAACTGGTTCATTCTGAGCGTAATCGGAGATGAAAAAAATTCAAACTCCTCAAAACACGCTGAGATTAATTATTTACTAAGAAACAAGGCTGTTCTGAACAAACTGGTTCATTCTGAGCGTAATCGGAGATGAAAAAAATTCAAACTGCTCAAAACACGCTGAGATTAATTATTTACTAAGAAACAAGGCTGTTCTGAACAAACTGGTTTATTCTGAGCGTGATCGGAGATGACAAAAATTCAAACTGCTCAAAACACGCTGAGATTAATTATTTACTAAGAAACAAGGCTGTTCTGAACAAACTGGTTGATTCTGAGCGTGATCGGAGATGAAAAAAATTCAAACTCCTCAAAACACGCTGAGATTAATTATTTACTAAGAAACAAGGCTGTTCTGAACAAACTGGTTCATTCTGAGCGTGATCCGAGATGGAAAAAAAATCTAACTCCTCAAAACACGCTGAGATTAATTACTTACTAAGAAACAAGGCTGTTCTGAACAAACTGGTTCATTCTGAGCGTAATCGGAGATGAAAAAAATTCAAACTGCTCAAAACACGCTGAGATTAATTCCGTACTAAGAAACAAGGCTGTTCTGAACAAACTGGGTCATTCTGAGCGTAATCGGAGATGAAAAAAATTCAAACTGCTGAAAACACGCTGTGATTAATTCTGTACTAAGAAATAAGGCTGTTCTGAACAAACTGGTTCATTCTGAGCGTGATCGGAGATGAAAAAAATTCAAACTGCTCAAAACACGCTGAGATTAATTCCGTACTAAGAAACAAGGCTGTTCTGAACAAACTGGTTCATTCTGAGCGTAATCGGAGATGAAAAAAATTCAAACTGCTGAAAACACGCTGTGATTAATTCTGTACTAAGAAATAAGGCTGTTCTGAACAAACTGGTTCATTCTGAGCGTGATCGGAGATGAAAAAAATTCAAACTGCTCAAAACACGCTGTGATTAATTCTGTACTAAGAAATAAAGCTGTTCTGAACAAACTGGTTCATTCTGAGCGTAATCGGAGATGAAAAAAATTCAAACTGCTGAAAACACGCTGTGATTAATTCTGTACTAAGAAATAAGGCTGTTCTGAACAAACTGGTTCATTCTGAGCGTGATCGGAGATGACAAAAATTCAAACTCCTCAAAACACGCTGAGATTAATTCGGTACTAAGAAAACAAGGCTGTTCTGAACAAACTAGTTTATTCTGAGATGTGATCGGAGATGAAAAAAATTCAAACTGCTCAAAACACGCTGAGATTAATTATTTACTAAGAAACAAGGCTGTTCTGAACAAACTGGTTCATTCTGAGCGTGATCGGAGATCAAACTGCTCAAAACACGCTGAGATTAATTCCGTACTAAGAAACAAGGCTGTTCTGAACAAACTGGTTCATTCTGAGCGTGATCGGAGATGAACAAAATTCAAACTGCTCAAAACACGCTGAGATTAATTCTGTACTAAGAAATAAGGCTGTTCTGAACAAACTGGTTCATTCTGAGCGTAATCGGAGATGACAAAAAATTCAAACTGCTCAAAACACGCTGAGATTAATTCCGTACTAAGAAACAAGGCTGTTCGAAACAAACTGGTTCATTCTGAGCGTAATCGGAGATGAAAAAAATTCAAACTCCTCAAAACACGCTGAGATTAATTATTTACTAAGAAACAAGGCTGTTCTGAACAAACTGGTTCATTCTGAGCGTGATCGGAGATGGAAAAAATTCAAACTGCTCAAAACACGCTGAGATTAATTATTTACTAAGAAACAAGGGTGTTCTGAACAAACTGGTTCATTCTGAGCGTAATCGGAGATGAAAAAATTCAAACTGCTCAAAACACGCTGAGATTAATTATTTACTAAGAAACAAGGCTGTTCTGAACAAACTGGTTCATTCTGAGCGTGATCGGAGATGAAAAAAAATCAAACTCCTCAAAACACGCTGAGATTAATCCTGTATTAAGAAACAAGGCTGTTCTGAACAAACTAGTTTATTCTGAGCGTGATCGGAGATGAAAAAAATTCAAACTGCTCAAAACACGCTGAGATTAATTATTTACTAAGAAACAAGGCTGTTCTGAACAAACTGGTTCATTCTGAGCGTGATCGGAGATGGAAAAAATTCAAACTGCTCAAAACACGCTGAGATTAATTCTGTACTAAGAAACAAGGCTGTTCTGAACAAACTGGTTCATTCTGAGCGTGATCGGAGATCAAACAGCTCAAAACACGCTGAGATTAATTCTGTACTAAGAAACAAGGCTGTTCTGAACAAACTGGTTCATTCTGAGCGTGATCGGAGATCAAACTGCTCAAAACACGCCGAGATTAATTCCGTACTAAGAAACAAGGCTGTTCTGAACAAACTGGTTCATTCTGAGCGTGATCGGAGATGAACAAAATTCAAACTGCTCAAAACACGCTGAGATTAATTCTGTACTAAGAAATAAGGCTGTTCTGAACAAACTGGTTCATTCTGAGCGTAATCGGAGATGAAAAAAAATTCAAACTGCTCAAAACACGCTGAGATTAATTCCGTACTAAGAAACAAGGCTGTTCGAAACAAACTGGTTCATTCTGAGCGTAATCGGAGATGAAAAAAATTCAAACTCCTCAAAACACGCTGAGATTAATTATTTACTAAGAAACAAGGCTGTTCTGAACAAACTGGTTCATTCTGAGCGTAATCGGAGATGAAAAAAATTCAAACTGCTCAAAACACGCTGAGATTAATTATTTACTAAGAAACAAGGCTGTTCTGAACAAACTGGTTTATTCTGAGCGTGATCGGAGATGACAAAAATTCAAACTGCTCAAAACACGCTGAGATTAATTATTTACTAAGAAACAAGGCTGTTCTGAACAAACTGGTTGATTCTGAGCGTGATCGGAGATGAAAAAAATTCAAACTCCTCAAAACACGCTGAGATTAATTATTTACTAAGAAACAAGGCTGTTCTGAACAAACTGGTTCATTCTGAGCGTGATCCGAGATGGAAAAAAAATCTAACTCCTCAAAACACGCTGAGATTAATTACTTACTAAGAAACAAGGCTGTTCTGAACAAACTGGTTCATTCTGAGCGTAATCGGAGATGAAAAAAATTCAAACTGCTCAAAACACGCTGAGATTAATTCCGTACTAAGAAACAAGGCTGTTCTGAACAAACTGGGTCATTCTGAGCGTAATCGGAGATGAAAAAAATTCAAACTGCTGAAAACACGCTGTGATTAATTCTGTACTAAGAAATAAGGCTGTTCTGAACAAACTGGTTCATTCTGAGCGTGATCGGAGATGAAAAAAATTCAAACTGCTCAAAACACGCTGAGATTAATTCCGTACTAAGAAACAAGGCTGTTCTGAACAAACTGGTTCATTCTGAGCGTAATCGGAGATGAAAAAAATTCAAACTGCTGAAAACACGCTGTGATTAATTCTGTACTAAGAAATAAGGCTGTTCTGAACAAACTGGTTCATTCTGAGCGTGATCGGAGATGAAAAAAATTCAAACTGCTCAAAACACGCTGTGATTAATTCTGTACTAAGAAATAAAGCTGTTCTGAACAAACTGGTTCATTCTGAGCGTAATCGGAGATGAAAAAAATTCAAACTGCTGAAAACACGCTGTGATTAATTCTGTACTAAGAAATAAGGCTGTTCTGAACAAACTGGTTCATTCTGAGCGTGATCGGAGATGACAAAAATTCAAACTCCTCAAAACACGCTGAGATTAATTCGGTACTAAGAAAACAAGGCTGTTCTGAACAAACTAGTTTATTCTGAGATGTGATCGGAGATGAAAAAAATTCAAACTGCTCAAAACACGCTGAGATTAATTATTTACTAAGAAACAAGGCTGTTCTGAACAAACTGGTTCATTCTGAGCGTGATCGGAGATCAAACTGCTCAAAACACGCTGAGATTAATTCCGTACTAAGAAACAAGGCTGTTCTGAACAAACTGGTTCATTCTGAGCGTGATCGGAGATGAACAAAATTCAAACTGCTCAAAACACGCTGAGATTAATTCTGTACTAAGAAATAAGGCTGTTCTGAACAAACTGGTTCATTCTGAGCGTAATCGGAGATGACAAAAAATTCAAACTGCTCAAAACACGCTGAGATTAATTCCGTACTAAGAAACAAGGCTGTTCGAAACAAACTGGTTCATTCTGAGCGTAATCGGAGATGAAAAAAATTCAAACTCCTCAAAACACGCTGAGATTAATTATTTACTAAGAAACAAGGCTGTTCTGAACAAACTGGTTCATTCTGAGCGTGATCGGAGATGGAAAAAAAATCTAACTCCTCAAAACACGCTGAGATTAATTACTTACTAAGAAACAAGGCTGTTCTGAACAAACTGGTTCATTCTGAGCGTAATCGGAGATGAAAAAAATTCAAACTGCTCAAAACACGCTGAGATTAATTCCGTACTAAGAAACAAGGCTGTTCTGAACAAACTGGGTCATTCTGAGCGTAATCGGAGATGAAAAAAATTCAAACTGCTGAAAACACGCTGTGATTAATTCTGTACTAAGAAACAAGGCTGTTCTGAACAAACTGGTTGATTCTGAGCGTGATCGGAGATGGAAAAAAAATCTAACTCCTCAAAACACGCTGAGATTAATTACTTACTAAGAAACAAGGCTGTTCTGAACAAACTGGTTCATTCTGAGCGTAATCGGAGATGAAAAAAATTCAAACTGCTCAAAACACGCTGAGATTAATTATTTACTAAGAAACAAGGCTGTTCTGAACAAACTGGTTTATTCTGAGCGTGATCGGAGATGAAAAAAATTCAAACTGCTCAAAACACGCTGAGATTAATTATTTACTAAGAAACAAGGCTGTTCTGAACAAACTGGTTCATTCTGAGCGTGATCGGAGATGAAAAAAATTCAAACTCCTCAAAACACGCTGAGATTAATTATTTACTAAGAAACAAGGCTGTTCTGAACAAACTGGTTCATTCTGAGCGTGATTGGAGATGAAAAAAAAAATCTAACCCCTCAAAACACGCTGAGATTAATCCTGTAGGCCTACTAAGAAACAAGGTTGTTCTGAACAAACTGGTTCATTCTGAGCGTAATCGGAGATGAAAAAAATTCAAACTCCTCAAAACACGCTGAGATTAATTACTTACTAAGAAACAAGGCTGTTCTGAACAAACTGGTTCATTCTGAGCGTAATCGGAGACGAAAACAATTCAAACCCCTCAAAACACGCTGAGATTAATTCCGTACTAAGAAACAAGGCTGTTCTGAACAAACTGGTTCATTCTGAGCGTAATCGGAGATGAAAAAAATTCAAACTGCTGAAAACACGCTGTGATTAATTCTGTACTAAGAAATAAGGTTGTTCTGAACAAACTGGTTCATTCTGAGCGTGATCGGAGATGAAAAAAATTCAAACTGCTGAAAACACGCTGTGATTAATTCTGTACTAAGAAATAAAGCTGTTCTGAACATTCTGAGCGTAATCGGAGATGACAAAAATTCAAACTGCTCAAAACACGCTGAGATTAATTATTTACTAAGAAACAAGGCTGTTCTGAACAAACTGGTTCATTCTGAGCGTGATCGGAGATGAAAAAAATTCAAACTCCTCAAAACACGCTGAGATTAATTATTTACTAAGAAACAAGGCTGTTCTGAACAAACTGGTTCATTCTGAGCGTGATCGGAGATGAAAAAAAATAAAACTCCTCAAAACACGCTGAGATTAATCCTGTATTAAGAAACAAGGCTGTTCTGAACAAACTAGTTTATTCTGAGCGTGATCGGAGATGAAAAAAATTCAAACTGCTCAAAACACGCTGAGATTAATTATTTACTAAGAAACAAGGCTGTTCTGAACAAACTGGTTCATTCTGAGCGTGATCGGAGATGGAAAAAATTCAAACTGCTCAAAACACGCTGAGATTAATTATTTACTAAGAAACAAGGGTGTTCTGAACAAACTGGTTCATTCTGAGCGTAATCGGAGATGAAAAAATTCAAACTGCTCAAAACACGCTGAGATTAATTCTGTACTAAGAAACAAGGCTGTTCTGAACAAACTGGTTCATTCTGAGCGTGATCGGAGATCAAACAGCTCAAAACACGCTGAGATTAATTCTGTACTAAGAAACAAGGCTGTTCTGAACAAACTGGTTCATTCTGAGCGTGATCGGAGATCAAACTGCTCAAAACACGCTGAGATTAATTCCGTACTAAGAAACAAGGCTGTTCTGAACAAACTGGTTCATTCTGAGCGTGATCGGAGATGAACAAAATTCAAACTGCTCAAAACACGCTGAGATTAATTCTGTACTAAGAAATAAGGCTGTTCTGAACAAACTGGTTCATTCTGAGCGTAATCGGAGATGAAAAAAAATTCAAACTGCTCAAAACACGCTGAGATTAATTCCGTACTAAGAAACAAGGCTGTTCGAAACAAACTGGTTCATTCTGAGCGTAATCGGAGATGAAAAAAATTCAAACTCCTCAAAACACGCTGAGATTAATTATTTACTAAGAAACAAGGCTGTTCTGAACAAACTGGTTCATTCTGAGCGTAATCGGAGATGAAAAAAATTCAAACTGCTCAAAACACGCTGAGATTAATTATTTACTAAGAAACAAGGCTGTTCTGAACAAACTGGTTTATTCTGAGCGTGATCGGAGATGACAAAAATTCAAACTGCTCAAAACACGCTGAGATTAATTATTTACTAAGAAACAAGGCTGTTCTGAACAAACTGGTTCATTCTGAGCGTGATCGGAGATGAAAAAAATTCAAACTCCTCAAAACACGCTGAGATTAATTATTTACTAAGAAACAAGGCTGTTCTGAACAAACTGGTTCATTCTGAGCGTGATTGGAGATGAAAAAAAAAATCTAACCCCTCAAAACACGCTGAGATTAATCCTGTAGGCCTACTAAGAAACAAGGTTGTTCTGAACAAACTGGTTCATTCTGAGCGTAATCGGAGATGAAAAAAATTCAAACTCCTCAAAACACGCTGAGATTAATTACTTACTAAGAAACAAGGCTGTTCTGAACAAACTGGTTCATTCTGAGCGTAATCGGAGACGAAAACAATTCAAACCCCTCAAAACACGCTGAGATTAATTCCGTACTAAGAAACAAGGCTGTTCTGAACAAACTGGTTCATTCTGAGCGTAATCGGAGATGAAAAAAATTCAAACTGCTGAAAACACGCTGTGATTAATTCTGTACTAAGAAATAAGGTTGTTCTGAACAAACTGGTTCATTCTGAGCGTGATCGGAGATGAAAAAAATTCAAACTGCTGAAAACACGCTGTGATTAATTCTGTACTAAGAAATAAAGCTGTTCTGAACATTCTGAGCGTAATCGGAGATGACAAAAATTCAAACTCCTCAAAACACGCTGAGATTAATTCGGTACTAAGAAAACAAGGCTGTTCTGAACAAACTAGTTTATTCTGAGCGTGATCGGAGATGAAAAAAATTCAAACTGCTCAAAACACGCTGAGATTAATTATTTACTAAGAAACAAGGCTGTTCTGAACAAACTGGTTCATTCTGAGCGTGATCGGAGATGAAAAAAATTCAAACTCCTCAAAACACGCTGAGATTAATTATTTACTAAGAAACAAGGCTGTTCTGAACAAACTGGTTCATTCTGAGCGTGATCGGAGATGAAAAAAAATAAAACTCCTCAAAACACGCTGAGATTAATCCTGTATTAAGAAACAAGGCTGTTCTGAACAAACTAGTTTATTCTGAGCGTGATCGGAGATGAAAAAAATTCAAACTGCTCAAAACACGCTGAGATTAATTATTTACTAAGAAACAAGGCTGTTCTGAACAAACTGGTTCATTCTGAGCGTGATCGGAGATGGAAAAAATTCAAACTGCTCAAAACACGCTGAGATTAATTATTTACTAAGAAACAAGGGTGTTCTGAACAAACTGGTTCATTCTGAGCGTAATCGGAGATGAAAAAATTCAAACTGCTCAAAACACGCTGAGATTAATTCTGTACTAAGAAACAAGGCTGTTCTGAACAAACTGGTTCATTCTGAGCGTGATCGGAGATCAAACAGCTCAAAACACGCTGAGATTAATTCTGTACTAAGAAACAAGGCTGTTCTGAACAAACTGGTTCATTCTGAGCGTGATCGGAGATCAAACTGCTCAAAACACGCTGAGATTAATTCCGTACTAAGAAACAAGGCTGTTCTGAACAAACTGGTTCATTCTGAGCGTGATCGGAGATGAACAAAATTCAAACTGCTCAAAACACGCTGAGATTAATTCTGTACTAAGAAATAAGGCTGTTCTGAACAAACTGGTTCATTCTGAGCGTAATCGGAGATGAAAAAAAATTCAAACTGCTCAAAACACGCTGAGATTAATTCCGTACTAAGAAACAAGGCTGTTCGAAACAAACTGGTTCATTCTGAGCGTAATCGGAGATGAAAAAAATTCAAACTCCTCAAAACACGCTGAGATTAATTATTTACTAAGAAACAAGGCTGTTCTGAACAAACTGGTTCATTCTGAGCGTAATCGGAGATGAAAAAAATTCAAACTGCTCAAAACACGCTGAGATTAATTATTTACTAAGAAACAAGGCTGTTCTGAACAAACTGGTTTATTCTGAGCGTGATCGGAGATGACAAAAATTCAAACTGCTCAAAACACGCTGAGATTAATTATTTACTAAGAAACAAGGCTGTTCTGAACAAACTGGTTGATTCTGAGCGTGATCGGAGATGAAAAAAATTCAAACTCCTCAAAACACGCTGAGATTAATTATTTACTAAGAAACAAGGCTGTTCTGAACAAACTGGTTCATTCTGAGCGTGATCCGAGATGGAAAAAAAATCTAACTCCTCAAAACACGCTGAGATTAATTACTTACTAAGAAACAAGGCTGTTCTGAACAAACTGGTTCATTCTGAGCGTAATCGGAGATGAAAAAAATTCAAACTGCTCAAAACACGCTGAGATTAATTCCGTACTAAGAAACAAGGCTGTTCTGAACAAACTGGGTCATTCTGAGCGTAATCGGAGATGAAAAAAATTCAAACTGCTGAAAACACGCTGTGATTAATTCTGTACTAAGAAATAAGGCTGTTCTGAACAAACTGGTTCATTCTGAGCGTGATCGGAGATGAAAAAAATTCAAACTGCTCAAAACACGCTGAGATTAATTCCGTACTAAGAAACATTGGCTGTTCTGAACAAACTGGTTCATTCTGAGCGTAATCGGAGATGAAAAAAATTCAAACTGCTGAAAACACGCTGTGATTAATTCTGTACTAAGAAATAAGGCTGTTCTGAACAAACTGGTTCATTCTGAGCGTGATCGGAGATGACAAAAATTCAAACTCCTCAAAACACGCTGAGATTAATTCGGTACTAAGAAAACAAGGCTGTTCTGAACAAACTAGTTTATTCTGAGATGTGATCGGAGATGAAAAAAATTCAAACTGCTCAAAACACGCTGAGATTAATTATTTACTAAGAAACAAGGCTGTTCTGAACAAACTGGTTCATTCTGAGCGTGATCGGAGATCAAACTGCTCAAAACACGCTGAGATTAATTCCGTACTAAGAAACAAGGCTGTTCTGAACAAACTGGTTCATTCTGAGCGTGATCGGAGATGAACAAAATTCAAACTGCTCAAAACACGCTGAGATTAATTCTGTACTAAGAAACAAGGCTGTTCTGAACAAACTGGTTCATTCTGAGCGTGATCGGAGATCAAACTGCTCAAAACACGCTGAGATTAATTCCGTACTAAGAAACAAGGCTGTTCTGAACAAACTGGTTCATTCTGAGCGTGATCGGAGATGAACAAAATTCAAACTGCTCAAAACACGCTGAGATTAATTCTGTACTAAGAAATAAGGCTGTTCTGAACAAACTGGTTCATTCTGAGCGTAATCGGAGATGACAAAAAATTCAAACTGCTCAAAACACGCTGAGATTAATTCCGTACTAAGAAACAAGGCTGTTCGAAACAAACTGGTTCATTCTGAGCGTAATCGGAGATGAAAAAAATTCAAACTCCTCAAAACACGCTGAGATTAATTATTTACTAAGAAACAAGGCTGTTCTGAACAAACTGGTTCATTCTGAGCGTGATCGGAGATGGAAAAAAAATCTAACTCCTCAAAACACGCTGAGATTAATTACTTACTAAGAAACAAGGCTGTTCTGAACAAACTGGTTCATTCTGAGCGTAATCGGAGATGAAAAAAATTCAAACTGCTCAAAACACGCTGAGATTAATTCCGTACTAAGAAACAAGGCTGTTCTGAACAAACTGGGTCATTCTGAGCGTAATCGGAGATGAAAAAAATTCAAACTGCTGAAAACACGCTGTGATTAATTCTGTACTAAGAAACAAGGCTGTTCTGAACAAACTGGTTGATTCTGAGCGTGATCGGAGATGAAAAAAATTCAAACTCCTCATAACACGCTGAGATTAATTATTTACTAAGAAACAAGGCTGTTCTGAACAAACTGGTTCATTCTGAGCGTGATCGGAGATGGAAAAAAAATCTAACTCCTCAAAACACGCTGAGATTAATTACTTACTAAGAAACAAGGCTGTTCTGAACAAACTGGTTCATTCTGAGCGTAATCGGAGATGAAAAAAATTCAAACTGCTCAAAACACGCTGAGATTAATTCCGTACTAAGAAACAAGGCTGTTCTGAACAAACTGGGTCATTCTGAGCGTAATCGGAGATGAAAAAAATTCAAACTGCTGAAAACACGCTGTGATTAATTCTGTACTAAGAAATAAGGCTGTTCTGAACAAACTGGTTCATTCTGAGCGTGATCGGAGATGAAAAAAATTCAAACTGCTCAAAACACGCTGAGATTAATTCCGTACTAAGAAACAAGGCTGTTCTGAACAAACTGGTTCATTCTGAGCGTAATCGGAGATGAAAAAAATTCAAACTGCTGAAAACACGCTGTGATTAATTCTGTACTAAGAAATAAGGCTGTTCTGAACAAACTGGTTCATTCTGAGCGTGATCGGAGATGAAAAAAATTCAAACTGCTCAAAACACGCTGTGATTAATTCTGTACTAAGAAATAAAGCTGTTCTGAACAAACTGGTTCATTCTGAGCGTAATCGGAGATGAAAAAAATTCAAACTGCTGAAAACACGCTGTGATTAATTCTGTACTAAGAAATAAGGCTGTTCTGAACAAACTGGTTCATTCTGAGCGTGATCGGAGATGACAAAAATTCAAACTCCTCAAAACACGCTGAGATTAATTCGGTACTAAGAAAACAAGGCTGTTCTGAACAAACTAGTTTATTCTGAGCGTGATCGGAGATGAAAAAAATTCAAACTGCTCAAAACACGCTGAGATTAATTATTTACTAAGAAACAAGGCTGTTCTGAACAAACTGGTTCATTCTGAGCGTAATCGGAGATGAAAAAAATTCAAACTGCTCAAAACACGCTGAGATTAATTATTTACTAAGAAACAAGGCTGTTCTGAACAAACTGGTTCATTCTGAGCGTAATCGGAGATGAAAAAAATTCAAACTGCTCAAAACACGCTGAGATTAATTATTTACTAAGAAACAAGGCTGTTCTGAACATACTGGTTTATTCTGAGCGTGATCGGAGATGACAAAAATTCAAACTGCTCAAAACACGCTGAGATTAATTATTTACTAAGAAACAAGGCTGTTCTGAACAAACTGGTTCATTCTGAGCGTGATCGGAGATGAAAAAAATTCAAACTCCTCAAAACACGCTGAGATTAATTCCGTACTAAGAAACAAGGCTGTTCTGAACAAACTGGTTCATTCTGAGCGTAATCGGAGATGAAAAAAATTCAAACTCCTCAAAACACGCTGAGATTAATTACTTACTAAGAAACAAGGCTGTTCTGAACAAACTGGTTCATTCTGAGCGTAATCGGAGACGAAAAAAATTCAAACCCCTCAAAACACGCTGAGATTAATTCCGTACTAAGAAACAAGGCTGTTCTGAACAAACTGGTTCATTCTGAGCGTAATCGGAGATGAAAAAAATTCAAACTGCTGAAAACACGCTGTGATTAATTCTGTACTAAGAAATAAGGCTGTTCTGAACAAACTGGTTCATTCTGAGCGTGATCGGAGATGAAAAAAATTCAAACTGCTGAAAACACGCTGAGATTAATTATTTACTAAGAAACAAGGCTGTTCTGAACAAACTGGTTGATTCTGAGCGTGATCGGAGATGAAAAAAATTCAAACTCCTCAAAACACGCTGAGATTAATTATTTACTAAGAAACAAGGCTGTTCTGAACAAACTGGTTCATTCTGAGCGTAATCGGAGATGAAAAAAATTCAAACTGCTGAAAACACGCTGTGATTAATTCTGTACTAAGAAATAAGGCTGTTCTGAACATTCTGAGCGTAATCGGAGATGAAAAAAATTCAAACTCCTCAAAACACGCTGAGATTAATTATTTACTAAGAAACAAGGCTGTTCTGAACAAACTGGTTTATTCTGAGCGTGATCGGAGATGAAAAAAATTCAAACTGCTCAAAACACGCTGAGATTAATTATTTACTAAGAAACAAGGCTGTTCTGAACAAACTGGTTCATTCTGAGCGTGATCGGAGATGAAAAAAATTAAAACTCCTCAAAACACGCTGAGATTAATTATTTACTAAGAAACAAGGCTGTTCTGAACAAACTGGTTCATTCTGAGCGTGATTGGAGATGAAAAAAATTCAAACTCCTCAAAACACGCTGAGATTAATCCTGTAGGCCTACTAAGAAACAAGGTTGTTCTGAACAAACTGGTTCATTCTGAGCGTAATCGGAGATGAAAAAAATTCAAACTCCTCAAAACACGCTGAGATTAATTACTTACTAAGAAACAAGGCTGTTCTGAACAAACTGGTTCATTCTGAGCGTAATCGGAGACGAAAAAAATTTAAACCCCTCAAAACACGCTGAGATTAATTCCGTACTAAGAAACAAGGCTGTTCTGAACAAACTGGTTCATTCTGAGCGTAATCGGAGATGAAAAAAATTCAAACTGCTGAAAACACGCTGTGATTAATTCTGTACTAAGAAATAAGGCTGTTCTGAACAAACTGGTTCATTCTGAGCGTGATCGGAGATGAAAAAAATTCAAACTGCTGAAAACACGCTGTGATTAATTCTGTACTAAGAAATAAAGCTGTTCTGAACATTCTGAGCGTAATCGGAGATGACAAAAATTCAAACTCCTCAAAACACGCTGAGATTAATTCGGTACTAAGAAAACAAGGCTGTTCTGAACAAACTAGTTTATTCTGAGCGTGATCGGAGATGAAAAAAAATTCAAACTGCTCAAAACACGCTGAGATTAATTATTTACTAAGAAACAAGGCTGTTCTGAACAAACTGGTTCATTCTGAGCGTGATCGGAGATGAAAAAAATTCAAACTCCTCAAAACACGCTGAGATTAATTATTTACTAAGAAACAAGGCTGTTCTGAACAAACTGGTTCATTCTGAGCGTGATCGGAGATGAAAAAAAATCAAACTCCTCAAAACACGCTGAGATTAATCCTGTATTAAGAAACAAGGCTGTTCTGAACAAACTGGTTCATTCTGAGCGTGATCGGAGATGGAAAAAATTCAAACTGCTCAAAACACGCTGAGATTAATTATTTACTAAGAAACAAGGGTGTTCTGAACAAACTGGTTCATTCTGAGCGTAATCGGAGATGAAAAAATTCAAACTGCTCAAAACACGCTGAGATTAATTCTGTACTAAGAAACAAGGCTGTTCTGAACAAACTGGTTCATTCTGAGCGTGATCGGAGATCAAACAGCTCAAAACACGCTGAGATTAATTCTGTACTAAGAAACAAGGCTGTTCTGAACAAACTGGTTCATTCTGAGCGTGATCGGAGATCAAACTGCTCAAAACACGCTGAGATTAATTCCGTACTAAGAAACAAGGCTGTTCTGAACAAACTGGTTCATTCTGAGCGTGATCGGAGATGAACAAAATTCAAACTGCTCAAAACACGCTGAGATTAATTCTGTACTAAGAAATAAGGCTGTTCTGAACAAACTGGTTCATTCTGAGCGTAATCGGAGATGAAAAAAAATTCAAACTGCTCAAAACACGCTGAGATTAATTCCGTACTAAGAAACAAGGCTGTTCGAAACAAACTGGTTCATTCTGAGCGTAATCGGAGATGAAAAAAATTCAAACTCCTCAAAACACGCTGAGATTAATTATTTACTAAGAAACAAGGCTGTTCTGAACAAACTGGTTCATTCTGAGCGTAATCGGAGATGAAAAAAATTCAAACTGCTCAAAACACGCTGAGATTAATTACGTACTAAGAAACAAGGCTGTTCTGAACAAACTGGTTCATTCTGAGCGTAATCGGAGATGAAAAAAATTCAAACTGCTGAAAACACGCTGTGATTAATTCTGTACTAAGAAATAAGGCTGTTCTGAACAAACTGGTTCATTCTGAGCGTGATCGGAGATGAAAAAAATTCAAACTGCTGAAAACACGCTGTGATTAATTCTGTACTAAGAAATAAAGCTGTTCTGAACATTCTGAGCGTAATCGGAGATGACAAAAATTCAAACTCCTCAAAACACGCTGAGATTAATTCGGTACTAAGAAAACAAGGCTGTTCTGAACAAACTAGTTTATTCTGAGCGTGATCGGAGATGAAAAAAATTCAAACTGCTCAAAACACGCTGAGATTAATTATTTACTAAGAAACAAGGCTGTTCTGAACAAACTGGTTGATTCTGAGCGTGATCGGAGATGAAAAAAATTCAAACTCCTCAAAACACGCTGAGATTAATTATTTACTAAGAAACAAGGCTGTTCTGAACAAACTGGTTGATTCTGAGCGTGATCGGAGATGAAAAAAAATCAAACTCCTCAAAACACGCTGAGATTAATCCTGTATTAAGAAACAAGGCTGTTCTGAACAAACTGGTTCATTCTGAGCGTAATCGGAGATGAAAAAAATTCAAACTGCTCAAAACACGCTGAGATTAATTACGTACTAAGAAACAAGGCTGTTCTGAACAAACTGGTTCATTCTGAGCGTAATCGGAGATGAAAAAAATTCAAACTGCTGAAAACACGCTGTGATTAATTCTGTACTAAGAAATAAGGCTGTTCTGAACAAACTGGTTCATTCTGAGCGTGATCGGAGATGAAAAAAATTCAAACTGCTGAAAACACGCTGTGATTAATTCTGTACTAAGAAATAAAGCTGTTCTGAACATTCTGAGCGTAATCGGAGATGACAAAAATTCAAACTCCTCAAAACACGCTGAGATTAATTCGGTACTAAGAAAACAAGGCTGTTCTGAACAAACTAGTTTATTCTGAGCGTGATCGGAGATGAAAAAAATTCAAACTGCTCAAAACACGCTGAGATTAATTATTTACTAAGAAACAAGGCTGTTCTGAACAAACTGGTTGATTCTGAGCGTGATCGGAGATGAAAAAAATTCAAACTCCTCAAAACACGCTGAGATTAATTATTTACTAAGAAACAAGGCTGTTCTGAACAAACTGGTTCATTCTGAGCGTGATCGGAGATGAAAAAAAATCAAACTCCTCAAAACACGCTGAGATTAATCCTGTATTAAGAAACAAGGCTGTTCTGAACAAACTGGTTCATTCTGAGCGTAATCGGAGATGAAAAAAATTCAAACTGCTGAAAACACGCTGTGATTAATTCTGTACTAAGAAATAAGGCTGTTCTGAACAAACTGGTTCATTCTGAGCGTGATCGGAGATGAAAAAAATTCAAACTGCTGAAAACACGCTGTGATTAATTCTGTACTAAGAAATAAAGCTGTTCTGAACATTCTGAGCGTAATCGGAGATGACAAAAATTCAAACTCCTCAAAACACGCTGAGATTAATTCGGTACTAAGAAAACAAGGCTGTTCTGAACAAACTAGTTTATTCTGAGCGTGATCGGAGATGAAAAAAATTCAAACTGCTCAAAACACGCTGAGATTAATTATTTACTAAGAAACAAGGCTGTTCTGAACAAACTGGTTTATTCTGAGCGTGATCGGAGATGAAAAAAATTCAAACTGCTCAAAACACGCTGAGATTAATTATTTACTAAGAAACAAGGCTGTTCTGAACAAACTGGTTCATTCTGAGCGTGATCGGAGATGAAAAAAATTCAAACTCCTCAAAACACGCTGAGATTAATTATTTACTAAGAAACAAGGCTGTTCTGAACAAACTGGTTCATTCTGAGCGTGATTGGAGATGAAAAAAAAAATCTAACTCCTCAAAACACGCTGAGATTAAACCTGTACTAAGAAACAAGGTTGTTCTGAACAAACTGGTTCATTCTGAGCGTAATCGGAGATGAAAAAAATTCAAACTCCTCAAAACACGCTGAGATTAATTACTTACTAAGAAACAAGGCTGTTCTGAACAAACTGGTTCATTCTGAGCGTAATCGGAGAAGAAAAAAATTCAAACCCCTCAAAACACGCTGAGATTAATTCCGTACTAAGAAACAAGGCTGTTCTGAACAAACTGGTTCATTCTGAGCGTAATCGGAGATGAAAAAAATTCAAACTGCTGAAAACACGCTGTGATTAATTCTGTACTAAGAAATAAGGCTGTTCTGAACAAACTGGTTCATTCTGAGCGTGATCGGAGATGAAAAAAATTCAAACTGCTGAAAACACGCTGTGATTAATTCTGTACTAAGAAATAAAGCTGTTCTGAACATTCTGAGCGTAATCGGAGATGACAAAAATTCAAACTCCTCAAAACACGCTGAGATTAATTCGGTACTAAGAAAACAAGGCTGTTCTGAACAAACTAGTTTATTCTGAGCGTGATCGGAGATGAAAAAAAATTCAAACTGCTCAAAACACGCTGAGATTAATTATTTACTAAGAAACAAGGCTGTTCTGAACAAACTGGTTCATTCTGAGCGTGATCGGAGATGAAAAAAATTCAAACTCCTCAAAACACGCTGAGATTAATTATTTACTAAGAAACAAGGCTGTTCTGAACAAACTGGTTCATTCTGAGCGTGATCGGAGATGGAAAAAAAATCTAACTCCTCAAAACACGCTGAGATTAATTACTTACTAAGAAACAAGGCTGTTCTGAACAAACTGGTTCATTCTGAGCGTAATCGGAGATGAAAAAAATTCAAACTGCTCAAAACACGCTGAGATTAATTCCGTACTAAGAAACAAGGCTGTTCTGAACAAACTGGGTCATTCTGAGCGTAATCGGAGATGAAAAAAATTCAAACTGCTGAAAACACGCTGTGATTAATTCTGTACTAAGAAATAAGGCTGTTCTGAACAAACTGGTTCATTCTGAGCGTAATCGGAGATGAAAAAAATTCAAACTGCTGAAAACACGCTGTGATTAATTCTGTACTAAGAAATAAGGCTGTTCTGAACAAACTGGTTCATTCTGAGCGTGATCGGAGATGAAAAAAATTCAAACCCCTCAAAACACGCTGAGATTAATTCCGTACTAAGAAACAAGGCTGTTCTGAACAAACTGGTTCATTCTGAGCGTAATCGGAGATGAAAAAAATTCAAACTGCTGAAAACACGCTGTGATTAATTCTGTACTAAGAAATAAGGCTGTTCTGAACAAACTGGTTCATTCTGAGCGTGATCGGAGATGACAAAAATTCAAACTCCTCAAAACACGCTGAGATTAATTCGGTACTAAGAAAACAAGGCTGTTCTGAACAAACTAGTTTATTCTGAGCGTGATCGGAGATGAAAAAAATTCAAACTGCTCAAAACACGCTGAGATTAATTATTTACTAAGAAACAAGGCTGTTCTGAACAAACTGGTTCATTCTGAGCGTGATCGGAGATCAAACTGCTCAAAACACGCTGAGATTAATTCCGTACTAAGAAACAAGGCTGTTCTGAACAAACTGGTTCATTCTGAGCGTAATCGGAGATGAAAAAATTCAAACTGCTCAAAACACGCTGAGATTAATTCTGTACTAAGAAACAAGGCTGTTCTGAACAAACTGGTTCATTCTGAGCGTGATCGGAGATCAAACAGCTCAAAACACGCTGAGATTAATTCTGTACTAAGAAACAAGGCTGTTCTGAACAAACTGGTTCATTCTGAGCGTGATCGGAGATCAAACTGCTCAAAACACGCTGAGATTAATTCCGTACTAAGAAACAAGGCTGTTCTGAACAAACTGGTTCATTCTGAGCGTGATCGGAGATGAACAAAATTCAAACTGCTCAAAACACGCTGAGATTAATTCTGTACTAAGAAATAAGGCTGTTCTGAACAAACTGGTTCATTCTGAGCGTAATCGGAGATGAAAAAAAATTCAAACTGCTCAAAACACGCTGAGATTAATTCCGTACTAAGAAACAAGGCTGTTCTGAACAAACTGGTTCATTCTGAGCGTAATCGGAGATGAAAAAAATTCAAACTGCTCAAAACACGCTGAGATTAATTATTTACTAAGAAACAAGGCTGTTCTGAACAAACTGGTTCATTCTGAGCGTAATCGGAGATGAAAAAAATTCAAACTGCTCAAAACACGCTGAGATTAATTATTTACTAAGATACAAGGCTGTTCTGAACATACTGGTTTATTCTGAGCGTGATCGGAGATGACAAAAATTCAAACTGCTCAAAACACGCTGAGATTAATTATTTACTAAGAAACAAGGCTGTTCTGAACAAACTGGTTCATTCTGAGCGTGATCGGAGATGAAAAAAATTCAAACTCCTCAAAACACGCTGAGATTAATTCCGTACTAAGAAACAAGGCTGTTCTGAACAAACTGGTTCATTCTGAGCGTAATCGGAGATGAAAAAAATTCAAACTCCTCAAAACACGCTGAGATTAATTACTTACTAAGAAACAAGGCTGTTCTGAACAAACTGGTTCATTCTGAGCGTAATCGGAGACGAAAAAAATTCAAACCCCTCAAAACACGCTGAGATTAATTCCGTACTAAGAAACAAGGCTGTTCTGAACAAACTGGTTCATTCTGAGCGTAATCGGAGATGAAAAAAATTCAAACTGCTGAAAACACGCTGTGATTAATTCTGTACTAAGAAATAAGGCTGTTCTGAACAAACTGGTTCATTCTGAGCGTGATCGGAGATGAAAAAAATTCAAACTGCTGAAAACACGCTGTGATTAATTCTGTACTAAGAAATAAAGCTGTTCTGAACATTATGAGCGTAATCGGAGATGACAAAAATTCAAACCCCTCAAAACACGCTGAGATTAATTCCGTACTAAGAAACAAGGCTGTTCTGAACAAACTGGTTCATTCTGAGCGTAATCGGAGATGAAAAAAATTCAAACTGCTGAAAACACGCTGTGATTAATTCTGTACTAAGAAATAAGGCTGTTCTGAACAAACTGGTTCATTCTGAGCGTGATCGGAGATGAAAAAAATTCAAACTGCTCAAAACACGCTGTGATTAATTCTGTACTAAGAAATAAAGCTGTTCTGAACAAACTGGTTCATTCTGAGCGTAATCGGAGATGAAAAAAATTCAAACTGCTGAAAACACGCTGTGATTAATTCTGTACTAAGAAATAAGGCTGTTCTGAACAAACTGGTTCATTCTGAGCGTGATCGGAGATGACAAAAATTCAAACTCCTCAAAACACGCTGAGATTAATTCGGTACTAAGAAAACAAGGCTGTTCTGAACAAACTAGTTTATTCTGAGCGTGATCGGAGATGAAAAAAATTCAAACTGCTCAAAACACGCTGAGATTAATTATTTACTAAGAAACAAGGCTGTTCTGAACAAACTGGTTCATTCTGAGCGTGATCGGAGATCAAACTGCTCAAAACACGCTGAGATTAATTCCGTACTAAGAAACAAGGCTGTTCTGAACAAACTGGTTCATTCTGAGCGTAATCGGAGATGAAAAAATTCAAACTGCTCAAAACACGCTGAGATTAATTCTGTACTAAGAAACAAGGCTGTTCTGAACAAACTGGTTCATTCTGAGCGTGATCGGAGATCAAACAGCTCAAAACACGCTGAGATTAATTCTGTACTAAGAAACAAGGCTGTTCTGAACAAACTGGTTCATTCTGAGCGTGATCGGAGATCAAACTGCTCAAAACACGCTGAGATTAATTCCGTACTAAGAAACAAGGCTGTTCTGAACAAACTGGTTCATTCTGAGCGTGATCGGAGATGAACAAAATTCAAACTGCTCAAAACACGCTGAGATTAATTCTGTACTAAGAAATAAGGCTGTTCTGAACAAACTGGTTCATTCTGAGCGTAATCGGAGATGAAAAAAAATTCAAACTGCTCAAAACACGCTGAGATTAATTCCGTACTAAGAAACAAGGCTGTTCTGAACAAACTGGTTCATTCTGAGCGTAATCGGAGATGAAAAAAATTCAAACTGCTCAAAACACGCTGAGATTAATTATTTACTAAGAAACAAGGCTGTTCTGAACAAACTGGTTCATTCTGAGCGTAATCGGAGATGAAAAAAATTCAAACTGCTCAAAACACGCTGAGATTAATTATTTACTAAGAAACAAGGCTGTTCTGAACATACTGGTTTATTCTGAGCGTGATCGGAGATGACAAAAATTCAAACTGCTCAAAACACGCTGAGATTAATTATTTACTAAGAAACAAGGCTGTTCTGAACAAACTGGTTCATTCTGAGTGTGATCGGAGATGAAAAAAATTCAAACTCCTCAAAACACGCTGAGATTAATTCCGTACTAAGAAACAAGGCTGTTCTGAACAAACTGGTTCATTCTGAGCGTAATCGGAGATGAAAAAAATTCAAACTCCTCAAAACACGCTGAGATTAATTACTTACTAAGAAACAAGGCTGTTCTGAACAAACTGGTTCATTCTGAGCGTAATCGGAGACGAAAAAAATTCAAACCCCTCAAAACACGCTGAGATTAATTCCGTACTAAGAAACAAGGCTGTTCTGAACAAACTGGTTCATTCTGAGCGTAATCGGAGATGAAAAAAATTCAAACTGCTGAAAACACGCTGTGATTAATTCTGTACTAAGAAATAAGGCTGTTCTGAACAAACTGGTTCATTCTGAGCGTGATCGGAGATGACAAAAATTCAAACTCCTCAAAACACGCTGAGATTAATTCGGTACTAAGAAAACAAGGCTGTTCTGAACAAACTAGTTTATTCTGAGCGTGATCGGAGATGAAAAAAATTCAAACTGCTCAAAACACGCTGAGATTAATTATTTACTAAGAAACAAGGCTGTTCTGAACAAACTGGTTCATTCTGAGCGTGATCGGAGATCAAACTGCTCAAAACACGCTGAGATTAATTCCGTACTAAGAAACAAGGCTGTTCTGAACAAACTGGTTCATTCTGAGCGTAATCGGAGATGAAAAAATTCAAACTGCTCAAAACACGCTGAGATTAATTCTGTACTAAGAAACAAGGCTGTTCTGAACAAACTGGTTCATTCTGAGCGTGATCGGAGATCAAACAGCTCAAAACACGCTGAGATTAATTCTGTACTAAGAAACAAGGCTGTTCTGAACAAACTGGTTCATTCTGAGCGTGATCGGAGATCAAACTGCTCAAAACACGCTGAGATTAATTCCGTACTAAGAAACAAGGCTGTTCTGAACAAACTGGTTCATTCTGAGCGTGATCGGAGATGAACAAAATTCAAACTGCTCAAAACACGCTGAGATTAATTCTGTACTAAGAAATAAGGCTGTTCTGAACAAACTGGTTCATTCTGAGCGTAATCGGAGATGAAAAAAAATTCAAACTGCTCAAAACACGCTGAGATTAATTCCGTACTAAGAAACAAGGCTGTTCTGAACAAACTGGTTCATTCTGAGCGTAATCGGAGATGAAAAAAATTCAAACTGCTCAAAACACGCTGAGATTAATTATTTACTAAGAAACAAGGCTGTTCTGAACAAACTGGTTCATTCTGAGCGTAATCGGAGATGAAAAAAATTCAAACTGCTCAAAACACGCTGAGATTAATTATTTACTAAGAAACAAGGCTGTTCTGAACATACTGGTTTATTCTGAGCGTGATCGGAGATGACAAAAATTCAAACTGCTCAAAACACGCTGAGATTAATTATTTACTAAGAAACAAGGCTGTTCTGAACAAACTGGTTCATTCTGAGTGTGATCGGAGATGAAAAAAATTCAAACTCCTCAAAACACGCTGAGATTAATTCCGTACTAAGAAACAAGGCTGTTCTGAACAAACTGGTTCATTCTGAGCGTAATCGGAGATGAAAAAAATTCAAACTCCTCAAAACACGCTGAGATTAATTACTTACTAAGAAACAAGGCTGTTCTGAACAAACTGGTTCATTCTGAGCGTAATCGGAGACGAAAAAAATTCAAACCCCTCAAAACACGCTGAGATTAATTCCGTACTAAGAAACAAGGCTGTTCTGAACAAACTGGTTCATTCTGAGCGTAATCGGAGATGAAAAAAATTCAAACTGCTGAAAACACGCTGTGATTAATTCTGTACTAAGAAATAAGGCTGTTCTGAACAAACTGGTTCATTCTGAGCGTGATCGGAGATGAAAAAAAATCAAACTGCTGAAAACACGCTGTGATTAATTCTGTACCTAGAAATAAAGCTGTTCTGAACATTCTGAGCGTAATCGGAGATGACAAAAATTCAAACTCCTCAAAACACGCTGAGATTAATTCGGTACTAAGAAAACAAGGCTGTTCTGAACAAACTAGTTTATTCTGAGCGTGATCGGAGATGAAAAAAATTCAAACTGCTCAAAACACGCTGAGATTAATTATTTACTAAGAAACAAGGCTGTTCTGAACAAACTGGTTCATTCTGAGCGTGATCGGAGATGAAAAAAAATCAAACTCCTCAAAACACGCTGAGATTAATTACTTACTAAGAAACAAGGCTGTTCTGAACAAACTGGTTCATTCTGAGCGTAATCGGAGACGAAAAAAATTCAAACCCCTCAAAACACGCTGAGATTAATTACTTACTAAGAAACAAGGCTGTTCTGAACAAACTGGTTCATTCTGAGCGTAATCGGAGACGAAAAAAATTCAAACCCCTCAAAACACGCTGAGATTAATTCCGTACTAAGAAACAAGGCTGTTCTGAACAAACTGGTTCATTCTGAGCGTGATCGGAGATGGAAAAAATTCAAACTGCTCAAAACACGCTGAGATTAATTATTTACTAAGAAACAAGGGTGTTCTGAACAAACTGGTTCATTCTGAGCGTAATCGGAGATGAAAAAATTCAAACTGCTCAAAATACGCTGAGATTAATTCTGTACTAAGAAACAAGGCTGTTCTGAACAAACTGGTTTATTCTGAGCGTGATCGGAGATGACCAAATTTCAAACTGCTCAAAACACGCTGAGATTAATTATTTACTAAGAAACAAGGCTGTTCTGAACAAACTGGTTCATTCTGAGCGTGATCGGAGATGAAAAAAATTCAAACTCCTCAAAACACGCTGAGATTAATTCCGTACTAAGAAACAAGGCTGTTCTGAACAAACTGGTTCATTCTGAGCGTAATCGGAGATGAAAAAAATTCAAACTCCTCAAAACACGCTGAGATTAATTACTTACTAAGAAACAAGGCTGTTCTGAACAAACTGGTTCATTCTGAGCGTAATCGGAGACGAAAAAAATTCAAACCCCTCAAAACACGCTGAGATTAATTCCGTACTAAGAAACAAGGCTGTTCTGAACAAACTGGTTCATTCTGAGCGTAATCGGAGATGAAAAAAATTCAAACTGCTGAAAACACGCTGTGATTAATTCTGTACTAAGAAATAAGGCTGTTCTGAACAAACTGGTTCATTCTGAGCGTAATCGGAGATGAAAAAAATTCAAACTGCTCAAAACACGCTGAGATTAATTATTTACTAAGAAACAAGGCTGTTCTGAACAAACTGGTTCATTCTGAGCGTAATCGGAGATGAAAAAAATTCAAACTGCTCAAAACACGCTGAGATTAATTATTTACTAAGAAACAAGGCTGTTCTGAACATACTGGTTTATTCTGAGCGTGATCGGAGATGAAAAAAATTCAAACTGCTCAAAACACGCTGAGATTAATTATTTACTAAGAAACAAGGCTGTTCTGAACAAACTGGTTCATTCTGAGCGTGATCGGAGATGAAAAAAAATTCAAACTCCTCAAAACACGCTGAGATTAATTCCGTACTAAGAAACAAGGCTGTTCTGAACAAACTGGTTCATTCTGAGCGTAATCGGAGATGAAAAAAAATTCAAACTCCTCAAAACACGCTGAGATTAATTACTTACTAAGAAACAAGGCTGTTCTGAACAAACTGGTTCATTCTGAGCGTAATCGGAGACGAAAAAAATTCAAACCCCTCAAAACACGCTGAGATTAATTCCGTACTAAGAAACAAGGCTGTTCTGAACAAACTGGTTCATTCTGAGCGTAATCGGAGATGAAAAAAATTCAAACTGCTGAAAACACGCTGTGATTAATTCTGTACTAAGAAATAAGGCTGTTCTGAACAAACTGGTTCATTCTGAGCGTGATCGGAGATGAAAAAAATTCAAACTGCTGAAAACACGCTGTGATTAATTCTGTACTAAGAAATAAAGCTGTTCTGAACATTCTGAGCGTAATCGGAGATGACAAAAATTCAAACTCCTCAAAACACGCTGAGATTAATTCGGTACTAAGAAAACAAGGCTGTTCTGAACAAACTAGTTTATTCTGAGCGTGATCGGAGATGAAAAAAATTCAAACTGCTCAAAACACGCTGAGATTAATTATTTACTAAGAAACAAGGCTGTTCTGAACAAACTGGTTCATTCTGAGCGTGATCGGAGATGAAAAAAATTCAAACTCCTCAAAACACGCTGAGATTAATTATTTACTAAGAAACAAGGCTGTTCTGAACAAACTGGTTCATTCTGAGCGTGATTGGAGATGAAAAAAAAAATCTAACTCCTCAAAACACGCTGAGATTAAACCTGTACTAAGAAACAAGGTTGTTCTGAACAAACTGGTTCATTCTGAGCGTAATCGGAGATGAAAAAAATTCAAACTCCTCAAAACACGCTGAGATTAATTACTTACTAAGAAACAAGGCTGTTCTGAACAAACTGGTTCATTCTGAGCGTAATCGGAGATGAAAAAATTCAAACTGCTCAAAACACGCTGAGATTAATTCTGTACTAAGAAACAAGGCTGTTCTGAACAAACTGGTTTATTCTGAGCGTAATCGGAGATGAAAAAAATTCAAACTGCTGAAAACACGCTGTGATTAATTCTGTACTAAGAAATAAGGCTGTTCTGAACAAACTGGTTCATTCTGAGCGTGATCGGAGATGAAAAAAATTCAAACTGCTGAAAACACGCTGTGATTAATTCTGTACTAAGAAATAAAGCTGTTCTGAACATTCTGAGCGTAATCGGAGATGACAAAAATTCAAACTCCTCAAAACACGCTGAGATTAATTCGGTACTAAGAAAACAAGGCTGTTCTTAACAAACTAGTTTATTCTGAGCGTGATCGGAGATGAAAAAAATTCAAACTGCTCAAAACACGCTGAGATTAATTATTTACTAAGAAACAAGGCTGTTCTGAACAAACTGGTTCATTCTGAGCGTGATCGGAGATGAAAAAAATTCAAACTCCTCAAAACACGCTGAGATTAATTATTTACTAAGAAACAAGGCTGTTCTGAACAAACTGGTTCATTCTGAGCGTGATTGGAGATGAAAAAAAAAATCTAACTCCTCAAAACACGCTGAGATTAAACCTGTACTAAGAAACAAGGTTGTTCTGAACAAACTGGTTCATTCTGAGCGTAATCGGAGATGAAAAAAATTCAAACTCCTCAAAACACGCTGAGATTAATTACTTACTAAGAAACAAGGCTGTTCTGAACAAACTGGTTCATTCTGAGCGTAATCGGAGACGAAAAAAATTCAAACCCCTCAAAACACGCTGAGATTAATTCCGTACTAAGAAACAAGGCTGTTCTGAACAAACTGGTTCATTCTGAGCGTAATCGGAGATGAAAAAAATTCAAACTGCTGAAAACACGCTGTGATTAATTCTGTACTAAGAAATAAGGCTGTTCTGAACAAACTGGTTCATTCTGAGCGTGATCGGAGATGAAAAAAATTCAAACTGCTGAAAACACGCTGTGATTAATTCTGTACTAAGAAATAAAGCTGTTCTGAACATTCTGAGCGTAATCGGAGATGACAAAAATTCAAACTCCTCAAAACACGCTGAGATTAATTCGGTACTAAGAAAACAAGGCTGTTCTGAACAAACTAGTTTATTCTGAGCGTGATCGGAAATGAAAAAAATTCAAACTGCTCAAAACACGCTGAGATTAATTATTTACTAAGAAACAAGGCTGTTCTGAACAAACTGGTTCATTCTGAGCGTGATCGGAGATGAAAAAAATTCAAACTCCTCAAAACACGCTGAGATTAATTATTTACTAAGAAACAAGGCTGTTCTGAACAAACTGGTTCATTCTGAGCGTGATCGGAGATGAAAAAAAATCAAACTCCTCAAAACACGCTGAGATTAATTACTTACTAAGAAACAAGGCTGTTCTGAACAAACTGGTTCATTCTGAGCGTAATCGGAGACGAAAAAAATTCAAACCCCTCAAAACACGCTGAGATTAATTACTTACTAAGAAACAAGGCTGTTCTGAACAAACTGGTTCATTCTGAGCGTAATCGGAGACGAAAAAAATTCAAACCCCTCAAAACACGCTGAGATTAATTCCGTACTAAGAAACAAGGCTGTTCTGAACAAACTGGTTCATTCTGAGCGTGATCGGAGATGGAAAAAATTCAAACTGCTCAAAACACGCTGAGATTAATTATTTACTAAGAAACAAGGGTGTTCTGAACAAACTGGTTCATTCTGAGCGTAATCGGAGATGAAAAAATTCAAACTGCTCAAAACACGCTGAGATTAATTCTGTACTAAGAAACAAGGCTGTTCTGAACAAACTGGGGTATTCTGAGCGTGATCGGAGATGACAAAAATTCAAACTGCTCAAAACACGCTGAGATTAATTATTTACTAAGAAACAAGGCTGTTCTGAACAAACTGGTTCATTCTGAGCGTGATCGGAGATGAAAAAAATTCAAACTCCTCAAAACACGCTGAGATTAATTCCGTACTAAGAAACAAGGCTGTTCTGAACAAACTGGTTCATTCTGAGCGTAATCGGAGATGAAAAAAATTCAAACTCCTCAAAACACGCTGAGATTAATTACTTACTAAGAAACAAGGCTGTTCTGAACAAACTGGTTCATTCTGAGCGTAATCGGAGACGAAAAAAATTCAAACCCCTCAAAACACGCTGAGATTAATTCCGTACTAAGAAACAAGGCTGTTCTGAACAAACTGGTTCATTCTGAGCGTAATCGGAGATGAAAAAAATTCAAACTGCTGAAAACACGCTGTGATTAATTCTGTACTAAGAAATAAGGCTGTTCTGAACAAACTGGTTCATTCTGAGCGTGATCGGAGATGAAAAAAATTCAAACTGCTGAAAACACGCTGTGATTAATTCTGTACTAAGAAATAAAGCTGTTCTGAACATTCTGAGCGTAATCGGAGATGACAAAAATTCAAACTGCTCAAAACACACTGAGATTAATTATTTACTAAGAAACAAGGCTGTTCTGAACAAACTGGTTCATTCTGAGCGTAATCGGAGACGAAAAAAATTCAAACCCCTCAAAACACGCTGAGATTAATTCCGTACTAAGAAACAAGGCTGTTCTGAACAAACTGGTTCATTCTGAGCGTAATCGGAGATGAAAAAAATTCAAACTCCTCAAAACACGCTGAGATTAATTCGGTACTAAGAAAACAAGGCTGTTCTGAACAAACTAGTTTATTCTGAGCGTGATCGGAGATGAAAAAAATTCAAACTGCTCAAAACACGCTGAGATTAATTATTTACTAAGAAACAAGGCTGTTCTGAACAAACTGGTTCATTCTGAGCGTGATCGGAGATGAAAAAAATTCAAACTCCTCAAAACACGCTGAGATTAATTATTTACTAAGAAACAAGGCTGTTCTGAACAAACTGGTTCATTCTGAGCGTGATCGGAGATGAAAAAAAATCAAACTCCTCAAAACACGCTGAGATTAATCCTGTATTAAGAAACAAGGCTGTTCTGAACAAACTGGTTCATTCTGAGCGTAATCGGAGATGAAAAAAATTCAAACTGCTGAAAACACGCTGTGATTAATTCTGTACTAAGAAATAAGGCTGTTCTGAACAAACTGGTTCATTCTGAGCGTGATCGGAGATGAAAAAAATTCAAACTGCTGAAAACACGCTGTGATTAATTCTGTACTAAGAAATAAAGCTGTTCTGAACATTCTGAGCGTAATCGGAGATGACAAAAATTCAAACTGCTCAAAACACACTGAGATTAATTATTTACTAAGAAACAAGGCTGTTCTGAACAAACTGGTTTATTCTGAGCGTGATCGGAGATGAAAAAAATTCAAACTGCTCAAAACACGCTGAGATTAATTATTTACTAAGAAACAAGGCTGTTCTGAACAAACTGGTTCATTCTGAGCGTGATCGGAGATGAAAAAAATTCAAACTCCTCAAAACACGCTGAGATTAAACCTGTACTAAGAAACAAGGTTGTTCTGAACAAACTGGTTCATTCTGAGCGTAATCGGAGATGAAAAAAATTCAAACTCCTCAAAACACGCTGAGATTAATTACTTATTAAGAAACAAGGCTGTTCTGAACAAACTGGTTCATTCTGAGCGTAATCGGAGACGAAAAAAATTCAAACCCCTCAAAACACGCTGAGATTAATTCCGTACTAAGAAACAAGGCTGTTCTGAACAAACTGGTTCATTCTGAGCGTAATCGGAGATGAAAAAAATTCAAACTGCTGAAAACACGCTGTGATTAATTCTGTACTAAGAAATAAGGCTGTTCTGAACAAACTGGTTCATTCTGAGCGTGATCGGAGATGAAAAAAATTCAAACTGCTGAAAACACGCTGTGATTAATTCTGTACTAAGAAATAAAGCTGTTCTGAACATTCTGAGCGTAATCGGAGATGACAAAAATTCAAACTCCTCAAAACACGCTGAGATTAATTCGGTACTAAGAAAACAAGGCTGTTCTGAACAAACTAGTTTATTCTGAGCGTGATCGGAGATGAAAAAAATTCAAACTGCTCAAAACACGCTGAGATTAATTATTTACTAAGAAACAAGGCTGTTCTGAACAAACTGGTTCATTCTGAGCGTGATCGGAGATGAAAAAAATTCAAACTCCTCAAAACACGCTGAGATTAATTATTTACTAAGAAACAAGGCTGTTCTGAACAAACTGGTTCATTCTGAGCGTGATTGGAGATGAAAAAAAAAATCTAACTCCTCAAAACACGCTGAGATTAAACCTGTACTAAGAAACAAGGTTGTTCTGAACAAACTGGTTCATTCTGAGCGTAATCGGAGATGAAAAAAATTCAAACTCCTCAAAACACGCTGAGATTAATTACTTACTAAGAAACAAGGCTGTTCTGAACAAACTGGTTCATTCTGAGCGTAATCGGAGACGAAAAAAATTCAAACCCCTCAAAACACGCTGAGATTAATTCCGTACTAAGAAACAAGGCTGTTCTGAACAAACTGGTTCATTCTGAGCGTAATCGGAGATGAAAAAAATTCAAACTGCTGAAAACACGCTGTGATTAATTCTGTACTAAGAAATAAGGCTGTTCTGAACAAACTGGTTCATTCTGAGCGTGATCGGAGATGAAAAAAATTCAAACTGCTGAAAACACGCTGTGATTAATTCTGTACTAAGAAATAAAGCTGTTCTGAACATTCTGAGCGTAATCGGAGATGACAAAAATTCAAACTCCTCAAAACACGCTGAGATTAATTCGGTACTAAGAAAACAAGGCTGTTCTGAACAAACTAGTTTATTCTGAGCGTGATCGGAGATGAAAAAAATTCAAACTGCTCAAAACACGCTGAGATTAATTATTTACTAAGAAACAAGGCTGTTCTGAACAAACTGGTTCATTCTGAGCGTGATCGGAGATGAAAAAAATTCAAACTCCTCAAAACACGCTGAGATTAATTATTTACTAAGAAACAAGGCTGTTCTGAACAAACTGGTTCATTCTGAGCGTGATCGGAGATGAAAAAAAATCAAACTCCTCAAAACACGCTGAGATTAATTACTTACTAAGAAACAAGGCTGTTCTGAACAAACTGGTTCATTCTGAGCGTGATCGGAGATGAAAAAAATTCAAACTCCTCAAAACACGCTGAGATTAATTATTTACTAAGAAACAAGGCTGTTCTGAACAAACTGGTTCATTCTGAGCGTGATTAGAGATGAAAAAACAAATCTAACTCCTCAAAACACGCTGAGATTAAACCTGTACTAAGAAACAAGGTTGTTCTGAACAAACTGGTTCATTCTGAGCGTAATCGGAGATGAAAAAAATTCAAACTCCTCAAAACACGCTGAGATTAATTACTTACTAAGAAACAAGGCTGTTCTGAACAAACTGGTTCATTCTGAGCGTAATCGGAGACGAAAAAAATTCAAACCCCTCAAAACACGCTGAGATTAATTCCGTACTAAGAAACAAGGCTGTTCTGAACAAACTGGTTCATTCTGAGCGTAATCGGAGATGAAAAAAGTTCAAACTGCTGAAAACACGCAGTGATTAATTCTGTACTAAGAAATAAGGCTGTTCTGAACAAACTGGTTCATTCTGAGCGTGATCGGAGATGAAAAAAATTCAAACTGCTGAAAACACGCTGTGATTAATTCTGTACTAAGAAATAAAGCTGTTCTGAACATTCTGAGCGTAATCGGAGATGACAAAAATTCAAACTCCTCAAAACACGCTGAGATTAATTCGGTACTAAGAAAACAAGGCTGTTCTGAACAAACTAGTTTATTCTGAGCGTGATCGGAGATGAAAAAAATTCAAACTGCTCAAAACACGCTGAGATTAATTATTTACTAAGAAACAAGGCTGTTCTGAACAAACTGGTTCATTCTGAGCGTGATCGGAGATGAAAAAAATTCAAACTCCTCAAAACACGCTGAGATTAATTATTTACTAAGAAACAAGGCTGTTCTGAACAAACTGGTTCATTCTGAGCGTGATCGGAGATGAAAAAAAATCAAACTCCTCAAAACACGCTGAGATTAATTACTTACTAAGAAACAAGGCTGTTCTGAACAAACTGGTTCATTCTGAGCGTAATCGGAGACGAAAAAAATTCAAACCCCTCAAAACACGCTGAGATTAATTACTTACTAAGAAACAAGGCTGTTCTGAACAAACTGGTTCATTCTGAGCGTAATCGGAGACGAAAAAAATTCAAACCCCTCAAAACACGCTGAGATTAATTCCGTACTAAGAAACAAGGCTGTTCTGAACAAACTGGTTCATTCTGAGCGTGATCGGAGATGGAAAAAATTCAAACTGCTCAAAACACGCTGAGATTAATTATTTACTAAGAAACAAGGGTGTTCTGAACAAACTGGTTCATTCTGAGCGTAATCGGAGATGAAAAAATTCAAACTGCTCAAAACACGCTGAGATTAATTCTGTACTAAGAAACAAGGCTGTTCTGAACAAACTGGTTCATTCTGAGCGTGATCGGAGATCAAACAGCTCAAAACACGCTGAGATTAATTCTGTACTAAGAAACAAGGCTGTTCTGAACAAACTGGTTCATTCTGAGCGTGATCGGAGATCAAACTGCTCAAAACACGCTGAGATTAATTCCGTACTAAGAAACAAGGCTGTTCTGAACAAACTGGTTCATTCTGAGCGTGATCGGAGATGAACAAAATTCAAACTGCTCAAAACACGCTGAGATTAATTCTGTACTAAGAAATAAGGCTGTTCTGAACAAACTGGTTCATTCTGAGCGTAATCGGAGATGAAAAAAAATTCAAACTGCTCAAAACACGCTGAGATTAATTCCGTACTAAGAAACAAGGCTGTTCGAAACAAACTGGTTCATTCTGAGCGTAATCGGAGATGAAAAAAATTCAAACTCCTCAAAACACGCTGAGATTAATTATTTACTAAGAAACAAGGCTGTTCTGAACAAACTGGTTCATTCTGAGCGTAATCGGAGATGAAAAAAATTCAAACTGCTCAAAACACGCTGAGATTAATTCCGTACTAAGAAACAAAGCTGTTCTGAACAAACTGGTTCATTCTGAGCGTAATCGGAGATGAAAAAAATTCAAACTGCTGAAAACACGCTGTGATTAATTCTGTACTAAGAAATAAGGCTGTTCTGAACAAACTGGTTCATTCTGAGCGTGATCGGAGATGACAAAAATTCAAACTCCTCAAAACACGCTGAGATTAATTCGGTACTAAGACAACAAGGCTGTTCTGAACAAACTAGTTTATTCTGAGCGTGATCGGAGATGAAAAAAATTCAAACTGCTCAAAACACGCTGAGATTAATTATTTACTAAGAAACAAGGCTGTTCTGAACAAACTGGTTCATTCTGAGCGTAATCGGAGATGAAAAAATTTCAAACCCCTCAAAACACGCTGAGATTAATTCCGTACTAAGAAACAAGGCTGTTCTGAACAAACTGGTTCATTCTGAGCGTAATCGGAGATGAAAAAAATTCAAACTCCTCAAAACACGCTGAGATTAATTATTTACTAAGAAACAAGGCTGTTCTGAACAAACTGGTTCATTCTGAGCGTGATTGGAGATGAAAAAAATTCAAACTCCTCAAAACACGCTGAGATTAATCCTGTAGGCCTACTAAGAAACAAGGTTGTTCTGAACAAACTGGTTCATTCTGAGCGTAATCGGAGCTGAAAAAAATTCAAACTCCTCAAAACACGCTGAGATTAATTACTTACTAAGAAACAAGGCTGTTCTGAACAAACTGGTTCATTCTGAGCGTAATCGGAGACGAAAAAAATTCAAACCCCTCAAAACACGCTGAGATTAATTCCGTACTAAGAAACAAGGCTGTTCTGAACAAACTGGTTCATTCTGAGCGTAATCGGAGATGAAAAAAATTCAAACTGCTGAAAACACGCTGTGATTAATTCTGTACTAAGAAATAAGGCTGTTCTGAACAAACTGGTTCATTCTGAGCGTGATCGGAGATGAAAAAAATTCAAACTGCTGAAAACACGCTGTGATTAATTCTGTACTAAGAAATAAAGCTGTTCTGAACATTCTGAGCGTAATCGGAGATGACAAAAATTCAAACTCCTCAAAACACGCTGAGATTAATTCGGTACTAAGAAAACAAGGCTGTTCTGAACAAACTAGTTTATTCTGAGCGTGATCGGAGATGAAAAAAATTCAAACTGCTCAAAACACGCTGAGATTAATTATTTACTAAGAAACAAGGCTGTTCTGAACAAACTGGTTCATTCTGAGCGTGATCGGAGATGAAAAAAATTCAAACTCCTCAAAACACGCTGAGATTAATTATTTACTAAGAAACAAGGCTGTTCTGAACAAACTGGTTCATTCTGAGCGTGATCGGAGATGAAAAAAAATCAAACTCCTCAAAACACGCTGAGATTAATCCTGTATTAAGAAACAAGGCTGTTCTGAACAACCTGGTTCATTCTGAGCGTGATCGGAGATGGAAAAAATTCAAACTGCTCAAAACACGCTGAGATTAATTATTTACTAAGAAACAAGGGTGTTCTGAACAAACTGGGTCATTCTGAGCGTAATCGGAGATGAAAAAATTCAAACTGCTCAAAACACGCTGAGATTAATTCTGTACTAAGAAACAAGGCTGTTCTGAACAAACTGGTTCATTCTGAGCGTGATTGGAGATCAAACTGCTCAAAACACGCTGAGATTAATTCCGGACTAAGAAACAAGGCTGTTCTGAACAAACTGGTTCATTCTGAGCGTGATCGGAGATGAACAAAATTCAAACTGCTCAAAACACGCTGAGATTAATTCTGTACTAAGAAATAAGGCTGTTCTGAACAAACTGGTTCATTCTGAGCGTAATCGGAGATGAAAAAAAATTCAAACTGCTCAAAACACGCTGAGATTAATTCCGTACTAAGAAACAAGGCTGTTCGAAACAAACTGGTTCATTCTGAGCGTGATCGGAGATGAAAAAAATTCAAACTCCTCAAAACACGCTGAGATTAATTATTTACTAAGAAACAAGGCTGTTCTGAACAAACTGGTTTATTCTGAGCGTGATCGGAGATGACAAAAATTCAAACTGCTCAAAACACGCTGAGATTAATTATTTACTAAGAAACAAGGCTGTTCTGAACAAACTGGTTGATTCTGAGCGTGATCGGAGATGAAAAAAATTCAAACTCCTCAAAACACGCTGAGATTAATTATTTACTAAGAAACAAGGCTGTTCTGAACAAACTGGTTCATTCTGAGCGTGATCGGAGATGGAAAAAAAATCTAACTCCTCAAAACACGCTGAGATTAATTACTTACTAAGAAACAAGGCTGTTCTGAACAAACTGGTTCATTCTGAGCGTAATCGGAGATGAAAAAAATTCAAACTGCTCAAAACACGCTGAGATTAATTCCGTACTAAGAAACAAGGCTGTTCTGAACAAACTGGTTCATTCTGAGCGTGATCGGAGATGAACAAAATTCAAACTGCTCAAAACACGCTGAGATTAATTCTGTACTAAGAAATAAGGCTGTTCTGAACAAACTGGTTCATTCTGAGCGTAATCGGAGATGAAAAAAAATTCAAACTGCTCAAAACACGCTGAGATTAATTCCGTACTAAGAAACAAGGCTGTTCGAAACAAACTGGTTCATTCTGAGCATGATCGGAGATGAAAAAAATTCAAACTCCTCAAAACACGCTGAGATTAATTATTTACTAAGAAACAAGGCTGTTCTGAACAAACTGGTTTATTCTGAGCGTGATCGGAGATGACAAAAATTCAAACTGCTCAAAACACGCTGAGATTAATTATTTACTAAGAAACAAGGCTGTTCTGAACAAACTGGTTGATTCTGAGCGTGATCGGAGATGAAAAAAATTCAAACTCCTCAAAACACGCTGAGATTAATTATTTACTAAGAAACAAGGCTGTTCTGAACAAACTGGTTCATTCTGAGCGTGATCGGAGATGGAAAAAAAATCTAACTCCTCAAAACACGCTGAGATTAATTACTTACTAAGAAACAAGGCTGTTCTGAACAAACTGGTTCATTCTGAGCGTAATCGGAGATGAAAAAAATTCAAACTGCTGAAAACACGCTGTGATTAATTCTGTACTAAGAAATAAGGCTGTTCTGAACAAACTGGTTCATTCTGAGCGTGATCGGAGATGAAAAAAATTCAAACTGCTGAAAACACGCTGTGATTAATTCTGTACTAAGAAATAAAGCTGTTCTGAACATTCTGAGCGTAATCGGAGATGACAAAAATTCAAACTCCTCAAAACACGCTGAGATTAATTCGGTACTAAGAAAACAAGGCTGTTCTGAACAAACTAGTTTATTCTGAGCGTGATCGGAGATGAAAAAAATTCAAACTGCTCAAAACACGCTGAGATTAATTATTTACTAAGAAACAAGGCTGTTCTGAACAAACTGGTTCATTCTGAGCGTGATCGGAGATGAAAAAAATTCAAACTCCTCAAAACACGCTGAGATTAATTATTTACTAAGAAACAAGGCTGTTCTGAACAAACTGGTTCATTCTGAGCGTGATCGGAGATGAAAAAAAATCAAACTCCTCAAAACACGCTGAGATTAATCCTGTATTAAGAAACAAGGCTGTTCTGAACAACCTGGTTCATTCTGAGCGTGATCGGAGATGGAAAAAATTCAAACTGCTCAAAACACGCTGAGATTAATTATTTACTAAGAAACAAGGGTGTTCTGAACAAACTGGGTCATTCTGAGCGTAATCGGAGATGAAAAAATTCAAACTGCTCAAAACACGCTGAGATTAATTCTGTACTAAGAAACAAGGCTGTTCTGAACAAACTGGTTCATTCTGAGCGTGATCGGAGATCAAACTGCTCAAAACACGCTGAGATTAATTCCGGACTAAGAAACAAGGCTGTTCTGAACAAACTGGTTCATTCTGAGCGTGATCGGAGATGAACAAAATTCAAACTGCTCAAAACACGCTGAGATTAATTCTGTACTAAGAAATAAGGCTGTTCTGAACAAACTGGTTCATTCTGAGCGTAATCGGAGATGAAAAAAAATTCAAACTGCTCAAAACACGCTGAGATTAATTCCGTACTAAGAAACAAGGCTGTTCGAAACAAACTGGTTCATTCTGAGCGTGATCGGAGATGAAAAAAATTCAAACTCCTCAAAACACGCTGAGATTAATTATTTACTAAGAAACAAGGCTGTTCTGAACAAACTGGTTTATTCTGAGCGTGATCGGAGATGACAAAAATTCAAACTGCTCAAAACACGCTGAGATTAATTATTTACTAAGAAACAAGGCTGTTCTGAACAAACTGGTTGATTCTGAGCGTGATCGGAGATGAAAAAAATTCAAACTCCTCAAAACACGCTGAGATTAATTATTTACTAAGAAACAAGGCTGTTCTGAACAAACTGGTTCATTCTGAGCGTGATCGGAGATGGAAAAAAAATCTAACTCCTCAAAACACGCTGAGATTAATTACTTACTAAGAAACAAGGCTGTTCTGAACAAACTGGTTCATTCTGAGCGTAATCGGAGATGAAAAAAATTCAAACTGCTCAAAACACGCTGAGATTAATTCCGTACTAAGAAACAAGGCTGTTCTGAACAAACTGGTTCATTCTGAGCGTGATCGGAGATGAACAAAATTCAAACTGCTCAAAACACGCTGAGATTAATTCTGTACTAAGAAATAAGGCTGTTCTGAACAAACTGGTTCATTCTGAGCGTAATCGGAGATGAAAAAAAATTCAAACTGCTCAAAACACGCTGAGATTAATTCCGTACTAAGAAACAAGGCTGTTCGAAACAAACTGGTTCATTCTGAGCATGATCGGAGATGAAAAAAATTCAAACTCCTCAAAACACGCTGAGATTAATTATTTACTAAGAAACAAGGCTGTTCTGAACAAACTGGTTTATTCTGAGCGTGATCGGAGATGACAAAAATTCAAACTGCTCAAAACACGCTGAGATTAATTATTTACTAAGAAACAAGGCTGTTCTGAACAAACTGGTTGATTCTGAGCGTGATCGGAGATGAAAAAAATTCAAACTCCTCAAAACACGCTGAGATTAATTATTTACTAAGAAACAAGGCTGTTCTGAACAAACTGGTTCATTCTGAGCGTGATCGGAGATGGAAAAAAAATCTAACTCCTCAAAACACGCTGAGATTAATTACTTACTAAGAAACAAGGCTGTTCTGAACAAACTGGTTCATTCTGAGCGTAATCGGAGATGAAAAAAATTCAAACTGCTCAAAACACGCTGAGATTAATTCCGTACTAAGAAACAAGGCTGTTCTGAACAAACTGGGTCATTCTGAGCGTAATCGGAGATGAAAAAAATTCAAACTGCTGAAAACACGCTGTGATTAATTCTGTACTAAGAAATAAGGCTGTTCTGAACAAACTGGTTCATTCTGAGCGTGATCGGAGATGAAAAAAATTCAAACTGCTCAAAACACGCTGAGATTAATTCCGTACTAAGAAACAAGGCTGTTCTGAACAAACTAGTTCATTCTGAGCGTAATCGGAGATGAAAAAAATTCAAACTGCTGAAAACACGCTGTGATTAATTCTGTACTAAGAAATAAGGCTGTTCTGAACAAACTGGTTCATTCTGAGCGTGATCGGAGATGAAAAAAATTCAAACTGCTCAAAACACGCTGTGATTAATTCTGTACTAAGAAATAAAGCTGTTCTGAACAAACTGGTTCATTCTGAGCGTAATCGGAGATGAAAAAAATTCAAACTGCTGAAAACACGCTGTGATTAATTCTGTACTAAGAAATAAGGCTGTTCTGAACAAACTGGTTCATTCTGAGCGTGATCGGAGATGAAAAAAATTCAAACTGCTCAAAACACGCTGTGATTAATTCTGTACTAAGAAATAAGGCTGTTCTGAACAAACTGGTTCATTCTGAGCGTGATCGGAGATGACAAAAATTCAAACTCCTCAAAACACGCTGAGATTAATTCGGTACTAAGAAAACAAGGCTGTTCTGAACAAACTAGTTTATTCTGAGCGTGATCGGAGATGAAAAAAATTCAAACTGATCAAAACACGCTGAGATTAATTATTTACTAAGAAACAAGGCTGTTCTGAACAAACTGGTTCATTCTGAGCGTGATCGGAGATCAAACTGCTCAAAACACGCTGAGATTAATTCCGTACTAAGAAACAAGGCTGTTCTGAACAAACTGGTTCATTCTGAGCGTAATCGGAGATGAAAAAAATTCAAACTCCTCAAAACACGCTGAGGGGCATCTGCGAATACGCTCAGAATGAACCAGTTTGTTCACAACACCCTTGTTTCTTAGTAAAGAATTAATCTCCCATGTGTTTTGAGGGGTTTTAATTTTTTTCGTCTTAGATAACGCTCAGAATGAACCAGTTTGTTTCACAACACCCTCGTTTCTTAGTAAAAAATTAATCTCAGCGTGTTTTGAGGGGTTTGAATTTTTTTCATCTCAGATTACGCTCAGAATGAACCAGTTTGTTCAGAACACCCTCGTTTCTTAGTAAAAAATTAATCTCAGCGTGTTTTGAGGGGTTTGAATTTTTTTCGTCTCCGATTACGCTCAGAATGAACCAGTTTGTTCACAACACCCTCGTTTCTTAGTAAAAAATTAATCTCCCATGTGTTTTGAGGGGTTTTAATTTTTTTCGTCTTAGATAACGCTCAGAATGAACCAGTTTGTTCAGAACACCCTCGTTTCTTAGTACAGAATTAATCTGAGAGCGTTTTGAGAAGTTTGAATTTTTTTCATCTCCGATTACGCTCAGAATGAACCAGTTTGTTCAGAACACCCTCGTTTCTTAGTAAAAAATTAATCTCAGCGTGTTTTGAGGGGTTTGAATTTTTTTCGTCTCCGATTACGCTCAGAATGAACCAGTTTGTTCACAACACCCTCGTTTCTTAGTAAAAAATTAATCTCAGCGTGTTTTGAGGGGTTTGAATTTTTGTCGTCTCAGATAACGCTCAGAATGAACCAGTTTGTTCACAACACCCTTGTTTCTTAGTAAAAAATTAATCTCAGCGTGTTTTGAGGGGTTTGAATTTTTTTCGTCTCCGATTACGCTCAGAATGAACCAGTTTGTTCAGAACACCCTTGTTTCTTAGTACAGAATTAATCTCAGCGTGTTTTGAGGAGTTTGAATTTAATTTTTTTCATCTCCGATTACGATCAGAATGAACCAGTTTGTTCAGAACACCCTTGTTTCTTAGTAAAGAATTTATCTCAGCGTGTTTTGAGGGGTTTGAATTTTTTTCATCTCAGATTACGCTCAGAATGAACCAGTTTGTTCAGAACATCCTCGTTTCTTAGTAGGCCTACAGAATTAATCTGACAGCGTTTTGAGAAGTTTGAATTTTTTTCATCTCCGATTACGCTCAGAATAAACCAGTTTGTTCAGAACACCCTCGTTTCTTAGTAAAGAATTAATCTCCGCGTGTTTTGAGGAGTTTGAATTTAACACTATAAGAACTAAAAGGGCATTATTGGAAATCCCTCATTTTGATTTTTTTAAAGATAAAACCGCAGTAGCACATGTAAAATACATTTTTTATTGAAAATTCTGAGATATTTGAGATGATGTAAACAATATATTCTTTTTTCACGTGGAAAAAATACTATGGTTCTAAAAACTGTTATTTTTAATAGAAAAACTCAATATCCGTTCTTTCTGCGTAAAATACAGTTCTAATTTTAGTTCATTATATTTGATTATTTCAAAATGGATATCACTTCATACGGATTTTATCCACGAAATAACGATAAGAAACATTTGTAAGGATAGTTCCTCACCAAATGCTGACTTTACCTATAAAATACACAGTTAGTGCATGCTGGGTACTTGCTAACATATAAAACAATATTAATTACAGTACAAAAATACATTTTGTAAAGTTCTTACTCACAACAAGTTTATTTCACAGAGAAAACCAAAGTTTCCGAGACTTGGCATTTACAAACAGTAAAATAACAATATTTTCGCTAAAAAAACATACTTTTGATTACAACTTGAGGAAATCATAATTTTTAATAATATTGTGTGTTTTATTTGTATATGCACCTGGCGTAATCTATCAAACACAATATTCGGTATTGGACCAATTGGCGTAGGCCTACCCAAGTCAACACAGGTCATAGAACAAGCAAAATCATAACATGAAATCAATAGTTCAGTTGTTAAAATTTATTTAAAAAGTTACGACGAATTTATGACAGTTACGTAGTTATAGATAACCTAAGAGACATCGTTCAAAACATAACATGAAGTCATTTGGGCGTACACAACACAGCACATGGAACAAGCAATGAAGTCAATGCAGGCAGGAAAGGTACGCCAATTTGCGTACCCAACCCAACCCATGGAACAAGCAAAAACACATTTAACACGAAGTCAATATAGGCAGGAAAGGTACGCCAATTGGCGTACCCAACATATAGCCCATGGTAAAAATAAAAAATAATGAAGAAATCAATGATATCATAATGGATACATTAATGTAACGGCGCCCCACAGGGGTCTGCCGCCAGTTATGAAATGCCAACGAGAAGATAAATTTAATGCAAAGAAAGAAGAAGACACAAGCCAACTGAATAATAATTTTATAGGGAAAACAAGTTTTCAGGCATTTCATGATTATTAATCAGTTTAATTAAATGTTCGTCACTTCGTCTCACAACTTCATCATTAACTGCCCAGGGTATGCAATTTCCTTTTCTTTTCTTAATATAAAACAAAAGCAAAGTTAATACAACGCAATGACAGAGCCAGCCAGCAAAAATGTAAAGCAGGAAGGTATTTTTGTAAAGTTACAGTACCCCAGCTACGACCGAAATCGTAGCCGTGGGTACTGCATGGACTTCAAACAATTATTAGACAAAATATAAGGGGGCGGTAAGCATGGCGAAATATCGGCACAAGGTAAATAACAAAATAGTACTTACAGTACACAGGACAGCACAGTACAGATAAGATAAGGTGGTGGATGGTGTAATTGGAAATAAGGCAAAATAATCCTCCATCAAAAATAATCTAACTCTGAAAATGGGCCATCTGGCCTTTGGCTAACTCCAGCCATTTTACTATCAACAAAAATGGTCCATCCACCACCGCTCCCAATCGTAGAATCCACCCCAGACCATGCTGCCTGTAGTTTTTATGAAAGTGGCAAAAATCTAAATGGAAATTTCCACTAGGTCACATGCTAACTTAGAAAAGGCCTTACATAACACTTTCCAGTGGCTAGTTGGCCAGCTGGGTAACTGGGTTAATCACAAAGGCTCAAAGGAACAAGGATCACATCAATAACAATGAAACTGGGATGCTGTGGTCTGTTAATCACAAAGGCTCAAAGGAACAAGGATCACATCAATAACAATGAAACTGGGTTGCTGTGGTCTTGCATAATAATAACAGTGTCATCTAACTAACAATAACAACTTATTAGATTACTTAGATTTTTTTTATTGTTACAATGCCTTCCCCTTTAGAAAAGGCACGTCCCCGTGCCTGAAATTATTTAATAACCAGTTCTGTTACAAAGTTTCACCTGTTCGTCAAAAGACAAAACAAAATTTAAAAATACAGTTCCAGTATCTAACTGTACGTTATGGCTTCACAGGTTTTTCCAACATTTATAGCAGCACAAAAAAAAAATTAACGACTTCAACTAGCACTAGATTTGTGATTATCTTACCTAACTAACAATTTATTTTGGTGTTAATTGTAATACTCAAGTTTTGTCTTTCTTAAAAGCAAATTAGCCTTTTTGTTTGTTAGAGTATTACACTCCATTATCAAATATAATTGGCAATAGCTGTTTCTGTCTCACTTTAGTGTTCATCTCATTTTTGGTCTGCAGCCCAAATAAGGCAGTGTTCTTTTGCAGTCATAATTATATCAATGGTCACAATTGTTAATTTTAGTTCATGTCACAAAATCTCCAGTACGTAGCCACATGGGTAGTCGTCGGCGTCTCTGAAGATGTGTCCGCGCGAACTCCACATCCTCATGACTTATCTGCTCCTGTAGTACTCCCTGGTCTGATGTTGTCTCTGCCTCACCCTCAGTAGGTGTTCCAGTGATGTTCATCTCTGATGTATTGTCCCTTTGGCAGAATCTTGCTTCCCAGTTTATGTCACCACCACCAGCCGCTGCTGCTTCCCTGGTAGGGTTTAGGTTAACATCTTGTGTACTGGATGCTTCTCTGCCATCTCTTTGGTCATCTTCATCAGTAACATCATCTCCATCAGCCAGTCCATCCACTTGTGTAGTATCACTACTGTCAATTGTTTCGTTGGTAGTGACACCTGGACTGCGGTTGTTTTCATCCAAAACTTCCTGTGAAAAAGAGCTTAAAACACATGGTTTAAGTCTATCAAAATGGACAACTTTTCTATGTCCTTTCTCCATATGTTTTATCCGGTATACTGCATCCGAGATGCGTTTGACAATTTGATATGGGCCCTTCCAGTGTGATTGCAGTTTGGGGCTAAGCCCAACTTTACGAACATAACTGTAAAGCCAAACTTGGTCACCCTTAGAGTAAAGGTTGCCCATTATTTTAGCATCGTACAGCTGTTTTTGCCTTTTCTGCTCTCCTCGAATTTTCTTCCTTGCCACTTCGAAGGATTTCTGCATATTAGTGTAAAGTTCAGACGCATACTCATCCGGACTTTTGTTTTCTTTCCCTTCTGGGTGACTAACTAATAAATCTAAAGGCAACGTTAGTTCTCTGCCAAACATCATTTTATTTGGGCTAACCCCAGTTGTTTCCTGCTCACTGGCTCGATACGCCATCATGGCGTATGGAAGATGTACATCCCAATCGGACTGGTCCTCGCTAACGTACATACTAAGTATAGTCTGTATAGTACGATTGAACCGTTCTACAAGACCATCTGATTGGGGGTGGTATGGGGTCGTACGAGTTTTGTTTATTCCCAGCAACTGACAAATTGACTTGAAGAGTTGACTTTCAAAATTGGTTCCTTGGTCAGAGTGTATACTAAGTGGGACTCCAAAGCGACATATAAACTGTTCAACTAATACTTTTGCAACGGTTTTTGCTTCTTGGTTACGCAAGGGATATGCTTCCGCCCACTTAGTAAAGTAATCCATGACTACTAAAATATATCTGTTACCGCGTTTTGAACGAGGTAACGGTCCAAATATATCCATGCCCAACCTCTCTAAGGGGGCACCAACAGCAGAAGGTTGAAGAGGGGCCCGAAACTTCGGAGCCGGAGACTTTCTTCTGGCACAAGCATCACATTGTTTAACAAGTTGTTCAACTTCACCTCGATAACCAATCCAGTAGAACAGTCGTTGAATCTTTTTGAACGTTTTTAGCCGGCCCAAATGGCCACCAGTTCGGGAGCTGTGAGCTTGTATAAAGACGTCCTTCCTCTTAGCCATTGGAACAATCAGTTGACAAACAACGGATGAATCCACAACAAACCTCCTATACAACATACCGTTTTTAAGTTCCAGCTGGTCCCACTGATACCAGTACCCCTTCGTAACTCGACCATGGCTCAACACTTCACTTCGTGGTGGTCTACTCAAACTCCTTTCCATCCATCTGATGATTGGTGACAATGAGGGATCCTGTCGTTGACCTTGCCGAAAGCCATCCTCATCCCAACCTGTAAATACTTGACTTATGGAACCACAAGTTACTTTAAATCTTTCCAAATCTTTTTCAGCATGATCAAAGTGTGACTGTTCACCGAGGCGTGATAAGGCATCAGCATTTGTGTGTTGCTTGCCAGGTCTATGACAAATATCGAAATCAAATGAACTTAGCGTCTCCAACCACCGGGCCAGTTGTCCCTGGATGTTTTTGAAATTGAAAAGCCATCGTAAAGAACCATGATCGGTTCTAAGTGTGAACTTTTTACCATATAGGTAGTGCCTGAAATGTTTAACAAAATAAACAACGGCTAGCAGTTCACGCCTGGTGACGCTGTAGTTGCGTTCTGCTTTGCTGAGCTTTCGGCTGGCATAACCAATTACCTTTTCTTGGTCATTTTGAATTTGTGAAAGGACCGCACCCACAGCATCTCCACTGGCGTCTGTATCAAGGATAAATGGTAATGAGAAATCTGGAAAAGTCAAAATTGGTGTAGAAGTTAGCTTTTCTTTCAACAATGTAAAAGCCATGTCACATTCCTGCGTCCATTTGAATTTGACATCTTTTTGTGTAAGTCTGTGCAATGGTGCAGCTATAAAGGCAAAGTTTTTAATGAATCGCCTATAATATGAACATAATCCCAGAAAACTCCTTACGTCTTTAAGATGACAGGGGATAGGCCAGTCACGCACTTTGGCTGTCTTCTCTGGATCAGTTGACACACCTTGTGCAGATACCCTATGACCCAGGTAGCAGACGACCCAGGTAGCAGACTTTAGTTTGAAATAAAGAACATTTCTTTGGTTTAAGTTTAAGACCTGCTTTGGCCAGCCTCTCAAAGACTTCACCTAAGCGTGTGGCATATTCTTCAAAGGAAGACGCAAAAATAAGAATATCATCTAAATAGACTAGACAAGTTTTCCAGTGGAGACCACTCAAAACCAACTCCATCAGTCTTTCAAAAGTGCTGGGGGCATTACAAAGCCCGAAAGGCATAACGTTGAATTCAAAAAGACCACTACCAGTAGTAAACGCAGTTTTTGGCTTGTCCTTAGGGTCCATTTCTACCTGCCAGTAACCACTCGCAAGGTCTAGTGACGAAAACCACTGAGAGCCCGCTAAAGCATCCAGACTGTCATCTATACGTGGCAACGGATATGCATCTTTGAGTGTTACTTCATTTACTTTTCTGTAATCCACACAAAAGCGAATAGATCCATCCTTCTTTTTAACTAAGGCCGTGTCCGAATTGGCGGCTACAGCTACGGCTACGGCTAGATTTCCGCGTCATCGTGCATTGAAGTATAGGACGTCCTTAGCAACACCCTTAGCAACAGCCGTAGCCGTAGCTGTAGCCGCCAATTCGGATACGGCCTAAGACTACCGGACTTGCCCAGGGACTGGAGGATGGAGAAATAACACCTGTATCCAGCATATCATCTATTTGTTTTTGTGCTTCGGGTCTTTGATGATATGGTAATCGACGCGCCGGTTGTCGGCGTGGTTTGGTATTACCCGTGTCCATGTGGTGATATGCGAGGTTTGTCCGTCCAAGTTCACCAGATATTGAAAAAGTGTTGATGTGTTCGGTTAACAAGTCTTTTACTCTATGTTTCTGCTCCATGGTCAACTGGGTAGAACTACGCTCAAGCAGTTCTTCCACGGTTACACCTAGAGACTCATCCGTGCTGCATAATTGCTCACTTTCTACCAGTTCAGCTGGTTGAAAAAAAGCAATGTGTGTACCTTTATGCAACACGGCGGGCTCGGGTTGCACGTTTAGGACTCTTATTGGTATAAAGCCTTTGTGAGGATTTACAAACACTCTTCCGATCAAAATACCATTGTCACTATCGGCAAATCTTCCTAAAGGTTCTACCACTCCTGGAGTTGTTTTGCCACGCATGTGTATTTTACCAGGAACAATTGTCTCTTGATTATTAGGGATCACAACTGTTTCTGCAACCAAAATGCGACAACATAGAAATTTGGTTACCTCTGTCATTATCGGAACTGTTACTTTTCCAAACCGAAGTCTACGTTGAGGAATGTCTAAAATTCCACCACAGCTGGTCAAGAAATCCAACCCCAAAATACCAGCATATGCAATCTCTGCTACAAGGATTTTATGACGTCTGCGTAATCCACCAAATCCAATTATCAACTCGGCACAACCTTCAACTTTTAAGGTGCTACCTTCTGCAGCAACAACTGAATAATTACAAGACTCAAGACCCTTACGTACATGATGAGGTAACAATTCCCAAGTACTTGGGTGTAGAATTGTAACAGATGAACCTGTATCTATCAGAAATTTTACACCGACACCACTGACTATACCATGTACAAAACAAGCTAATGACTGGGCCCTACTGTCTACTGTTGGCTGGGAACTGGCCCCGTACCCAGCCGACTCCGGTTTTCCTCTGGCCTATTACTTGCACTTGAACTAACATGGTAAGTATTAGGAGTTTGAGACCCCTCATTTGGACAATCGGCTCTTCTGTGTCCTGTTTCATTACAGTTCCAACAAACTAGCGGACGCCGTCCCAACTGAGGCCGGGACTGGGTCTGTATTTGTAATTGTTGAAGTTGCTGTTCTAACCGGTTAATTTTTTTTTCCAATAGATCACGGGTTTTGGGTTCACTATGATTACAGTTAGGCCTATGTTGTTGACTAGTACTAGCAACAACCCTTCTGAGCAATGGTTCTTTATTGTACTCAAGACAAAGAAAGGCTTCCTCCTCAGAAGCTATAGTAAGAGCTGCTCCTAATGTTTTGGGTTTAAGTCTTCGAACCTGTACTCTAACATCAGGCGAGTCTAAAGCATCTACAAAACAATCTCGTCCAATCTCATCTCTAAGCTCTGAGGAAACACCTGGGTAAGCCTTAAGTACTAGTCTACGAATATCACTTGTAAGTTCAGGCAATGATTCGCCTTTTCTGCGATTCCTAGCTTTAAGTTTGGCACGATATAGCTCTGTCTGGCCTTGCGGACTGAACCGTTCCTTTAACGATTTAACAACTTCTTCACAGCAGATTTTCTTAGCCTCGGGTAAGTCAGTATAAACCTGCAAAGCAGGGCCTCGTAATTTAACTGCTAGAAAATTAGTTTTCTGCTCTTCTGTCCAAGAATTAATTTGACTACAAAGATTAAGGTGAGTTAACCAGTCATCAAATTGAGTTTTACCATCATAAGTATCGGGCATTACTACAGGTTTCTTAACGGAATTATCAAATAGGCTTTGCTTAACTGTTACATTACTGGCTTGACGTGGCAGGGAGGAGCCAATGTCAGATACTGGATTTGGTACACCAAAAACTGGGGTATCATCAACAAAAGGATACTGTGCATGTACCTTGATCTACCCTGTGTCTGCTCATACTCGTCCGTGGAGGTGGGCCTACGATTGAGATAAGGGAACGATGCTTCAAATTCCACGGACGGAGCAGGTCTACTCACATCCACCATGCCCACCTCCCCTCCCGCTCCACGATTCATACGGGCTAGCTCCGCTTCAAGCAATTCTATAGTACGATCCATCTGCCCTAACACAGTTGCATCAATTCCAGTTGCCATGTTTTATTCATTAAGACTGACTACGCAACCCCAAGCCGTCACAATGAAGAATGTTTTTTTTTTTTTTTTTTTTTTTTAGTGACGTAATTTAAATCGGTTTATCCGGGCGGTGCCTCCAAAAACTGTAACGGCGCCCCACAGGGGTCTGCCGCCAGTTATGAAATGCCAACGAGAAGATAAATTTAATGCAAAGAAAGAAGAAGACACAAGCCAACTGAATAATAATTTTATAGGGAAAACAAGTTTTCAGGCATTTCATGATTATTAATCAGTTTAATTAAATGTTCGTCACTTCGTCTCACAACTTCATCATTAACTGCCCAGGGTATGCAATTTCCTTTTCTTTTCTTAATATAAAACAAAAGCAAAGTTAATACAACGCAATGACAGAGCCAGCCAGCAAAAATGTAAAGCAGGAAGGTATTTTTGTAAAGTTACAGTACCCCAGCTACGACCGAAATCGTAGCCGTGGGTACTGCATGGACTTCAAACAATTATTAGACAAAATATAAGGGGGCGGTAAGCATGGCGAAATATCGGCACAAGGTAAATAACAAAATAGTACTTACAGTACACAGGACAGCACAGTACAGATAAGATAAGGTGGTGGATGGTGTAATTGGAAATAAGGCAAAATAATCCTCCATCAAAAATAATCTAACTCTGAAAATGGGCCATCTGGCCTTTGGCTAACTCCAGCCATTTTACTATCAACAAAAATGGTCCATCCACCACCGCTCCCAATCGTAGAATCCACCCCAGACCATGCTGCCTGTAGTTTTTATGAAAGTGGCAAAAATCTAAATGGAAATTTCCACTAGGTCACATGCTAACTTAGAAAAGGCCTTACATAACACTTTCCAGTGGCTAGTTGGCCAGCTGGGTAACTGGGTTAATCACAAAGGCTCAAAGGAACAAGGATCACATCAATAACAATGAAACTGGGTTGCTGTGGTCTGTTAATCACAAAGGCTCAAAGGAACAAGGATCACATCAATAACAATGAAACTGGGTTGCTGTGGTCTTGCATAATAATAACAGTGTCATCTAACTAACAATAACAACTTATTAGATTACTTTGATTTTTTTTATTGTTACATTAATAACGGTGATTAACTGCTTGTGTATGCACATTTTGAAATTTAGGCAAACTAAATTTTAAAAAACATGTTTAGCATCCTGCCTTTTTCACAAGAAGGGAGGATGAGGGCCCTTTTTCCCCAAAATGGCCTCCCGATACATTTTTCAAGACAACCGGTCGGGCTATTTTTCAAGATGGTTGCCAGCTTTTTTCAAAATGGCTGCAGAAAATGAGACCCAAATGATGTCACTATGCAGAACCGAACATCTCTTCTGCGCAATTGCACCATATGACGTGACTAATTTAGGCAAGTCATACGAGACATTGCACTGCTGGACAAACTTGTTTTTGTCAAATTGTCTAATATATTTTAAGAGTGAATCCATGTAAATACGCCTGTTTAAAACAACAATTTGTTTCTTGATTCCAGACCATCAAAATTGGAAATGAAACAAATTTTCTTTACAATAGATAAAGGCATCGTACACGTTTGGTAATTACTCAAAATATATAGGCCTATTAGCATAAAAACTTAATTGGTAACGAGCAACGGAGAACTGATAGTATAAAACATTGTGAGAAACGACTCCCTCTGAAGTAACTGTATACTCCCCAGGGAGCTGAGATGGTTTAAGGAATGAAATAAATGGCCCAGTGACCAGGGGTAATAATGTTCGAAGCGCTTTGAGACGCCCTTGGGTGTGATAAAGCGCGATATAAATCCATATTATTATTATTATTATTTTTTAGAAAGAGGTAATTTCTCACTAAATATTAAAATTCTTCAGGTCTGAAGCCTTTTTTAGGCATATGAAAGCACACTATTTTGTACAACAAGGGTGTTTTTTCTTTCATTATTTTCTTGCAACTTCGATGACCAATTGAGCCCAAATTTTCACAGGTTTGTTATTTTATGCATATGTTCGGATACACCAAGTGAGAATACTGGTCTTTGACAATTACCAAACGTGTCCAGTGCCTTTAAAAACTAAACATTTGTTCCCATGTGACATCATATATTTTAATTTAATATCTTCCAGCCGATCGGCCATACAATAAAAAGCTGAGATCGCTGAATATCTAGTTGTCATGTTCAGAATATTTATGTCTCAGCTCTCTTTTAGTGGATTTACTGAGGCCAGCCTCTGGAAGACAACTCAAAACCCCACAGAATAACACACTCTATGGGCAAATCATCTGTGTTGGGTCTGCTGTGTTTTCCAGTACCCACATACCACTCTTTCCACTGCCTGAGCCAAGATCCTTTCAACCACTGAACTTGCACTGATGATGGCGTCTTTGATAAATCCCTACCGATGAAAGGCCGCTTTGATTTATCATCCAAGTGGAGAGCCACAAGATGACCCGTCTCAATGGATGACCTTGTGCTCTCAAGGGAAACATCTCTTTGGATTTCCTTTCCTTGGGTGCCGATGGTTACCTGAAGTAATGATAATAAACACATATAAACTGAAGTTCATTGATCTTATTATTCTTTTTGTTTAATATTTTCCTTAGTTATTAATTGGGTGACCACTGAAATTTAAATTGAATTAGGCAGGAAATCTATTTAATCGCTTTTTTCGTGTGAACCTTTAAAATTCGTAGAACTATATTGTTTGACATTACACATACTGTAGCATCACAATTTTCCGGCTTATATGGACTTCAAAAATTAATGGTAGGCCTTAACATGCACAATTACCAAGCAAAAAGTTTTCACATGAATTTTAGCTCTTTAATTCATTACACTACCAATGATTGTACAATTATTGACAAGGGCAATGTCGTGACCATGTTAGAAGATTAAAATTATTTTTGCCAAAGTTTTGAACATATAATTATAAGAAGAAAATTTGGCTTAATGAACACTTTCATACAATGATAGATATCTTTTAAACAATGTAATGTTTAATTTCCATTACATTGTAAAAAACGTCGGACAAACCTTTGGAAATTCCTTGGACTTTAGGTTTTCAATGGCCTCCATCAAAGGGTGCATTGTTAACTTGTCACGTTCAAAGTTAATTATATTTTATGTTCCTTTTGTCCGTCCCTCACGCTGGAAAAACGTGCTTGCAATTTCGGCGACAGTGTGAGTGTGCCTAACCAAAATATTTTTGGTTTTGTTTTAGTTTAGTAAAATATGGACCTTTCTCTGAATTCTCAAATTTTCATCAAATGTTTACCAGTTTTGGATCACGCTCAAAAATAAAAAATAAAAATAAATCAACACTGAAGCGCTACCGCTAGTGTGTCGAACTTAAACATTTAGTGGGTACAAAACCTCTTACAAATTGGTGGCGGTTGTAAATGGTAATTTAAAGCGTTGCTGCTTATTCCGACACCCCTATTATTAATGTTCAGACAACCCCTCTTGATTTACATGCTATGGTTAGGGTTAGGGTTAGGAATAGGAAAATAATAATAATAATAATTAACAGCTGGACCCGGGTGTAGTCAACCCCGACTCCCGAGCTTAATTATTACAAAGTCAAAGGGGACCCAATAGTACAAAGGTTTGTTTACAACCATATTTTTAAGCGTTTACCTTTTTTACACCATTGCTCTTGATTTCGACGGCGATTTTTGAAAGTGGTAAAAATTGGGTAAATCTGGTGACTAGTCTGTCAACATTGGTTGAAATTGCACGTTTTGGCACGAATGGTCGAATCTCGTGCTCATTGTCTCGTAACCCTCCGGGCTAAAAGCCCGTCGGGAAAAAGGAGGGTTACGATTATCGCAACTAATCGGACGTAAACTGGTGGATACGTCGTGCTGAAACCATGGCCTCCATGCTGAAACCAGGCCGGGCTCCGTGCAGGCCAGGAACGCCTGGCCGGGTGTTACAACCACTGACGGGTGCACACAACAGCTCTAAATAAAGTCAGATAGTATGCAGGATACTAAATAGTCTTGTTCCAACTTCCAAGGCCTTGGATCAATTCCAACGTCGTAGGAAATGGATGCTGTCAATCCGTTTCAGAAGAATCTTTATTATTCGGTATAAATAAGTACCACTAGGCAGGCTACAAATACTCGAGTAAAATTGTATTACATTTATTTATGCACTTTGACCTTACACTAGAGAAACTGCATATACGTAGGCGCCTGCACAGGGCGCGCGGTATTTTGAAACGCTCATTAAATATGCAGCAACTTAAAACTTTTGAAAGTATAGCATGTTGAAGTGATGGCCATACGAACAATAGTACATGATCCAAACACAGTCTTGAGTTCACCTCTCTTTATTGTGAACACCTATCAGTGAATTAGGCCTACATAAAAATTATAAGATGCAGTAAATTAGCCTATATCTAGCTAGTATATGAAACGTTGTTGTGTATTGTGGTGAAAAGTCCCCTCTCGCCAGAACTTATTATAAGTTACATTTTGTTTATAACAATATTTAACTTAGTCCTTGTTTATTATTTAAGGTTTACAGGAACAGTGCAGGAATGATTTAATATTAATGAGGATTTATTTGAGATGTTTTTACAAGAAAAATGGAGTTTATGGGAGTCAAAGGGAAAGTATACCTTTGGTTTTTGAAACCGTTCGATTGTTTTGATCCTATATAAATGTAGATCCTATATAAATGTAATCCACTCCGCAAAACAAAAGTTGCAAAAAGTGATAAATTCTCACCGTTTTCAGAATCCTCGCCTTCCGTTAACAAAATGGCCGCCGTTGAAATTTTTGAGCTGGTAATGCTGGGTGCTACGCTGGTAACGATTATCAACGATTCACGTATACAGAACATTGGTTGTTGTGGACCACCAGCATTGCGCCTATGATTGTATACGTGAACAGTTGGATTTGTTACTAGGCTCACAATAAAGAGAGGTGAACTCAAGACTGTGTTTGTATCATGTACTACTGTTCGTATGGCCATCACTTCAACATGCTATACTTTTGTTTTGCGGAGTGGATTTTCTGGACCCAACCCGACCTCGATGAGAGTATAAGGAACACATAGAGCCTAATTTTGGCGTGATCCGGTTTGGGAAATTAACTGTAGGTGCAGAAACGTGAAGGGAAAAAAGTTTCGAATAGGATTTTGTACATATCACTCTATGAGGGTAATGGAGACGATAACGGAATGAACCTCATAGTTCTAGGAGTACACTAAGTAGTGCAGGCAACCCCAGCTCATCCCCGAAAACCGACATGATCAAGGATTCAAGGTAAAACTAAGAGTAGACCCTTCCTCACTTCACTTAACTTCACTTCACTTTTTTCCCCACACAATCATGACATTGACAGAATGAATATGAAATATAGAAACGGTTACATTTAGTAGTAATAGTGAACCATAATAAATAGACACAGATAATTAGCCATCATATTATGTGGAAGGGGGTCCTGTGGAGCAGAGGCCCCCAGTTCCTCCATCGTAAGACTTTGGAAGATGCTTTAAAAGAGGTTAAAACGGTTGTATCAATAGCATGACAAAATGTTTGTCGTCAATGTAATTCTAAAATTTACTTCCCAAGTTTAAACACACGTGAAACAAAAATCATCGAAATTGGTGTTCACATATTTAAGAAAACGGTGAAAAACAATGGTTGGGATACACCGAGTGACAATACTGGTCTTTGATAATTACCAAACATGTTCAGTGAACACGTTTTGTAATTGTCAAAGACCAGTATTCTCACTTGGTGTATCCCAACAAATGCATAAAATAACAAGCCTGTGAAAATTTGAGCTCAATTGGTCATTGAAGTTGCAAGAAAATGATGAAAGAAAAAACACCCTTGTTGTACAAATTAGTCAGTGTGCTTTCAGATAGGAATAAAAGGCTTCTGGCCAGAAGTCTTTCATTATTTTAGTGAGAAATTACCTCTTTCTCAAAAACTACGTTACTTCAGAGGGAGTGGTTTCTCACAATGTTTTATACTATTGTTTGAGTCCCCGGCATACACACGTGCACATTAAAGGCATCGTATACATTTGGTATTGACTCTGATAATTAATGGCAATAAAAACTTACTTGGTAAGATAACGCTCAGAATGAACCAGTTTGTTCACAACACCCTTGTTTCTTAGTAAAAAATTAATCTCAGCGTGTTTTGAGGGGTTTGAATTTTTTTCGTCTCCGATTACGCTCAGAATGAACCAGTTTGTTCAGAACACCCTTGTTTCTTAGTACAGAATTAATCTCAGCGTGTTTTGAGGAGTTTGAATTTTTTTCATCTCCGATTACGATCAGAATGAACCAGTTTGTTCAGAACACCCTTGTTTCTTAGTAAAGAATTTATCTCAGCGTGTTTTGAGGGGTTTGAATTTTTTTCATCTCAGATTACGCTCAGAATGAACCAGTTTGTTCAGAACATCCTCGTTTCTTAGTAGGCCTACAGAATTAATCTGACAGCGTTTTGAGAAGTTTGAATTTTTTTCATCTCCGATTACGCGTTTGAATTTTTTTCATCTCCGATTACGCTCAGAATAAACCAGTTTGTTCAGAACACCCTCGTTTCTTAGTAAAGAATTAATCTCCGCGTGTTTTGAGGAGTTTGAATTTAACACTATAAGAACTAAAAGGGCATTATTGGAAATCCCTCATTTTGATTTTTTTTAAAGATAAAACCGCAGTAGCACATGTAAAATACATTTTTTATTGAAAATTCTGAGATATTTGAGATGATGTAAACAATATATTCTTTTTTCACGTGGAAAAAATACTATGGTTCTAAAAACTGTTATTTTTAATAGAAAAACTCAATATCCGTTCTTTCTGCGTAAAATACAGTTCTAATTTTAGTTCATTATATTTGATTATTTCAAAATGGATATCACTTCATACGGATTTTATCCACGAAATAACGATAAGAAACATTTGTAAGGATAGTTCCTCACCAAATGCTGACTTTACCTATAAAATACACAGTTAGTGCATGCTGGGTACTTGCTAACATATAAAACAATATTAATTACAGTACAAAAATACATTTTGTAAAGTTCTTACTCACAAGTTTATTTCACAGAGAAAACCAAAGTTTCCGAGACTTGGCATTTACAAACAGTAAAATAACAATATTTTCGCTAAAAAAACATACTTTTGATTACAACTTGAGGAAATCATAATTTTTAATAATATTGTGTGTTTTATTTGTATATGCACCTGGCGTAATCTATCAAACACAATATTCGGTATTGGACCAATTGGCGTAGGCCTACCCAAGTCAACACAGGTCATAGAACAAGCAAAATCATAACATGAAATCAATAGTTCAGTTGTTAAAATTTATTTAAAAAGTTACGACGAATTTATGACAGTTACGTAGTTATAGATAACCTAAGAGACATCGTTCAAAACATAACATGAAGTCATTTGGGCGTACACAACACAGCACATGGAACAAGCAATGAAGTCAATGCAGGCAGGAAAGGTACGCCAATTTGCGTACCCAACCCAACCCATGGAACAAGCAAAAACACATTTAACACGAAGTCAATATAGGCAGGAAAGGTACGCCAATTGGCGTACCCAACATATAGCCCATGGTAAAAATAAAAAATAATGAAGAAATCAATGATATCATAATGGATACATTAATGTAACGGCGCCCCACAGGGGTCTGCCGCCAGTTATGAAATGCCAACGAGAAGATAAATTTAATGCAAAGAAAGAAGAAGACACAAGCCAACTGAATAATAATTTTATAGGGAAAACAAGTTTTCAGGCATTTCATGATTATTAATCAGTTTAATTAAATGTTCGTCACTTCGTCTCACAACTTCATCATTAACTGCCCAGGGTATGCAATTTCCTTTTCTTTTCTTAATATAAAACAAAAGCAAAGTTAATACAACGCAATGACAGAGCCAGCCAGCAAAAATGTAAAGCAGGAAGGTATTTTTGTAAAGTTACAGTACCCCAGCTACGACCGAAATCGTAGCCGTGGGTACTGCATGGACTTCAAACAATTATTAGACAAAATATAAGGGGGCGGTAAGCATGGCGAAATATCGGCACAAGGTAAATAACAAAATAGTACTTACAGTACACAGGACAGCACAGTACAGATAAGATAAGGTGGTGGATGGTGTAATTGGAAATAAGGCAAAATAATCCTCCATCAAAAATAATCTAACTCTGAAAATGGGCCATCTGGCCTTTGGCTAACTCCAGCCATTTTACTATCAACAAAAATGGTCCATCCACCACCGCTCCCAATCGTAGAATCCACCCCAGACCATGCTGCCTGTAGTTTTTATGAAAGTGGCAAAAATCTAAATGGAAATTTCCACTAGGTCACATGCTAACTTAGAAAAGGCCTTACATAACACTTTCCAGTGGCTAGTTGGCCAGCTGGGTAACTGGGTTAATCACAAAGGCTCAAAGGAACAAGGATCACATCAATAACAATGAAACTGGGATGCTGTGGTCTGTTAATCACAAAGGCTCAAAGGAACAAGGATCACATCAATAACAATGAAACTGGGTTGCTGTGGTCTTGCATAATAATAACAGTGTCATCTAACTAACAATAACAACTTATTAGATTACTTAGATTTTTTTTATTGTTACAATGCCTTCCCCTTTAGAAAAGGCACGTCCCCGTGCCTGAAATTATTTAATAACCAGTTCTGTTACAAAGTTTCACCTGTTCGTCAAAAGACAAAACAAAATTTAAAAATACAGTTCCAGTATCTAACTGTACGTTATGGCTTCACAGGTTTTTCCAACATTTATAGCAGCACAAAAAAAAAATTAACGACTTCAACTAGCACTAGATTTGTGATTATCTTACCTAACTAACAATTTATTTTGGTGTTAATTGTAATACTCAAGTTTTGTCTTTCTTAAAAGCAAATTAGCCTTTTTGTTTGTTAGAGTATTACACTCCATTATCAAATATAATTGGCAATAGCTGTTTCTGTCTCACTTTAGTGTTCATCTAATTTTTGGTCTGCAGCCCAAATAAGGCAGTGTTCTTTTGCAGTCATAATTATATCAATGGTCACAATTGTTAATTTTAGTTCATGTCACAAAATCTCCAGTACGTAGCCACATGGGTAGTCGTCGGCGTCTCTGAAGATGTGTCCGCGCGAACTCCACATCCTCATGACTTATCTGCTCCTGTAGTACTCCCTGGTCTGATGTTGTCTCTGCCTCACCCTCAGTAGGTGTTCCAGTGATGTTCATCTCTGATGTATTGTCCCTTTGGCAGAATCTTGCTTCCCAGTTTATGTCACCACCACCAGCCGCTGCTGCTTCCCTGGTAGGGTTTAGGTTAACATCTTGTGTACTGGATGCTTCTCTGCCATCTCTTTGGTCATCTTCATCAGTAACATCATCTCCATCAGCCAGTCCATCCACTTGTGTAGTATCACTACTGTCAATTGTTTCGTTGGTAGTGACACCTGGACTGCGGTTGTTTTCATCCAAAACTTCCTGTGAAAAAGAGCTTAAAACACATGGTTTAAGTCTATCAAAATGGACAACTTTTCTATGTCCTTTCTCCATATGTTTTATCCGGTATACTGCATCCGAGATGCGTTTGACAATTTGATATGGGCCCTTCCAGTGTGATTGCAGTTTGGGGCTAAGCCCAACTTTACGAACATAACTGTAAAGCCAAACTTGGTCACCCTTAGAGTAAAGGTTGCCCATTATTTTAGCATCGTACAGCTGTTTTTGCCTTTTCTGCTCTCCTCGAATTTTCTTCCTTGCCACTTCGAAGGATTTCTGCATATTAGTGTAAAGTTCAGACGCATACTCATCCGGACTTTTGTTTTCTTTCCCTTCTGGGTGACTAACTAATAAATCTAAAGGCAACGTTAGTTCTCTGCCAAACATCATTTTATTTGGGCTAACCCCAGTTGTTTCCTGCTCACTGGCTCGATACGCCATCATGGCGTATGGAAGATGTACATCCCAATCGGACTGGTCCTCGCTAACGTACATACTAAGTATAGTCTGTATAGTACGATTGAACCGTTCTACAAGACCATCTGATTGGGGGTGGTATGGGGTCGTACGAGTTTTGTTTATTCCCAGCAACTGACAAATTGACTTGAAGAGTTGACTTTCAAAATTGGTTCCTTGGTCAGAGTGTATACTAAGTGGGACTCCAAAGCGACATATAAACTGTTCAACTAATACTTTTGCAACGGTTTTTGCTTCTTGGTTACGCAAGGGATATGCTTCCGCCCACTTAGTAAAGTAATCCATGACTACTAAAATATATCTGTTACCGCGTTTTGAACGAGGTAACGGTCCAAATATATCCATGCCCAACCTCTCTAAGGGGGCACCAACAGCAGAAGGTTGAAGAGGGGCCCGAAACTTCGGAGCCGGAGACTTTCTTCTGGCACAAGCATCACATTGTTTAACAAGTTGTTCAACTTCACCTCGATAACCAATCCAGTAGAACAGTCGTTGAATCTTTTTGAACGTTTTTAGCCGGCCCAAATGGCCACCAGTTCGGGAGCTGTGAGCTTGTATAAAGACGTCCTTCCTCTTAGCCATTGGAACAATCAGTTGACAAACAACGGATGAATCCACAACAAACCTCCTATACAACATACCGTTTTTAAGTTCCAGCTGGTCCCACTGATACCAGTACCCCTTCGTAACTCGACCATGGCTCAACACTTCACTTCGTGGTGGTCTACTCAAACTCCTTTCCATCCATCTGATGATTGGTGACAATGAGGGATCCTGTCGTTGACCTTGCCGAAAGCCATCCTCATCCCAACCTGTAAATACTTGACTTATGGAACCACAAGTTACTTTAAATCTTTCCAAATCTTTTTCAGCATGATCAAAGTGTGACTGTTCACCGAGGCGTGATAAGGCATCAGCATTTGTGTGTTGCTTGCCAGGTCTATGACAAATATCGAAATCAAATGAACTTAGCGTCTCCAACCACCGGGCCAGTTGTCCCTGGATGTTTTTGAAATTGAAAAGCCATCGTAAAGAACCATGATCGGTTCTAAGTGTGAACTTTTTACCATATAGGTAGTGCCTGAAATGTTTAACAAAATAAACAACGGCTAGCAGTTCACGCCTGGTGACGCTGTAGTTGCGTTCTGCTTTGCTGAGCTTTCGGCTGGCATAACCAATTACCTTTTCTTGGTCATTTTGAATTTGTGAAAGGACCGCACCCACAGCATCTCCACTGGCGTCTGTATCAAGGATAAATGGTAATGAGAAATCTGGAAAAGTCAAAATTGGTGTAGAAGTTAGCTTTTCTTTCAACAATGTAAAAGCCATGTCACATTCCTGCGTCCATTTGAATTTGACATCTTTTTGTGTAAGTCTGTGCAATGGTGCAGCTATAAAGGCAAAGTTTTTAATGAATCGCCTATAATATGAACATAATCCCAGAAAACTCCTTACGTCTTTAAGATGACAGGGGATAGGCCAGTCACGCACTTTGGCTGTCTTCTCTGGATCAGTTGACACACCTTGTGCAGATACCCTATGACCCAGGTAGCAGACGACCCAGGTAGCAGACTTTAGTTTGAAATAAAGAACATTTCTTTGGTTTAAGTTTAAGACCTGCTTTGGCCAGCCTCTCAAAGACTTCACCTAAGCGTGTGGCATATTCTTCAAAGGAAGACGCAAAAATAAGAATATCATCTAAATAGACTAGACAAGTTTTCCAGTGGAGACCACTCAAAACCAACTCCATCAGTCTTTCAAAAGTGCTGGGGGCATTACAAAGCCCGAAAGGCATAACGTTGAATTCAAAAAGACCACTACCAGTAGTAAACGCAGTTTTTGGCTTGTCCTTAGGGTCCATTTCTACCTGCCAGTAACCACTCGCAAGGTCTAGTGACGAAAACCACTGAGAGCCCGCTAAAGCATCCAGACTGTCATCTATACGTGGCAACGGATATGCATCTTTGAGTGTTACTTCATTTACTTTTCTGTAATCCACACAAAAGCGAATAGATCCATCCTTCTTTTTAACTAAGGCCGTGTCCGAATTGGCGGCTACAGCTACGGCTACGGCTAGATTTCCGCGTCATCGTGCATTGAAGTATAGGACGTCCTTAGCAACACCCTTAGCAACAGCCGTAGCCGTAGCTGTAGCCGCCAATTCGGATACGGCCTAAGACTACCGGACTTGCCCAGGGACTGGAGGATGGAGAAATAACACCTGTATCCAGCATATCATCTATTTGTTTTTGTGCTTCGGGTCTTTGATGATATGGTAATCGACGCGCCGGTTGTCGGCGTGGTTTGGTATTACCCGTGTCCATGTGGTGATATGCGAGGTTTGTCCGTCCAAGTTCACCAGATATTGAAAAAGTGTTGATGTGTTCGGTTAACAAGTCTTTTACTCTATGTTTCTGCTCCATGGTCAACTGGGTAGAACTACGCTCAAGCAGTTCTTCCACGGTTACACCTAGAGACTCATCCGTGCTGCATAATTGCTCACTTTCTACCAGTTCAGCTGGTTGAAAAAAAGCAATGTGTGTACCTTTATGCAACACGGCGGGCTCGGGTTGCACGTTTAGGACTCTTATTGGTATAAAGCCTTTGTGAGGATTTACAAACACTCTTCCGATCAAAATACCATTGTCACTATCGGCAAATCTTCCTAAAGGTTCTACCACTCCTGGAGTTGTTTTGCCACGCATGTGTATTTTACCAGGAACAATTGTCTCTTGATTATTAGGGATCACAACTGTTTCTGCAACCAAAATGCGACAACATAGAAATTTGGTTACCTCTGTCATTATCGGAACTGTTACTTTTCCAAACCGAAGTCTACGTTGAGGAATGTCTAAAATTCCACCACAGCTGGTCAAGAAATCCAACCCCAAAATACCAGCATATGCAATCTCTGCTACAAGGATTTTATGACGTCTGCGTAATCCACCAAATCCAATTATCAACTCGGCACAACCTTCAACTTTTAAGGTGCTACCTTCTGCAGCAACAACTGAATAATTACAAGACTCAAGACCCTTACGTACATGATGAGGTAACAATTCCCAAGTACTTGGGTGTAGAATTGTAACAGATGAACCTGTATCTATCAGAAATTTTACACCGACACCACTGACTATACCATGTACAAAACAAGCTAATGACTGGGCCCTACTGTCTACTGTTGGCTGGGAACTGGCCCCGTACCCAGCCGACTCCGGTTTTCCTCTGGCCTATTACTTGCACTTGAACTAACATGGTAAGTATTAGGAGTTTGAGACCCCTCATTTGGACAATCGGCTCTTCTGTGTCCTGTTTCATTACAGTTCCAACAAACTAGCGGACGCCGTCCCAACTGAGGCCGGGACTGGGTCTGTATTTGTAATTGTTGAAGTTGCTGTTCTAACCGGTTAATTTTTTTTTCCAATAGATCACGGGTTTTGGGTTCACTATGATTACAGTTAGGCCTATGTTGTTGACTAGTACTAGCAACAACCCTTCTGAGCAATGGTTCTTTATTGTACTCAAGACAAAGAAAGGCTTCCTCCTCAGAAGCTATAGTAAGAGCTGCTCCTAATGTTTTGGGTTTAAGTCTTCGAACCTGTACTCTAACATCAGGCGAGTCTAAAGCATCTACAAAACAATCTCGTCCAATCTCATCTCTAAGCTCTGAGGAAACACCTGGGTAAGCCTTAAGTACTAGTCTACGAATATCACTTGTAAGTTCAGGCAATGATTCGCCTTTTCTGCGATTCCTAGCTTTAAGTTTGGCACGATATAGCTCTGTCTGGCCTTGCGGACTGAACCGTTCCTTTAACGATTTAACAACTTCTTCACAGCAGATTTTCTTAGCCTCGGGTAAGTCAGTATAAACCTGCAAAGCAGGGCCTCGTAATTTAACTGCTAGAAAATTAGTTTTCTGCTCTTCTGTCCAAGAATTAATTTGACTACAAAGATTAAGGTGAGTTAACCAGTCATCAAATTGAGTTTTACCATCATAAGTATCGGGCATTACTACAGGTTTCTTAACGGAATTATCAAATAGGCTTTGCTTAACTGTTACATTACTGGCTTGACGTGGCAGGGAGGAGCCAATGTCAGATACTGGATTTGGTACACCAAAAACTGGGGTATCATCAACAAAAGGATACTGTGCATGTACCTTGATCTACCCTGTGTCTGCTCATACTCGTCCGTGGAGGTGGGCCTACGATTGAGATAAGGGAACGATGCTTCAAATTCCACGGACGGAGCAGGTCTACTCACATCCACCATGCCCACCTCCCCTCCCGCTCCACGATTCATACGGGCTAGCTCCGCTTCAAGCAATTCTATAGTACGATCCATCTGCCCTAACACAGTTGCATCAATTCCAGTTGCCATGTTTTATTCATTAAGACTGACTACGCAACCCCAAGCCGTCACAATGAAGAATGTTTTTTTTTTTTTTTTTTTTTTTTAGTGACGTAATTTAAATCGGTTTATCCGGGCGGTGCCTCCAAAAACTGTAACGGCGCCCCACATGGGTCTGCCGCCAGTTATGAAATGCCAACGAGAAGATAAATTTAATGCAAAGAAAGAAGAAGACACAAGCCAACTGAATAATAATTTTATAGGGAAAACAAGTTTTCAGGCATTTCATGATTATTAATCAGTTTAATTAAATGTTCGTCACTTCGTCTCACAACTTCATCATTAACTGCCCAGGGTATGCAATTTCCTTTTCTTTTCTTAATATAAAACAAAAGCAAAGTTAATACAACGCAATGACAGAGCCAGCCAGCAAAAATGTAAAGCAGGAAGGTATTTTTGTAAAGTTACAGTACCCCAGCTACGACCGAAATCGTAGCCGTGGGTACTGCATGGACTTCAAACAATTATTAGACAAAATATAAGGGGGCGGTAAGCATGGCGAAATATCGGCACAAGGTAAATAACAAAATAGTACTTACAGTACACAGGACAGCACAGTACAGATAAGATAAGGTGGTGGATGGTGTAATTGGAAATAAGGCAAAATAATCCTCCATCAAAAATAATCTAACTCTGAAAATGGGCCATCTGGCCTTTGGCTAACTCCAGCCATTTTACTATCAACAAAAATGGTCCATCCACCACCGCTCCCAATCGTAGAATCCACCCCAGACCATGCTGCCTGTAGTTTTTATGAAAGTGGCAAAAATCTAAATGGAAATTTCCACTAGGTCACATGCTAACTTAGAAAAGGCCTTACATAACACTTTCCAGTGGCTAGTTGGCCAGCTGGGTAACTGGGTTAATCACAAAGGCTCAAAGGAACAAGGATCACATCAATAACAATGAAACTGGGTTGCTGTGGTCTGTTAATCACAAAGGCTCAAAGGAACAAGGATCACATCAATAACAATGAAACTGGGTTGCTGTGGTCTTGCATAATAATAACAGTGTCATCTAACTAACAATAACAACTTATTAGATTACTTTGATTTTTTTTATTGTTACATTAATAACGGTGATTAACTGCTTGTGTATGCACATTTTGAAATTTAGGCAAACTAAATTTTAAAAAACATGTTTAGCATCCTGCCTTTTTCACAAGAAGGGAGGATGAGGGCCCTTTTTCCCCAAAATGGCCTCCCGATACATTTTTCAAGACAACCGGTCGGGCTATTTTTCAAGATGGTTGCCAGCTTTTTTCAAAATGGCTGCAGAAAATGAGACCCAAATGATGTCACTATGCAGAACCGAACATCTCTTCTGCGCAATTGCACCATATGACGTGACTAATTTAGGCAAGTCATACGAGACATTGCACTGCTGGACAAACTTGTTTTTGTCAAATTGTCTAATATATTTTAAGAGTGAATCCATGTAAATACGCCTGTTTAAAACAACAATTTGTTTCTTGATTCCAGACCATCAAAATTGGAAATGAAACAAATTTTCTTTACAATGGATAAAGGCATCGTACACGTTTGGTAATTACTCAAAATATATAGGCCTATTAGCATAAAAACTTAATTGGTAACGAGCAACGGAGAACTGATAGTATAAAACATTGTGAGAAACGACTCCCTCTGAAGTAACTGTATACTCCCCAGGGAGCTGAGATGGTTTAAGGAATGAAATAAATGGCCCAGTGACCAGGGGTAATAATGTTCGAAGCGCTTTGAGACGCCCTTGGGTGTGATAAAGCGCGATATAAATCCATATTATTATTATTATTATTTTTTAGAAAGAGGTAATTTCTCACTAAATATTAAAATTCTTCAGGTCTGAAGCCTTTTTTAGGCATATGAAAGCACACTATTTTGTACAACAAGGGTGTTTTTTCTTTCATTATTTTCTTGCAACTTCGATGACCAATTGAGCCCAAATTTTCACAGGTTTGTTATTTTATGCATATGTTCGGATACACCAAGTGAGAATACTGGTCTTTGACAATTACCAAACGTGTCCAGTGCCTTTAAAAACTAAACATTTGTTCCCATGTGACATCATATATTTTAATTTAATATCTTCCAGCCGATCGGCCATACAATAAAAAGCTGAGATCGCTGAATATCTAGTTGTCATGTTCAGAATATTTATGTCTCAGCTCTCTTTTAGTGGATTTACTGAGGCCAGCCTCTGGAAGACAACTCAAAACCCCACAGAATAACACACTCTATGGGCAAATCATCTGTGTTGGGTCTGCTGTGTTTTCCAGTACCCACATACCACTCTTTCCACTGCCTGAGCCAAGATCCTTTCAACCACTGAACTTGCACTGATGATGGCGTCTTTGATAAATCCCTACCGATGAAAGGCCGCTTTGATTTATCATCCAAGTGGAGAGCCACAAGATGACCCGTCTCAATGGATGACCTTGTGCTCTCAAGGGAAACATCTCTTTGGATTTCCTTTCCTTGGGTGCCGATGGTTACCTGAAGTAATGATAATAAACACATATAAACTGAAGTTCATTGATCTTATTATTCTTTTTGTTTAATATTTTCCTTAGTTATTAATTGGGTGACCACTGAAATTTAAATTGAATTAGGCAGGAAATCTATTTAATCGCTTTTTTCGTGTGAACCTTTAAAATTCGTAGAACTATATTGTTTGACATTACACATACTGTAGCATCACAATTTTCCGGCTTATATGGACTTCAAAAATTAATGGTAGGCCTAAATATAACATGCACAATTACCAAGCAAAAAGTTTTCACATGAATTTTAGCTCTTTAATTCATTACACTACCAATGATTGTACAATTATTGACAAGGGCAATGTCGTGACCATGTTAGAAGATTAAAATTATTTTTGCCAAAGTTTTGAACATATAATTATAAGAAGAAAATTTGGCTTAATGAACACTTTCATACAATGATAGATATCTTTTAAACAATGTAATGTTTAATTTCCATTACATTGTAAAAAACGTCGGACAAACCTTTGGAAATTCCTTGGACTTTAGGTTTTCAATGGCCTCCATCAAAGGGTGCATTGTTAACTTGTCACGTTCAAAGTTAATTATATTTTATGTTCCTTTTGTACGTCCCTCACGCTGGAAAAACGTGCTTGCAATTTCGGCGACAGTGTGAGTGTGCCTAACCAAAATATTTTTGGTTTTGTTTTAGTTTAGTAAAATATGGACCTTTCTCTGAATTCTCAAATTTTCATCAAATGTTTACCAGTTTTGGATCACGCTCAAAAATAAAAAATAAAAATAAATCAACACTGAAGCGCTACCGCTAGTGTGTCGAACTTAAACATTTAGTGGGTACAAAACCTCTTACAAATTGGTGGCGGTTGTAAATGGTAATTTAAAGCGTTGCTGCTTATTCCGACACCCCTATTATTAATGTTCAGACAACCCCTCTTGATTTACATGCTATGGTTAGGGTTAGGGTTAGGAATAGGAAAATAATAATAATAATAATTAACAGCTGGACCCGGGTGTAGTCAACCCCGACTCCCGAGCTTAATTATTACAAAGTCAAAGGGGACCCAATAGTACAAAGGTTTGTTTACAACCATATTTTTAAGCGTTTACCTTTTTTACACCATTGCTCTTGATTTCGACGGCGATTTTTGAAAGTGGTAAAAATTGGGTAAATCTGGTGACTAGTCTGTCAACATTGGTTGAAATTGCACGTTTTGGCACGAATGGTCGAATCTCGTGCTCATTGTCTCGTAACCCTCCGGGCTAAAAGCCCGTCGGGAAAAAGGAGGGTTACGATTATCGCAACTAATCGGACGTAAACTGGTGGATACGTCGTGCTGAAACCATGGCCTCCATGCTGAAACCAGGCCGGGCTCCGTGCAGGCCAGGAACGCCTGGCCGGGTGTTACAACCACTGACGGGTGCACACAACAGCTCTAAATAAAGTCAGATAGTATGCAGGATACTAAATAGTCTTGTTCCAACTTCCAAGGCCTTGGATCAATTCCAACGTCGTAGGAAATGGATGCTGTCAATCCGTTTCAGAAGAATCTTTATTATTCGGTATAAATAAGTACCACTAGGCAGGCTACAAATACTCGAGTAAAATTGTATTACATTTATTTATGCACTTTGACCTTACACTAGAGAAACTGCATATACGTAGGCGCCTGCACAGGGCGCGCGGTATTTTGAAACGCTCATTAAATATGCAGCAACTTAAAACTTTTGAAAGTATAGCATGTTGAAGTGATGGCCATACGAACAATAGTACATGATCCAAACACAGTCTTGAGTTCACCTCTCTTTATTGTGAACACCTATCAGTGAATTAGGCCTACATAAAAATTATAAGATGCAGTAAATTAGCCTATATCTAGCTAGTATATGAAACGTTGTTGTGTATTGTGGTGAAAAGTCCCCTCTCGCCAGAACTTATTATAAGTTACATTTTGTTTATAACAATATTTAACTTAGTCCTTGTTTATTATTTAAGGTTTACAGGAACAGTGCAGGAATGATTTAATATTAATGAGGATTTATTTGAGATGTTTTTACAAGAAAAATGGAGTTTATGGGAGTCAAAGGGAAAGTATACCTTTGGTTTTTGAAACCGTTCGATTGTTTTGATCCTATATAAATGTAGATCCTATATAAATGTAATCCACTCCGCAAAACAAAAGTTGCAAAAAGTGATAAATTCTCACCGTTTTCAGAATCCTCGCCTTCCGTTAACAAAATGGCCGCCGTTGAAATTTTTGAGCTGGTAATGCTGGGTGCTACGCTGGTAACGATTATCAACGATTCACGTATACAGAACATTGGTTGTTGTGGACCACCAGCATTGCGCCTATGATTGTATACGTGAACAGTTGGATTTGTTACTAGGCTCACAATAAAGAGAGGTGAACTCAAGACTGTGTTTGTATCATGTACTACTGTTCGTATGGCCATCACTTCAACATGCTATACTTTTGTTTTGCGGAGTGGATTTTCTGGACCCAACCCGACCTCGATGAGAGTATAAGGAACACATAGAGCCTAATTTTGGCGTGATCCGGTTTGGGAAATTAACTGTAGGTGCAGAAACGTGAAGGGAAAAAAGTTTCGAATAGGATTTTGTACATATCACTCTATGAGGGTAATGGAGACGATAACGGAATGAACCTCATAGTTCTAGGAGTACACTAAGTAGTGCAGGCAACCCCAGCTCATCCCCGAAAACCGACATGATCAAGGATTCAAGGTAAAACTAAGAGTAGACCCTTCCTCACTTCACTTAACTTCACTTCACTTTTTTCCCCACACAATCATGACATTGACAGAATGAATATGAAATATAGAAACGGTTACATTTAGTAGTAATAGTGAACCATAATAAATAGACACAGATAATTAGCCATCATATTATGTGGAAGGGGGTCCTGTGGAGCAGAGGCCCCCAGTTCCTCCATCGTAAGACTTTGGAAGATGCTTTAAAAGAGGTTAAAACGGTTGTATCAATAGCATGACAAAATGTTTGTCGTCAATGTAATTCTAAAATTTACTTCCCAAGTTTAAACACACGTGAAACAAAAATCATCGAAATTGGTGTTCACATATTTAAGAAAACGGTGAAAAACAATGGTTGGGATACACCGAGTGACAATACTGGTCTTTGATAATTACCAAACATGTTCAGTGAACACGTTTTGTAATTGTCAAAGACCAGTATTCTCACTTGGTGTATCCCAACAAATGCATAAAATAACAAGCCTGTGAAAATTTGAGCTCAATTGGTCATTGAAGTTGCAAGAAAATGATGAAAGAAAAAACACCCTTGTTGTACAAATTAGTCAGTGTGCTTTCAGATAGGAATAAAAGGCTTCTGGCCAGAAGTCTTTCATTATTTTAGTGAGAAATTACCTCTTTCTCAAAAACTACGTTACTTCAGAGGGAGTGGTTTCTCACAATGTTTTATACTATTGTTTGAGTCCCCGGCATACACACGTGCACATTAAAGGCATCGTATACATTTGGTATTGACTCTGATAATTAATGGCAATAAAAACTTACTTGGTAAGAAGTACTGCAGCTTTGGATAGTATAATGCATTTTGAGAAACTTTTCCCTCCGAAAGTGCTGCGGTTATGGAAAAAATTTCACTTTTTATCCCCCAAAATTTGAATCTGAGAAGCGTTACTGACAGTAACATTTCTCAGAGTGTGTATTCCAACGCAGATTATTCTTCCTGTGTGGACATAAGTTCACATAACCACTCCGGATTTTCCGGCAATATCTCATAAACGCTACCACCTTTTTAAATGAAATTTTCACAGGTTAGTTTTATGGTATATCTACAACTATATAGGTTTGAAACCAACAATAGGCACCAATTATCAAATGTGTACGATGCCTTTAAACAAAACAATAAATCTCAGAACACAACCCGATAAAAAAAAATACAAAAACAATTATGTCATAGCTTTGTAAGAATGCATTCATTCAAACCATCTAGTTTTCAAAATGCACATCATAAAACTATATAGTACACCTTTCAAAATCGGTGTTCACGTTTCCCATTTTATCAATTATTTTGTGTATAACTTTGCATGTATTTTCACTGCACTATAGTTGTCAGCTGTGTTTGGTGGCAAATCTCAATTGGCGTTCCATTTCCGAGAGTTGGAGTTAAAAATGACCCTTGTGTTATTTACATGGGAGTGGGTGATTGGTACGCCAATTAGCGTACCATTCCTGAGAGTTAGAGTTCAAAATTACCCTTGCGTTATTTATATGGGAGTGGGTGGATGGTACGCCAATTGGCGTACCATTCCCAAGACATTAGATTTCAAAATTACCATTCCCGAGAATTGGAATTCAAATTACCCTTGCGTTATTTACATTGGAGTGGGTGTGATTGGTACGCCAATTGGCGTACCATTCCCAAGACTTAGATTTCAAAATGACCCTTGCGCTATTTACAGTATTTTTAGTACCCGTACCTTTCTAATAAAGATTTCTGGACTTTTATTTGTTACTCATTTATATCAATGACGTTTTGAAAAACCACCCTTGGTACTCCATGGAGTTATTTATCAACCATTGCTTGAATTGCACCATGATTGCACCATGATAATTTTGTATGATTCTGGTATTTATCTTGTACAAATATATTTTTTTCTTGTTAAACGTTAAAACATTCTTAATTAAAATTAAGTCTAATTTTTTTTTTTTTTTTTTTGGTACAAGTGGAGTTTAACTCCGTTTATTATCATTTTGAGGGGTTTGAATTTTTTTCATCTCCGATCACGCTCAGAATGAACCAGTTTGTTCACAACAGCCTTGTTTCTTAGTAAAAAATTAATCTCAGCGTGTTTTGAGGGGTTTGAATTTTTTTCATCTCCGATCACGCTCAGAATGAACCAGTTTGTTCACAACAGCCTTGTTTCTTAGTAAAAAATTAATCTCAGCGTGTTTTGAGGGGTTTGAATTTTTTTCATCTCCGATCACGCTCAGAATGAACCAGTTTGTTCACAACAGCCTTGTTTCTTAGTAAAAAATTAATCTCAGCGTGTTTTGAGGGGTTTGAATTTTTTTCGTCTCAGATAACGCTCAGAATGAACCAGTTTGTTCACAACAGCCTTGTTTCTTAGTAAAAAATTAATCTCAGCGTGTTTTGAGGGGTTTGAATTTTTTTCATCTCCGATCACGCTCAGAATGAACCAGTTTGTTCACAACAGCCTTGTTTCTTAGTAAAAAATTAATCTCAGCGTGTTTTGAGGGGTTTGAATTTTTTTCGTCTCAGATAACGCTCAGAATGAACCAGTTTGTTCACAACAGCCTTGTTTCTTAGTAAAAAATTAATCTCAGCGTGTTTTGAGGGGTTTGAATTTTTTTCGTCTCAGATAACGCTCAGAATGAACCAGTTTGTTCACAACAGCCTTGTTTCTTAGTAAAAAATTAATCTCAGCGTGTTTTGAGGGGTTTGAATTTTTTTCATCTCCGATTACGCTCAGAATGAACCAGTTTGTTCACAACAGCCTTGTTTCTTAGTAAAAAATTAATCTCAGCGTGTTTTGAGGGGTTTGAATTTTTTTCGTCTCAGATAACGCTCAGAATGAACCAGTTTGTTCACAACAGCCTTGTTTCTTAGTAAAAAATTAATCTCAGCGTGTTTTGAGGGGTTTGAATTTTTTTCATCTCCGATTACGCTCAGAATGAACCAGTTTGTTCACAACAGCCTTGTTTCTTAGTAAAAAATTAATCTCAGCGTGTTTTGAGGGGTTTGAATTTTTTTCATCTCCGATCACGCTCAGAATGAACCAGTTTGTTCACAACAGCCTTGTTTCTTAGTAAAAAATTAATCTCAGCGTGTTTTGAGGGGTTTGAATTTTTTTCGTCTCAGATAACGCTCAGAATGAACCAGTTTGTTCACAACAGCCTTGTTTCTTAGTAAAAAATTAATCTCAGCGTGTTTTGAGGGGTTTGAATTTTTTTCATCTCCGATCACGCTCAGAATGAACCAGTTTGTTCACAACAGCCTTGTTTCTTAGTAAAAAATTAATCTCAGCGTGTTTTGAGGGGTTTGAATTTTTTTCGTCTCAGATAACGCTCAGAATGAACCAGTTTGTTCACAACAGCCTTGTTTCTTAGTAAAAAATTAATCTCAGCGTGTTTTGAGGGGTTTGAATTTTTTTCGTCTCAGATAACGCTCAGAATGAACCAGTTTGTTCACAACAGCCTTGTTTCTTAGTAAAAAATTAATCTCAGCGTGTTTTGAGGGGTTTGAATTTTTTTCATCTCCGATTACGCTCAGAATGAACCAGTTTGTTCACAACAGCCTTGTTTCTTAGTAAAAAATTAATCTCAGCGTGTTTTGAGGGGTTTGAATTTTTTTCGTCTCAGATAACGCTCAGAATGAACCAGTTTGTTCACAACAGCCTTGTTTCTTAGTAAAAAATTAATCTCAGCGTGTTTTGAGGGGTTTGAATTTTTTTCATCTCCGATTACGCTCAGAATGAACCAGTTTGTTCACAACAGCCTTGTTTCTTAGTAAAAAATTAATCTCAGCGTGTTTTGAGGGGTTTGAATTTTTTTCGTCTCAGATAACGCTCAGAATGAACCAGTTTGTTCACAACAGCCTTGTTTCTTAGTAAAAAATTAATCTCAGCGTGTTTTGAGGGGTTTGAATTTTTTTCATCTCCGATTACGCTCAGAATGAACCAGTTTGTTCACAACAGCCTTGTTTCTTAGTAAAAAATTAATCTCAGCGTGTTTTGAGGGGTTTGAATTTTTTTCGTCTCAGATAACGCTCAGAATGAACCAGTTTGTTCACAACAGCCTTGTTTCTTAGTAAAAAATTAATCTCAGCGTGTTTTGAGGGGTTTGAATTTTTTTCATCTCCGATTACGCTCAGAATGAACCAGTTTGTTCACAACAGCCTTGTTTCTTAGTAAAAAATTAATCTCAGCGTGTTTTGAGGGGTTTGAATTTTTTTCATCTCCGATTACGCTCAGAATGAACCAGTTTGTTCACAACAGCCTTGTTTCTTAGTAAAAAATTAATCTCAGCGTGTTTTGAGGGGTTTGAATTTTTTTCGTCTCAGATAACGCTCAGAATGAACCAGTTTGTTCACAACAGCCTTGTTTCTTAGTAAAAAATTAATCTCAGCGTGTTTTGAGGGGTTTGAATTTTTTTCGTCTCCGATTACGCTCAGAATGAACCAGTTTGTTCACAACAGCCTTGTTTCTTAGTAAATAATTAATCTCAGCGTGTTTGGAGGGGTTTGAATTTTTTTCATCTCCGATTACGCTCAGAATGAACCAGTTTGTTCACAACAGCCTTGTTTCTTAGTAAAAAATTAATCTCAGCGTGTTTTGAGGGGTTTGAATTTTTTTCATCTCCGATTACGCTCAGAATGAACCAGTTTGTTCACAACAGCCTTGTTTCTTAGTAAAAAATTAATCTCAGCGTGTTTTGAGGGGTTTGAATTTTTTTCGTCTCAGATAACGCTCAGAATGAACCAGTTTGTTCACAACAGCCTTGTTTCTTAGTAAAAAATTAATCTCAGCGTGTTTTGAGGGGTTTGAATTTTTTTCATCTCCGATTACGCTCAGAATGAACCAGTTTGTTCACAACAGCCTTGTTTCTTAGTAAAAAATTAATCTCAGCGTGTTTTGAGGGGTTTGAATTTTTTTCATCTCCGATTACGCTCAGAATGAACCAGTTTGTTCACAACAGCCTTGTTTCTTAGTAAAAAATTAATCTCAGCGTGTTTTGAGGGGTTTGAATTTTTTTCGTCTCAGATAACGCTCAGAATGAACCAGTTTGTTCACAACAGCCTTGTTTCTTAGTAAAAAATTAATCTCAGCGTGTTTTGAGGGGTTTGAATTTTTTTCGTCTCCGATTACGCTCAGAATGAACCAGTTTGTTCACAACAGCCTTGTTTCTTAGTAAATAATTAATCTCAGCGTGTTTTGAGGGGTTTGAATTTTTTTCGTCTCAGATAACGCTCAGAATGAACCAGTTTGTTCACAACAGCCTTGTTTCTTAGTAAAAAATTAATCTCAGCGTGTTTTGAGGGGTTTGAAATTTTTTTTCGTCTCAGATAACGCTCAGAATGAACCAGTTTGTTCAGAACAGCCTTGTTTCTTAGTAAATAATTAATCTCAGCGTGTTTTGAGGGGTTTGAATTTTTTTCGTCTCAGATAACGCTCAGAATGAACCAGTTTGTTCACAACAGCCTTGTTTCTTAGTAAAAAATTAATCTCAGCGTGTTTTGAGGGGTTTGAATTTTTTTCGTCTCCGATTACGCTCAGAATGAACCAGTTTGTTCACAACAGCCTTGTTTCTTAGTAAATAATTAATCTCAGCGTGTTTTGAGGGGTTTGAATTTTTTTCGTCTCAGATAACGCTCAGAATGAACCAGTTTGTTCACAACAGCCTTGTTTCTTAGTAAAAAATTAATCTCAGCGTGTTTTGAGGGGTTTGAAATTTGTTTTCGTCTCAGATAACGCTCAGAATGAACCAGTTTGTTCAGAACAGCCTTGTTTCTTAGTAAAAAATTAATCTCAGCGTGTTTTGAGGGGTTTGAATTTTTTTCGTCTCAGAATACGCTCAGAATGAACCAGTTTGTTCACAACACCCTTGTTTCTTAGTAAAAAATTAATCTCAGCGTGTTTGGAGGGGTTTGAATTTTTTTCGTCTCAGAATACGCTCAGAATGAACCAGTTTGTTCACAACAGCCTTGTTTCTTAGTAAAAAATTAATCTCAGCGTGTTTGGAGGGGTTTGAATTTTTTTCGTCTCAGAATACGCTCAGAATGAACCAGTTTGTTCACAACAAACACCCTTGTTTCTTAGTAAAAAATTAATCTCAGCGTGTTTGGAGGGGTTTGAATTTTTTTCGTCTCAGAATACGCTCAGAATGAACCAGTTTGTTCACAACACCCTTGTTTCTTAGTAAAAAATTAATCTCAGCGTGTTTGGAGGGGTTTGAATTTTTTTCGTCTCAGAATACGCTCAGAATGAACCAGTTTGTTCACAACAGCCTTGTTTCTTAGTAAAAATTTAATCTCAGCGTGTTTTGAGGGGTTTGAATTTTTTTCGTCTCAGAATACGCTCAGACTGAAGCAGTTTGTTCACAACACCCTTGTTTCTTAGTAAAAAATTAATCTCAGCGTGTTTTGAGGGGTTTGAATTTTTTTCGTCTCAGAATACGCTCAGAATGAACCAGTTTGTTCACAACACCCTTGTTTCTTAGTAAAAAATTAATCTCAGCGTGTATGGAGGGGTTTGAATTTTTTTCGTCTCAGAATACGCTCAGAATGAACCAGTTTGTTCACAACACCCTTGTTTCTTAGTAAAAAATTAATCTCAGCGTGTTTGGAGGGGTTTGAATTTTTTTCGTCTCAGAATACGCTCAGACTGAACCAGTTTGTTCACAACAGCCTTGTTTCTTAGTAAAAAATTAATCTCAGCGTGTTTTGAGGGGTTTGAATTTTTTTCGTCTCAGAATACGCTCAGAATGAACCAGTTTGTTCACAACAGCCTTGTTTCTTAGTAAAAAATTAATCTCAGCGTGTTTGGAGGGGTTTGAATTTTTTTCGTCTCAGAATACGCTCAGAATGAACCAGTTTGTTCACAACAGCCTTGTTTCTTAGTAAAAAATTAATCTCAGCGTGTTTGGAGGGGTTTGAATTTTTTTCTTCTCAGAATACGCTCAGACTGAACCAGTTTGTTCACAACAGCCTTGTTTCTTAGTAAAAAATTAATCTCAGCGTGTTTTGAGGGGTTTGAATTTTTTCGTCTCAGAATACGCTCAGAATGAACCAGTTTGTTCACAACAAACACCCTTGTTTCTTAGTAAAGAATTAATCTCAGCGCATTTTGAGGGGTTTGAATTTTTTTTCGTCTCAGAATACGCTCAGAATCAACCAGTTTGTTCAGTACACCCATGTTTCTTAGTAAAGAATTAATCTCAGCGCGTTTTGAGGGGTTTGAATTTTTTTCGTCTGAGAATACGCTCAGAATCAACCAGTTTGTTCAGTACACCCATGTTTCTTAGTAAAGAATTAATCTCAGCGCATTCTGAGGGGTTTGAATTTTTTTCGTCTCCGATCACGCTCAGAATCAACCAGTTTGTTCAGTACACCCATGTTTCTTAGTAAAGAATTAATCTCAGCGCATTCTGAGGGGTTTGAATTTTTTTCGTCTCAGAATACGCTCAGAATCAACCAGTTTGTTCAGTACACCCATGTTTCTTAGTAAAGAATTAATCTCAGCGCATTCTGAGGGGTTTGAATTTTTTTCGTCTCAGAATACGCTCAGAATCAACCAGTTTGTTCAGTACACCCATGTTTCTTAGTAAAGAATTAATCTCGGCGCATTCTGAGGGGTTTGAATTTTTTTCGTCTCAGAATACGCTCAGAATCAACCAGTTTGTTCAGTACACCCATGTTTCATAGTAAAGAATTAATCTCAGCGCATTCTGAGGGGTTTGAATTTTTTTCGTCTCCGATCACGCTCAGAATCAACCAGTTTGTTCAGTACACCCATGTTTCTTAGTAAAGAATTAATCTCAGCGCATTCTGAGGGGTTTGAATTTTTTTCGTCTCAGAATACGCTAAGAATCAACCAGTTTGTTCAGTACACCCTTGTTTCTTAGTAAAGAATTAATCTCAGCGCATTTTGAGGGGTTTGAATTTTTTTCGTCTCAGAATACGCTCAGAATCAACCAGTTTGTTCAGTACACCCATGTTTCTTAGTAAAGAATTAATCTCAGCGGGTTTTGAGGGGTTTGAATTTTTTTCGTCTCAGAATACGCTCAGAATCAACCAGTTTGTTCAGTACACCCATGTTTCTTAGTAAAGAATTAATCTCAGCGCGTTTTGAGGGGTTTGAATTTTTTTCGTCTCAGAATACGCTCAGAATCAACCAGTTTGTTCAGTACACCCATGTTTCTTAGTAAAGAATTAATCTCAGCGCATTCTGAGGGGTTTGAATTTTTTTCGTCTCCGATCACGCTCAGAATCAACCAGTTTGTTCAGTACACCCTTGTTTCTTAGTAAAGAATTAATCTCAGCGCGTTTTGAGGGGTTTGAATTTTTTTCGTCTCAGAATACGCTCAGAATCAACCAGTTTGTTCAGTACACCAATGTTTCATAGTAAAGAATTAATCTCAGCGCATTCTGAGGGTTTGAATTTTTTTTCGTCTCCGATCACGCTCAGAATCAACCAGTTTGTTCAGTACACCCATGTTTCTTAGTAAAGAATTAATCTCAGCGCGTTTTGAGGGGTTTGAATTTTTTTCGTCTCAGAATACGCTCAGAATGAACCAGTTTGTTCACAACACCCTTGTTTCTTATTAAAAAATTCATCTCAGAGTGTTTTGAGGGGTTTGAATTTTTTTCGTCTCCGATCACGCTCAGAATCAACCAGTTTGTTCAGTACACCCATGTTTCTTAGTAAAGAATTAATCTCAGCGCGTTTTGAGGGGTTTGAATTTTTTTCGTCTCAGAATACGCTCAGAATCAACCAGTTTGTTCAGTACACCCATGTTTCTTAGTAAAGAATTAATCTCAGCGCATTCTGAGGGGTTTGAATTTTTTTCGTCTCAGAATACGCTCAGAATCAACCAGTTTGTTCAGTACACCCATGTTTCTTAGTAAAGAATTAATCTCGGCGCATTCTGAGGGGTTTGAATTTTTTTCGTCTCAGAATACGCTCAGAATCAACCAGTTTGTTCAGTACACCCATGTTTCTTAGTAAAGAATTAATCTCAGCGCGTTTTGAGGGGTTTGAATTTTTTTCGTCTCAGAATACGCTCAGAATCAACCAGTTTGTTCAGTACACCCATGTTTCATAGTAAAGAATTAATCTCAGCGCATTCTGAGGGGTTTGAATTTTTTTCGTCTCCGATCACGCTCAGAATCAACCAGTTTGTTCAGTACACCCATGTTTCTTAGTAAAGAATTAATCTCAGCGCGTTGTGAGGGGTTTGAATTTTTTTCGTCTCAGAATACGCTCAGAATCAACCAGTTTGTTCAGTACACCCATGTTTCATAGTAAAGAATTAATCTCAGCGCATTCTGAGGGGTTTGAATTTTTTTCGTCTCAGAATACGCTCAGAATCAACCAGTTTGTTCAGTACACCCATGTTTCTTAGTAAAGAATTAATCTCGGCGCATTCTGAGGGGTTTGAATTTTTTTCGTCTCAGAATACGCTCAGAATCAACCAGTTTGTTCAGTACACCCATGTTTCTTAGTAAAGAATTAATCTCGGCGCATTCTGAGGGGTTTGAATTTTTTTCGTCTCAGAATACGCTCAGAATCAACCAGTTTGTTCAGTACACCCATGTTTCTTAGTAAAGAATTAATCTCAGCGCATTCTGAGGGGTTTGAATTTTTTTCGTCTCCGATCACGCTCAGAATCAACCAGTTTGTTCAGAACACCCATGTTTCTTAGTAAAGAATTAATCTCAGCGCGTTTTGAGGGGTTTGAATTTTTTTCGTCTCAGAATACGCTCAGAATCAACCAGTTTGTTCAGTACACACATGTTTCTTAGTAAAGAATTAATCTCAGCGCATTCTGAGGGGTTTGAATTTTTTTCGTCTCCGATCACGCTCAGAATCAACCAGTTTGTTCAGTACACCCATGTTTCTTAGTAAAGAATTAATCTCAGCGCATTCTGAGGGGTTTGAATTTTTTTCGTCTCAGAATACGCTCAGAATCAACCAGTTTGTTCAGTACACCCATGTTTCTTAGTAAAGAATTAATCTCGGCGCATTCTGAGGGGTTTGAATTTTTTTCGTCTCAGAATACGCTCAGAATCAACCAGTTTGTTCAGTACACCCATGTTTCATAGTAAAGAATTAATCTCAGCGCATTCTGAGGGGTTTGAATTTTTTTCGTCTCCGATCACGCTCAGAATCAACCAGTTTGTTCAGTACACCCATGTTTCTTAGTAAAGAATTAATCTCAGCGCATTCTGAGGGGTTTGAATTTTTTTCGTCTCAGAATACGCTAAGAATCAACCAGTTTGTTCAGTACACCCTTGTTTCTTAGTAAAGAATTAATCTCAGCGCATTTTGAGGGGTTTGAATTTTTTTCGTCTCAGAATACGCTCAGAATCAACCAGTTTGTTCAGTACACCCATGTTTCTTAGTAAAGAATTAATCTCAGCGCGTTTTGAGGGGTTTGAATTTTTTTCGTCTCAGAATACGCTAAGAATCAACCAGTTTGTTCAGTACACCCTTGTTTCTTAGTAAAGAATTAATCTCAGCGCATTTTGAGGGGTTTGAATTTTTTTCGTCTCAGAATACGCTCAGAATCAACCAGTTTGTTCAGCACACCAATGTTTCTTAGTAAAGAATTAATCTCAGCGCATTCTGAGGGGTTTGAATTTTTTTCGTCTCCGATCACGCTCAGAATCAACCAGTTTGTTCAGTACACCCATGTTTCTTAGTAAAGAATTAATCTCAGCGCGTTTTGAGGGGTTTGAATTTTTTTCGTCTCAGAATACGCTCAGAATCAACCAGTTTGTTCAGTACACCCATGTTTCATAGTAAAGAATTAATCTCAGCGCATTCTGAGGGGTTTGAATTTTTTTCGTCTCAGAATACGCTAAGAATCAACCAGTTTGTTCAGTACACCCTTGTTTCTTAGTAAAGAATTAATCTCAGCGCATTTTGAGGGGTTTGAATTTTTTTCGTCTCAGAATACGCTCAGAATCAACCAGTTTGTTCAGTACACCCATGTTTCTTAGTAAAGAATTAATCTCAGCGCGTTTTGAGGGGTTTGAATTTTTTTCGTCTCAGAATACGCTCAGAATCAACCAGTTTGTTCAGTACACCCATGTTTCTTAGTAAAGAATTAATCTCAGCGCATTCTGAGGGGTTTGAATTTTTTTCGTCTCCGATCACGCTCAGAATCAACCAGTTTGTTCAGTACACCCATGTTTCTTAGTAAAGAATTAATCTCAGCGCATTCTGAGGGGTTTGAATTTTTTTCGTCTCAGAATACGCTCAGAATCAACCAGTTTGTTCAGTACACCCATGTTTCTTAGTAAAGAATTAATCTCAGCGCGTTTTGAGGGGTTTGAATTTTTTTCGTCTCAGAATACGCTCAGAATCAACCAGTTTGTTCAGTACACCCATGTTTCATAGTAAAGAATTAATCTCAGCGCATTCTGAGGGGTTTGAATTTTTTTCGTCTCAGAATACGCTAAGAATCAACCAGTTTGTTCAGTACACCCTTGTTTCTTAGTAAAGAATTAATCTCAGCGCATTTTGAGGGGTTTGAATTTTTTTCGTCTCAGAATACGCTCAGAATCAACCAGTTTGTTCAGTACACCCATGTTTCTTAGTAAAGAATTAATCTCAGCGCGTTTTGAGGGGTTTGAATTTTTTTCGTCTCAGAATACGCTCAGAATCAACCAGTTTGTTCAGTACACCCATGTTTCTTAGTAAAGAATTAATCTCAGCGCGTTTTGAGGGGTTTGAATTTTTTTCGTCTCAGAATACGCTCAGAATCAACCAGTTTGTTCAGTACACCCATGTTTCTTAGTAAAGAATTAATCTCAGCGCATTCTGAGGGGTTTGAATTTTTTTCGTCTCCGATCACGCTCAGAATCAACCAGTTTGTTCAGTACACCCATGTTTCTTAGTAAAGAATTAATCTCAGCGCATTCTGAGGGGTTTGAATTTTTTTCGTCTCAGAATACGCTCAGAATCAACCAGTTTGTTCAGTACACCCATGTTTCTTAGTAAAGAATTAATCTCGGCGCATTCTGAGGGGTTTGAATTTTTTTCGTCTCAGAATACGCTCAGAATCAACCAGTTTGTTCAGTACACCCATGTTTCTTAGTAAAGAATTAATCTCAGCGCATTCTGAGGGGTTTGAATTTTTTTCGTCTCAGAATACGCTAAGAATCAACCAGTTTGTTCAGTACACTCTTGTTTCTTAGTAAAGAATTAATCTCAGCGCATTTTGAGGGGTTTGAATTTTTTTCGTCTCAGAATACGCTCAGAATCAACCAGTTTGTTCAGTACACCCATGTTTCTTAGTAAAGAATTAATCTCAGCGCGTTTTGAGGGGTTTGAATTTTTTTCGTCTCAGAATACGCTCAGAATCAACCAGTTTGTTCAGTACACCCATGTTTCTTAGTAAAGAATTAATCTCAGCGCGTTTTGAGGGGTTTGAATTTTTTTCGTCTCAGAATACGCTCAGAATCAACCAGTTTGTTCAGTACACCCATGTTTCATAGTAAAGAATTAATCTCAGCGCATTCTGAGGGGTTTGAATTTTTTTCGTCTCCGATCACGCTCAGAATCAACCAGTTTGTTCAGTACACCCATGTTTCTTAGTAAAGAATTAATCTCAGCGCGTTTTGAGGGGTTTGAATTTTTTTCGTCTCAGAATACGCTCAGAATCAACCAGTTTGTTCAGTACACCCATGTTTCTTAGTAAAGAATTAATCTCAGCGCATTCTGAGGGGTTTGAATTTTTTTCGTCTCCGATCACGCTCAGAATCAACCAGTTTGTTCAGTACACCCTTGTTTCTTAGTAAAGAATTAATCTCAGCGCGTTTTGAGGGGTTTGAATTTTTTTCGTCTCAGAATACGCTCAGAATCAACCAGTTTGTTCAGTACACCAATGTTTCATAGTAAAGAATTAATCTCAGCGCATTCTGAGGGTTTGAATTTTTTTCGTCTCCGATCACGCTCAGAATCAACCAGTTTGTTCAGTACACCCATGTTTCTTAGTAAAGAATTAATCTCAGCGCGTTTTGAGGGGTTTGAATTTTTTTCGTCTCAGAATACGCTCAGAATGAACCAGTTTGTTCACAACACCCTTGTTTCTTATTAAAAAATTCATCTCAGAGTGTTTTGAGGGGTTTTAATTTTTTTCGTCTCAGAATACGCTCAGAATCAACCAGTTTGTTCAGTACACCCATGTTTCTTAGTAAAGAATTAATCTCAGCGCATTCTGAGGGGTTTGAATTTTTTTCGTCTCAGAATACGCTCAGAATCAACCAGTTTGTTCAGTACACCCATGTTTCTTAGTAAAGAATTAATCTCAGCGCATTCTGAGGGGTTTGAATTTTTTTCGTCTCCGATCACGCTCAGAATCAACCAGTTTGTTCAGTACACCCATTTTTCTTAGTAAAGAATTAATCTCAGCGCGTTTTGAGGGGTTTGAATTTTTTTCGTCTCAGAATACGCTAAGAATCAACCAGTTTGTTCAGTACACCCTTTTTTCTTAGTAAAGAATTAATCTCGGCGCATTCTGAGGGGTTTGAATTTTTTTCGTCTCAGAATACGCTCAGAATCAACCAGTTTGTTCAGTACACCCATGTTTCTTAGTAAAGAATTAATCTCAGCGCATTCTGAGGGGTTTGAATTTTTTTCGTCTCCGATCACGCTCAGAATCAACCAGTTTGTTCAGTACACCCATGTTTCTTAGTAAAGAATTAATCTCAGCGCGTTTTGAGGGGTTTGAATTTTTTTCGTCTCAGAATACGCTCAGAATCAACCAGTTTGTTCAGTACACCCATGTTTCTTAGTAAAGAATTAATCTCAGCGCATTCTGAGGGGTTTGAATTTTTTTCGTCTCAGAATACGCTCAGAATCAACTAGTTTGTTCAGTACACCCATGTTTCTTAGTAAAGAATTAATCTCAGTGCGTTGTGAGGGGTTTGAATTTTTTTCGTCTCAGAATACGCTCAGAATCAACCAGTTTGTTCAGTACACCCATGTTTCATAGTAAAGAATTAATCTCAGCGCATTCTGAGGGGTTTGAATTTTTTTCGTCTCAGAATACGCTCAGAATCAACCAGTTTGTTCAGTACACCCATGTTTCTTAGTAAAGAATTAATCTCGGCGCATTCTGAGGGGTTTGAATTTTTTTCGTCTCAGAATACGCTCAGAATCAACCAGTTTGTTCAGTACACCCATGTTTCTTAGTAAAGAATTAATCTCGGCGCATTCTGAGGGGTTTGAATTTTTTTCGTCTCAGAATACGCTCAGAATCAACCAGTTTGTTCAGTACACCCATGTTTCTTAGTAAAGAATTAATCTCAGCGCATTCTGAGGGGTTTGAATTTTTTTCGTCTCCGATCACGCTCAGAATCAACCAGTTTGTTCAGTACACCCATGTTTCTTAGTAAAGAATTAATCTCAGCGCGTTTTGAGGGGTTTGAATTTTTTTCGTCTCAGAATACGCTCAGAATCAACCAGTTTGTTCAGTACACCCATGTTTCTTAGTAAAGAATTAATCTCAGCGCATTCTGAGGGGTTTGAATTTTTTTCGTCTCCGATCACGCTCAGAATCAACCAGTTTGTTCAGTACACCCATGTTTCTTAGTAAAGAATTAATCTCAGCGCGTTTTGAGGGGTTTGAATTTTTTTCGTCTCAGAATACGCTCAGAATCAACCAGTTTGTTCAGTACACCCATGTTTCTTAGTAAAGAATTAATCTCAGCGCATTCTGAGGGGTTTGAATTTTTTTCGTCTCCGATCACGCTCAGAATCAACCAGTTTGTTCAGTACACCCATGTTTCTTAGTAAAGAATTAATCTCGGCGCGTTTTGAGGGGTTTGAATTTTTTTCGTCTCAGAATACGCTCAGAATCAACCAGTTTGTTCAGTACACCCATGTTTATTAGTAAAGAATTAATCTCAGCGCATTCTGAGGGGTTTGAATTTTTTTCGTCTCCGATCACGCTCAGAATCAACCAGTTTGTTCAGTACACCCATGTTTCTTAGTAAAGAATTAATCTCAGCGCGTTTTGAGGGGTTTGAATTTTTTTCGTCTCAGAATACGCTAAGAATCAACCAGTTTGTTCAGTACACCCTTGTTTCTTAGTAAAGAATTAATCTCAGCGCATTTTGAGGGGTTTGAATTTTTTTCGTCTCAGAATACGCTCAGAATCCGCTCAGAATCAACCAGTTTGTTCAGTACACCCATGTTTCTTAGTAAAGAATTAATCTCAGCGCGTTTTGAGGGGTTTGAATTTTTTTCGTCTCAGAATACGCTCAGAATCAACCAGTTTGTTCAGTACACCCATGTTTCTTAGTAAAGAATTAATCTCAGCGCGTTTTGAGGGGTTTGAATTTTTTTCGTCTCCGATCACGCTCAGAATCAACCAGTTTGTTCAGTACACCCATGTTTCTTAGTAAAGAATTAATCTCAGCGCGTTTTGAGGGGTTTGAATTTTTTTCGTCTCAGAATACGCTCAGAATCAACCAGTTTGTTCAGTACACCCATGTTTCATAGTAAAGAATTAATCTCAGCGCATTCTGAGGGGTTTGAATTTTTTTCGTCTCAGAATACGCTCAGAATCAACCAGTTTGTTCAGTACACCCATGTTTCTTAGTAAAGAATTAATCTCAGCGCGTTTTGAGGGGTTTGAATTTTTTTCGTCTCAGAATACGCTCAGAATCAACCAGTTTGTTCAGTACACCCATGTTTCTTAGTAAAGAATTAATCTCAGCGCATTCTGAGGGGTTTGAATTTTTTTCGTCTCCGATCACGCTCAGAATCAACCAGTTTGTTCAGTACACCCATGTTTCTTAGTAAAGAATTAATCTCAGCGCATTCTGAGGGGTTTGAATTTTTTTCGTCTCAGAATACGCTCAGAATCAACCAGTTTGTTCAGTACACCCATGTTTCTTAGTAAAGAATTAATCTCAGCGCGTTTTGAGGGGTTTGAATTTTTTTCGTCTCAGAATACGCTCAGAATCAACCAGTTTGTTCAGTACACCCATGTTTCTTAGTAAAGAATTAATCTCAGCGCATTCTGAGGGGTTTGAATTTTTTTCGTCTCAGAATACGCTCAGAATCAACCAGTTTGTTCAGTACACCCATGTTTCATAGTAAAGAATTAATCTCAGCGCATTCTGAGGGGTTTGAATTTTTTTCGTCTCAGAATACGCTAAGAATCAACCAGTTTGTTCAGTACACCCTTGTTTCTTAGTAAAGAATCAACCAGTTTGTTCAGTACACCCATGTTTCTTAGTAAAGAATTAATCTCAGCGCATTCTGAGGGGTTTGAATTTTTTTCGTCTCCGATCACGCTCAGAATCAACCAGTTTGTTCAGTACACCCATGTTTCTTAGTAAAGAATTAATCTCAGCGCATTCTGAGGGGTTTGAATTTTTTTCGTCTCAGAATACGCTCAGAATCAACCAGTTTGTTCAGTACACCCATGTTTCTTAGTAAAGAATTAATCTCAGCGCGTTTTGAGGGGTTTGAATTTTTTTCGTCTCAGAATACGCTCAGAATCAACCAGTTTGTTCAGTACACCCATGTTTCATAGTAAAGAATTAATCTCAGCGCATTCTGAGGGGTTTGAATTTTTTTCGTCTCAGAATACGCTAAGAATCAACCAGTTTGTTCAGTACACCCTTGTTTCTTAGTAAAGAATTAATCTCAGCGCATTTTGAGGGGTTTGAATTTTTTTCGTCTCAGAATACGCTCAGAATCAACCAGTTTGTTCAGTACACCCATGTTTCTTAGTAAAGAATTAATCTCAGCGCGTTTTGAGGGGTTTGAATTTTTTTCGTCTCAGAATACGCTCAGAATCAACCAGTTTGTTCAGTACACCCATGTTTCTTAGTAAAGAATTAATCTCAGCGCATTCTGAGGGGTTTGAATTTTTTTCGTCTCCGATCACGCTCAGAATCAACCAGTTTGTTCAGTACACCCATGTTTCTTAGTAAAGAATTAATCTCAGCGCATTCTGAGGGGTTTGAATTTTTTTCGTCTCAGAATACGCTCAGAATCAACCAGTTTGTTCAGTACACCCATGTTTCTTAGTAAAGAATTAATCTCGGCGCATTCTGAGGGGTTTGAATTTTTTTCGTCTCAGAATACGCTCAGAATCAACCAGTTTGTTCAGTACACCCATGTTTCATAGTAAAGAATTAATCTCAGCGCATTCTGAGGGGTTTGAATTTTTTTCGTCTCCGATCACGCTCAGAATCAACCAGTTTGTTCAGTACACCCATGTTTCTTAGTAAAGAATTAATCTCAGCGCATTCTGAGGGGTTTGAATTTTTTTCGTCTCAGAATACGCTAAGAATCAACCAGTTTGTTCAGTACACCCTTGTTTCTTAGTAAAGAATTAATCTCAGCGCATTTTGAGGGGTTTGAATTTTTTTCGTCTCAGAATACGCTCAGAATCAACCAGTTTGTTCAGTACACCCATGTTTCTTAGTAAAGAATTAATCTCAGCCCGTTTTGAGGGGTTTGAATTTTTTTCGTCTCAGAATACGCTCAGAATCAACCAGTTTGTTCAGTACACCCATGTTTCTTAGTAAAGAATTAATCTCAGCGCGTTTTGAGGGGTTTGAATTTTTTTCGTCTCAGAATACGCTAAGAATCAACCAGTTTGTTCAGTACACCCTTGTTTCTTAGTAAAGAATTAATCTCAGCGCATTTTGAGGGGTTTGAATTTTTTTCGTCTCAGAATACGCTCAGAATCAACCAGTTTGTTCAGTACACCCATGTTTCTTAGTAAAGAATTAATCTCAGCGCATTCTGAGGGGTTTGAATTTTTTTCGTCTCAGAATACGCTCAGAATCAACCAGTTTGTTCAGTACACCCATGTTTCTTAGTAAAGAATTAATCTCAGCGCATTCTGAGGGGTTTGAATTTTTTTCGTCTCCGATCACGCTCAGAATCAACCAGTTTGTTCAGTACACCCATTTTTCTTAGTAAAGAATTAATCTCAGCGCGTTTTGAGGGGTTTGAATTTTTTTCGTCTCAGAATACGCTAAGAATCAACCAGTTTGTTCAGTAGGCCTACACCCTTTTTTCTTAGTAAAGAATTAATCTCGGCGCATTCTGAGGGGTTTGAATTTTTTTCGTCTCAGAATACGCTCAGAATCAACCAGTTTGTTCAGTACACCCATGTTTCTTAGTAAAGAATTAATCTCAGCGCATTCTGAGGGGTTTGAATTTTTTTCGTCTCCGATCACGCTCAGAATCAACCAGTTTGTTCAGTACACCCATGTTTCTTAGTAAAGAATTAATCTCAGCGCGTTTTGAGGGGTTTGAATTTTTTTCGTCTCAGAATACGCTCAGAATCAACCAGTTTGTTCAGTACACCCATGTTTCTTAGTAAAGAATTAATCTCAGCGCATTCTGAGGGGTTTGAATTTTTTTCGTCTCAGAATACGCTCAGAATCAACCAGTTTGTTCAGTACACCCATGTTTCTTAGTAAAGAATTAATCTCAGCGCGTTGTGAGGGGTTTGAATTTTTTTCGTCTCAGAATACGCTCAGAATCAACCAGTTTGTTCAGTACACCCATGTTTCATAGTAAAGAATTAATCTCAGCGCATTCTGAGGGGTTTGAATTTTTTTCGTCTCAGAATACGCTCAGAATCAACCAGTTTGTTCAGTACACCCATGTTTCTTAGTAAAGAATTAATCTCGGCGCATTCTGAGGGGTTTGAATTTTTTTCGTCTCAGAATACGCTCAGAATCAACCAGTTTGTTCAGTACACCCATGTTTCTTAGTAAAGAATTAATCTCGGCGCATTCTGAGGGGTTTGAATTTTTTTCGTCTCAGAATACGCTCAGAATCAACCAGTTTGTTCAGTACACCCATGTTTCTTAGTAAAGAATTAATCTCAGCGCATTCTGAGGGGTTTGAATTTTTTTCGTCTCCGATCACGCTCAGAATCAACCAGTTTGTTCAATACACCCATGTTTCTTAGTAAAGAATTAATCTCAGCGCGTTTTGAGGGGTTTGAATTTTTTTCGTCTCAGAATACGCTCAGAATCAACCAGTTTGTTCAGTACACCCATGTTTCTTAGTAAAGAATTAATCTCAGCGCATTCTGAGGGGTTTGAATTTTTTTCGTCTCCGATCACGCTCAGAATCAACCAGTTTGTTCAGTACACCCATGTTTCTTAGTAAAGAATTAATCTCGGCGCGTTTTGAGGGGTTTGAATTTTTTTCGTCTCAGAATACGCTCAGAATCAACCAGTTTGTTCAGTACACCCATGTTTATTAGTAAAGAATTAATCTCAGCGCATTCTGAGGGGTTTGAATTTTTTTCGTCTCCGATCACGCTCAGAATCAACCAGTTTGTTCAGTACACCCATGTTTCTTAGTAAAGAATTAATCTCAGCGCGTTTTGAGGGGTTTGAATTTTTTTCGTCTCAGAATACGCTAAGAATCAACCAGTTTGTTCAGTACACCCTTGTTTCTTAGTAAAGAATTAATCTCAGCGCATTTTGAGGGGTTTGAATTTTTTTCGTCTCAGAATACGCTCAGAATCAACCAGTTTGTTCAGTACACCCATGTTTCTTAGTAAAGAATTAATCTCAGCGCGTTTTGAGGGGTTTGAATTTTTTTCGTCTCAGAATACGCTCAGAATCAACCAGTTTGTTCAGTACACCCATGTTTCTTAGTAAAGAATTAATCTCAGCGCGTTTTGAGGGGTTTGAATTTTTTTCGTCTCAGAATACGCTCAGAATCAACCAGTTTGTTCAGTACACCCATGTTTCTTAGTAAAGAATTAATCTCAGCGCATTCTGAGGGGTTTGAATTTTTTTGTCTCCGATCACGCTCAGAATCAACCAGTTTGTTCAGTACACCCATGTTTCTTAGTAAAGAATTAATCTCAGCGCGTTTTGAGGGGTTTGAATTTTTTTCGTCTCAGAATACGCTCAGAATCAACCAGTTTGTTCAGTACACCCATGTTTCTTAGTAAAGAATTAATCTCAGCGCATTCTGAGGGGTTTGAATTTTTTTCGTCTCAGAATACGCTCAGAATCAACCAGTTTGTTCAGTACACCCATGTTTCTTAGTAAAGAATTAATCTCAGCGCGTTGTGAGGGGTTTGAATTTTTTTCGTCTCAGAATACGCTCAGAATCAACCAGTTTGTTCAGTACACCCATGTTTCATAGTAAAGAATTAATCTCAGCGCATTCTGAGGGGTTTGAATTTTTTTCGTCTCAGAATACGCTCAGAATCAACCAGTTTGTTCAGTACACCCATGTTTCTTAGTAAAGAATTAATCTCGGCGCATTCTGAGGGGTTTGAATTTTTTTCGTCTCAGAATACGCTCAGAATCAACCAGTTTGTTCAGTACACCCATGTTTCTTAGTAAAGAATTAATCTCGGCGCATTCTGAGGGGTTTGAATTTTTTTCGTCTCAGAATACGCTCAGAATCAACCAGTTTGTTCAGTACATCCATGTTTCTTAGTAAAGAATTAATCTCAGCGCATTCTGAGGGGTTTGAATTTTTTTCGTCTCCGATCACGCTCAGAATCAACCAGTTTGTTCAATACACCCATGTTTCTTAGTAAAGAATTAATCTCAGCGCGTTTTGAGGGGTTTGAATTTTTTTCGTCTCAGAATACGCTCAGAATCAACCAGTTTGTTCAGTACACCCATGTTTCTTAGTAAAGAATTAATCTCAGCGCATTCTGAGGGGTTTGAATTTTTTTCGTCTCCGATCACGCTCAGAATCAACCAGTTTGTTCAGTACACCCATGTTTCTTAGTAAAGAATTAATCTCGGCGCGTTTTGAGGGGTTTGAATTTTTTTCGTCTCAGAATACGCTCAGAATCAACCAGTTTGTTCAGTACACCCATGTTTATTAGTAAAGAATTAATCTCAGCGCATTCTGAGGGGTTTGAATTTTTTTCGTCTCCGATCACGCTCAGAATCAACCAGTTTGTTCAGTACACCCATGTTTCTTAGTAAAGAATTAATCTCAGCGCGTTTTGAGGGGTTTGAATTTTTTTCGTCTCAGAATACGCTAAGAATCAACCAGTTTGTTCAGTACACCCTTGTTTCTTAGTAAAGAATTAATCTCAGCGCATTTTGAGGGGTTTGAATTTTTTTCGTCTCAGAATACGCTCAGAATCAACCAGTTTGTTCAGTACACCCATGTTTCTTAGTAAAGAATTAATCTCAGCGCGTTTTGAGGGGTTTGAATTTTTTTCGTCTCAGAATACGCTCAGAATCAACCAGTTTGTTCAGTACACCCATGTTTCTTAGTAAAGAATTAATCTCAGCGCGTTTTGAGGGGTTTGAATTTTTTTCGTCTCAGAATACGCTCAGAATCAACCAGTTTGTTCAGTACACCCATGTTTCTTAGTAAAGAATTAATCTCAGCGCGTTTTGAGGGGTTTGAATTTTTTTCGTCTCAGAATACGCTCAGAATCAACCAGTTTGTTCAGTACACCCATGTTTCTTAGTAAAGAATTAATCTCAGCGCATTCTGAGGGGTTTGAATTTTTTTCGTCTCAGAATACGCTCAGAATCAACCAGTTTGTTCAGTACACCCATGTTTCTTAGTAAAGAATTAATCTCAGCGCGTTGTGAGGGGTTTGAATTTTTTTCGTCTCAGAATACGCTCAGAATCAACCAGTTTGTTCAGTACACCCATGTTTCATAGTAAAGAATTAATCTCAGCACATTCTGAGGGGTTTGAATTTTTTTCGTCTCAGAATACGCTCAGAATCAACCAGTTTGTTCAGTACACCCATGTTTCTTAGTAAAGAATTAATCTCGGCGCATTCTGAGGGGTTTGAATTTTTTTCGTCTCAGAATACGCTCAGAATCAACCAGTTTGTTCAGTACACCCATGTTTCTTAGTAAAGAATTAATCTCGGCGCATTCTGAGGGGTTTGAATTTTTTTCGTCTCAGAATACGCTCAGAATCAACCAGTTTGTTCAGTACACCCATGTTTCTTAGTAAAGAATTAATCTCAGCGCATTCTGAGGGGTTTGAATTTTTTTCGTCTCCGATCACGCTCAGAATCAACCAGTTTGTTCAGTACACCCATGTTTCTTAGTAAAGAATTAATCTCAGCGCGTTTTGAGGGGTTTGAATTTTTTTCGTCTCAGAATACGCTCAGAATCAACCAGTTTGTTCAGTACACCCATGTTTCTTAGTAAAGAATTAATCTCAGCGCATTCTGAGGGGTTTGAATTTTTTTCGTCTCCGATCAGGCTCAGAATCAACCAGTTTGTTCAGTACACCCATGTTTCTTAGTAAAGAATTAATCTCGGCGCGTTTTGAGGGGTTTGAATTTTTTTCGTCTCAGAATACGCTCAGAATCAACCAGTTTGTTCAGTACACCCATGTTTATTAGTAAAGAATTAATCTCAGCGCATTCTGAGGCGTTTGAATTTTTTTCGTCTCCGATCACGCTCAGAATCAACCAGTTTGTTCAGTACACCCATGTTTCTTAGTAAAGAATTAATCTCAGCGCGTTTTGAGGGGTTTGAATTTTTTTCGTCTCAGAATACGCTAAGAATCAACCAGTTTGTTCAGTACACCCTTGTTTCTTAGTAAAGAATTAATCTCAGCGCATTTTGAGGGGTTTGAATTTTTTTCGTCTCAGAATACGCTCAGAATCAACCAGTTTGTTCAGTACACCCATGTTTCTTAGTAAAGAATTAATCTCAGCGCGTTTTGAGGGGTTTGAATTTTTTTCGTCTCAGAATACGCTCAGAATCAACCAGTTTGTTCAGTACACCCATGTTTCTTAGTAAAGAATTAATCTCAGCGCGTTTTGAGGGGTTTGAATTTTTTTCGTCTCAGAATACGCTCAGAATCAACCAGTTTGTTCAGTACACCCATGTTTCTTAGTAAAGAATTAATCTCAGCGCATTCTGAGGGGTTTGAATTTTTTTCGTCTCAGAATACGCTCAGAATCAACCAGTTTGTTCATTACACCCATGTTTCTTAGTAAAGAATTAATCTCAGCGCGTTGTGAGGGGTTTGAATTTTTTTCGTCTCAGAATACGCTCAGAATCAACCAGTTTGTTCAGTACACCCATGTTTCATAGTAAAGAATTAATCTCAGCGCATTCTGAGGGGTTTGAATTTTTTTCGTCTCAGAATACGCTCAGAATCAACCAGTTTGTTCAGTACACCCATGTTTATTAGTAAAGAATTAATCTCAGCGCATTCTGAGGGGTTTGAATTTTTTTCGTCTCCGATCACGCTCAGAATCAACCAGTTTGTTCAGTACACCCATGTTTCATAGTAAAGAATTAATCTCAGCGCATTCTGAGGGGTTTGAATTTTTTTCGTCTCCGATCACGCTCAGAATCAACCAGTTTGTTCAGTACACCCATGTTTCTTAGTAAAGAATTAATCTCAGCGCGTTTTGAGGGGTTTGAATTTTTTTCGTCTCAGAATACGCTCAGAATCAACCAGTTTGTTCAGTACACCCATGTTTCTTAGTAAAGAATTAATCTCAGCGCATTCTGAGGGGTTTGAATTTTTTTCGTCTCCGATCACGCTCAGAATCAACCAGTTTGTTCAGTACACCCATGTTTCTTAGTAAAGAATTAATCTCGGCGCGTTTTGAGGGGTTTGAATTTTTTTCGTCTCAGAATACGCTCAGAATCAACCAGTTTGTTCAGTACACCCATGTTTATTAGTAAAGAATTAATCTCAGCGCATTCTGAGGGGTTTGAATTTTTTTTCGTCTCCGATCACGCTCAGAATCAACCAGTTTGTTCAGTACACCCATGTTTCTTAGTAAAGAATTAATCTCAGCGCGTTTTGAGGGGTTTGATTTTTTTTCGTCTCAGAATACGCTAAGAATCAACCAGTTTGTTCAGTACACCCTTGTTTCTTAGTAAAGAATTAATCTCAGCGCATTTTGAGGGGTTTGAATTTTTTTCGTCTCAGAATACGCTCAGAATCAACCAGTTTGTTCAGTACACCCATGTTTCTTAGTAAAGAATTAATCTCAGCGCGTTTTCAGGGGTTTGAATTTTTTTCGTCTCAGAATACGCTCAGAATCAACCAGTTTGTTCAGTACACCCATGTTTCTTAGTAAAGAATTAATCTCAGCGCGTTTTGAGGGGTTTGATTTTTTTTCGTCTCAGAATACGCTAAGAATCAACCAGTTTGTTCAGTACACCCTTGTTTCTTAGTAAAGAATTAATCTCAGCGCATTTTGAGGGGTTTGAATTTTTTTCGTCTCAGAATACGCTCAGAATCAACCAGTTTGTTCAGTACACCCATGTTTCTTAGTAAAGAATTAATCTCAGCGCGTTTTCAGGGGTTTGAATTTTTTTCGTCTCAGAATACGCTCAGAATCAACCAGTTTGTTCAGTACACCCATGTTTCTTAGTAAAGAATTAATCTCAGCGCGTTTTGAGGGGTTTGAATTTTTTTCGTCTCAGAATACGCTCAGAATCAACCAGTTTGTTCAGTACACCCATGTTTCTTAGTAAAGAATTAATCTCAGCACGTTTTGAGGGGTTTGAATTTTTTTCGTCTCAGAATACGCTCAGAATCAACCAGTTTGTTCAGTACACCCATGTTTCTTAGTAAAGAATTAATCTCAGCGCATTCTGAGGGGTTTGAATTTTTTTCGTCTCCGATCACGCTCAGAATCAACCAGTTTGTTCAGTACACCCATGTTTCTTAGTAAAGAATTAATCTCAGCGCGTTTTGAGGGGTTTGAATTTTTTTCGTCTCAGAATACGCTCAGAATCAACCAGTTTGTTCAGTACACCCATGTTTCATAGTAAAGAATTAATCTCAGCGCATTCTGAGGGGTTTGAATTTTTTTCGTCTCAGAATACGCTAAGAATCAACCAGTTTGTTCAGTACACCCTTGTTTCTTAGTAAAGAATTAATCTCAGCGCATTTTGAGGGGTTTGAATTTTTTTCGTCTCAGAATACGCTCAGAATCAACCAGTTTGTTCAGCACACCAATGTTTCTTAGTAAAGAATTAATCTCAGCGCATTCTGAGGGGTTTGAATTTTTTTCGTCTCCGATCACGCTCAGAATCAACCAGTTTGTTCAGTACACCCATGTTTCTTAGTAAAGAATTAATCTCAGCGCGTTTTGAGGGGTTTGAATTTTTTTCGTCTCAGAATACGCTCAGAATCAACCAGTTTGTTCAGTACACCCATGTTTCATAGTAAAGAATTAATCTCAGCGCATTCTGAGGGGTTTGAATTTTTTTCGTCTCAGAATACGCTAAGAATCAACCAGTTTGTTCAGTACACCCTTGTTTCTTAGTAAAGAATTAATCTCAGCGCATTTTGAGGGGTTTGAATTTTTTTCGTCTCAGAATACGCTCAGAATCAACCAGTTTGTTCAGTACACCCATGTTTCTTAGTAAAGAATTAATCTCAGCGCGTTTTGAGGGGTTTGAATTTTTTTCGTCTCAGAATACGCTCAGAATCAACCAGTTTGTTCAGTACACCCATGTTTCTTAGTAAAGAATTAATCTCAGCGCATTCTGAGGGGTTTGAATTTTTTTCGTCTCCGATCACGCTCAGAATCAACCAGTTTGTTCAGTACACCCATGTTTCTTAGTAAAGAATTAATCTCAGCGCATTCTGAGGGGTTTGAATTTTTTTCGTCTCAGAATACGCTCAGAATCAACCAGTTTGTTCAGTACACCCATGTTTCATAGTAAAGAATTAATCTCAGCGCGTTTTGAGGGGTTTGAATTTTTTTCGTCTCAGAATACGCTCAGAATCAACCAGTTTGTTCAGTACACCCATGTTTCATAGTAAAGAATTAATCTCAGCGCATTCTGAGGGGTTTGAATTTTTTCGTCTCAGAATACGCTAAGAATCAACCAGTTTGTTCAGTACACCCTTGTTTCTTAGTAAAGAATTAATCTCAGCGCATTTTGAGGGGTTTGAATTTTTTTCGTCTCAGAATACGCTCAGAATCAACCAGTTTGTTCAGTACACCCATGTTTCTTAGTAAAGAATTAATCTCAGCGCGTTTTGAGGGGTTTGAATTTTTTTCGTCTCAGAATACGCTAAGAATCAACCAGTTTGTTCAGTAGGCCTACACCCTTTTTTCTTAGTAAAGAATTAATCTCGGCGCATTCTGAGGGGTTTGAATTTTTTTCGTCTCAGAATACGCTCAGAATCAACCAGTTTGTTCAGTACACCCATGTTTCTTAGTAAAGAATTAATCTCAGCGCATTCTGAGGGGTTTGAATTTTTTTCGTCTCCGATCACGCTCAGAATCAACCAGTTTGTTCAGTACACCCATGTTTCTTAGTAAAGAATTAATCTCAGCGCGTTTTGAGGGGTTTGAATTTTTTTCGTCTCAGAATACGCTCAGAATCAACCAGTTTGTTCAGTACACCCATGTTTCTTAGTAAAGAATTAATCTCAGCGCATTCTGAGGGGTTTGAATTTTTTTCGTCTCAGAATACGCTCAGAATCAACCAGTTTGTTCAGTACACCCATGTTTCTTAGTAAAGAATTAATCTCAGCGCGTTGTGAGGGGTTTGAATTTTTTTTCGTCTCAGAATACGCTCAGAATCAACCAGTTTGTTCAGTACACCCATGTTTCATAGTAAAGAATTAATCTCAGCGCATTCTGAGGGGTTTGAATTTTTTTCGTCTCAGAATACGCTCAGAATCAACCAGTTTGTTCAGTACACCCATGTTTCTTAGTAAAGAATTAATCTCAGCGCGTTTTGAGGGGTTTGAATTTTTTTCGTCTCAGAATACGCTCAGAATCAACCAGTTTGTTCAGTACACCCATGTTTCATAGTAAAGAATTAATCTCAGCGCATTCTGAGGGGTTTGAATTTTTTTCGTCTCAGAATACGCTAAGAATCAACCAGTTTGTTCAGTACACCCTTGTTTCTTAGTAAAGAATTAATCTCAGCGCATTTTGAGGGGTTTGAATTTTTTTCGTCTCAGAATACGCTCAGAATCAACCAGTTTGTTCAGTACACCCATGTTTCTTAGTAAAGAATTAATCTCAGCGCGTTTTGAGGGGTTTGAATTTTTTTCGTCTCAGAATACCTTCAGAATCAACCAGTTTGTTCAGTACACCCATGTTTCTTAGTAAAGAATTAATCTCAGCGCGTTTTGAGGGGTTTGAATTTTTTTCGTCTCAGAATACGCTAAGAATCAACCAGTTTGTTCAGTAGGCCTACACCCTTTTTTCTTAGTAAAGAATTAATCTCGGCGCATTCTGAGGGGTTTGAATTTTTTTCGTCTCAGAATACGCTCAGAATCAACCAGTTTGTTCAGTACACCCATGTTTCTTAGTAAAGAATTAATCTCGGCGCATTCTGAGGGGTTTGAATTTTTTTCGTCTCCGATCACGCTCAGAATCAACCAGTTTGTTCAGTACACCCATGTTTCTTAGTAAAGAATTAATCTCAGCGCGTTTTGAGGGGTTTGAATTTTTTTCGTCTCAGAATACGCTCAGAATCAACCAGTTTGTTCAGTACACCCATGTTTCTTAGTAAAGAATTAATCTCAGCGCATTCTGAGGGGTTTGAATTTTTTTCGTCTCCGATCACGCTCAGAATCAACCAGTTTGTTCAGTACACCCATGTTTCTTAGTAAAGAATTAATCTCAGCGCGTTTTGAGGGGTTTGAATTTTTTTCGTCTCAGAATACGCTCAGAATCAACCAGTTTGTTCAGTACACCCATGTTTCTTAGTAAAGAATTAATCTTAGCGCGTTTTGAGGGGTTTGAATTTTTTTCGTCTCAGAATACGCTCAGAATCAACCAGTTTGTTCAGTACACCCATGTTTCTTAGTAAAGAATTAATCTCAGCGCATTCTGAGGGGTTTGAATTTTTTTCGTCTCCGATCACGCTCAGAATCAACCAGTTTGTTCAGTACACCCATGTTTCTTAGTAAAGAATTAATCTCAGCGCGTTTTGAGGGGTTTGAATTTTTTTCGTCTCAGAATACGCTCAGAATCAACCAGTTTGTTCAGTACACCCATGTTTCATAGTAAAGAATTAATCTCAGCGCATTCTGAGGGGTTTGAATTTTTTTCGTCTCCGATCACGCTCAGAATCAACCAGTTTGTTCAGTACACCCATGTTTCTTAGTAAAGAATTAATCTCAGCGCGTTTTGAGGGGTTTGAATTTTTTTCGTCTCAGAATACGCTCAGAATCAACCAGTTTGTTCAGTACACCCATGTTTCTTAGTAAAGAATTAATCTTAGCGCGTTTTGAGGGGTTTGAATTTTTTTCGTCTCAGAATACGCTCAGAATCAACCAGTTTGTTCAGTACACCCATGTTTCTTAGTAAAGAATTAATCTCAGCGCATTCTGAGGGGTTTGAATTTTTTTCGTCTCCGATCACGCTCAGAATCAACCAGTTTGTTCAGTACACCCATGTTTCTTAGTAAAGAATTAATCTCAGCGCGTTTTGAGGGGTTTGAATTTTTTTCGTCTCAGAATACGCTCAGAATCAACCAGTTTGTTCAGTACACCCATGTTTCATAGTAAAGAATTAATCTCAGCGCATTCTGAGGGGTTTGAATTTTTTTCGTCTCAGAATACGCTAAGAATCAACCAGTTTGTTCAGTACACCCTTGTTTCTTAGTAAAGAATTAATCTCAGCGCATTTTGAGGGGTTTGAATTTTTTTCGTCTCAGAATACGCTCAGAATCAACCAGTTTGTTCAGTACACCCATGTTTCTTAGTAAAGAATTAATCTCAGCGCGTTTTGAGGGGTTTGAATTTTTTTCGTCTCAGAATACGCTCAGAATCAACCAGTTTGTTCAGTACACCCATGTTTCTTAGTAAAGAATTAATCTCAGCGCATTCTGAGGGGTTTGAATTTTTTTCGTCTCCGATCACGCTCAGAATCAACCAGTTTGTTCAGTACACCCATGTTTCTTAGTAAAGAATTAATCTCAGCGCATTCTGAGGGGTTTGAATTTTTTTCGTCTCAGAATACGCTCAGAATCAACCAGTTTGTTCAGTACACCCATGTTTCATAGTAAAGAATTAATCTCAGCGCGTTTTGAGGGGTTTGAATTTTTTTCGTCTCAGAATACGCTCAGAATCAACCAGTTTGTTCAGTACACCCATGTTTCATAGTAAAGAATTAATCTCAGCGCATTCTGAGGGGTTTGAATTTTTTCGTCTCAGAATACGCTAAGAATCAACCAGTTTGTTCAGTACACCCTTGTTTCTTAGTAAAGAATTAATCTCAGCGCATTTTGAGGGGTTTGAATTTTTTTCGTCTCAGAATACGCTCAGAATCAACCAGTTTGTTCAGTACACCCATGTTTCTTAGTAAAGAATTAATCTCAGCGCGTTTTGAGGGGTTTGAATTTTTTTCGTCTCAGAATACGCTAAGAATCAACCAGTTTGTTCAGTAGGCCTACACCCTTTTTTCTTAGTAAAGAATTAATCTCGGCGCATTCTGAGGGGTTTGAATTTTTTTCGTCTCAGAATACGCTCAGAATCAACCAGTTTGTTCAGTACACCCATGTTTCTTAGTAAAGAATTAATCTCAGCGCATTCTGAGGGGTTTGAATTTTTTTCGTCTCCGATCACGCTCAGAATCAACCAGTTTGTTCAGTACACCCATGTTTCTTAGTAAAGAATTAATCTCAGCGCGTTTTGAGGGGTTTGAATTTTTTTCGTCTCAGAATACGCTCAGAATCAACCAGTTTGTTCAGTACACCCATGTTTCTTAGTAAAGAATTAATCTCAGCGCATTCTGAGGGGTTTGAATTTTTTTCGTCTCAGAATACGCTCAGAATCAACCAGTTTGTTCAGTACACCCATGTTTCTTAGTAAAGAATTAATCTCAGCGCGTTGTGAGGGGTTTGAATTTTTTTTCGTCTCAGAATACGCTCAGAATCAACCAGTTTGTTCAGTACACCCATGTTTCATAGTAAAGAATTAATCTCAGCGCATTCTGAGGGGTTTGAATTTTTTTCGTCTCAGAATACGCTCAGAATCAACCAGTTTGTTCAGTACACCCATGTTTCTTAGTAAAGAATTAATCTCAGCGCGTTTTGAGGGGTTTGAATTTTTTTCGTCTCAGAATACGCTCAGAATCAACCAGTTTGTTCAGTACACCCATGTTTCATAGTAAAGAATTAATCTCAGCGCATTCTGAGGGGTTTGAATTTTTTTCGTCTCAGAATACGCTAAGAATCAACCAGTTTGTTCAGTACACCCTTGTTTCTTAGTAAAGAATTAATCTCAGCGCATTTTGAGGGGTTTGAATTTTTTTCGTCTCAGAATACGCTCAGAATCAACCAGTTTGTTCAGTACACCCATGTTTCTTAGTAAAGAATTAATCTCAGCGCGTTTTGAGGGGTTTGAATTTTTTTCGTCTCAGAATACCTTCAGAATCAACCAGTTTGTTCAGTACACCCATGTTTCTTAGTAAAGAATTAATCTCAGCGCGTTTTGAGGGGTTTGAATTTTTTTCGTCTCAGAATACGCTAAGAATCAACCAGTTTGTTCAGTAGGCCTACACCCTTTTTTCTTAGTAAAGAATTAATCTCGGCGCATTCTGAGGGGTTTGAATTTTTTTCGTCTCAGAATACGCTCAGAATCAACCAGTTTGTTCAGTACACCCATGTTTCTTAGTAAAGAATTAATCTCGGCGCATTCTGAGGGGTTTGAATTTTTTTCGTCTCCGATCACGCTCAGAATCAACCAGTTTGTTCAGTACACCCATGTTTCTTAGTAAAGAATTAATCTCAGCGCGTTTTGAGGGGTTTGAATTTTTTTCGTCTCAGAATACGCTCAGAATCAACCAGTTTGTTCAGTACACCCATGTTTCTTAGTAAAGAATTAATCTCAGCGCATTCTGAGGGGTTTGAATTTTTTTCGTCTCCGATCACGCTCAGAATCAACCAGTTTGTTCAGTACACCCATGTTTCTTAGTAAAGAATTAATCTCAGCGCGTTTTGAGGGGTTTGAATTTTTTTCGTCTCAGAATACGCTCAGAATCAACCAGTTTGTTCAGTACACCCATGTTTCTTAGTAAAGAATTAATCTTAGCGCGTTTTGAGGGGTTTGAATTTTTTTCGTCTCAGAATACGCTCAGAATCAACCAGTTTGTTCAGTACACCCATGTTTCTTAGTAAAGAATTAATCTCAGCGCATTCTGAGGGGTTTGAATTTTTTTCGTCTCCGATCACGCTCAGAATCAACCAGTTTGTTCAGTACACCCATGTTTCTTAGTAAAGAATTAATCTCAGCGCGTTTTGAGGGGTTTGAATTTTTTTCGTCTCAGAATACGCTCAGAATCAACCAGTTTGTTCAGTACACCCATGTTTCATAGTAAAGAATTAATCTCAGCGCATTCTGAGGGGTTTGAATTTTTTTCGTCTCCGATCACGCTCAGAATCAACCAGTTTGTTCAGTACACCCATGTTTCTTAGTAAAGAATTAATCTCAGCGCGTTTTGAGGGGTTTGAATTTTTTTCGTCTCAGAATACGCTCAGAATCAACCAGTTTGTTCAGTACACCCATGTTTCTTAGTAAAGAATTAATCTTAGCGCGTTTTGAGGGGTTTGAATTTTTTTCGTCTCAGAATACGCTCAGAATCAACCAGTTTGTTCAGTACACCCATGTTTCTTAGTAAAGAATTAATCTCAGCGCATTCTGAGGGGTTTGAATTTTTTTCGTCTCCGATCACGCTCAGAATCAACCAGTTTGTTCAGTACACCCATGTTTCTTAGTAAAGAATTAATCTCAGCGCGTTTTGAGGGGTTTGAATTTTTTTCGTCTCAGAATACGCTCAGAATCAACCAGTTTGTTCAGTACACCCATGTTTCATAGTAAAGAATTAATCTCAGCGCATTCTGAGGGGTTTGAATTTTTTTCGTCTCCGATCACGCTCAGAATCAACCAGTTTGTTCAGTACACCCATGTTTCTTAGTAAAGAATTAATCTCAGCGCGTTTTGAGGGGTTTGAATTTTTTTCGTCTCAGAATACGCTCAGAATCAACCAGTTTGTTCAGTACACCCATGTTTCTTAGTAAAGAATTAATCTCGGCGCATTCTGAGGGGTTTGAATTGTTTTCGTCTCAGAATACGCTCAGAATCAACCAGTTTGTTCAGTACACCCATGTTTCTTAGTAAAGAATTAATCTCGGCGCATTCTGAGGGGTTTGAATTTTTTTCGTCTCAGAATACGCTCAGAATCAACCAGTTTGTTCAGTACACCCATGTTTCTTAGTAAAGAATTAATCTCAGCGCATTCTGAGGGGTTTGAATTTTTTTCGTCTCCGATCACGCTCAGAATCAACCAGTTTGTTCAGTACACCCATGTTTCTTAGTAAAGAATTAATCTCAGCGCGTTTTGAGGGGTTTGAATTTTTTTCGTCTCAGAATACGCTCAGAATCAACCAGTTTGTTCAGTACACCCATGTTTCTTAGTAAAGAATTAATCTCAGCGCATTCTGAGGGGTTTGAATTTTTTTCGTCTCCGATCACGCTCAGAATCAACCAGTTTGTTCAGTACACCCATGTTTCTTAGTAAAGAATTAATCTCAGCGCATTCTGAGGGGTTTGAATTTTTTTCGTCTCAGAATACGCTCAGAATCAACCAGTTTGTTCAGTACACCCATGTTTCTTAGTAAAGAATTAATCTCGGCGCATTCTGAGGGGTTTGAATTTTTTTCGTCTCAGAATACGCTCAGAATCAACCAGTTTGTTCAGTACACCCATGTTTCATAGTAAAGAATTAATCTCAGCGCATTTTGAGGGGTTTGAATTTTTTTCGTCTCCGATCACGCTCAGAATCAACCAGTTTGTTCAGTACACCCATGTTTCTTAGTAAAGAATTAATCTCAGCGCATTCTGAGTGGTTTGAATTTTTTTCGTCTCAGAATACGCTCAGAATCAACCAGTTTGTTCAGTACACCCATGTTTCTTAGTAAAGAATTAATCTCAGCGCGTTTTGAGGGGTTTGAATTTTTTTCGTCTCAGAATACGCTCAGAATCAACCAGTTTGTTCAGTACACCCATGTTTCTTAGTAAAGAATTAATCTCAGCGCATTCTGAGGGGTTTGAATTTTTTTCGTCTCCGATCACGCTCAGAATCAACCAGTTTGTTCAGTACACCCATGTTTCTTAGTAAAGAATTAATCTCAGCGCGTTTTGAGGGGTTTGAATTTTTTTCGTCTCAGAATACGCTCAGAATCAACCAGTTTGTTCAGTACACCCATGTTTCATAGTAAAGAATTAATCTCAGCGCATTCTGAGGGGTTTGAATTTTTTTCGTCTCCGATCACGCTCAGAATCAACCAGTTTGTTCAGTACACCCATGTTTCTTAATAAAGAATTAATCTCAGCGCGTTTTGAGGGGTTTGAATTTTTTTCGTCTCAGAATACGCTCAGAATCAACCAGTTTGTTCAGTACACCCATGTTTCTTAGTAAAGAATTAATCTCAGCGCATTCTGAGGGGTTTGAATTTTTTTCGTCTCCGATCACGCTCAGAATCAACCAGTTTGTTCAGTACACCCTTGTTTCTTAGTAAAGAATTAATCTCAGCGCGTTTTGAGGGGTTTGAATTTTTTTCGTCTCAGAATACGCTCAGAATCAACCAGTTTGTTCAGTACACCAATGTTTCATAGTAAAGAATTAATCTCAGCGCATTCTGAGGGTTTGAATTTTTTTCGTCTCCGATCACGCTCAGAATCAACCAGTTTGTTCAGTACACCCATGTTTCTTAGTAAAGAATTAATCTCAGCGCGTTTTGAGGGGTTTGAATTTTTTTCGTCTCAGAATACGCTCAGAATGAACCAGTTTGTTCACAACACCCTTGTTTCTTATTAAAAAATTCATCTCAGAGTGTTTTGAGGGGTTTTAATTTTTTTCGTCTCAGAATACGCTCAGAATCAACCAGTTTGTTCAGTACACCCATGTTTCTTAGTAAAGAATTAATCTCGGCGCATTCTGAGGGGTTTGAATTTTTTTCGTCTCAGAATACGCTCAGAATCAACCAGTTTGTTCAGTACACCCATGTTTCTTAGTAAAGAATTAATCTCGGCGCATTCTGAGGGGTTTGAATTGTTTTCGTCTCAGAATACGCTCAGAATCAACCAGTTTGTTCAGTACACCCATGTTTCTTAGTAAAGAATTAATCTCGGCGCATTCTGAGGGGTTTGAATTTTTTTCGTCTCAGAATACGCTCAGAATCAACCAGTTTGTTCAGTACACCCATGTTTCTTAGTAAAGAATTAATCTCAGCGCATTCTGAGGGGTTTGAATTTTTTTCGTCTCCGATCACGCTCAGAATCAACCAGTTTGTTCAGTACACCCATGTTTCTTAGTAAAGAATTAATCTCAGCGCGTTTTGAGGGGTTTGAATTTTTTTCGTCTCAGAATACGCTCAGAATCAACCAGTTTGTTCAGTACACCCATGTTTCTTAGTAAAGAATTAATCTCAGCGCATTCTGAGGGGTTTGAATTTTTTTCGTCTCCGATCACGCTCAGAATCAACCAGTTTGTTCAGTACACCCATGTTTCTTAGTAAAGAATTAATCTCGGCGCGTTTTGAGGGGTTTGAATTTTTTTCGTCTCAGAATACGCTCAGAATCAACCAGTTTGTTCAGTACACCCATGTTTCATAGTAAAGAATTAATCTCAGCGCATTTTGAGGGGTTTGAATTTTTTTCGTCTCAGAATACGCTCAGAATCAACCAGTTTGTTCAGTACACCCATGTTTCTTAGTAAAGAATTAATCTCAGCGCGTTTTGAGGGGTTTGAATTTTTTTCGTCTCAGAATACGCTCAGAATCAACCAGTTTATTCAGTACACCCATGTTTCTTAGTAAAGAATTAATCTCAGCGCATTCTGAGGGGTTTGAATTTTTTTCGTCTCCGATCACGCTCAGAATCAACCAGTTTGTTCAGTACACCCATGTTTCTTAGTAAAGAATTAATCTCAGCGCGTTTTGAGGGGTTTGAATTTTTTTCGTCTCAGAATACGCTAAGAATCAACCAGTTTGTTCAGTACACCCTTGTTTCTTAGTAAAGAATTAATCTCAGCGCATTTTGAGGGGTTTGAATTTTTTTCGTCTCAGAATACGCTCAGAATCAACCAGTTTGTTCAGTACACCCATGTTTCTTAGTAAAGAATTAATCTCAGCGCGTTTTGAGGGGTTTGAATTTTTTTCGTCTCAGAATACGCTCAGAATCAACCAGTTTGTTCAGTACACCCATGTTTCTTAGTAAAGAATTAATCTCAGCGCGTTTTGAGGGGTTTGAATTTTTTTCGTCTCAGAATACGCTCAGAATCAACCAGTTTGTTCAGTACACCCATGTTTCTTAGTAAAGAATTAATCTCAGCGCATTCTGAGGGGTTTGAATTTTTTTCGTCTCCGATCACGCTCAGAATCAACCAGTTTGTTCAGTACACCCATGTTTCTTAGTAAAGAATTAATCTCAGCGCATTCTGAGGGGTTTGAATTTTTTTCGTCTCAGAATACGCTCAGAATCAACCAGTTTGTTCAGTACACCCATGTTTCTTAGTAAAGAATTAATCTCGGCGCATTCTGAGGGGTTTGAATTTTTTTCGTCTCAGAATACGCTCAGAATCAACCAGTTTGTTCAGTACACCCATGTTTCATAGTAAAGAATTAATCTCAGCGCATTTTGAGGGGTTTGAATTTTTTTCGTCTCCGATCACGCTCAGAATCAACCAGTTTGTTCAGTACACCCATGTTTCTTAGTAAAGAATTAATCTCAGCGCATTCTGAGTGGTTTGAATTTTTTTCGTCTCAGAATACGCTAAGAATCAACCAGTTTGTTCAGTACACCCTTGTTTCTTAGTAAAGAATTAATCTCAGCGCATTTTGAGGGGTTTGAATTTTTTTCGTCTCAGAATACGCTCAGAATCAACCAGTTTGTTCAGTACACCCATGTTTCTTAGTAAAGAATTAATCTCAGCGCGTTTTGAGGGGTTTGAATTTTTTTCGTCTCAGAATACGCTCAGAATCAACCAGTTTGTTCAGTACACCCATGTTTCTTAGTAAAGAATTAATCTCAGCGCGTTTTGAGGGGTTTGAATTTTTTTCGTCTCAGAATACGCTCAGAATCAACCAGTTTGTTCAGTACACCCATGTTTCTTAGTAAAGAATTAATCTCAGCGCGTTTTGAGGGGTTTGAATTTTTTTCGTCTCAGAATACGCTCAGAATCAACCAGTTTGTTCAGTACACCCATGTTTCATAGTAAAGAATTAATCTCAGCGCATTCTGAGGGGTTTGAATTTTTTTCGTCTCAGAATACGCTAAGAATCAACCAGTTTGTTCAGTACACCCTTGTTTCTTAGTAAAGAATTAATCTCAGCGCATTTTGAGGGGTTTGAATTTTTTTCGTCTCAGAATACGCTCAGAATCAACCAGTTTGTTCAGCACACCAATGTTTCTTAGTAAAGAATTAATCTCAGCGCATTCTGAGGGGTTTGAATTTTTTTCGTCTCCGATCACGCTCAGAATCAACCAGTTTGTTCAGTACACCCATGTTTCTTAGTAAAGAATTAATCTCAGCGCGTTTTGAGGGGTTTGAATTTTTTTCGTCTCAGAATACGCTCAGAATCAACCAGTTTGTTCAGTACACCCATGTTTCATAGTAAAGAATTAATCTCAGCGCATTCTGAGGGGTTTGAATTTTTTTCGTCTCAGAATACGCTAAGAATCAACCAGTTTGTTCAGTACACCCTTGTTTCTTAGTAAAGAATTAATCTCAGCGCATTTTGAGGGGTTTGAATTTTTTTCGTCTCAGAATACGCTCAGAATCAACCAGTTTGTTCAGTACACCCATGTTTCTTAGTAAAGAATTAATCTCAGCGCGTTTTGAGGGGTTTGAATTTTTTTCGTCTCAGAATACGCTCAGAATCAACCATTTTGTTCAGTACACCCATGTTTCTTAGTAAAGAATTAATCTCAGCGCATTCTGAGGGGTTTGAATTTTTTTCGTCTCCGATCACGCTCAGAATCAACCAGTTTGTTCAGTACACCCATGTTTCTTAGTAAAGAATTAATCTCAGCGCATTCTGAGGGGTTTGAATTTTTTTCGTCTCAGAATACGCTCAGAATCAACCAGTTTGTTCAGTACACCCATGTTTCTTAGTAAAGAATTAATCTCAGCGCGTTTTGAGGGGTTTGAATTTTTTTCGTCTCAGAATACGCTCAGAATCAACCAGTTTGTTCAGTACACCCATGTTTCATAGTAAAGAATTAATCTCAGCGCATTCTGAGGGGTTTGAATTTTTTTCGTCTCAGAATACGCTAAGAATCAACCAGTTTGTTCAGTACACCCTTGTTTCTTAGTAAAGAATTAATCTCAGCGCATTTTGAGGGGTTTGAATTTTTTTCGTCTCAGAATACGCTCAGAATCAACCAGTTTGTTCAGTACACCCATGTTTCTTAGTAAAGAATTAATCTCAGCGCGTTTTGAGGGGTTTGAATTTTTTTCGTCTCAGAATACGCTCAGAATCAACCAGTTTGTTCAGTACACCCATGTTTCTTAGTAAAGAATTAATCTCAGCGCGTTTTGAGGGGTTTGAATTTTTTTCGTCTCAGAATACGCTCAGAATCAACCAGTTTGTTCAGTACACCCATGTTTCATAGTAAAGAATTAATCTCAGCGCATTCTGAGGGGTTTGAATTTTTTTCGTCTCAGAATACGCTAAGAATCAACCAGTTTGTTCAGTACACCCTTGTTTCTTAGTAAAGAATTAATCTCAGCGCATTTTGAGGGGTTTGAATTTTTTTCGTCTCAGAATACGCTCAGAATCAACCAGTTTGTTCAGTACACCCATGTTTCTTAGTAAAGAATTAATCTCGGCGCATTCTGAGGGGTTTGAATTTTTTTCGTCTCAGAATACGCTCAGAATCAACCAGTTTGTTCAGTACACCCATGTTTCATAGTAAAGAATTAATCTCAGCGCATTCTGAGGGGTTTGAATTTTTTTCGTCTCCGATCACGCTCAGAATCAACCAGTTTGTTCAGTACACCCATGTTTCTTAGTAAAGAATTAATCTCAGCGCATTCTGAGGGGTTTGAATTTTTTTCGTCTCAGAATACGCTAAGAATCAACCAGTTTGTTCAGTACACCCTTGTTTCTTAGTAAAGAATTAATCTCAGCGCATTTTGAGGGGTTTGAATTTTTTTCGTCTCAGAATACGCTCAGAATCAACCAGTTTGTTCAGTACACCCATGTTTCTTAGTAAAGAATTAATCTCAGCGCGTTTTGAGGGGTTTGAATTTTTTTCGTCTCAGAATACGCTCAGAATCAACCAGTTTGTTCAGTACACCCATGTTTCTTAGTAAAGAATTAATCTCGGCGCATTCTGAGGGGTTTGAATTTTTTTCGTCTCAGAATACGCTCAGAATCAACCAGTTTGTTCAGTACACCCATGTTTCTTAGTAAAGAATTAATCTCGGCGCATTCTGAGGGGTTTGAATTTTTTTCGTCTCAGAATACGCTCAGAATCAACCAGTTTGTTCAGTACACCCATGTTTCTTAGTAAAGAATTAATCTCAGCGCATTCTGAGGGGTTTGAATTTTTTTCGTCTCCGATCACGCTCAGAATCAACCAGTTTGTTCAGTACACCCATGTTTCTTAGTAAAGAATTAATCTCAGCGCGTTTTGAGGGGTTTGAATTTTTTTCGTCTCAGAATACGCTCAGAATCAACCAGTTTGTTTAGTACACCCATGTTTCTTAGTAAAGAATTAATCTCAGCGCATTCTGAGGGGTTTGAATTTTTTTCGTCTCCGATCACGCTCAGAATCAACCAGTTTGTTCAGTACACCCATGTTTCTTAGTAAAGAATTAATCTCAGCGCATTCTGAGGGGTTTGAATTTTTTTCGTCTCAGAATACGCTAAGAATCAACCAGTTTGTTCAGTACACCCTTGTTTCTTAGTAAAGAATTAATCTCAGCGCATTTTGAGGGGTTTGAATTTTTTTCGTCTCAGAATACGCTCAGAATCAACCAGTTTGTTCAGTACACCCATGTTTCTTAGTAAAGAATTAATCTCAGCGCGTTTTGAGGGGTTTGAATTTTTTTCGTCTCAGAATACGCTCAGAATCAACCAGTTTGTTCAGTACACCCATGTTTCTTAGTAAAGAATTAATCTCGGCGCATTCTGAGGGGTTTGAATTTTTTTCGTCTCAGAATACGCTCAGAATCAACCAGTTTGTTCAGTACACCCATGTTTCTTAGTAAAGAATTAATCTCGGCGCATTCTGAGGGGTTTGAATTTTTTTCGTCTCAGAATACGCTCAGAATCAACCAGTTTGTTCAGTACACCCATGTTTCTTAGTAAAGAATTAATCTCAGCGCATTCTGAGGGGTTTGAATTTTTTTCGTCTCCGATCACGCTCAGAATCAACCAGTTTGTTCAGTACACCCATGTTTCTTAGTAAAGAATTAATCTCAGCGCGTTTTGAGGGGTTTGAATTTTTTTCGTCTCAGAATACGCTCAGAATCAACCAGTTTGTTTAGTACACCCATGTTTCTTAGTAAAGAATTAATCTCAGCGCATTCTGAGGGGTTTGAATTTTTTTCGTCTCCGATCACGCTCAGAATCAACCAGTTTGTTCAGTACACCCATGTTTCTTAGTAAAGAATTAATCTCGGCGCGTTTTGAGGGGTTTGAATTTTTTTCGTCTCAGAATACGCTCAGAATCAACCAGTTTGTTCAGTACACCCATGTTTATTAGTAAAGAATTAATCTCAGCGCATTCTGAGGGGTTTGAATTTTTTTCGTCTCCGATCACGCTCAGAATCAACCAGTTTGTTCAGTACACCCATGTTTCTTAGTAAAGAATTAATCTCAGCGCGTTTTGAGGGGTTTGAATTTTTTTCGTCTCAGAATACGCTAAGAATCAACCAGTTTGTTCAGTACACCCTTGTTTCTTAGTAAAGAATTAATCTCAGCGCATTTTGAGGGGTTTGAATTTTTTTCGTCTCAGAATACGCTCAGAATCAACCAGTTTGTTCAGTACACCCATGTTTCTTAGTAAAGAATTAATCTCAGCGCGTTTTGAGGGGTTTGAATTTGTTTCGTCTCAGAATACGCTCAGAATCAACCAGTTTGTTCAGTACACCCATGTTTCTTAGTAAAGAATTAATCTCAGCGCGTTTTGAGGGGTTTGAATTTTTTTTCGTCTCAGAATACGCTCAGAATCAACCAGTTTGTTCAGTACACCCATGTTTCTTAGTAAAGAATTAATCTCAGCGCATTCTGAGGGGTTTGAATTTTTTTCGTCTCCGATCACGCTCAGAATCAACCAGTTTGTTCAGTACACCCATGTTTCTTAGTAAAGAATTAATCTCAGCGCGTTTTGAGGGGTTTGAATTTTTTTCGTCTCAGAATACGCTCAGAATCAACCAGTTTGTTCAGTACACCCATGTTTCATAGTAAAGAATTAATCTCCGCGCATTCTGAGGGGTTTGAATTTTTTTCGTCTCAGAATACGCTAAGAATCAACCAGTTTGTTCAGTACACCCTTGTTTCTTAGTAAAGAATTAATCTCAGCGCATTTTGAGGGGTTTGAATTTTTTTCGTATCAGAATACGCTCAGAATCAACCAGTTTGTTCAGTACACCCATGTTTCTTAGTAAAGAATTAATCTCAGCGCGTTTTGAGGGGTTTGAATTTTTTTCGTCTCAGAATACGCTCAGAATCAACCAGTTTGTTCAGTACACCCATGTTTCATAGTAAAGAATTAATCTCAGCGCATTCTGAGGGGTTTGAATTTTTTTCGTCTCAGAATACGCTAAGAATCAACCAGTTTGTTCAGTACACCCTTGTTTCTTAGTAAAGAATTAATCTCAGCGCATTTTGAGAGGTTTGAATTTTTTTCGTCTCAGAATACGCTCAGAATCAACCAGTTTGTTCAGCACACCAATGTTTCTTAGTAAAGAATTAATCTCAGCGCATTCTGAGGGGTTTGAATTTTTTTCGTCTCCGATCACGCTCAGAATCAACCAGTTTGTTCAGTACACCCATGTTTCTTAGTAAAGAATTAATCTCAGCGCGTTTTGAGGGGTTTGAATTTTTTTCGTCTCAGAATACGCTCAGAATCAACCAGTTTGTTCAGTACACCCATGTTTCATAGTAAAGAATTAATCTCAGCGCATTCTGAGGGGTTTGAATTTTTTTCGTCTCAGAATACGCTAAGAATCAACCAGTTTGTTCAGTACACCCTTGTTTCTTAGTAAAGAATTAATCTCAGCGCATTTTGAGGGGTTTGAATTTTTTTCGTCTCAGAATACGCTCAGAATCAACCAGTTTGTTCAGCACACCAATGTTTCTTAGTAAAGAATTAATCTCAGCGCATTCTGAGGGGTTTGAATTTTTTTCGTCTCCGATCACGCTCAGAATCAACCAGTTTGTTCAGTACACCCATGTTTCTTAGTAAAGAATTAATCTCAGCGCGTTTTGAGGGGTTTGAATTTTTTTCGTCTCAGAATACGCTCAGAATCAACCAGTTTGTTCAGTACACCCATGTTTCATAGTAAAGAATTAATCTCAGCGCATTCTGAGGGGTTTGAATTTTTTTCGTCTCAGAATACGCTAAGAATCAACCAGTTTGTTCAGTACACCCTTGTTTCTTAGTAAAGAATTAATCTCAGCGCATTTTGAGGGGTTTGAATTTTTTTCGTCTCAGAATACGCTCAGAATCAACCAGTTTGTTCAGTACACCCATGTTTCTTAGTAAAGAATTAATCTCAGCGCGTTTTGAGGGGTTTGAATTTTTTTCGTCTCAGAATACGCTCAGAATCAACCAGTTTGTTCAGTACACCCATGTTTCTTAGTAAAGAATTAATCTCAGCGCATTCTGAGGGGTTTGAATTTTTTTCGTCTCCGATCACGCTCAGAATCAACCAGTTTGTTCAGTACACCCATGTTTCTTAGTAAAGAATTAATCTCAGCGCATTCTGAGGGGTTTGAATTTTTTTCGTCTCAGAATACGCTCAGAATCAACCAGTTTGTTCAGTACACCCATGTTTCTTAGTAAAGAATTAATCTCAGCGCGTTTTGAGGGGTTTGAATTTTTTTCGTCTCAGAATACGCTCAGAATCAACCAGTTTGTTCAGTACACCCATGTTTCATAGTAAAGAATTAATCTCAGCGCATTCTGAGGGGTTTGAATTTTTTTCGTCTCCGATCACGCTCAGAATCAACCAGTTTGTTCAGTACACCCATGTTTCTTAGTAAAGAATTAATCTCAGCGCGTTTTGAGGGGTTTGAATTTTTTTCGTCTCAGAATACGCTCAGAATCAACCAGTTTGTTCAGTACACCCATGTTTCATAGTAAAGAATTAATCTCAGCGCATTCTGAGGGGTTTGAATTTTTTTCGTCTCAGAATACGCTAAGAATCAACCAGTTTGTTCAGTACACCCTTGTTTCTTAGTAAAGAATTAATCTCAGCGCATTTTGAGGGGTTTGAATTTTTTTCGTCTCAGAATACGCTCAGAATCAACCAGTTTGTTCAGCACACCAATGTTTCTTAGTAAAGAATTAATCTCAGCGCATTCTGAGGGGTTTGAATTTTTTTCGTCTCCGATCACGCTCAGAATCAACCAGTTTGTTCAGTACACCCATGTTTCTTAGTAAAGAATTAATCTCAGCGCGTTTTGAGGGGTTTGAATTTTTTTCGTCTCAGAATACGCTCAGAATCAACCAGTTTGTTCAGTACACCCATGTTTCATAGTAAAGAATTAATCTCAGCGCATTCTGAGGGGTTTGAATTTTTTTCGTCTCAGAATACGCTAAGAATCAACCAGTTTGTTCAGTACACCCTTGTTTCTTAGTAAAGAATTAATCTCAGCGCATTTTGAGGGGTTTGAATTTTTTTCGTCTCAGAATACGCTCAGAATCAACCAGTTTGTTCAGTACACCCATGTTTCTTAGTAAAGAATTAATCTCAGCGCGTTTTGAGGGGTTTGAATTTTTTTCGTCTCAGAATACGCTCAGAATCAACCAGTTTGTTCAGTACACCCATGTTTCTTAGTAAAGAATTAATCTCAGCGCATTCTGAGGGGTTTGAATTTTTTTCGTCTCCGATCACGCTCAGAATCAACCAGTTTGTTCAGTACACCCATGTTTCTTAGTAAAGAATTAATCTCAGCGCATTCTGAGGGGTTTGAATTTTTTTCGTCTCAGAATACGCTCAGAATCAACCAGTTTGTTCAGTACACCCATGTTTCTTAGTAAAGAATTAATCTCAGCGCGTTTTGAGGGGTTTGAATTTTTTTCGTCTCAGAATACGCTCAGAATCAACCAGTTTGTTCAGTACACCCATGTTTCATAGTAAAGAATTAATCTCAGCGCATTCTGAGGGGTTTGAATTTTTTTCGTCTCAGAATACGCTAAGAATCAACCAGTTTGTTCAGTACACCCTTGTTTCTTAGTAAAGAATTAATCTCAGCGCATTTTGAGGGGTTTGAATTTTTTTCGTCTCAGAATACGCTCAGAATCAACCAGTTTGTTCAGTACACCCATGTTTCTTAGTAAAGAATTAATCTCAGCGCGTTTTGAGGGGTTTGAATTTTTTTCGTCTCAGAATACGCTCAGAATCAACCAGTTTGTTCAGTACACCCATGTTTCTTAGTAAAGAATTAATCTCAGCGCGTTTTGAGGGGTTTGAATTTGTTTCGTCTCAGAATACGCTCAGAATCAACCAGTTTGTTCAGTACACCCATGTTTCTTAGTAAAGAATTAATCTCAGCGCGTTTTGAGGGGTTTGAATTTTTTTCGTCTCAGAATACGCTCAGAATCAACCAGTTTGTTCAGTACACCCATGTTTCTTAGTAAAGAATTAATCTCAGCGCATTCTGAGGGGTTTGAATTTTTTTCGTCTCCGATCACGCTCAGAATCAACCAGTTTGTTCAGTACACCCATGTTTCTTAGTAAAGAATTAATCTCAGCGCGTTTTGAGGGGTTTGAATTTTTTTCGTCTCAGAATACGCTCAGAATCAACCAGTTTGTTCAGTACACCCTTGTTTCTTAGTAAAGAATTAATCTCAGCGCATTTTGAGGGGTTTGAATTTTTTTCGTCTCAGAATACGCTCAGAATCAACCAGTTTGTTCAGCACACCAATGTTTCTTAGTAAAGAATTAATCTCAGCGCATTCTGAGGGGTTTGAATTTTTTTCGTCTCCGATCACGCTCAGAATCAACCAGTTTGTTCAGTACACCCATGTTTCTTAGTAAAGAATTAATCTCAGCGCGTTTTGAGGGGTTTGAATTTTTTTCGTCTCAGAATACGCTCAGAATCAACCAGTTTGTTCAGTACACCCATGTTTCATAGTAAAGAATTAATCTCAGCGCATTCTGAGGGGTTTGAATTTTTTTCGTCTCAGAATACGCTAAGAATCAACCAGTTTGTTCAGTACACCCTTGTTTCTTAGTAAAGAATTAATCTCAGCGCATTTTGAGGGGTTTGAATTTTTTTCGTCTCAGAATACGCTCAGAATCAACCAGTTTGTTCAGCACACCAATGTTTCTTAGTAAAGAATTAATCTCAGCGCATTCTGAGGGGTTTGAATTTTTTTTCGTCTCCGATCACGCTCAGAATCAACCAGTTTGTTCAGTACACCCATGTTTCTTAGTAAAGAATTAATCTCAGCGCGTTTTGAGGGGTTTGAATTTTTTTCGTCTCAGAATACGCTCAGAATCAACCAGTTTGTTCAGTACACCCATGTTTCATAGTAAAGAATTAATCTCAGCGCATTCTGAGGGGTTTGAATTTTTTTCGTCTCAGAATACGCTAAGAATCAACCAGTTTGTTCAGTACACCCTTGTTTCTTAGTAAAGAATTAATCTCAGCGCATTTTGAGGGGTTTGAATTTTTTTCGTCTCAGAATACGCTCAGAATCAACCAGTTTGTTCAGTACACCCATGTTTCTTAGTAAAGAATTAATCTCAGCGCGTTTTGAGGGGTTTGAATTTTTTTCGTCTCAGAATACGCTCAGAATCAACCAGTTTGTTCAGTACACCCATGTTTCTTAGTAAAGAATTAATCTCAGCGCATTCTGAGGGGTTTGAATTTTTTTCGTCTCCGATCACGCTCAGAATCAACCAGTTTGTTCAGTACACCCATGTTTCTTAGTAAAGAATTAATCTCAGCGCATTCTGAGGGGTTTGAATTTTTTTCGTCTCAGAATACGCTCAGAATCAACCAGTTTGTTCAGTACACCCATGTTTCTTAGTAAAGAATTAATCTCAGCGCGTTTTGAGGGGTTTGAATTTTTTTCGTCTCAGAATACGCTCAGAATCAACCAGTTTGTTCAGTACACCCATGTTTCATAGTAAAGAATTAATCTCAGCGCATTCTGAGGGGTTTGAATTTTTTTCGTCTCAGAATACGCTAAGAATCAACCAGTTTGTTCAGTACACCCTTGTTTCTTAGTAAAGAATTAATCTCAGCGCATTTTGAGGGGTTTGAATTTTTTTCGTCTCAGAATACGCTCAGAATCAACCAGTTTGTTCAGTACACCCATGTTTCTTAGTAAAGAATTAATCTCAGCGCGTTTTGAGGGGTTTGAATTTTTTTCGTCTCAGAATACGCTCAGAATCAACCAGTTTGTTCAGTACACCCATGTTTCTTAGTAAAGAATTAATCTCAGCGCGTTTTGAGGGGTTTGAATTTTTTTCGTCTCAGAATACGCTCAGAATCAACCAGTTTGTTCAGTACACCCATGTTTCTTAGTAAAGAATTAATCTCAGCGCATTCTGAGGGGTTTGAATTTTTTTCGTCTCCGATCACGCTCAGAATCAACCAGTTTGTTCAGTACACCCATGTTTCTTAGTAAAGAATTAATCTCAGCGCATTCTGAGGGGTTTGAATTTTTTTCGTCTCAGAATACGCTCAGAATCAACCAGTTTGTTCAGTACACCCATGTTTCTTAGTAAAGAATTAATCTCGGCGCATTCTGAGGGGTTTGAATTTTTTTCGTCTCAGAATACGCTCAGAATCAACCAGTTTGTTCAGTACACCCATGTTTCTTAGTAAAGAATTAATCTCAGCGCATTCTGAGGGGTTTGAATTTTTTTCGCCTCAGAATACGCTAAGAATCAACCAGTTTGTTCAGTACACTCTTGTTTCTTAGTAAAGAATTAATCTCAGCGCATTTTGAGGGGTTTGAATTTTTTTCGTCTCAGAATACGCTCAGAATCAACCAGTTTGTTCAGTACACCCATGTTTCTTAGTAAAGAATTAATCTCAGCGCGTTTTGAGGGGTTTGAATTTTTTTCGTCAGAGAATACGCTCAGAATCAACCAGTTTGTTCAGTACACCCATGTTTCTTAGTAAAGAATTAATCTCAGCGCGTTTTGAGGGGTTTGAATTTTTTTCGTCTCAGAATACGCTCAGAATCAACCAGTTTGTTCAGTACACCCATGTTTCATAGTAAAGAATTAATCTCAGCGCATTCTGAGGGGTTTGAATTTTTTTCGTCTCCGATCACGCTCAGAATCAACCAGTTTGTTCAGTACACCCATGTTTCTTAGTAAAGAATTAATCTCAGCGCGTTTTGAGGGGTTTGAATTTTTTTCGTCTCAGAATACGCTCAGAATCAACCAGTTTGTTCAGTACACCCATGTTTCTTAGTAAAGAATTAATCTCAGCGCATTCTGAGGGGTTTGAATTTTTTTCGTCTCCGATCACGCTCAGAATCAACCAGTTTGTTCAGTACACCCTTGTTTCTTAGTAAAGAATTAATCTCAGCGCGTTTTGAGGGGTTTGAATTTTTTTCGTCTCAGAATACGCTCAGAATCAACCAGTTTGTTCAGTACACCAATGTTTCATAGTAAAGAATTAATCTCAGCGCATTCTGAGGGTTTGAATTTTTTTCGTCTCCGATCACGCTCAGAATCAACCAGTTTGTTCAGTACACCCATGTTTCTTAGTAAAGAATTAATCTCAGCGCGTTTTGAGGGGTTTGAATTTTTTTCGTCTCAGAATACGCTCAGAATGAACCAGTTTGTTCACAACACCCTTGTTTCTTATTAAAAAATTCATCTCAGAGTGTTTTGAGGGGTTTTAATTTTTTTCGTCTCAGAATACGCTCAGAATCAACCAGTTTGTTCAGTACACCCATGTTTCTTAGTAAAGAATTAATCTCAGCGCATTCTGAGGGGTTTGAATTTTTTTCGTCTCAGAATACGCTCAGAATCAACCAGTTTGTTCAGTACACCCATGTTTCTTAGTAAAGAATTAATCTCAGCGCATTCTGAGGGGTTTGAATTTTTTTCGTCTCCGATCACGCTCAGAATCAACCAGTTTGTTCAGTACACCCATTTTTCTTAGTAAAGAATTAATCTCAGCGCGTTTTGAGGGGTTTGAATTTTTTTCGTCTCAGAATACGCTAAGAATCAACCAGTTTGTTCAGTACACCCTTTTTTCTTAGTAAAGAATTAATCTCGGCGCATTCTGAGGGGTTTGAATTTTTTTCGTCTCAGAATACGCTCAGAATCAACCAGTTTGTTCAGTACACCCATGTTTCTTAGTAAAGAATTAATCTCAGCGCGTTTTGAGGGGTTTGAATTTTTTTCGTCTCAGAATACGCTCAGAATCAACCAGTTTGTTCAGTACACCCATGTTTCATAGTAAAGAATTAATCTCAGCGCATTCTGAGGGGTTTGAATTTTTTTCGTCTCAGAATACGCTAAGAATCAACCAGTTTGTTCAGTACACCCTTGTTTCTTAGTAAAGAATTAATCTCAGCGCATTTTGAGGGGTTTGAATTTTTTTCGTCTCAGAATACGCTCAGAATCAACCAGTTTGTTCAGTACACCCATGTTTCTTAGTAAAGAATTAATCTCAGCGCGTTTTGAGGGGTTTGAATTTTTTTCGTCTCAGAATACGCTCAGAATCAACCAGTTTGTTCAGTACACCCATGTTTCTTAGTAAAGAATTAATCTCAGCGCGTTTTGAGGGGTTTGAATTTTTTTCGTCTCAGAATACGCTCAGAATCAACCAGTTTGTTCAGTACACCCATGTTTCTTAGTAAAGAATTAATCTCAGCGCATTCTGAGGGGTTTGAATTTTTTTCGTCTCCGATCACGCTCAGAATCAACCAGTTTGTTCAGTACACCCATGTTTCTTAGTAAAGAATTAATCTCAGCGCATTCTGAGGGGTTTGAATTTTTTTCGTCTCAGAATACGCTCAGAATCAACCAGTTTGTTCAGTACACCCATGTTTCTTAGTAAAGAATTAATCTCGGCGCATTCTGAGGGGTTTGAATTTTTTTCGTCTCAGAATACGCTCAGAATCAACCAGTTTGTTCAGTACACCCATTTTTCTTAGTAAAGAATTAATCTCAGCGCGTTTTGAGGGGTTTGAATTTTTTTCGTCTCAGAATACGCTAAGAATCAACCAGTTTGTTCAGTACACCCTTTTTTCTTAGTAAAGAATTAATCTCGGCGCATTCTGAGGGGTTTGAATTTTTTTCGTCTCAGAATACGCTCAGAATCAACCAGTTTGTTCAGTACACCCATGTTTCTTAGTAAAGAATTAATCTCAGCGCGTTTTGAGGGGTTTGAATTTTTTTCGTCTCAGAATACGCTCAGAATCAACCAGTTTGTTCAGTACACCCATGTTTCATAGTAAAGAATTAATCTCAGCGCATTCTGAGGGGTTTGAATTTTTTTCGTCTCAGAATACGCTAAGAATCAACCAGTTTGTTCAGTACACCCTTGTTTCTTAGTAAAGAATTAATCTCAGCGCATTTTGAGGGGTTTGAATTTTTTTCGTCTCAGAATACGCTCAGAATCAACCAGTTTGTTCAGTACACCCATGTTTCTTAGTAAAGAATTAATCTCAGCGCGTTTTGAGGGGTTTGAATTTTTTTCGTCTCAGAATACGCTCAGAATCAACCAGTTTGTTCAGTACACCCATGTTTCTTAGTAAAGAATTAATCTCAGCGCGTTTTGAGGGGTTTGAATTTTTTTCGTCTCAGAATACGCTCAGAATCAACCAGTTTGTTCAGTACACCCATGTTTCTTAGTAAAGAATTAATCTCAGCGCGTTTTGAGGGGTTTGAATTTGTTTCGTCTCAGAATACGCTCAGAATCAACCAGTTTGTTCAGTACACCCATGTTTCTTAGTAAAGAATTAATCTCAGCGCGTTTTGAGGGGTTTGAATTTTTTTCGTCTCAGAATACGCTCAGAATCAACCAGTTTGTTCAGTACACCCATGTTTCTTAGTAAAGAATTAATCTCAGCGCATTCTGAGGGGTTTGAATTTTTTTCGTCTCCGATCACGCTCAGAATCAACCAGTTTGTTCAGTACACCCATGTTTCTTAGTAAAGAATTAATCTCAGCGCGTTTTGAGGGGTTTGAATTTTTTTCGTCTCAGAATACGCTAAGAATCAACCAGTTTGTTCAGTACACTCTTGTTTCTTAGTAAAGAATTAATCTCAGCGCATTTTGAGGGGTTTGAATTTTTTTCGTCTCCGATCACGCTCAGAATCAACCAGTTTGTTCAGTACACCCATGTTTCTTAGTAAAGAATTAATCTCAGCGCGTTTTGAGGGGTTTGAATTTTTTTCGTCTCAGAATACGCTCAGAATCAACCAGTTTGTTCAGTACACCCATGTTTCTTAGTAAAGAATTAATCTCAGCGCATTCTGAGGGGTTTGAATTTTTTTCGTCTCCGATCACGCTCAGAATCAACCAGTTTGTTCAGTACACCCTTGTTTCTTAGTAAAGAATTAATCTCAGCGCGTTTTGAGGGGTTTGAATTTTTTTCGTCTCAGAATACGCTCAGAATCAACCAGTTTGTTCAGTACACCAATGTTTCATAGTAAAGAATTAATCTCAGCGCATTCTGAGGGTTTGAATTTTTTTCGTCTCCGATCACGCTCAGAATCAACCAGTTTGTTCAGTACACCCATGTTTCTTAGTAAAGAATTAATCTCAGCGCGTTTTGAGGGGTTTGAATTTTTTTCGTCTCAGAATACGCTCAGAATGAACCAGTTTGTTCACAACACCCTTGTTTCTTATTAAAAAATTCATCTCAGAGTGTTTTGAGGGGTTTTAATTTTTTTCGTCTCAGAATACGCTCAGAATCAACCAGTTTGTTCAGTACACCCATGTTTCTTAGTAAAGAATTAATCTCAGCGCATTCTGAGGGGTTTGAATTTTTTTCGTCTCAGAATACGCTCAGAATCAACCAGTTTGTTCAGTACACCCATGTTTCTTAGTAAAGAATTAATCTCAGCGCATTCTGAGGGGTTTGAATTTTTTTCGTCTCCGATCACGCTCAGAATCAACCAGTTTGTTCAGTACACCCATTTTTCTTAGTAAAGAATTAATCTCAGCGCGTTTTGAGGGGTTTGAATTTTTTTCGTCTCAGAATACGCTAAGAATCAACCAGTTTGTTCAGTACACCCTTTTTTCTTAGTAAAGAATTAATCTCGGCGCATTCTGAGGGGTTTGAATTTTTTTCGTCTCAGAATACGCTCAGAATCAACCAGTTTGTTCAGTACACCCATGTTTCTTAGTAAAGAATTAATCTCAGCGCATTCTGAGGGGTTTGAATTTTTTTCGTCTCCGATCACGCTCAGAATCAACCAGTTTGTTCAGTACACCCATGTTTCTTAGTAAAGAATTAATCTCAGCGCGTTTTGAGGGGTTTGAATTTTTTTCGTCTCAGAATACGCTCAGAATCAACCAGTTTGTTCAGTACACCCATGTTTCTTAGTAAAGAATTAATCTCAGCGCATTCTGAGGGGTTTGAATTTTTTTCGTCTCAGAATACGCTCAGAATCAACCAGTTTGTTCAGTACACCCATGTTTCTTAGTAAAGAATTAATCTCAGCGCGTTTTGAGGGGTTTGAATTTTTTTCGTCTCAGAATACGCTCAGAATCAACCAGTTTGTTCAGTACACCCATGTTTCTTAGTAAAGAATTAATCTCAGCGCGTTTTGAGGGGTTTGAATTTTTTTCGTCTCAGAATACGCTCAGAATCAACCAGTTTGTTCAGTACACCCATGTTTCTTAGTAAAGAATTAATCTCAACGCATTCTGAGGGGTTTGAATTTTTTTCGTCTCCGATCACGCTCAGAATCAACCAGTTTGTTCAGTACACCCATGTTTCTTAGTAAAGAATTAATCTCAGCGCATTCTGAGGGGTTTGAATTTTTTTCGTCTCAGAATACGCTCAGAATCAACCAGTTTGTTCAGTACACCCATGTTTCTTAGTAAAGAATTAATCTCGGCGCATTCTGAGGGGTTTGAATTTTTTTCGTCTCAGAATACGCTCAGAATCAACCAGTTTGTTCAGTACACCCATGTTTCATAGTAAAGAATTAATCTCAGCGCATTTTGAGGGGTTTGAATTTTTTTCGTCTCCGATCACGCTCAGAATCAACCAGTTTGTTCAGTACACCCATGTTTCTTAGTAAAGAATTAATCTCAGCGCATTCTGAGTGGTTTGAATTTTTTTCGTCTCAGAATACGCTCAGAATCAACCAGTTTGTTCAGTACACCCATGTTTCTTAGTAAAGAATTAATCTCAGCGCGTTTTGAGGGGTTTGAATTTTTTTCGTCTCAGAATACGCTCAGAATCAACCAGTTTGTTCAGTACACCCATGTTTCTTAGTAAAGAATTAATCTCAGCGCGTTTTGAGGGGTTTGAATTTTTTTCGTCTCAGAATACGCTCAGAATCAACCAGTTTGTTCAGTACACCCATGTTTATTAGTAAAGAATTAATCTCAGCGCATTCTGAGGGGTTTGAATTTTTTTCGTCTCCGATCACGCTCAGAATCAACCAGTTTGTTCAGTACACCCATGTTTCTTAGTAAAGAATTAATCTCAGCGCGTTTTGAGGGGTTTGAATTTTTTTCGTCTCAGAATACGCTAAGAATCAACCAGTTTGTTCAGTACACCCTTGTTTCTTAGTAAAGAATTAATCTCAGCGCATTTTGAGGGGTTTGAATTTTTTTCGTCTCAGAATACGCTCAGAATCAACCAGTTTGTTCAGTACACCCATGTTTCTTAGTAAAGAATTAATCTCAGCGCGTTTTGAGGGGTTTGAATTTTTTTCGTCTCAGAATACGCTCAGAATCAACCAGTTTGTTCAGTACACCCATGTTTCTTAGTAAAGAATTAATCTCAGCGCGTTTTGAGGGGTTTGAATTTTTTTCGTCTCAGAATACGCTCAGAATCAACCAGTTTGTTCAGTACACCCATGTTTCTTAGTAAAGAATTAATCTCAGCGCGTTTTGAGGGGTTTGAATTTTTTTCGTCTCAGAATACGCTCAGAATCAACCAGTTTGTTCAGTACACCCATGTTTCTTAGTAAAGAATTAATCTCAGCGCATTCTGAGGGGTTTGAATTTTTTTCGTCTCCGATCACGCTCAGAATCAACCAGTTTGTTCAGTACACCCATGTTTCTTAGTAAAGAATTAATCTCAGCGCGTTTTGAGGGGTTTGAATTTTTTTCGTCTCAGAATACGCTCAGAATCAACCAGTTTGTTCAGTACACCCATGTTTCATAGTAAAGAATTAATCTCAGCGCATTCTGAGGGGTTTGATTTTTTTTCGTCTCAGAATACGCTAAGAATCAACCAGTTTGTTCAGTACACCCTTGTTTCTTAGTAAAGAATTAATCTCAGCGCATTTTGAGGGGTTTGAATTTTTTTCGTCTCAGAATACGCTCAGAATCAACCAGTTTGTTCAGCACACCAATGTTTCTTAGTAAAGAATTAATCTCAGCGCATTCTGAGGGGTTTGAATTTTTTTCGTCTCCGATCACGCTCAGAATCAACCAGTTTGTTCAGTACACCCATGTTTCTTAGTAAAGAATTAATCTCAGCGCGTTTTGAGGGGTTTGAATTTTTTTCGTCTCAGAATACGCTCAGAATCAACCAGTTTGTTCAGTACACCCATGTTTCTTAGTAAAGAATTAATCTCAGCGCGTTTTGAGGGGTTTGAATTTTTTTCGTCTCAGAATACGCTCAGAATCAACCAGTTTGTTCAGTACACCCATGTTTCTTAGTAAAGAATTAATCTCAGCGCATTCTGAGGGGTTTGAATTTTTTTCGTCTCCGATCACGCTCAGAATCAACCAGTTTGTTCAGTACACCCATGTTTCTTAGTAAAGAATTAATCTCAGCGCGTTTTGAGGGGTTTGAATTTTTTTCGTCTCAGAATACGCTCAGAATCAACCAGTTTGTTCAGTACACCCATGTTTCATAGTAAAGAATTAATCTCAGCGCATTCTGAGGGGTTTGAATTTTTTTCGTCTCAGAATACGCTAAGAATCAACCAGTTTGTTCAGTACACCCTTGTTTCTTAGTAAAGAATTAATCTCAGCGCATTTTGAGGGGTTTGAATTTTTTTCGTCTCAGAATACGCTCAGAATCAACCAGTTTGTTCAGCACACCAATGTTTCTTAGTAAAGAATTAATCTCAGCGCATTCTGAGGGGTTTGAATTTTTTTCGTCTCCGATCACGCTCAGAATCAACCAGTTTGTTCAGTACACCCATGTTTCTTAGTAAAGAATTAATCTCAGCGCGTTTTGAGGGGTTTGAATTTTTTTCGTCTCAGAATACGCTCAGAATCAACCAGTTTGTTCAGTACACCCATGTTTCATAGTAAAGAATTAATCTCAGCGCTTTCTGAGGGGTTTGAATTTTTTTCGTCTCAGAATACGCTAAGAATCAACCAGTTTGTTCAGTACACCCTTGTTTCTTAGTAAAGAATTAATCTCAGCGCATTTTGAGGGGTTTGAATTTTTTTCGTCTCAGAATACGCTCAGAATCAACCAGTTTGTTCAGCACACCAATGTTTCTTAGTAAAGAATTAATCTCAGCGCATTCTGAGGGGTTTGAATTTTTTTCGTCTCCGATCACGCTCAGAATCAACCAGTTTGTTCAGTACACCCATGTTTCTTAGTAAAGAATTAATCTCAGCGCGTTTTGAGGGGTTTGAATTTTTTTCGTCTCAGAATACGCTCAGAATCAACCAGTTTGTTCAGTACACCCATGTTTCTTAGTAAAGAATTAATCTCAGCGCGTTTTGAGGGGTTTGAATTTTTTTCGTCTCAGAATACGCTCAGAATCAACCAGTTTGTTCAGTACACCCATGTTTATTAGTAAAGAATTAATCTCAGCGCATTCTGAGGGGTTTGAATTTTTTTCGTCTCCGATCACGCTCAGAATCAACCAGTTTGTTCAGTACACCCATGTTTCTTAGTAAAGAATTAATCTCAGCGCGTTTTGAGGGGTTTGAATTTTTTTCGTCTCAGAATACGCTAAGAATCAACCAGTTTGTTCAGTACACCCTTGTTTCTTAGTAAAGAATTAATCTCAGCGCATTTTGAGGGGTTTGAATTTTTTTCGTCTCAGAATACGCTCAGAATCAACCAGTTTGTTCAGTACACCCATGTTTCTTAGTAAAGAATTAATCTCAGCGCGTTTTGAGGGGTTTGAATTTTTTTCGTCTCAGAATACGCTCAGAATCAACCAGTTTGTTCAGTACACCCATGTTTCTTAGTAAAGAATTAATCTCAGCGCGTTTTGAGGGGTTTGAATTTTTTTCGTCTCAGAATACGCTCAGAATCAACCAGTTTGTTCAGTACACCCATGTTTCTTAGTAAAGAATTAATCTCAGCGCGTTTTGAGGGGTTTGAATTTTTTTCGTCTCAGAATACGCTCAGAATCAACCAGTTTGTTCAGTACACCCATGTTTCTTAGTAAAGAATTAATCTCAGCGCATTCTGAGGGGTTTGAATTTTTTTCGTCTCCGATCACGCTCAGAATCAACCAGTTTGTTCAGTACACCCATGTTTCTTAGTAAAGAATTAATCTCAGCGCGTTTTGAGGGGTTTGAATTTTTTTCGTCTCAGAATACGCTCAGAATCAACCAGTTTGTTCAGTACACCCATGTTTCATAGTAAAGAATTAATCTCAGCGCGTTTTGAGGGGTTTGAATTTTTTTCGTCTCAGAATACGCTCAGAATCAACCAGTTTGTTCAGTACACCCATGTTTCTTAGTAAAGAATTAATCTCAGCGCGTTTTGAGGGGTTTGAATTTTTTTCGTCTCAGAATACGCTCAGAATCAACCAGTTTGTTCAGTACACCCATGTTTCTTAGTAAAGAATTAATCTCAGCGCGTTTTGAGGGGTTTGAATTTTTTTCGTCTCAGAATACGCTCAGAATCAACCAGTTTGTTCAGTACACCCATGTTTCTTAGTAAAGAATTAATCTCAGCGCATTCTGAGGGGTTTGAATTTTTTTCGTCTCCGATCACGCTCAGAATCAACCAGTTTGTTCAGTACACCCATGTTTCTTAGTAAAGAATTAATCTCAGCGCGTTTTGAGGGGTTTGAATTTTATTCGTCTCAGAATACGCTCAGAATCAACCAGTTTGTTCAGTACACCCATGTTTCATAGTAAAGAATTAATCTCAGCGCATTCTGAGGGGTTTGATTTTTTTTCGTCTCAGAATACGCTCAGAATCAACCAGTTTGTTCAGCACACCAATGTTTCTTAGTAAAGAATTAATCTCAGCGCATTCTGAGGGGTTTGAATTTTTTCGTCTCCGATCACGCTCAGAATCAACCAGTTTGTTCAGTACACCCATGTTTCTTAGTAAAGAATTAATCTCAGCGCGTTTTGAGGGGTTTGAATTTTTTTCGTCTCAGAATACGCTCAGAATCAACCAGTTTGTTCAGTACACCCATGTTTCTTAGTAAAGAATTAATCTCAGCGCGTTTTGAGGGGTTTGAATTTTTTTCGTCTCAGAATACGCTCAGAATCAACCAGTTTGTTCAGTACACCCATGTTTCTTAGTAAAGAATTAATCTCAGCGCATTCTGAGGGGTTTGAATTTTTTTCGTCTCCGATCACGCTCAGAATCAACCAGTTTGTTCAGTACACCCATGTTTCTTAGTAAAGAATTAATCTCAGCGCGTTTTGAGGGGTTTGAATTTTTTTCGTCTCAGAATACGCTCAGAATCAACCAGTTTGTTCAGTACACCCATGTTTCATAGTAAAGAATTAATCTCAGCGCATTCTGAGGGGTTTGAATTTTTTTCGTCTCAGAATACGCTAAGAATCAACCAGTTTGTTCAGTACACCCTTGTTTCTTAGTAAAGAATTAATCTCAGCGCATTTTGAGGGGTTTGAATTTTTTTCGTCTCAGAATACGCTCAGAATCAACCAGTTTGTTCAGCACACCAATGTTTCTTAGTAAAGAATTAATCTCAGCGCATTCTGAGGGGTTTGAATTTTTTTCGTCTCCGATCACGCTCAGAATCAACCAGTTTGTTCAGTACACCCATGTTTCTTAGTAAAGAATTAATCTCAGCGCGTTTTGAGGGGTTTGAATTTTTTTCGTCTCAGAATACGCTCAGAATCAACCAGTTTGTTCAGTACACCCATGTTTCATAGTAAAGAATTAATCTCAGCGCTTTCTGAGGGGTTTGAATTTTTTTCGTCTCAGAATACGCTAAGAATCAACCAGTTTGTTCAGTACACCCTTGTTTCTTAGTAAAGAATTAATCTCAGCGCATTTTGAGGGGTTTGAATTTTTTTCGTCTCAGAATACGCTCAGAATCAACCAGTTTGTTCAGCACACCAATGTTTCTTAGTAAAGAATTAATCTCAGCGCATTCTGAGGGGTTTGAATTTTTTTCGTCTCCGATCACGCTCAGAATCAACCAGTTTGTTCAGTACACCCATGTTTCTTAGTAAAGAATTAATCTCAGCGCGTTTTGAGGGGTTTGAATTTTTTTCGTCTCAGAATACGCTCAGAATCAACCAGTTTGTTCAGTACACCCATGTTTCATAGTAAAGAATTAATCTCAGCGCTTTCTGAGGGGTTTGAATTTTTTTCGTCTCAGAATACGCTAAGAATCAACCAGTTTGTTCAGTACACCCTTGTTTCTTAGTAAAGAATTAATCTCAGCGCATTTTGAGGGGTTTGAATTTTTTTCGTCTCAGAATACGCTCAGAATCAACCAGTTTGTTCAGTACACCCATGTTTCTTAGTAAAGAATTAATCTCAGCGCGTTTTGAGGGGTTTGAATTTTTTTCGTCTCAGGATACGCTCAGAATCAACCAGTTTGTTCAGTACACCCATGTTTCTTAGTAAAGAATTAATCTCAGCGCATTCTGAGGGGTTTGAATTTTTTTCGTCTCCGATCACGCTCAGAATCAACCAGTTTGTTCAGTACACCCATGTTTCTTAGTAAAGAATTAATCTCAGCGCATTCTGAGGGGTTTGAATTTTTTTCGTCTCAGAATACGCTCAGAATCAACCAGTTTGTTCAGTACACCCATGTTTCTTAGTAAAGAATTAATCTCAGCGCGTTTTGAGGGGTTTGAATTTTTTTCGTCTCAGCATACGCTCAGAATCAACCAGTTTGTTCAGTACACCCATGTTTCATAGTAAAGAATTAATCTCAGCGCATTCTGAGGGGTTTGAATTTTTTTCGTCTCAGAATACGCTAAGAATCAACCAGTTTGTTCAGTACACCCTTGTTTCTTAGTAAAGAATTAATCTCAGCGCATTTTGAGGGGTTTGAATTTTTTTCGTCTCAGAATACGCTCAGAATCAACCAGTTTGTTCAGTACACCCATGTTTCTTAGTAAAGAATTAATCTCAGCGCGTTTTGAGGGGTTTGAATTTTTTTCGTCTCAGAATACGCTCAGAATCAACCAGTTTGTTCAGTACACCCATGTTTCTTAGTAAAGAATTAATCTCAGCGCGTTTTGAGGGGTTTGAATTTTTTTCGTCTCAGAATACGCTCAGAATCAACCAGTTTGTTCAGTACACCCATGTTTCTTAGTAAAGAATTAATCTCAGCGCATTCTGAGGGGTTTGAATTTTTTTCGTCTCCGATCACGCTCAGAATCAACCAGTTTGTTCAGTACACCCATGTTTCTTAGTAAAGAATTAATCTCAGCGCATTCTGAGGGGTTTGAATTTTTTTCGTCTCAGAATACGCTCAGAATCAACCAGTTTGTTCAGTACACCCATGTTTCTTAGTAAAGAATTAATCTCAGCGCGTTTTGAGGGGTTTGAATTTTTTTCGTCTCAGAATACGCTCAGAATCAACCAGTTTGTTCAGTACACCCATGTTTCTTAGTAAAGAATTAATCTCAGCGCATTCTGAGGGGTTTGAATTTTTTTCGTCTCAGAATACGCTCAGAATCAACCAGTTTGTTCAGTACACCCATGTTTCATAGTAAAGAATTAATCTCAGCGCATTCTGAGGGGTTTTAATTTTTTTCGTCTCAGAATACGCTAAGAATCAACCAGTTTGTTCAGTACACCCTTGTTTCTTAGTAAAGAATCAACCAGTTTGTTCAGTACACCCATGTTTCTTAGTAAAGAATTAATCTCAGCGCATTCTGAGGGGTTTGAATTTTTTTCGTCTCCGATCACGCTCAGAATCAACCAGTTTGTTCAGTACACCCATGTTTCTTAGTAAAGAATTAATCTCAGCGCATTCTGAGGGGTTTGAATTTTTTTCGTCTCAGAATACGCTCAGAATCAACCAGTTTGTTCAGTACACCCATGTTTCTTAGTAAAGAATTAATCTCAGCGCGTTTTGAGGGGTTTGAATTTTTTTCGTCTCAGAATACGCTAAGAATCAACCAGTTTGTTCAGTACACCCTTGTTTCTTAGTAAAGAATTAATCTCAGCGCATTTTGAGGGGTTTGAATTTTTTTCGTCTCAGAATACGCTCAGAATCAACCAGTTTGTTCAGTACACCCATGTTTCTTAGTAAAGAATTAATCTCAGCGCGTTTTGAGGGGTTTGAATTTTTTTCGTCTCAGAATACGCTCAGAATCAACCAGTTTGTTCAGTACACCCATGTTTCTTAGTAAAGAATTAATCTCAGCGCATTCTGAGGGGTTTGAATTTTTTTCGTCTCCGATCACGCTCAGAATCAACCAGTTTGTTCAGTACACCCATGTTTCTTAGTAAAGAATTAATCTCAGCGCATTCTGAGGGGTTTGAATTTTTTTCGTCTCAGAATACGCTCAGAATCAACCAGTTTGTTCAGTACACCCATGTTTCTTAGTAAAGAATTAATCTCGGCGCATTCTGAGGGGTTTGAATTTTTTTCGTCTCAGAATACGCTCAGAATCAACCAGTTTGTTCAGTACACCCATGTTTCATAGTAAAGAATTAATCTCAGCGCATTCTGAGGGGTTTGAATTTTTTTCGTCTCCGATCACGCTCAGAATCAACCAGTTTGTTCAGTACACCCATGTTTCTTAGTAAAGAATTAATCTCAGCGCATTCTGAGGGGTTTGAATTTTTTTCGTCTCAGAATACGCTAAGAATCAACCAGTTTGTTCAGTACACCCTTGTTTCTTAGTAAAGAATTAATCTCAGCGCATTTTGAGGGGTTTGAATTTTTTTCGTCTCAGAATACGCTCAGAATCAACCAGTTTGTTCAGTACACCCATGTTTCTTAGTAAAGAATTAATCTCAGCCCGTTTTGAGGGGTTTGAATTTTTTTCGTCTCAGAATACGCTCAGAATCAACCAGTTTGTTCAGTACACCCATGTTTCTTAGTAAAGAATTAATCTCAGCGCGTTTTGAGGGGTTTGAATTTTTTTCGTCTCAGAATACGCTAAGAATCAACCAGTTTGTTCAGTACACCCTTGTTTCTTAGTAAAGAATTAATCTCAGCGCATTTTGAGGGGTTTGAATTTTTTTCGTCTCAGAATACGCTCAGAATCAACCAGTTTGTTCAGTACACCCATGTTTCTTAGTAAAGAATTAATCTCAGCGCATTCTGAGGGGTTTGAATTTTTTTCGTCTCAGAATACGCTCAGAATCAACCAGTTTGTTCAGTACACCCATGTTTCTTAGTAAAGAATTAATCTCAGCGCATTCTGAGGGGTTTGAATTTTTTTCGTCTCCGATCACGCTCAGAATCAACCAGTTTGTTCAGTACACCCATTTTTCTTAGTAAAGAATTAATCTCAGCGCGTTTTGAGGGGTTTGAATTTTTTTCGTCTCAGAATACGCTAAGAATCAACCAGTTTGTTCAGTAGGCCTACACCCTTTTTTCTTAGTAAAGAATTAATCTCGGCGCATTCTGAGGGGTTTGAATTTTTTTCGTCTCAGAATACGCTCAGAATCAACCAGTTTGTTCAGTACACCCATGTTTCTTAGTAAAGAATTAATCTCAGCGCATTCTGAGGGGTTTGAATTTTTTTCGTCTCCGATCACGCTCAGAATCAACCAGTTTGTTCAGTACACCCATGTTTCTTAGTAAAGAATTAATCTCAGCGCGTTTTGAGGGGTTTGAATTTTTTTCGTCTCAGAATACGCTCAGAATCAACCAGTTTGTTCAGTACACCCATGTTTCTTAGTAAAGAATTAATCTCAGCGCATTCTGAGGGGTTTGAATTTTTTTCGTCTCAGAATACGCTCAGAATCAACCAGTTTGTTCAGTACACCCATGTTTCTTAGTAAAGAATTAATCTCAGCGCGTTGTGAGGGGTTTGAATTTTTTTCGTCTCAGAATACGCTCAGAATCAACCAGTTTGTTCAGTACACCCATGTTTCTTAGTAAAGAATTAATCTCGGCGCATTCTGAGGGGTTTGAATTTTTTTCGTCTCAGAATACGCTCAGAATCAACCAGTTTGTTCAGTACACCCATGTTTCTTAGTAAAGAATTAATCTCGGCGCATTCTGAGGGGTTTGAATTTTTTTCGTCTCAGAATACGCTCAGAATCAACCAGTTTGTTCAGTACACCCATGTTTCTTAGTAAAGAATTAATCTCAGCGCATTCTGAGGGGTTTGAATTTTTTTCGTCTCCGATCACGCTCAGAATCAACCAGTTTGTTCAATACACCCATGTTTCTTAGTAAAGAATTAATCTCAGCGCGTTTTGAGGGGTTTGAATTTTTTTCGTCTCAGAATACGCTCAGAATCAACCAGTTTGTTCAGTACACCCATGTTTCTTAGTAAAGAATTAATCTCAGCGCATTCTGAGGGGTTTGAATTTTTTTCGTCTCCGATCACGCTCAGAATCAACCAGTTTGTTCAGTACACCCATGTTTCTTAGTAAAGAATTAATCTCAGCGCATTCTGAGGGGTTTGAATTTTTTTCGTCTCCGATCACGCTCAGAATCAACCAGTTTGTTCAATACACCCATGTTTCTTAGTAAAGAATTAATCTCAGCGCGTTTTGAGGGGTTTGAATTTTTTTCGTCTCAGAATACGCTCAGAATCAACCAGTTTGTTCAGTACACCCATGTTTCTTAGTAAAGAATTAATCTCAGCGCATTCTGAGGGGTTTGAATTTTTTTCGTCTCCGATCACGCTCAGAATCAACCAGTTTGTTCAGTACACCCATGTTTCTTAGTAAAGAATTAATCTCGGCGCGTTTTGAGGGGTTTGAATTTTTTTCGTCTCAGAATACGCTCAGAATCAACCAGTTTGTTCAGTACACCCATGTTTATTAGTAAAGAATTAATCTCAGCGCATTCTGAGGGGTTTGAATTTTTTTCGTCTCCGATCACGCTCAGAATCAACCAGTTTGTTCAGTACACCCATGTTTCTTAGTAAAGAATTAATCTCAGCGCGTTTTGAGGGGTTTGAATTTTTTTCGTCTCAGAATACGCTAAGAATCAATCAGTTTGTTCAGTACACCCTTGTTTCTTAGTAAAGAATTAATCTCAGCGCATTTTGAGGGGTTTGAATTTTTTTCGTCTCAGAATACGCTCAGAATCAACCAGTTTGTTCAGTACACCCATGTTTCTTAGTAAAGAATTAATCTCAGCGCGTTTTGAGGGGTTTGAATTTTTTTCGTCTCAGAATACGCTCAGAATCAACCAGTTTGTTCAGTACACCCATGTTTCTTAGTAAAGAATTAATCTCAGCGCGTTTTGAGGGGTTTGAATTTTTTTCGTCTCAGAATACGCTCAGAATCAACCAGTTTGTTCAGTACACCCATGTTTCTTAGTAAAGAATTAATCTCAGCGCGTTTTGAGGGGTTTGAATTTTTTTCGTCTCAGAATACGCTAAGAATCAACCAGTTTGTTCAGTACACCCTTGTTTCTTAGTAAAGAATTAATCTCAGCGCATTTTGAGGGGTTTGAATTTTTTTCGTCTCAGAATACGCTCAGAATCAACCAGTTTGTTCAGTACACCCATGTTTCATAGTAAAGAATTAATCTCAGCGCATTCTGAGGGGTTTGAATTTTTTTCGTCTCAGAATACGCTCAGAATCAACCAGTTTGTTCAGTACACCCATGTTTCTTAGTAAAGAATTAATCTCGGCGCATTCTGAGGGGTTTGAATTTTTTTCGTCTCAGAATACGCTCAGAATCAACCAGTTTGTTCAGTACACCCATGTTTCTTAGTAAAGAATTAATCTCGGCGCATTCTGAGGGGTTTGAATTTTTTTCGTCTCAGAATACGCTCAGAATCAACCAGTTTGTTCAGTACACCCATGTTTCTTAGTAAAGAATTAATCTCAGCGCATTCTGAGGGGTTTGAATTTTTTTCGTCTCCGATCACGCTCAGAATCAACCAGTTTGTTCAGTACACCCATGTTTCTTAGTAAAGAATTAATCTCAGCGCGTTTTGAGGGGTTTGAATTTTTTTCGTCTCAGAATACGCTAAGAATCAACCAGTTTGTTCAGTACACCCTTGTTTCTTAGTAAAGAATTAATCTCAGCGCATTTTGAGGGGTTTGAATTTTTTTCGTCTCAGAATACGCTCAGAATCAACCAGTTTGTTCAGTACACCCATGTTTCTTAGTAAAGAATTAATCTCAGCGCGTTTTGAGGGGTTTGAATTTTTTTCGTCTCAGAATACGCTCAGAATCAACCAGTTTGTTCAGTACACCCATGTTTCTTAGTAAAGAATTAATCTCAGCGCGTTTTGAGGGGTTTGAATTTTTTTCGTCTCAGAATACGCTCAGAATCAACCAGTTTGTTCAGTACACCCATGTTTCTTAGTAAAGAATTAATCTCAGCGCATTCTGAGGGGTTTGAATTTTTTTCGTCTCAGAATACGCTCAGAATCAACCAGTTTGTTCATTACACCCATGTTTCTTAGTAAAGAATTAATCTCAGCGCGTTGTGAGGGGTTTGAATTTTTTTCGTCTCAGAATACGCTCAGAATCAACCAGTTTGTTCAGTACACCCATGTTTCATAGTAAAGAATTAATCTCAGCGCATTCTGAGGGGTTTGAATTTTTTTCGTCTCAGAATACGCTCAGAATCAACCAGTTTGTTCAGTACACCCATGTTTATTAGTAAAGAATTAATCTCAGCGCATTCTGAGGGGTTTGAATTTTTTTCGTCTCCGATCACGCTCAGAATCAACCAGTTTGTTCAGTACACCCATGTTTCATAGTAAAGAATTAATCTCAGCGCATTCTGAGGGGTTTGAATTTTTTTCGTCTCAGAATACGCTCAGAATCAACCAGTTTGTTCAGTACACCCATGTTTCTTAGTAAAGAATTAATCTCGGCGCATTCTGAGGGGTTTGAATTTTTTTCGTCTCAGAATACGCTCAGAATCAACCAGTTTGTTCAGTACACCCATGTTTCTTAGTAAAGAATTAATCTCGGCGCATTCTGAGGGGTTTGAATTTTTTTCGTCTCAGAATACGCTCAGAATCAACCAGTTTGTTCAGTACACCCATGTTTCTTAGTAAAGAATTAATCTCAGCGCATTCTGAGGGGTTTGAATTTTTTTCGTCTCCGATCACGCTCAGAATCAACCAGTTTGTTCAGTACACCCATGTTTCTTAGTAAAGAATTAATCTCAGCGCGTTTTGAGGGGTTTGAATTTTTTTCGTCTCAGAATACGCTCAGAATCAACCAGTTTGTTCAGTACACCCATGTTTCTTAGTAAAGAATTAATCTCAGCGCATTCTGAGGGGTTTGAATTTTTTTCGTCTCCGATCACGCTCAGAATCAACCAGTTTGTTCAGTACACCCATGTTTCTTAGTAAAGAATTAATCTCGGCGCGTTTTGAGGGGTTTGAATTTTTTTCGTCTCAGAATACGCTCAGAATCAACCAGTTTGTTCAGTACACCCATGTTTATTAGTAAAGAATTAATCTCAGCGCATTCTGAGGGGTTTGAATTTTTTTTCGTCTCCGATCACGCTCAGAATCAACCAGTTTGTTCAGTACACCCATGTTTCTTAGTAAAGAATTAATCTCAGCGCGTTTTGAGGGGTTTGATTTTTTTTCGTCTCAGAATACGCTAAGAATCAACCAGTTTGTTCAGTACACCCTTGTTTCTTAGTAAAGAATTAATCTCAGCGCATTTTGAGGGGTTTGAATTTTTTTCGTCTCAGAATACGCTCAGAATCAACCAGTTTGTTCAGTACACCCATGTTTCTTAGTAAAGAATTAATCTCAGCGCGTTTTCAGGGGTTTGAATTTTTTTCGTCTCAGAATACGCTCAGAATCAACCAGTTTGTTCAGTACACCCATGTTTCTTAGTAAAGAATTAATCTCAGCGCGTTTTGAGGGGTTTGAATTTTTTTCGTCTCAGAATACGCTCAGAATCAACCAGTTTGTTCAGTACACCCATGTTTCTTAGTAAAGAATTAATCTCAGCACGTTTTGAGGGGTTTGAATTTTTTTCGTCTCAGAATACGCTCAGAATCAACCAGTTTGTTCAGTACACCCATGTTTCTTAGTAAAGAATTAATCTCAGCGCATTCTGAGGGGTTTGAATTTTTTTCGTCTCCGATCACGCTCAGAATCAACCAGTTTGTTCAGTACACCCATGTTTCTTAGTAAAGAATTAATCTCAGCGCGTTTTGAGGGGTTTGAATTTTTTTCGTCTCAGAATACGCTCAGAATCAACCAGTTTGTTCAGTACACCCATGTTTCATAGTAAAGAATTAATCTCAGCGCATTCTGAGGGGTTTGAATTTTTTTCGTCTCAGAATACGCTAAGAATCAACCAGTTTGTTCAGTACACCCTTGTTTCTTAGTAAAGAATTAATCTCAGCGCATTTTGAGGGGTTTGAATTTTTTTCGTCTCAGAATACGCTCAGAATCAACCAGTTTGTTCAGCACACCAATGTTTCTTAGTAAAGAATTAATCTCAGCGCATTCTGAGGGGTTTGAATTTTTTTCGTCTCCGATCACGCTCAGAATCAACCAGTTTGTTCAGTACACCCATGTTTCTTAGTAAAGAATTAATCTCAGCGCGTTTTGAGGGGTTTGAATTTTTTTCGTCTCAGAATACGCTCAGAATCAACCAGTTTGTTCAGTACACCCATGTTTCATAGTAAAGAATTAATCTCAGCGCATTCTGAGGGGTTTGAATTTTTTTCGTCTCAGAATACGCTAAGAATCAACCAGTTTGTTCAGTACACCCTTGTTTCTTAGTAAAGAATTAATCTCAGCGCATTTTGAGGGGTTTGAATTTTTTTCGTCTCAGAATACGCTCAGAATCAACCAGTTTGTTCAGTACACCCATGTTTCTTAGTAAAGAATTAATCTCAGCGCGTTTTGAGGGGTTTGAATTTTTTTCGTCTCAGAATACGCTCAGAATCAACCAGTTTGTTCAGTACACCCATGTTTCTTAGTAAAGAATTAATCTCAGCGCATTCTGAGGGGTTTGAATTTTTTTCGTCTCCGATCACGCTCAGAATCAACCAGTTTGTTCAGTACACCCATGTTTCTTAGTAAAGAATTAATCTCAGCGCATTCTGAGGGGTTTGAATTTTTTTCGTCTCAGAATACGCTCAGAATCAACCAGTTTGTTCAGTACACCCATGTTTCATAGTAAAGAATTAATCTCAGCGCGTTTTGAGGGGTTTGAATTTTTTTCGTCTCAGAATACGCTCAGAATCAACCAGTTTGTTCAGTACACCCATGTTTCATAGTAAAGAATTAATCTCAGCGCATTCTGAGGGGTTTGAATTTTTTTCGTCTCAGAATACGCTAAGAATCAACCAGTTTGTTCAGTACACCCTTGTTTCTTAGTAAAGAATTAATCTCAGCGCATTTTGAGGGGTTTGAATTTTTTTCGTCTCAGAATACGCTCAGAATCAACCAGTTTGTTCAGTACACCCATGTTTCTTAGTAAAGAATTAATCTCAGCGCGTTTTGAGGGGTTTGAATTTTTTTCGTCTCAGAATACGCTAAGAATCAACCAGTTTGTTCAGTAGGCCTACACCCTTTTTTCTTAGTAAAGAATTAATCTCGGCGCATTCTGAGGGGTTTGAATTTTTTTCGTCTCAGAATACGCTCAGAATCAACCAGTTTGTTCAGTACACCCATGTTTCTTAGTAAAGAATTAATCTCAGCGCATTCTGAGGGGTTTGAATTTTTTTCGTCTCCGATCACGCTCAGAATCAACCAGTTTGTTCAGTACACCCATGTTTCTTAGTAAAGAATTAATCTCAGCGCGTTTTGAGGGGTTTGAATTTTTTTCGTCTCAGAATACGCTCAGAATCAACCAGTTTGTTCAGTACACCCATGTTTCTTAGTAAAGAATTAATCTCAGCGCATTCTGAGGGGTTTGAATTTTTTTCGTCTCAGAATACGCTCAGAATCAACCAGTTTGTTCAGTACACCCATGTTTCTTAGTAAAGAATTAATCTCAGCGCGTTGTGAGGGGTTTGAATTTTTTTTCGTCTCAGAATACGCTCAGAATCAACCAGTTTGTTCAGTACACCCATGTTTCATAGTAAAGAATTAATCTCAGCGCATTCTGAGGGGTTTGAATTTTTTTCGTCTCAGAATACGCTCAGAATCAACCAGTTTGTTCAGTACACCCATGTTTCTTAGTAAAGAATTAATCTCAGCGCGTTTTGAGGGGTTTGAATTTTTTTCGTCTCAGAATACGCTCAGAATCAACCAGTTTGTTCAGTACACCCATGTTTCATAGTAAAGAATTAATCTCAGCGCATTCTGAGGGGTTTGAATTTTTTTCGTCTCAGAATACGCTAAGAATCAACCAGTTTGTTCAGTACACCCTTGTTTCTTAGTAAAGAATTAATCTCAGCGCATTTTGAGGGGTTTGAATTTTTTTCGTCTCAGAATACGCTCAGAATCAACCAGTTTGTTCAGTACACCCATGTTTCTTAGTAAAGAATTAATCTCAGCGCGTTTTGAGGGGTTTGAATTTTTTTCGTCTCAGAATACCTTCAGAATCAACCAGTTTGTTCAGTACACCCATGTTTCTTAGTAAAGAATTAATCTCAGCGCGTTTTGAGGGGTTTGAATTTTTTTCGTCTCAGAATACGCTAAGAATCAACCAGTTTGTTCAGTAGGCCTACACCCTTTTTTCTTAGTAAAGAATTAATCTCGGCGCATTCTGAGGGGTTTGAATTTTTTTCGTCTCAGAATACGCTCAGAATCAACCAGTTTGTTCAGTACACCCATGTTTCTTAGTAAAGAATTAATCTCGGCGCATTCTGAGGGGTTTGAATTTTTTTCGTCTCCGATCACGCTCAGAATCAACCAGTTTGTTCAGTACACCCATGTTTCTTAGTAAAGAATTAATCTCAGCGCGTTTTGAGGGGTTTGAATTTTTTTCGTCTCAGAATACGCTCAGAATCAACCAGTTTGTTCAGTACACCCATGTTTCTTAGTAAAGAATTAATCTCAGCGCATTCTGAGGGGTTTGAATTTTTTTCGTCTCCGATCACGCTCAGAATCAACCAGTTTGTTCAGTACACCCATGTTTCTTAGTAAAGAATTAATCTCAGCGCGTTTTGAGGGGTTTGAATTTTTTTCGTCTCAGAATACGCTCAGAATCAACCAGTTTGTTCAGTACACCCATGTTTCTTAGTAAAGAATTAATCTCAGCGCGTTTTGAGGGGTTTGAATTTTTTTCGTCTCAGAATACGCTCAGAATCAACCAGTTTGTTCAGTACACCCATGTTTCTTAGTAAAGAATTAATCTCAGCGCATTCTGAGGGGTTTGAATTTTTTTCGTCTCCGATCACGCTCAGAATCAACCAGTTTGTTCAGTACACCCATGTTTCTTAGTAAAGAATTAATCTCAGCGCATTCTGAGGGGTTTGAATTTTTTTCGTCTCAGAATACGCTAAGAATCAACCAGTTTGTTCAGTACACCCTTGTTTCTTAGTAAAGAATTAATCTCAGCGCATTTTGAGGGGTTTGAATTTTTTTCGTCTCAGAATACGCTCAGAATCAACCAGTTTGTTCAGTACACCCATGTTTCTTAGTAAAGAATTAATCTCAGCGCGTTTTGAGGGGTTTGAATTTTTTTCGTCTCAGAATACCTTCAGAATCAACCAGTTTGTTCAGTACACCCATGTTTCTTAGTAAAGAATTAATCTCAGCGCGTTTTGAGGGGTTTGAATTTTTTTCGTCTCAGAATACGCTAAGAATCAACCAGTTTGTTCAGTAGGCCTACACCCTTTTTTCTTAGTAAAGAATTAATCTCGGCGCATTCTGAGGGGTTTGAATTTTTTTCGTCTCAGAATACGCTCAGAATCAACCAGTTTGTTCAGTACACCCATGTTTCTTAGTAAAGAATTAATCTCGGCGCATTCTGAGGGGTTTGAATTTTTTTCGTCTCCGATCACGCTCAGAATCAACCAGTTTGTTCAGTACACCCATGTTTCTTAGTAAAGAATTAATCTCAGCGCGTTTTGAGGGGTTTGAATTTTTTTCGTCTCAGAATACGCTCAGAATCAACCAGTTTGTTCAGTACACCCATGTTTCTTAGTAAAGAATTAATCTCAGCGCATTCTGAGGGGTTTGAATTTTTTTCGTCTCCGATCACGCTCAGAATCAACCAGTTTGTTCAGTACACCCATGTTTCTTAGTAAAGAATTAATCTCAGCGCGTTTTGAGGGGTTTGAATTTTTTTCGTCTCAGAATACGCTCAGAATCAACCAGTTTGTTCAGTACACCCATGTTTCTTAGTAAAGAATTAATCTCAGCGCGTTTTGAGGGGTTTGAATTTTTTTCGTCTCAGAATACGCTCAGAATCAACCAGTTTGTTCAGTACACCCATGTTTCTTAGTAAAGAATTAATCTCAGCGCATTCTGAGGGGTTTGAATTTTTTTCGTCTCCGATCACGCTCAGAATCAACCAGTTTGTTCAGTACACCCATGTTTCTTAGTAAAGAATTAATCTCAGCGCATTCTGAGGGGTTTGAATTTTTTTCGTCTCAGAATACGCTCAGAATCAACCAGTTTGTTCAGTACACCCATGTTTCTTAGTAAAGAATTAATCTCGGCGCATTCTGAGGGGTTTGAATTTTTTTCGTCTCAGAATACGCTCAGAATCAACCAGTTTGTTCAGTACACCCATGTTTCATAGTAAAGAATTAATCTCAGCGCATTTTGAGGGGTTTGAATTTTTTTCGTCTCCGATCACGCTCAGAATCAACCAGTTTGTTCAGTACACCCATGTTTCTTAGTAAAGAATTAATCTCAGCGCATTCTGAGTGGTTTGAATTTTTTTCGTCTCAGAATACGCTCAGAATCAACCAGTTTGTTCAGTACACCCATGTTTCTTAGTAAAGAATTAATCTCAGCGCGTTTTGAGGGGTTTGAATTTTTTTCGTCTCAGAATACGCTCAGAATCAACCAGTTTGTTCAGTACACCCATGTTTCTTAGTAAAGAATTAATCTCAGCGCGTTTTGAGGGGTTTGAATTTTTTTCGTCTTTGAATACGCTCAGAATCAACCAGTTTGTTCAGTACACCCATGTTTCTTAGTAAAGAATTAATCTCAGCGCATTCTGAGGGGTTTGAATTTTTTTCGTCTCCGATCACGCTCAGAATCAACCAGTTTGTTCAGTACACCCATGTTTCTTAGTAAAGAATTAATCTCAGCGCGTTTTGAGGGGTTTGAATTTTTTTCGTCTCAGAATACGCTCAGAATCAACCAGTTTGTTCAGTACACCCATGTTTCATAGTAAAGAATTAATCTCAGCGCATTCTGAGGGGTTTGAATTTTTTTCGTCTCCGATCACGCTCAGAATCAACCAGTTTGTTCAGTACACCCATGTTTCTTAGTAAAGAATTAATCTCAGCGCGTTTTGAGGGGTTTGAATTTTTTTCGTCTCAGAATACGCTCAGAATCAACCAGTTTGTTCAGTACACCCATGTTTCTTAGTAAAGAATTAATCTCAGCGCATTCTGAGGGGTTTGAATTTTGTTCGTCTCCGATCACGCTCAGAATCAACCAGTTTGTTCAGTACACCCTTGTTTCTTAGTAAAGAATTAATCTCAGCGCGTTTTGAGGGGTTTGAATTTTTTTCGTCTCAGAATACGCTCAGAATCAACCAGTTTGTTCAGTACACCAATGTTTCATAGTAAAGAATTAATCTCAGCGCATTCTGAGGGTTTGAATTTTTTTCGTCTCCGATCACGCTCAGAATCAACCAGTTTGTTCAGTACACCCATGTTTCTTAGTAAAGAATTAATCTCAGCGCGTTTTGAGGGGTTTGAATTTTTTTCGTCTCAGAATACGCTCAGAATGAACCAGTTTGTTCACAACACCCTTGTTTCTTATTAAAAAATTCATCTCAGAGTGTTTTGAGGGGTTTTAATTTTTTTCGTCTCAGAATACGCTCAGAATCAACCAGTTTGTTCAGTACACCCATGTTTCTTAGTAAAGAATTAATCTCGGCGCATTCTGAGGGGTTTGAATTTTTTTCGTCTCAGAATACGCTCAGAATCAACCAGTTTGTTCAGTACACCCATGTTTCTTAGTAAAGAATTAATCTCGGCGCATTCTGAGGGGTTTGAATTGTTTTCGTCTCAGAATACGCTCAGAATCAACCAGTTTGTTCAGTACACCCATGTTTCTTAGTAAAGAATTAATCTCGGCGCATTCTGAGGGGTTTGAATTTTTTTCGTCTCAGAATACGCTCAGAATCAACCAGTTTGTTCAGTACACCCATGTTTCTTAGTAAAGAATTAATCTCAGCGCATTCTGAGGGGTTTGAATTTTTTTCGTCTCAGAATACGCTCAGAATCAACCAGTTTGTTCAGTACACCCATGTTTCTTAGTAAAGAATTAATCTCGGCGCATTCTGAGGGGTTTGAATTGTTTTCGTCTCAGAATACGCTCAGAATCAACCAGTTTGTTCAGTACACCCATGTTTCTTAGTAAAGAATTAATCTCAGCGCATTCTGAGGGGTTTGAATTTTTTTCGTCTCAGAATACGCTCAGAATCAACCAGTTTGTTCAGTACACCCATGTTTCTTAGTAAAGAATTAATCTCAGCGCGTTTTGAGGGGTTTGAATTTTTTTCGTCTCAGAATACGCTCAGAATCAACCAGTTTGTTCAGTACACCCATGTTTCTTAGTAAAGAATTAATCTCAGCGCGTTTTGAGGGGTTTGAATTTTTTTCGTCTCAGAATACGCTCAGAATCAACCAGTTTGTTCAGTACACCCATGTTTCTTAGTAAAGAATTAATCTCAGCGCATTCTGAGGGGTTTGAATTTTTTTCGTCTCCGATCACGCTCAGAATCAACCAGTTTGTTCAGTACACCCATGTTTCTTAGTAAAGAATTAATCTCAGCGCGTTTTGAGGGGTTTGAATTTTTTTCGTCTCAGAATACGCTCAGAATCAACCAGTTTGTTCAGTACACCCATGTTTCATAGTAAAGAATTAATCTCAGCGCATTCTGAGGGGTTTGAATTTTTTTCGTCTCCGATCACGCTCAGAATCAACCAGTTTGTTCAGTACACCCATGTTTCTTAGTAAAGAATTAATCTCAGCGCGTTTTGAGGGGTTTGAATTTTTTTCGTCTCAGAATACGCTCAGAATCAACCAGTTTGTTCAGTACACCCATGTTTCTTAGTAAAGAATTAATCTCAGCGCATTCTGAGGGGTTTGAATTTTTTTCGTCTCCGATCACGCTCAGAATCAACCAGTTTGTTCAGTACACCCTTGTTTCTTAGTAAAGAATTAATCTCAGCGCGTTTTGAGGGGTTTGAATTTTTTTCGTCTCAGAATACGCTCAGAATCAACCAGTTTGTTCAGTACACCAATGTTTCATAGTAAAGAATTAATCTCAGCGCATTCTGAGGGTTTGAATTTTTTTCGTCTCCGATCACGCTCAGAATCAACCAGTTTGTTCAGTACACCCATGTTTCTTAGTAAAGAATTAATCTCAGCGCGTTTTGAGGGGTTTGAATTTTTTTCGTCTCAGAATACGCTCAGAATGAACCAGTTTGTTCACAACACCCTTGTTTCTTATTAAAAAATTCATCTCAGAGTGTTTTGAGGGGTTTTAATTTTTTTCGTCTCAGAATACGCTCAGAATCAACCAGTTTGTTCAGTACACCCATGTTTCTTAGTAAAGAATTAATCTCGGCGCATTCTGAGGGGTTTGAATTTTTTTCGTCTCAGAATACGCTCAGAATCAACCAGTTTGTTCAGTACACCCATGTTTCTTAGTAAAGAATTAATCTCGGCGCATTCTGAGGGGTTTGAATTGTTTTCGTCTCAGAATACGCTCAGAATCAACCAGTTTGTTCAGTACACCCATGTTTCTTAGTAAAGAATTAATCTCGGCGCATTCTGAGGGGTTTGAATTTTTTTCGTCTCAGAATACGCTCAGAATCAACCAGTTTGTTCAGTACACCCATGTTTCTTAGTAAAGAATTAATCTCAGCGCATTCTGAGGGGTTTGAATTTTTTTCGTCTCCGATCACGCTCAGAATCAACCAGTTTGTTCAGTACACCCATGTTTCTTAGTAAAGAATTAATCTCAGCGCGTTTTGAGGGGTTTGAATTTTTTTCGTCTCAGAATACGCTCAGAATCAACCAGTTTGTTCAGTACACCCATGTTTCTTAGTAAAGAATTAATCTCAGCGCATTCTGAGGGGTTTGAATTTTTTTCGTCTCCGATCACGCTCAGAATCAACCAGTTTGTTCAGTACACCCATGTTTCTTAGTAAAGAATTAATCTCGGCGCGTTTTGAGGGGTTTGAATTTTTTTCGTCTCAGAATACGCTCAGAATCAACCAGTTTGTTCAGTACACCCATGTTTCATAGTAAAGAATTAATCTCAGCGCATTTTGAGGGGTTTGAATTCTTTTCGTCTCAGAATACGCTCAGAATCAACCAGTTTGTTCAGTACACCCATGTTTCTTAGTAAAGAATTAATCTCAGCGCGTTTTGAGGGGTTTGAATTTTTTTCGTCTCAGAATACGCTCAGAATCAACCAGTTTATTCAGTACACCCATGTTTCTTAGTAAAGAATTAATCTCAGCGCATTCTGAGGGGTTTGAATTTTTTTCGTCTCCGATCACGCTCAGAATCAACCAGTTTGTTCAGTACACCCATGTTTCTTAGTAAAGAATTAATCTCAGCGCGTTTTGAGGGGTTTGAATTTTTTTCGTCTCAGAATACGCTAAGAATCAACCAGTTTGTTCAGTACACCCTTGTTTCTTAGTAAAGAATTAATCTCAGCGCATTTTGAGGGGTTTGAATTTTTTTCGTCTCAGAATACGCTCAGAATCAACCAGTTTGTTCAGTACACCCATGTTTCTTAGTAAAGAATTAATCTCAGCGCGTTTTGAGGGGTTTGAATTTTTTTCGTCTCAGAATACGCTCAGAATCAACCAGTTTGTTCAGTACACCCATGTTTCTTAGTAAAGAATTAATCTCAGCGCGTTTTGAGGGGTTTGAATTTTTTTCGTCTCAGAATACGCTCAGAATCAACCAGTTTGTTCAGTACACCCATGTTTCTTAGTAAAGAATTAATCTCAGCGCATTCTGAGGGGTTTGAATTTTTTTCGTCTCCGATCACGCTCAGAATCAACCAGTTTGTTCAGTACACCCATGTTTCTTAGTAAAGAATTAATCTCAGCGCATTCTGAGGGGTTTGAATTTTTTTCGTCTCAGAATACGCTCAGAATCAACCAGTTTGTTCAGTACACCCATGTTTCTTAGTAAAGAATTAATCTCGGCGCATTCTGAGGGGTTTGAATTTTTTTCGTCTCAGAATACGCTCAGAATCAACCAGTTTGTTCAGTACACCCATGTTTCATAGTAAAGAATTAATCTCAGCGCATTTTGAGGGGTTTGAATTTTTTTCGTCTCCGATCACGCTCAGAATCAACCAGTTTGTTCAGTACACCCATGTTTCTTAGTAAAGAATTAATCTCAGCGCGTTTTGAGGGGTTTGAATTTTTTTCGTCTCAGAATACGCTCAGAATCAACCAGTTTGTTCAGTACACCCATGTTTCTTAGTAAAGAATTAATCTCAGCGCATTCTGAGGGGTTTGAATTTTTTTCGTCTCCGATCACGCTCAGAATCAACCAGTTTGTTCAGTACACCCTTGTTTCTTAGTAAAGAATTAATCTCAGCGCGTTTTGAGGGGTTTGAATTTTTTTCGTCTCAGAATACGGTCAGAATCAACCAGTTTGATCAGTACACCCATGTTTCTTAGTAAAGAATTAATCTCAGCGCATTCTGAGGGGTTTGAATTTTTTTCGTCTCCGATCACGCTCAGAATCAACCAGTTTGTTCAGTACACCCATGTTTCTTAGTAAAGAATTAATCTCAGCGCGTTTTGAGGGGTTTGAATTTTTTTCGTCTCAGAATACGCTCAGAATCAACCAGTTTGTTCAGTACACCCATGTTTCATAGTAAAGAATTAATCTCAGCGCATTCTGAGGGGTTTGAATTTTTTTCGTCTCAGAATACGCTAAGAATCAACCAGTTTGTTCAGTACACCCTTGTTTCTTAGTAAAGAATTAATCTCAGCGCATTTTGAGGGGTTTGAATTTTTTTCGTCTCAGAATACGCTCAGAATCAACCAGTTTGTTCAGCACACCAATGTTTCTTAGTAAAGAATTAATCTCAGCGCATTCTGAGGGGTTTGAATTTTTTTCGTCTCCGATCACGCTCAGAATCAACCAGTTTGTTCAGTACACCCATGTTTCTTAGTAAAGAATTAATCTCAGCGCGTTTTGAGGGGTTTGAATTTTTTTCGTCTCAGAATACGCTCAGAATCAACCAGTTTGTTCAGTACACCCATGTTTCATAGTAAAGAATTAATCTCAGCGCATTCTGAGGGGTTTGAATTTTTTTCGTCTCAGAATACGCTAAGAATCAACCAGTTTGTTCAGTACACCCATGTTTCTTAGTAAAGAATTAATCTCAGCGCGTTTTGAGGGGTTTGAATTTTTTTCGTCTCAGAATACGCTCAGAATCAACCAGTTTGTTCAGTACACCCATGTTTCTTAGTAAAGAATTAATCTCAGCGCATTCTGAGGGGTTTGAATTTTTTTCGTCTCCGATCACGCTCAGAATCAACCAGTTTGTTCAGTACACCCATGTTTCTTAGTAAAGAATTAATCTCAGCGCGTTTTGAGGGGTTTGAATTTTTTTCGTCTCAGAATACGCTAAGAATCAACCAGTTTGTTCAGTACACCCTTGTTTCTTAGTAAAGAATTAATCTCAGCGCATTCTGAGGGGTTTGAATTTTTTTCGTCTCAGAATACGCTCAGAATCAACCAGTTTGTTCAGTACACCCATGTTTCTTAGTAAAGAATTAATCTCAGCGCGTTTTGAGGGGTTTGAATTTTTTTCGTCTCAGAATACGCTCAGAATCAACCAGTTTGTTCAGTACACCCATGTTTCTTAGTAAAGAATTAATCTCAGCGCGTTTTGAGGGGTTTGAATTTTTTTCGTCTCAGAATACGCTCAGAATCAACCAGTTTGTTCAGTACACCCATGTTTCTTAGTAAAGAATTAATCTCAGCGCGTTTTGAGGGGTTTGAATTTTTTTCGTCTCAGAATACGCTAAGAATCAACCAGTTTGTTCAGTACACCCTTGTTTCTTAGTAAAGAATTAATCTCAGCGCATTTTGAGGGGTTTGAATTTTTTTCGTCTCAGAATACGCTCAGAATCAACCAGTTTGTTCAGTACACCCATGTTTCTTAGTAAAGAATTAATCTCAGCGCGTTTTGAGGGGTTTGAATTTTTTTCGTCTCAGAATACGCTCAGAATCAACCAGTTTGTTCAGTACACCCATGTTTCTTAGTAAAGAATTAATCTCAGCGCGTTTTGAGGGGTTTGAATTTTTTTCGTCTCAGAATACGCTCAGAATCAACCAATTTGATCAGTACACCCATGTTTCTTAGTAAAGAATTAATCTCAGCGCATTCTGAGGGGTTTGAATTTTTTTCGTCTCCGATCACGCTCAGAATCAACCAGTTTGTTCAGTACACCCATGTTTCTTAGTAAAGAATTAATCTCAGCGCGTTTTGAGGGGTTTGAATTTTTTTCGTCTCAGAATACGCTCAGAATCAACCAGTTTGTTCAGTACACCCATGTTTCATAGTAAAGAATTAATCTCAGCGCATTCTGAGGGGTTTGAATTTTTTTCGTCTCAGAATACGCTAAGAATCAACCAGTTTGTTCAGTACACCCTTGTTTCTTAGTAAAGAATTAATCTCAGCGCGTTTTGAGGGGTTTGAATTTTTTTCGTCTCAGAATACGCTCAGAATCAACCAGTTTGTTCAGTACACCCATGTTTCTTAGTAAAGAATTAATCTCAGCGCGTTTTGAGGGGTTTGAATTTTTTTCGTCTCAGAATACGGTCAGAATCAACCAGTTTGATCAGTACACCCATGTTTCTTAGTAAAGAATTAATCTCAGCGCATTCTGAGGGGTTTGAATTTTTTTCGTCTCCGATCACGCTCAGAATCAACCAGTTTGTTCAGTACACCCATGTTTCTTAGTAAAGAATTAATCTCAGCGCGTTTTGAGGGGTTTGAATTTTTTTCGTCTCAGAATACGCTCAGAATCAACCAGTTTGTTCAGTACACCCATGTTTCATAGTAAAGAATTAATCTCAGCGCATTCTGAGGGGTTTGAATTTTTTTCGTCTCAGAATACGCTAAGAATCAACCAGTTTGTTCAGTACACCCTTGTTTCTTAGTAAAGAATTAATCTCAGCGCATTTTGAGGGGTTTGAATTTTTTTCGTCTCAGAATACGCTCAGAATCAACCAGTTTGTTCAGCACACCAATGTTTCTTAGTAAAGAATTAATCTCAGCGCATTCTGAGGGGTTTGAATTTTTTTCGTCTCCGATCACGCTCAGAATCAACCAGTTTGTTCAGTACACCCATGTTTCTTAGTAAAGAATTAATCTCAGCGCGTTTTGAGGGGTTTGAATTTTTTTCGTCTCAGAATACGCTCAGAATCAACCAGTTTGTTCAGTACACCCATGTTTCATAGTAAAGAATTAATCTCAGCGCATTCTGAGGGGTTTGAATTTTTTTCGTCTCAGAATACGCTAAGAATCAACCAGTTTGTTCAGTACACCCATGTTTCTTAGTAAAGAATTAATCTCAGCGCGTTTTGAGGGGTTTGAATTTTTTTCGTCTCAGAATACGCTCAGAATCAACCAGTTTGTTCAGTACACCCATGTTTCTTAGTAAAGAATTAATCTCAGCGCATTCTGAGGGGTTTGAATTTTTTTCGTCTCCGATCACGCTCAGAATCAACCAGTTTGTTCAGTACACCCATGTTTCTTAGTAAAGAATTAATCTCAGCGCGTTTTGAGGGGTTTGAATTTTTTTCGTCTCAGAATACGCTAAGAATCAACCAGTTTGTTCAGTACACCCTTGTTTCTTAGTAAAGAATTAATCTCAGCGCATTCTGAGGGGTTTGAATTTTTTTCGTCTCAGAATACGCTAAGAATCAACCAGTTTGTTCAGTACACCCTTGTTTCTTAGTAAAGAATTAATCTCAGCGCATTTTGAGGGGTTTGAATTTTTTTCGTCTCAGAATACGCTCAGAATCAACCAGTTTGTTCAGTACACCCATGTTTCTTAGTAAAGAATTAATCTCAGCGCGTTTTGAGGGGTTTGAATTTTTTTCGTCTCAGAATACGCTCAGAATCAACCAGTTTGTTCAGTACACCCATGTTTCTTAGTAAAGAATTAATCTCAGCGCGTTTTGAGGGGTTTGAATTTTTTTCGTCTCAGAATACGCTCAGAATCAACCAGTTTGATCAGTACACCCATGTTTCTTAGTAAAGAATTAATCTCAGCGCATTCTGAGGGGTTTGAATTTTTTTCGTCTCCGATCACGCTCAGAATCAACCAGTTTGTTCAGTACACCCATGTTTCTTAGTAAAGAATTAATCTCAGCGCGTTTTGAGGGGTTTGAATTTTTTTCGTCTCAGAATACGCTCAGAATCAACCAGTTTGTTCAGTACACCCATGTTTCATAGTAAAGAATTAATCTCAGCGCATTCTGAGGGGTTTGAATTTTTTTCGTCTCAGAATACGCTAAGAATCAACCAGTTTGTTCAGTACACCCTTGTTTCTTAGTAAAGAATTAATCTCAGCGCATTTTGAGGGGTTTGAATTTTTTTCGTCTCAGAATACGCTCAGAATCAACCAGTTTGTTCAGCACACCAATGTTTCTTAGTAAAGAATTAATCTCAGCGCATTCTGAGGGGTTTGAATTTTTTTCGTCTCCGATCACGCTCAGAATCAACCAGTTTGTTCAGTACACCCATGTTTCTTAGTAAAGAATTAATCTCAGCGCGTTTTGAGGGGTTTGAATTTTTTTCGTCTCAGAATACGCTCAGAATCAACCAGTTTGTTCAGTACACCCATGTTTCATAGTAAAGAATTAATCTCAGCGCATTCTGAGGGGTTTGAATTTTTTTCGTCTCAGAATACGCTAAGAATCAACCAGTTTGTTCAGTACACCCATGTTTCTTAGTAAAGAATTAATCTCAGCGCGTTTTGAGGGGTTTGAATTTTTTTCGTCTCAGAATACGCTCAGAATCAACCAGTTTGTTCAGTACACCCATGTTTCTTAGTAAAGAATTAATCTCAGCGCATTCTGAGGGGTTTGAATTTTTTTCGTCTCCGATCACGCTCAGAATCAACCAGTTTGTTCAGTACACCCATGTTTCTTAGTAAAGAATTAATCTCAGCGCGTTTTGAGGGGTTTGAATTTTTTTCGTCTCAGAATACGCTAAGAATCAACCAGTTTGTTCAGTACACCCTTGTTTCTTAGTAAAGAATTAATCTCAGCGCATTCTGAGGGGTTTGAATTTTTTTCGTCTCCGATCACGCTCAGAATCAACCAGTTTGTTCAGTACACCCATGTTTCTTAGTAAAGAATTAATCTCAGCGCATTCTGAGGGGTTTGAATTTTTTTCGTCTCAGAATACGCTCAGAATCAACCAGTTTGTTGAGTACACCCATGTTTCTTAGTAAAGAATTAATCTCAGCGCGTTTTGAGGGGTTTGAATTTTTTTCGTCTCAGAATACGCTAAGAATCAACCAGTTTGTTCAGTACACCCTTGTTTCTTAGTAAAGAATTAATCTCAGCGCATTTTGAGGGGGTTTGAATTTTTTTCGTCTCAGAATACGCTCAGAATCAACCAGTTTGTTCAGTACACCCATGTTTCTTAGTAAAGAATTAATCTCAGCGCGTTTTGAGGGGTTTGAATTTTTTTCGTCTCAGAATACGCTCAGAATCAACCAGTTTGTTGAGTACACCCATGTTTCTTAGTAAAGAATTAATCTCAGCGCGTTTTGAGGGGTTTGAATTTTTTTCGTCTCAGAATACGCTAAGAATCAACCAGTTTGTTCAGTACACCCTTGTTTCTTAGTAAAGAATTAATCTCAGCGCATTTTGAGGGGTTTGAATTTTTTTCGTCTCAGAATACGCTCAGAATCAACCAGTTTGTTCAGTACACCCATGTTTCTTAGTAAAGAATTAATCTCAGCGCGTTTTGAGGGGTTTGAATTTTTTTCATCTCAGAATACGCTCAGAATCAACCAGTTTGTTCAGTACACCCATGTTTCTTAGTAAAGAATTAATCTCAGCGCGTTTTGAGGGGTTTGAATTTTTTTCGTCTCAGAATACGCTCAGAATCAACCAGTTTGTTCTGTACACCCATGTTTCTTAGTAAAGAATTAATCTCGGCGCATTCTGAGGGGTTTGAATTTTTTTCGTCTCAGAATACGCTCAGAATCAACCAGTTTGTTCAGTACACCCATGTTTCTTAGTAAAGAATTAATCTCGGCGCATTCTGAGGGGTTTGAATTTTTTTCGTCTCAGAATACGCTCAGAATCAACCAGTTTGTTCAGTACACCCATGTTTCTTAGTAAAGAATTAATCTCAGCGCATTCTGAGGGGTTTGAATTTTTTTCGTCTCCGATCACGCTCAGAATCAACCAGTTTGTTCAGTACACCCATGTTTCTTAGTAAAGAATTAATCTCAGCGCATTCTGAGGGGTTTGAATTTTTTCGTCTCCGATCACGCTCAGAATCAACCAGTTTGTTCAGTACACCCATGTTTCTTAGTAAAGAATTAATCTCAGCGCATTCTGAGGGGATTGAATTTTTTTCGTCTCAGAACACGCTCAGAATCAACCAGTTTGTTCAGTACACCCATGTTTCTTAGTAAAGAATTAATCTCAGCGCGTTTTGAGGGGTTTGAATTTTTTTCGTCTCAGAATACGCTAAGAATCAACCAGTTTGTTCAGTACACCCTTGTTTCTTAGTAAAGAATTAATCTCAGCGCATTTTGAGGGGTTTGAATTTTTTTCGTCTCAGAATACGCTCAGAATCAACCAGTTTGTTCAGTACACCCATGTTTCTTAGTAAAGAATTAATCTCAGCGCGTTTTGAGGGGTTTGAATTTTTTTCGTCTCAGAATACGCTCAGAATCAACCAGTTTGTTCAGTACACCCATGTTTCTTAGTAAAGAATTAATCTCAGCGCGTTTTGAGGGGTTTGAATTTTTTTTCGTCTCAGAATACGCTCAGAATCAACCAGTTTGTTCAGTACACCCATGTTTCTTAGTAAAGAATTAATCTCAGCGCGTTTTGAGGGGTTTGAATTTTTTTCGTCTCAGAATACGCTCAGAATCAACCAGTTTGTTCAGTACACCCATGTTTCATAGTAAAGAATTAATCTCAGCGCATTCTGAGGGGTTTGAATTTTTTTCGTCTCAGAATACGCTAAGAATCAACCAGTTTGTTCAGTACACCCTTGTTTCTTAGTAAAGAATTAATCTCAGCGCATTTTGAGGGGTTTGAAATTTTTTCGTCTCAGAATACGCTCAGAATCAACCAGTTTGTTCAGCACACCAATGTTTCTTAGTAAAGAATTAATCTCAGCGCATTCTGAGGGGTTTGAATTTTTTTCGTCTCCGATCACGCTCAGAATCAACCAGTTTGTTCAGTACACCCATGTTTCTTAGTAAAGAATTAATCTCAGCGCGTTTTGAGGGGTTTGAATTTTTTTCGTCTCAGAATACGCTCAGAATCAACCAGTTTGTTCAGTACACCCATGTTTCATAGTAAAGAATTAATCTCAGCGCATTCTGAGGGGTTTGAATTTTTTTCGTCTCAGAATACGCTAAGAATCAACCAGTTTGTTCAGTACACCCATGTTTCTTAGTAAAGAATTAATCTCAGCGCGTTTTGAGGGGTTTGAATTTTTTTCGTCTCAGAATACGCTCAGAATCAACCAGTTTGTTCAGTACACCCATGTTTCTTAGTAAAGAATTAATCTCAGCGCATTCTGAGGGGTTTGAATTTTTTTCGTCTCCGATCACGCTCAGAATCAACCAGTTTGTTCAGTACACCCATGTTTCTTAGTAAAGAATTAATCTCAGCGCGTTTTGAGGGGTTTGAATTTTTTTTCGTCTCAGAATACGCTAAGAATCAACCAGTTTGTTCAGTACACCCTTGTTTCTTAGTAAAGAATTAATCTCAGCGCATTCTGAGGGGTTTGAATTTTTTTCGTCTCCGATCACGCTCAGAATCAACCAGTTTGTTCAGTACACCCATGTTTCTTAGTAAAGAATTAATCTCAGCGCATTCTGAGGGGTTTGAATTTTTTTCGTCTCAGAATACGCTCAGAATCAACCAGTTTGTTGAGTACACCCATGTTTCTTAGTAAAGAATTAATCTCAGCGCGTTTTGAGGGGTTTGAATTTTTTTCGTCTCAGAATACGCTAAGAATCAACCAGTTTGTTCAGTACACCCTTGTTTCTTAGTAAAGAATTAATCTCAGCGCATTTTGAGGGGTTTGAATTTTTTTCGTCTCAGAATACGCTCAGAATCAACCAGTTTGTTCAGTACACCCATGTTTCTTAGTAAAGAATTAATCTCAGCGCGTTTTGAGGGGTTTGAATTTTGTTCGTCTCAGAATACGCTCAGAATCAACCAGTTTGTTGAGTACACCCATGTTTCTTAGTAAAGAATTAATCTCAGCGCGTTTTGAGGGGTTTGAATTTTTTTCGTCTCAGAATACGCTAAGAATCAACCAGTTTGTTCAGTACACCCTTGTTTCTTAGTAAAGAATTAATCTCAGCGCATTTTGAGGGGTTTGAATTTTTTTCGTCTCAGAATACGCTCAGAATCAACCAGTTTGTTCAGTACACCCATGTTTCTTAGTAAAGAATTAATCTCAGCGCGTTTTGAGGGGTTTGAATTTTTTTCGTCTCAGAATACGCTCAGAATCAACCAGTTTGTTCAGTACACCCATGTTTCTTAGTAAAGAATTAATCTCAGCGCGTTTTGAGGGGTTTGAATTTTTTTCGTCTCAGAATACGCTCAGAATCAACCAGTTTGTTCAGTACACCCATGTTTCTTAGTAAAGAATTAATCTCGGCGCATTCTGAGGGGTTTGAATTTTTTTCGTCTCAGAATACGCTCAGAATCAACCAGTTTGTTCAGTACACCCATGTTTCTTAGTAAAGAATTAATCTCGGCGCATTCTGAGGGGTTTGAATTTTTTTCGTCTCAGAATACGCTCAGAATCAACCAGTTTGTTCAGTACACCCATGTTTCTTAGTAAAGAATTAATCTCAGCGCATTCTGAGGGGTTTGAATTTTTTTCGTCTCCGATCACGCTCAGAATCAACCAGTTTGTTCAGTACACCCATGTTTCTTAGTAAAGAATTAATCTCAGCGCATTCTGAGGGGTTTGAATTTTTTCGTCTCCGATCACGCTCAGAATCAACCAGTTTGTTCAGTACACCCATGTTTCTTAGTAAAGAATTAATCTCAGCGCGTTTTGAGGGGTTTGAATTTTTTTCGTCTCAGAATACGCTCAGAATCAACCAGTTTGTTCAGTACACCCATGTTTCTTAGTAAAGAATTAATCTCAGCGCGTTTTGAGGGGTTTGAATTTTTTTCGTCTCAGAATACGCTCAGAATCAACCAGTTTGATCAGTACACCCATGTTTCTTAGTAAAGAATTAATCTCAGCGCATTCTGAGGGGTTTGAATTTTTTTCGTCTCCGATCACGCTCAGAATCAACCAGTTTGTTCAGTACACCCATGTTTCTTAGTAAAGAATTAATCTCAGCGCGTTTTGAGGGGTTTGAATTTTTTTCGTCTCAGAATACGCTCAGAATCAACCAGTTTGTTCAGTACACCCATGTTTCATAGTAAAGAATTAATCTCAGCGCATTCTGAGGGGTTTGAATTTTTTTCGTCTCAGAATACGCTAAGAATCAACCAGTTTGTTCAGTACACCCTTGTTTCTTAGTAAAGAATTAATCTCAGCGCATTTTGAGGGGTTTGAATTTTTTTCGTCTCAGAATACGCTCAGAATCAACCAGTTTGTTCAGCACACCAATGTTTCTTAGTAAAGAATTAATCTCAGCGCATTCTGAGGGGTTTGAATTTTTTTCGTCTCCGATCACGCTCAGAATCAACCAGTTTGTTCAGTACACCCATGTTTCTTAGTAAAGAATTAATCTCAGCGCGTTTTGAGGGGTTTGAATTTTTTTCGTCTCAGAATACGCTCAGAATCAACCAGTTTGTTCAGTACACCCATGTTTCATAGTAAAGAATTAATCTCAGCGCATTCTGAGGGGTTTGAATTTTTTTCGTCTCAGAATACGCTAAGAATCAATCAGTTTGTTCAGTACACCCATGTTTCTTAGTAAAGAATTAATCTCAGCGCGTTTTGAGGGGTTTGAATTTTTTTCGTCTCAGAATACGCTCAGAATCAACCAGTTTGTTTAGTACACCCATGTTTCTTAGTAAAGAATTAATCTCAGCGCATTCTGAGGGGTTTGAATTTATTTCGTCTCCGATCACGCTCAGAATCAACCAGTTTGTTCAGTACACCCATGTTTCTTAGTAAAGAATTAATCTCAGCGCGTTTTGAGGGGTTTGAATTTTTTTCGTCTCAGAATACGCTCAGAATCAACCAGTTTGTTCAGTACACCCATGTTTCTTAGTAAAGAATTAATCTCAGCGCGTTTTGAGGGGTTTGAATTTTTTTCGTCTCAGAATACGCTAAGAATCAACCAGTTTGTTCAGTACACCCTTGTTTCTTAGTAAAGAATTAATCTCAGCGCATTTTGAGGGGTTTGAATTTTTTTCGTCTCAGAATACGCTCAGAATCAACCAGTTTGTTCAGTACACCCATGTTTCTTAGTAAAGAATTAATCTCAGCGCGTTTTGAGGGGTTTGAATTTTTTTCGTCTCAGAATACGCTCAGAATCAACCAGTTTGTTCAGTACACCCATGTTTCTTAGTAAAGAATTAATCTCAGCGCGTTTTGAGGGGTTTGAATTTTTTTCGTCTCAGAATACGCTCAGAATCAACCAGTTTGATCAGTACACCCATGTTTCTTAGTAAAGAATTAATCTCAGCGCATTCTGAGGGGTTTGAATTTTTTTCGTCTCCGATCACGCTCAGAATCAACCAGTTTGTTCAGTACACCCATGTTTCTTAGTAAAGAATTAATCTCAGCGCGTTTTGAGGGGTTTGAATTTTTTTCGTCTCAGAATACGCTCAGAATCAACCAGTTTGTTCAGTACACCCATGTTTCATAGTAAAGAATTAATCTCAGCGCATTCTGAGGGGTTTGAATTTTTTTCGTCTCAGAATACGCTAAGAATCAACCAGTTTGTTCAGTACACCCTTGTTTCTTAGTAAAGAATTAATCTCAGCGCATTTTGAGGGGTTTGAATTTTTTTCGTCTCAGAATACGCTCAGAATCAACCAGTTTGTTCAGCACACCAATGTTTCTTAGTAAAGAATTAATCTCAGCGCATTCTGAGGGGTTTGAATTTTTTTCGTCTCCGATCACGCTCAGAATCAACCAGTTTGTTCAGTACACCCATGTTTCTTAGTAAAGAATTAATCTCAGCGCGTTTTGAGGGGTTTGAATTTTTTTCGTCTCAGAATACGCTCAGAATCAACCAGTTTGTTCAGTACACCCATGTTTCATAGTAAAGAATTAATCTCAGCGCATTCTGAGGGGTTTGAATTTTTTTCGTCTCAGAATACGCTAAGAATCAACCAGTTTGTTCAGTACACCCATGTTTCTTAGTAAAGAATTAATCTCAGCGCGTTTTGAGGGGTTTGAATTTTTTTCGTCTCAGAATACGCTCAGAATCAACCAGTTTGTTTAGTACACCCATGTTTCTTAGTAAAGAATTAATCTCAGCGCATTCTGAGGGGTTTGAATTTATTTCGTCTCCGATCACGCTCAGAATCAACCAGTTTGTTCAGTACACCCATGTTTCTTAGTAAAGAATTAATCTCAGCGCGTTTTGAGGGGTTTGAATTTTTTTCGTCTCAGAATACGCTAAGAATCAACCAGTTTGTTCAGTACACCCTTGTTTCTTAGTAAAGAATTAATCTCAGCGCATTCTGAGGGGTTTGAATTTTTTTCGTCTCCGATCACGCTCAGAATCAACCAGTTTGTTCAGTACACCCTTGTTTCTTAGTAAAGAATTAATCTCAGCGCATTTTGAGGGGTTTGAATTTTTTTCGTCTCAGAATACGCTCAGAATCAACCAGTTTGTTGAGTACACCCATGTTTCTTAGTAAAGAATTAATCTCAGCGCGTTTTGAGGGGTTTGAATTTTTTTCGTCTCAGAATACGCTAAGAATCAACCAGTTTGTTCAGTACACCCTTGTTTCTTAGTAAAGAATTAATCTCAGCGCATTTTGAGGGGTTTGAATTTTTTTCGTCTCAGAATACGCTCAGAATCAACCAGTTTGTTCAGTACACCCATGTTTCTTAGTAAAGAATTAATCTCAGCGCGTTTTGAGGGGTTTGAATTTTTTTCGTCTCAGAATACGCTCAGAATCAACCAGTTTGTTCAGTACACCCATGTTTCTTAGTAAAGAATTAATCTCAGCGCGTTTTGAGGGGTTTGAATTTTTTTCGTCTCAGAATACGCTCAGAATCAACCAGTTTGTTCAGTACACCCATGTTTCTTAGTAAAGAATTAATCTCGGCGCATTCTGAGGGGTTTGAATTTTTTTCGTCTCAGAATACGCTCAGAATCAACCAGTTTGTTCAGTACACCCATGTTTCTTAGTAAAGAATTAATCTCGGCGCATTCTGAGGGGTTTGAATTTTTTTCGTCTCAGAATACGCTCAGAATCAACCAGTTTGTTCAGTACACCCATGTTTCTTAGTAAAGAATTAATCTCAGCGCATTCTGAGGGGTTTGAATTTTTTTCGTCTCCGATCACGCTCAGAATCAACCAGTTTGTTCAGTACACCCATGTTTCTTAGTAAAGAATTAATCTCAGCGCATTCTGAGGGGTTTGAATTTTTTCGTCTCCGATCACGCTCAGAATCAACCAGTTTGTTCAGTACACCCATGTTTCTTAGTAAAGAATTAATCTCAGCGCGTTTTGAGGGGTTTGAATTTTTTTCGTCTCAGAATACGCTCAGAATCAACCAGTTTGTTCAGTACACCCATGTTTCTTAGTAAAGAATTAATCTCAGCGCGTTTTGAGGGGTTTGAATTTTTTTCGTCTCAGAATACGCTCAGAATCAACCAGTTTGATCAGTACACCCATGTTTCTTAGTAAAGAATTAATCTCAGCGCATTCTGAGGGGTTTGAATTTTTTTCGTCTCCGATCACGCTCAGAATCAACCAGTTTGTTCAGTACACCCATGTTTCTTAGTAAAGAATTAATCTCAGCGCGTTTTGAGGGGTTTGAATTTTTTTCGTCTCAGAATACGCTCAGAATCAACCAGTTTGTTCAGTACACCCATGTTTCATAGTAAAGAATTAATCTCAGCGCATTCTGAGGGGTTTGAATTTTTTTCGTCTCAGAATACGCTAAGAATCAACCAGTTTGTTCAGTACACCCTTGTTTCTTAGTAAAGAATTAATCTCAGCGCATTTTGAGGGGTTTGAATTTTTTTCGTCTCAGAATACGCTCAGAATCAACCAGTTTGTTCAGCACACCAATGTTTCTTAGTAAAGAATTAATCTCAGCGCATTCTGAGGGGTTTGAATTTTTTTCGTCTCCGATCACGCTCAGAATCAACCAGTTTGTTCAGTACACCCATGTTTCTTAGTAAAGAATTAATCTCAGCGCGTTTTGAGGGGTTTGAATTTTTTTCGTCTCAGAATACGCTCAGAATCAACCAGTTTGTTCAGTACACCCATGTTTCATAGTAAAGAATTAATCTCAGCGCATTCTGAGGGGTTTGAATTTTTTTCGTCTCAGAATACGCTAAGAATCAATCAGTTTGTTCAGTACACCCATGTTTCTTAGTAAAGAATTAATCTCAGCGCGTTTTGAGGGGTTTGAATTTTTTTCGTCTCAGAATACGCTCAGAATCAACCAGTTTGTTTAGTACACCCATGTTTCTTAGTAAAGAATTAATCTCAGCGCATTCTGAGGGGTTTGAATTTATTTCGTCTCCGATCACGCTCAGAATCAACCAGTTTGTTCAGTACACCCATGTTTCTTAGTAAAGAATTAATCTCAGCGCGTTTTGAGGGGTTTGAATTTTTTTCGTCTCAGAATACGCTCAGAATCAACCAGTTTGTTCAGTACACCCATGTTTCTTAGTAAAGAATTAATCTCAGCGCGTTTTGAGGGGTTTGAATTTTTTTCGTCTCAGAATACGCTAAGAATCAACCAGTTTGTTCAGTACACCCTTGTTTCTTAGTAAAGAATTAATCTCAGCGCATTTTGAGGGGTTTGAATTTTTTTCGTCTCAGAATACGCTCAGAATCAACCAGTTTGTTCAGTACACCCATGTTTCTTAGTAAAGAATTAATCTCAGCGCGTTTTGAGGGGTTTGAATTTTTTTCGTCTCAGAATACGCTCAGAATCAACCAGTTTGTTCAGTACACCCATGTTTCTTAGTAAAGAATTAATCTCAGCGCGTTTTGAGGGGTTTGAATTTTTTTCGTCTCAGAATACGCTCAGAATCAACCAGTTTGATCAGTACACCCATGTTTCTTAGTAAAGAATTAATCTCAGCGCATTCTGAGGGGTTTGAATTTTTTTCGTCTCCGATCACGCTCAGAATCAACCAGTTTGTTCAGTACACCCATGTTTCTTAGTAAAGAATTAATCTCAGCGCGTTTTGAGGGGTTTGAATTTTTTTCGTCTCAGAATACGCTCAGAATCAACCAGTTTGTTCAGTACACCCATGTTTCATAGTAAAGAATTAATCTCAGCGCATTCTGAGGGGTTTGAATTTTTTTCGTCTCAGAATACGCTAAGAATCAACCAGTTTGTTCAGTACACCCTTGTTTCTTAGTAAAGAATTAATCTCAGCGCATTTTGAGGGGTTTGAATTTTTTTCGTCTCAGAATACGCTCAGAATCAACCAGTTTGTTCAGCACACCAATGTTTCTTAGTAAAGAATTAATCTCAGCGCATTCTGAGGGGTTTGAATTTTTTTCGTCTCCGATCACGCTCAGAATCAACCAGTTTGTTCAGTACACCCATGTTTCTTAGTAAAGAATTAATCTCAGCGCGTTTTGAGGGGTTTGAATTTTTTTCGTCTCAGAATACGCTCAGAATCAACCAGTTTGTTCAGTACACCCATGTTTCATAGTAAAGAATTAATCTCAGCGCATTCTGAGGGGTTTGAATTTTTTTCGTCTCAGAATACGCTAAGAATCAACCAGTTTGTTCAGTACACCCATGTTTCTTAGTAAAGAATTAATCTCAGCGCGTTTTGAGGGGTTTGAATTTTTTTCGTCTCAGAATACGCTCAGAATCAACCAGTTTGTTTAGTACACCCATGTTTCTTAGTAAAGAATTAATCTCAGCGCATTCTGAGGGGTTTGAATTTATTTCGTCTCCGATCACGCTCAGAATCAACCAGTTTGTTCAGTACACCCATGTTTCTTAGTAAAGAATTAATCTCAGCGCGTTTTGAGGGGTTTGAATTTTTTTCGTCTCAGAATACGCTAAGAATCAACCAGTTTGTTCAGTACACCCTTGTTTCTTAGTAAAGAATTAATCTCAGCGCATTCTGAGGGGTTTGAATTTTTTTCGTCTCCGATCACGCTCAGAATCAACCAGTTTGTTCAGTACACCCTTGTTTCTTAGTAAAGAATTAATCTCAGCGCATTTTGAGGGGTTTGAATTTTTTTCGTCTCAGAATACGCTCAGAATCAACCAGTTTGTTCAGCACACCAATGTTTCTTAGTAAAGAATTAATCTCAGCGCATTCTGAGGGGTTTGAATTTTTTTTCGTCTCCGATCACGCTCAGAATCAACCAGTTTGTTCAGTACACCCATGTTTCTTAGTAAAGAATTAATCTCAGCGCGTTTTGAGGGGTTTGAATTTTTTTCGTCTCAGAATACGCTCAGAATCAACCAGTTTGTTCAGTACACCCATGTTTCATAGTAAAGAATTAATCTCAGCGCATTCTGAGGGGTTTGAATTTTTTTCGTCTCAGAATACGCTAAGAATCAACCAGTTTGTTCAGTACACCCATGTTTCTTAGTAAAGAATTAATCTCAGCGCATTCTGAGGGGTTTGAATTTTTTTCGTCTCCGATCACGCTCAGAATCAACCAGTTTGTTCAGTACACCCATGTTTCTTAGTAAAGAATTAATCTCAGCGCGTTTTGAGGGGTTTGAATTTTTTTCGTCTCAGAATACGCTCAGAATCAACCAGTTTGATCAGTACACCCATGTTTCTTAGTAAAGAATTAATCTCAGCGCATTCTGAGGGGTTTGAATTTTTTTCGTCTCCGATCACGCTCAGAATCAACCAGTTTGTTCAGTACACCCATGTTTCTTAGTAAAGAATTAATCTCAGCGCGTTTTGAGGGGTTTGAATTTTTTTCGTCTCAGAATACGCTCAGAATCAACCAGTTTGTTCAGTACACCCATGTTTCATAGTAAAGAATTAATCTCAGCGCATTCTGAGGGGTTTGAATTTTTTTCGTCTCAGAATACGCTAAGAATCAACCAGTTTGTTCAGTACACCCTTGTTTCTTAGTAAAGAATTAATCTCAGCGCATTTTGAGGGGTTTGAATTTTTTTCGTCTCAGAATACGCTCAGAATCAACCAGTTTGTTCAGCACACCAATGTTTCTTAGTAAAGAATTAATCTCAGCGCATTCTGAGGGGTTTGAATTTTTTTCGTCTCCGATCACGCTCAGAATCAACCAGTTTGTTCAGTACACCCATGTTTCTTAGTAAAGAATTAATCTCAGCGCGTTTTGAGGGGTTTGAATTTTTTTCGTCTCAGAATACGCTCAGAATCAACCAGTTTGTTCAGTACACCCATGTTTCATAGTAAAGAATTAATCTCAGCGCATTCTGAGGGGTTTGAATTTTTTTCGTCTCAGAATACGCTAAGAATCAACCAGTTTGTTCAGTACACCCATGTTTCTTAGTAAAGAATTAATCTCAGCGCGTTTTGAGGGGTTTGAATTTTTTTCGTCTCAGAATACGCTCAGAATCAACCAGTTTGTTTAGTACACCCATGTTTCTTAGTAAAGAATTAATCTCAGCGCATTCTGAGGGGTTTGAATTTATTTCGTCTCCGATCACGCTCAGAATCAACCAGTTTGTTCAGTACACCCATGTTTCTTAGTAAAGAATTAATCTCAGCGCGTTTTGAGGGGTTTGAATTTTTTTCGTCTCAGAATACGCTAAGAATCAACCAGTTTGTTCAGTACACCCTTGTTTCTTAGTAAAGAATTAATCTCAGCGCATTCTGAGGGGTTTGAATTTTTTTCGTCTCCGATCACGCTCAGAATCAACCAGTTTGTTCAGTACACCCTTGTTTCTTAGTAAAGAATTAATCTCAGCGCATTTTGAGGGGTTTGAATTTTTTTCGTCTCAGAATACGCTCAGAATCAACCAGTTTGTTCAGCACACCAATGTTTCTTAGTAAAGAATTAATCTCAGCGCATTCTGAGGGGTTTGAATTTTTTTTCGTCTCCGATCACGCTCAGAATCAACCAGTTTGTTCAGTACACCCATGTTTCTTAGTAAAGAATTAATCTCAGCGCGTTTTGAGGGGTTTGAATTTTTTTCGTCTCAGAATACGCTCAGAATCAACCAGTTTGTTCAGTACACCCATGTTTCATAGTAAAGAATTAATCTCAGCGCATTCTGAGGGGTTTGAATTTTTTTCGTCTCAGAATACGCTAAGAATCAACCAGTTTGTTCAGTACACCCATGTTTCTTAGTAAAGAATTAATCTCAGCGCATTCTGAGGGGTTTGAATTTTTTTCGTCTCCGATCACGCTCAGAATCAACCAGTTTGTTCAGTACACCCATGTTTCTTAGTAAAGAATTAATCTCAGCGCGTTTTGAGGGGTTTGAATTTTTTTCGTCTCAGAATACGCTCAGAATCAACCAGTTTGTTCAGTACACCCATGTTTCATAGTAAAGAATTAATCTCAGCGCATTCTGAGGGGTTTGAATTTATTTCGTCTCCGATCACGCTCAGAATCAACCAGTTTGTTCAGTACACCCATGTTTCTTAGTAAAGAATTAATCTCAGCGCGTTTTGAGGGGTTTGAATTTTTTTCGTCTCAGAATACGCTAAGAATCAACCAGTTTGTTCAGTACACCCTTGTTTCTTAGTAAAGAATTAATCTCAGCGCATTCTGAGGGGTTTGAATTTTTTTCGTCTCCGATCACGCTCAGAATCAACCAGTTTGTTCAGTACACCCATGTTTCTTAGTAAAGAATTAATCTCAGCGCATTCTGAGGGGTTTGAATTTTTTTCGTCTCAGAATACGCTCAGAATCAACCAGTTTGTTGAGTACACCCATGTTTCTTAGTAAAGAATTAATCTCAGCGCGTTTTGAGGGGTTTGAATTTTTTTCGTCTCAGAATACGCTAAGAATCAACCAGTTTGTTCAGTACACCCTTGTTTCTTAGTAAAGAATTAATCTCAGCGCATTTTGAGGGGTTTGAATTTTTTTCGTCTCAGAATACGCTCAGAATCAACCAGTTTGTTCAGTACACCCATGTTTCTTAGTAAAGAATTAATCTCAGCGCGTTTTGAGGGGTTTGAATTTTTTTCGTCTCAGAATACGCTCAGAATCAACCAGTTTGTTCAGTACACCCATGTTTCATAGTAAAGAATTAATCTCAGCGCATTCTGAGGGGTTTGAATTTTTTTCGTCTCAGAATACGCTCAGAATCAACCAGTTTGTTCAGTACACCCATGTTTCTTAGTAAAGAATTAATCTCAGCGCGTTTTGAGGGGTTTGAATTTTTTTCGTCTCAGAATACGCTAAGAATCAACCAGTTTGTTCAGTACACCCTTGTTTCTTAGTAAAGAATTAATCTCAGCGCATTTTGAGGGGTTTGAATTTTTTTCGTCTCAGAATACGCTCAGAATCAACCAGTTTGTTCAGTACACCCATGTTTCTTAGTAAAGAATTAATCTCAGCGCGTTTTGAGGGGTTTGAATTTTTTTCGTCTCAGAATACGCTCAGAATCAACCAGTTTGTTCAGTACACCCATGTTTCATAGTAAAGAATTAATCTCAGCGCATTCTGAGGGGTTTGAATTTTTTTCGTCTCAGAATACGCTAAGAATCAACCAGTTTGTTCAGTACACCCATGTTTCTTAGTAAAGAATTAATCTCAGCGCGTTTTGAGGGGTTTGAATTTTTTTCGTCTCAGAATACGCTCAGAATCAACCAGTTTGTTTAGTACACCCATGTTTCTTAGTAAAGAATTAATCTCAGCGCATTCTGAGGGGTTTGAATTTATTTCGTCTCCGATCACGCTCAGAATCAACCAGTTTGTTCAGTACACCCATGTTTCTTAGTAAAGAATTAATCTCAGCGCGTTTTGAGGGGTTTGAATTTTTTTCGTCTCAGAATACGCTAAGAATCAACCAGTTTGTTCAGTACACCCTTGTTTCTTAGTAAAGAATTAATCTCAGCGCATTCTGAGGGGTTTGAATTTTTTTCGTCTCCGATCACGCTCAGAATCAACCAGTTTGTTCAGTACACCCTTGTTTCTTAGTAAAGAATTAATCTCAGCGCATTTTGAGGGGTTTGAATTTTTTTCGTCTCAGAATACGCTCAGAATCAACCAGTTTGTTCAGCACACCAATGTTTCTTAGTAAAGAATTAATCTCAGCGCATTCTGAGGGGTTTGAATTTTTTTCGTCTCCGATCACGCTCAGAATCAACCAGTTTGTTCAGTACACCCATGTTTCTTAGTAAAGAATTAATCTCAGCGCGTTTTGAGGGGTTTGAATTTTTTTCGTCTCAGAATACGCTCAGAATCAACCAGTTTGTTCAGTACACCCATGTTTCATAGTAAAGAATTAATCTCAGCGCATTCTGAGGGGTTTGAATTTTTTTCGTCTCAGAATACGCTAAGAATCAACCAGTTTGTTCAGTACACCCATGTTTCTTAGTAAAGAATTAATCTCAGCGCATTCTGAGGGGTTTGAATTTTTTTCGTCTCCGATCACGCTCAGAATCAACCAGTTTGTTCAGTACACCCATGTTTCTTAGTAAAGAATTAATCTCAGCGCGTTTTGAGGGGTTTGAATTTTTTTCGTCTCAGAATACGCTCAGAATCAACCAGTTTGTTCAGTACACCCATGTTTCATAGTAAAGAATTAATCTCAGCGCATTCTGAGGGGTTTGAATTTATTTCGTCTCCGATCACGCTCAGAATCAACCAGTTTGTTCAGTACACCCATGTTTCTTAGTAAAGAATTAATCTCAGCGCGTTTTGAGGGGTTTGAATTTTTTTCGTCTCAGAATACGCTAAGAATCAACCAGTTTGTTCAGTACACCCTTGTTTCTTAGTAAAGAATTAATCTCAGCGCATTCTGAGGGGTTTGAATTTTTTTCGTCTCCGATCACGCTCAGAATCAACCAGTTTGTTCAGTACACCCATGTTTCTTAGTAAAGAATTAATCTCAGCGCATTCTGAGGGGTTTGAATTTTTTTCGTCTCAGAATACGCTCAGAATCAACCAGTTTGTTGAGTACACCCATGTTTCTTAGTAAAGAATTAATCTCAGCGCGTTTTGAGGGGTTTGAATTTTTTTCGTCTCAGAATACGCTAAGAATCAACCAGTTTGTTCAGTACACCCTTGTTTCTTAGTAAAGAATTAATCTCAGCGCATTTTGAGGGGTTTGAATTTTTTTCGTCTCAGAATACGCTCAGAATCAACCAGTTTGTTCAGTACACCCATGTTTCTTAGTAAAGAATTAATCTCAGCGCGTTTTGAGGGGTTTGAATTTTTTTCGTCTCAGAATACGCTCAGAATCAACCAGTTTGTTGAGTACACCCATGTTTCTTAGTAAAGAATTAATCTCAGCGCGTTTTGAGGGGTTTGAATTTTTTTCGTCTCAGAATACGCTAAGAATCAACCAGTTTGTTCAGTACACCCTTGTTTCTTAGTAAAGAATTAATCTCAGCGCATTTTGAGGGGTTTGAATTTTTTTCGTCTCAGCATACGCTCAGAATCAACCAGTTTGTTCAGTACACCCATGTTTCTTAGTAAAGAATTAATCTCAGCGCGTTTTGAGGGGTTTGAATTTTTTTCGTCTCAGAATACGCTCAGAATCAACCAGTTTGTTCAGTACACCCATGTTTCTTAGTAAAGAATTAATCTCAGCGCGTTTTGAGGGGTTTGAATTTTTTTCGTCTCAGAATACGCTAAGAATCAACCAGTTTGTTCAGTACACCCTTGTTTCTTAGTAAAGAATTAATCTCAGCGCATTTTGAGGGGTTTGAATTTTTTTCGTCTCAGAATACGCTCAGAATCAACCAGTTTGTTCAGTACACCCATGTTTCTTAGTAAAGAATTAATCTCAGCGCGTTTTGAGGGGTTTGAATTTTTTTCGTCTCAGAATACGCTAAGAATCAACCAGTTTGTTCAGTACACCCTTGTTTCTTAGTAAAGAATTAATCTCAGCGCATTCTGAGGGGTTTGAATTTTTTTCGTCTCCGATCACGCTCAGAATCAACCAGTTTGTTCAGTACACCCATGTTTCTTAGTAAAGAATTAATCTCAGCGCGTTTTGAGGGGTTTGAATTTTTTTCGTCTCAGAATACGCTCAGAATCAACCAGTTTGTTCAGTACACCCATGTTTCATAGTAAAGAATTAATCTCAGCGCATTCTGAGGGGTTTGAATTTTTTTCGTCTCAGAATACGCTAAGAATCAACCAGTTTGTTCAGTACACCCGTGTTTCTTAGTAAAGAATTAATCTCAGCGCATTTTGAGGGGTTTGAATTTTTTTCGTCTCAGAATACGCTCAGAATCAACCAATTTGTTCAGTACACCCATGTTTCTTAGTAAAGAATTAATCTCAGCGCGTTTTGAGGGGTTTGAATTTTTTTCGTCTCAGAATACGCTCAGAATCAACCAGTTTGTTCAGTACACCCATGTTTCTTAGTAAAGAATTAATCTCAGCGCATTCTGAGGGGTTTGAATTTTTTTCGTCTCCGATCACGCTCAGAATCAACCAGTTTGTTCAGTACACCCTTGTTTCTTAGTAAAGAATTAATCTCAGCGCATTTTGAGGGGTTTGAATTTTTTTCGTCTCAGAATACGCTCAGAATCAACCAGTTTGTTCAGCACACCAATGTTTCTTAGTAAAGAATTAATCTCAGCGCATTCTGAGGGGTTTGAATTTTTTTCGTCTCCGATCACGCTCAGAATCAACCAGTTTGTTCAGTACACCCATGTTTCTTAGTAAAGAATTAATCTCAGCGCGTTTTGAGGGGTTTGAATTTTTTTCGTCTCAGAATACGCTCAGAATCAACCAGTTTGTTCAGTACACCCATGTTTCATAGTAAAGAATTAATCTCAGCGCATTCTGAGGGGTTTGAATTTTTTTCGTCTCAGAATACGCTAAGAATCAACCAGTTTGTTCAGTACACCCATGTTTCTTAGTAAAGAATTAATCTCAGCGCATTCTGAGGGGTTTGAATTTTTTTCGTCTCCGATCACGCTCAGAATCAACCAGTTTGTTCAGTACACCCATGTTTCTTAGTAAAGAATTAATCTCAGCGCGTTTTGAGGGGTTTGAATTTTTTTCGTCTCAGAATACGCTCAGAATCAACCAGTTTGTTCAGTACACCCATGTTTCATAGTAAAGAATTAATCTCAGCGCATTCTGAGGGGTTTGAATTTATTTCGTCTCCGATCACGCTCAGAATCAACCAGTTTGTTCAGTACACCCATGTTTCTTAGTAAAGAATTAATCTCAGCGCGTTTTGAGGGGTTTGAATTTTTTTCGTCTCAGAATACGCTAAGAATCAACCAGTTTGTTCAGTACACCCTTGTTTCTTAGTAAAGAATTAATCTCAGCGCATTCTGAGGGGTTTGAATTTTTTTCGTCTCCGATCACGCTCAGAATCAACCAGTTTGTTCAGTACACCCATGTTTCTTAGTAAAGAATTAATCTCAGCGCATTCTGAGGGGTTTGAATTTTTTTCGTCTCAGAATACGCTCAGAATCAACCAGTTTGTTGAGTACACCCATGTTTCTTAGTAAAGAATTAATCTCAGCGCGTTTTGAGGGGTTTGAATTTTTTTCGTCTCAGAATACGCTAAGAATCAACCAGTTTGTTCAGTACACCCTTGTTTCTTAGTAAAGAATTAATCTCAGCGCATTTTGAGGGGTTTGAATTTTTTTCGTCTCAGAATACGCTCAGAATCAACCAGTTTGTTCAGTACACCCATGTTTCTTAGTAAAGAATTAATCTCAGCGCGTTTTGAGGGGTTTGAATTTTTTTCGTCTCAGAATACGCTCAGAATCAACCAGTTTGTTGAGTACACCCATGTTTCTTAGTAAAGAATTAATCTCAGCGCGTTTTGAGGGGTTTGAATTTTTTTCGTCTCAGAATACGCTAAGAATCAACCAGTTTGTTCAGTACACCCTTGTTTCTTAGTAAAGAATTAATCTCAGCGCATTTTGAGGGGTTTGAATTTTTTTCGTCTCAGAATACGCTCAGAATCAACCAGTTTGTTCAGTACACCCATGTTTCTTAGTAAAGAATTAATCTCAGCGCGTTTTGAGGGGTTTGAATTTTTTTCGTCTCAGAATACGCTCAGAATCAACCAGTTTGTTCAGTACACCCATGTTTCTTAGTAAAGAATTAATCTCAGCGCGTTTTGAGGGGTTTGAATTTTTTTCGTCTCAGAATACGCTAAGAATCAACCAGTTTGTTCAGTACACCCTTGTTTCTTAGTAAAGAATTAATCTCAGCGCATTTTGAGGGGTTTGAATTTTTTTCGTCTCAGAATACGCTCAGAATCAACCAGTTTGTTCAGTACACCCATGTTTCTTAGTAAAGAATTAATCTCAGCGCGTTTTGAGGGGTTTGAATTTTTTTCGTCTCAGAATACGCTAAGAATCAACCAGTTTGTTCAGTACACCCTTGTTTCTTAGTAAAGAATTAATCTCAGCGCATTCTGAGGGGTTTGAATTTTTTTCGTCTCCGATCACGCTCAGAATCAACCAGTTTGTTCAGTACACCCATGTTTCTTAGTAAAGAATTAATCTCAGCGCGTTTTGAGGGGTTTGAATTTTTTTCGTCTCAGAATACGCTCAGAATCAACCAGTTTGTTCAGTACACCCATGTTTCATAGTAAAGAATTAATCTCAGCGCATTCTGAGGGGTTTGAATTTTTTTCGTCTCAGAATACGCTAAGAATCAACCAGTTTGTTCAGTACACCCGTGTTTCTTAGTAAAGAATTAATCTCAGCGCATTTTGAGGGGTTTGAATTTTTTTCGTCTCAGAATACGCTCAGAATCAACCAGTTTGTTCAGTACACCCATGTTTCTTAGTAAAGAATTAATCTCAGCGCGTTTTGAGGGGTTTGAATTTTTTTCGTCTCAGAATACGCTCAGAATCAACCAGTTTGTTCAGTACACCCATGTTTCTTAGTAAAGAATTAATCTCAGCGCGTTTTGAGGGGTTTGAATTTTTTTCGTCTCAGAATACGCTCAGAATCAACCAGTTTGTTCAGTACACCCATGTTTCTTAGTAAAGAATTAATCTCAGCGCGTTTTGAGGGGTTTGAATTTTTTTCGTCTCAGAATACGCTAAGAATCAACCAGTTTGTTCAGTACACCCTTTTTTCTTAGTAAAGAATTAATCTCAGCGCATTTTGAGGGGTTTGAATTTTTTTCGTCTCAGAATACGCTCAGAATCAACCAGTTTGTTCAGTACACCCATGTTTCTTAGTAAAGAATTAATCTCAGCGCGTTTTGAGGGGTTTGAATTTTTTTCGTCTCAGAATACGCTCAGAATCAACCAGTTTGTTCAGTACACCCATGTTTCTTAGTAAAGAATTAATCTCAGCGCGTTTTGAGGGGTTTGAATTTTTTTCGTCTCAGAATACGCTCAGAATCAACCAGTTTGATCAGTACACCCATGTTTCTTAGTAAAGAATTAATCTCAGCGCATTCTGAGGGGTTTGAATTTTTTTCGTCTCCGATCACGCTCAGAATCAACCAGTTTGTTCAGTACACCCATGTTTCTTAGTAAAGAATTAATCTCAGCGCGTTTTGAGGGGTTTGAATTTTTTTCGTCTCAGAATACGCTCAGAATCAACCAGTTTGTTCAGTACACCCATGTTTCATAGTAAAGAATTAATCTCAGCGCATTCTGAGGGGTTTGAATTTTTTTCGTCTCAGAATACGCTAAGAATCAACCAGTTTGTTCAGTACACCCATGTTTCTTAGTAAAGAATTAATCTCAGCGCGTTTTGAGGGGTTTGAATTTTTTTCGTCTCAGAATACGCTCAGAATCAACCAGTTTGTTCAGTACACCCATGTTTCTTAGTAAAGAATTAATCTCAGCGCATTCTGAGGGGTTTGAATTTTTTTCGTCTCCGATCACGCTCAGAATCAACCAGTTTGTTCAGTACACCCATGTTTCTTAGTAAAGAATTAATCTCAGCGCGTTTTGAGGGGTTTGAATTTTTTTCGTCTCAGAATACGCTAAGAATCAACCAGTTTGTTCAGTACACCCTTGTTTCTTAGTAAAGAATTAATCTCAGCGCATTCTGAGGGGTTTGAATTTTTTTCGTCTCAGAATACGCTCAGAATCAACCAGTTTGTTCAGTACACCCATGTTTCTTAGTAAAGAATTAATCTCAGCGCGTTTTGAGGGGTTTGAATTTTTTTCGTCTCAGAATACGCTCAGAATCAACCAGTTTGTTGAGTACACCCATGTTTCTTAGTAAAGAATTAATCTCAGCGCGTTTTGAGGGGTTTGAATTTTTTTCGTCTCAGAATACGCTAAGAATCAACCAGTTTGTTCAGTACACCCTTGTTTCTTAGTAAAGAATTAATCTCAGCGCATTTTGAGGGGTTTGAATTTTTTTCGTCTCAGAATACGCTCAGAATCAACCAGTTTGTTCAGTACACCCATGTTTCTTAGTAAAGAATTAATCTCAGCGCGTTTTGAGGGGTTTGAATTTTTTTCGTCTCAGAATACGCTAAGAATCAACCAGTTTGTTCAGTACACCCTTGTTTCTTAGTAAAGAATTAATCTCAGCGCATTTTGAGGGGTTTGAATTTTTTTCGTCTCAGAATACGCTCAGAATCAACCAGTTTGTTCAGTACACCCATGTTTCTTAGTAAAGAATTAATCTCAGCGCGTTTTGAGGGGTTTGAATTTTTTTCGTCTCAGAATACGCTAAGAATCAACCAGTTTGTTCAGTACACCCTTGTTTCTTAGTAAAGAATTAATCTCAGCGCATTCTGAGGGGTTTGAATTTTTTTCGTCTCCGATCACGCTCAGAATCAACCAGTTTGTTCAGTACACCCATGTTTCTTAGTAAAGAATTAATCTCAGCGCGTTTTGAGGGGTTTGAATTTTTTTCGTCTCAGAATACGCTCAGAATCAACCAGTTTGTTCAGTACACCCATGTTTCATAGTAAAGAATTAATCTCAGCGCATTCTGAGGGGTTTGAATTTTTTTCGTCTCAGAATACGCTAAGAATCAACCAGTTTGTTCAGTACACCCATGTTTCTTAGTAAAGAATTAATCTCAGCGCGTTTTGAGGGGTTTGAATTTTTTTCGTCTCAGAATACGCTAAGAATCAACCAGTTTGTTCAGTACACCCTTGTTTCTTAGTAAAGAATTAATCTCAGCGCATTCTGAGGGGTTTGAATTTTTTTCGTCTCAGAATACGCTCAGAATCAACCAGTTTGTTCAGTACACCCATGTTTCTTAGTAAAGAATTAATCTCAGCGCGTTTTGAGGGGTTTGAATTTTTTTCGTCTCAGAATACGCTCAGAATCAACCAGTTTGTTGAGTACACCCATGTTTCTTAGTAAAGAATTAATCTCAGCGCGTTTTGATGGGTTTGAATTTTTTTCGTCTCAGAATACGCTAAGAATCAACCAGTTTGTTCAGTACACCCTTGTTTCTTAGTAAAGAATTAATCTCAGCGCATTTTGAGGGGTTTGAATTTTTTTCGTCTCAGAATACGCTCAGAATCAACCAGTTTGTTCAGTACACCCATGTTTCTTAGTAAAGAATTAATCTCAGCGCGTTTTGAGGGGTTTGAATTTTTTTCGTCTCAGAATACGCTCAGAATCAACCAGTTTGTTCAGTACACCCATGTATCTTAGTAAAGAATTAATCTCAGCGCGTTTTGAGGGGTTTGAATTTTTTTCGTCTCAGAATACGCTAAGAATCAACCAGTTTGTTCAGTACACCCTTGTTTCTTAGTAAAGAATTAATCTCAGCGCATTTTGAGGGGTTTGAATTTTTTTCGTCTCAGAATACGCTCAGAATCAACCAGTTTGTTCAGTACACCCATGTTTCTTAGTAAAGAATTAATCTCAGCGCGTTTTGAGGGGTTTGAATTTTTTTCGTCTCAGAATACGCTAAGAATCAACCAGTTTGTTCAGTACACCCTTGTTTCTTAGTAAAGAATTAATCTCAGCGCATTCTGAGGGGTTTGAATTTTTTTCGTCTCCGATCACGCTCAGAATCAACCAGTTTGTTCAGTACACCCATGTTTCTTAGTAAAGAATTAATCTCAGCGCGTTTTGAGGGGTTTGAATTTTTTTCGTCTCAGAATACGCTCAGAATCAACCAGTTTGTTCAGTACACCCATGTTTCATAGTAAAGAATTAATCTCAGCGCATTCTGAGGGGTTTGAATTTTTTTCGTCTCAGAATACGCTAAGAATCAACCAGTTTGTTCAGTACACCCGTGTTTCTTAGTAAAGAATTAATCTCAGCGCATTTTGAGGGGTTTGAATTTTTTTCGTCTCAGAATACGCTCAGAATCAACCAGTTTGTTCAGTACACCCATGTTTCTTAGTAAAGAATTAATCTCAGCGCGTTTTGAGGGGTTTGAATTTTTTTCGTCTCAGAATACGCTCAGAATCAACCAGTTTGTTCAGTACACCCATGTTTCTTAGTAAAGAATTAATCTCAGCGCGTTTTGAGGGGTTTGAATTTTTTTTCGTCTCAGAATACGCTCAGAATCAACCAGTTTGTTCAGTACACCCATGTTTCTTAGTAAAGAATTAATCTCAGCGCGTTTTGAGGGGTTTGAATTTTTTTCGTCTCAGAATACGCTAAGAATCACCAGTTTGTTCAGTACACCCTTGTTTCTTAGTAAAGAATTAATCTCAGCGCATTTTGAGGGGTTTGAATTTTTTTCGTCTCAGAATACGCTCAGAATCAACCAGTTTGTTCAGTACACCCATGTTTCTTAGTAAAGAATTAATCTCAGCGCGTTTTGAGGGGTTTGAATTTTTTTCGTCTCAGAATACGCTCAGAATCAACCAGTTTGTTCAGTACACCCATGTTTCTTAGTAAAGAATTAATCTCAGCGCGTTTTGAGGGGTTTGAATTTTTTTCGTCTCAGAATACGCTCAGAATCAACCAGTTTGATCAGTACACCCATGTTTCTTAGTAAAGAATTAATCTCAGCGCATTCTGAGGGGTTTGAATTTTTTTCGTCTCCGATCACGCTCAGAATCAACCAGTTTGTTCAGTACACCCATGTTTCTTAGTAAAGAATTAATCTCAGCGCGTTTTGAGGGGTTTGAATTTTTTTCGTCTCAGAATACGCTCAGAATCAACCAGTTTGTTCAGTACACCCATGTTTCATAGTAAAGAATTAATCTCAGCGCATTCTGAGGGGTTTGAATTTTTTTCGTCTCAGAATACGCTAAGAATCAACCAGTTTGTTCAGTACACCCTTGTTTCTTAGTAAAGAATTAATCTCAGCGCATTTTGAGGGGTTTGAATTTTTTTCGTCTCAGAATACGCTCAGAATCAACCAGTTTGTTCAGCACACCAATGTTTCTTAGTAAAGAATTAATCTCAGCGCATTCTGAGGGGTTTGAATTTTTTCCGTCTCCGATCACGCTCAGAATCAACCAGTTTGTTCAGTACACCCATGTTTCTTAGTAAAGAATTAATCTCAGCGCGTTTTGAGGGGTTTGAATTTTTTTCGTCTCAGAATACGCTCAGAATCAACCAGTTTGTTCAGTACACCCATGTTTCATAGTAAAGAATTAATCTCAGCGCATTCTGAGGGGTTTGAATTTTTTTCGTCTCAGAATACGCTAAGAATCAACCAGTTTGTTCAGTACACCCATGTTTCTTAGTAAAGAATTAATCTCAGCGCGTTTTGAGGGGTTTGAATTTTTTTCGTCTCAGAATACGCTCAGAATCAACCAATTTGTTCAGTACACCCATGTTTCTTAGTAAAGAATTAATCTCAGCGCATTCTGAGGGGTTTGAATTTTTTTCGTCTCCGATCACGCTCAGAATCAACCAGTTTGTTCAGTACACCCATGTTTCTTAGTAAAGAATTAATCTCAGCGCGTTTTGAGGGGTTTGAATTTTTTTCGTCTCAGAATACGCTAAGAATCAACCAGTTTGTTCAGTACACCCTTGTTTCTTAGTAAAGAATTAATCTCAGCGCATTCTGAGGGGTTTGAATTTTTTTCGTCTCAGAATACGCTCAGAATCAACCAGTTTGTTCAGTACACCCATGTTTCTTAGTAAAGAATTAATCTCAGCGCGTTTTGAGGGGTTTGAATTTTTTTCGTCTCAGAATACGCTCAGAATCAACCAGTTTGTTCAGTACACCCATGTTTCTTAGTAAAGAATTAATCTCAGCGCGTTTTGAGGGGTTTGAATTTTTTTCGTCTCAGAATACGCTCAGAATCAACCAGTTTGTTCAGTACACCCATGTTTCTTAGTAAAGAATTAATCTCAGCGCGTTTTGAGGGGTTTGAATTTTTTTCGTCTCAGAATACGCTAAGAATCAACCAGTTTGTTCAGTACACTCTTGTTTCTTAGTAAAGAATTAATCTCAGCGCATTTTGAGGGGTTTGAATTTTTTTCGTCTCAGAATACGCTCAGAATCAACCAGTTTGTTCAGTACACCCATGTTTCTTAGTAAAGAATTAATCTCAGCGCGTTTTGAGGGGTTTGAATTTTTTTCGTCTCAGAATACGCTCAGAATCAACCAGTTTGTTCAGTACACCCATGTTTCTTAGTAAAGAATTAATCTCAGCGCGTTTTGAGGGGTTTGAATTTTTTTCGTCTCAGAATACGCTCAGAATCAACCAGTTTGATCAGTACACCCATGTTTCTTAGTAAAGAATTAATCTCAGCGCATTCTGAGGGGTTTGAATTTTTTTCGTCTCCGATCACGCTCAGAATCAACCAGTTTGTTCAGTACACCCATGTTTCTTAGTAAAGAATTAATCTCAGCGCGTTTTGAGGGGTTTGAATTTTTTTCGTCTCAGAATACGCTCAGAATCAACCAGTTTGTTCAGTACACCCATGTTTCATAGTAAAGAATTAATCTCAGCGCATTCTGAGGGGCTTGAATTTTTTTCGTCTCAGAATACGCTAAGAATCAACCAGTTTGTTCAGTACACCCTTGTTTCTTAGTAAAGAATTAATCTCAGCGCATTTTGAGGGGTTTGAATTTTTTTCGTCTCAGAATACGCTCAGAATCAACCAGTTTGTTCAGCACACCAATGTTTCTTAGTAAAGAATTAATCTCAGCGCATTCTGAGGGGTTTGAATTTTTTTCGTCTCCGATCACGCTCAGAATCAACCAGTTTGTTCAGTACACCCATGTTTCTTAGTAAAGAATTAATCTCAGCGCGTTTTGAGGGGTTTGAATTTTTTTCGTCTCAGAATACGCTCAGAATCAACCAGTTTGTTCAGTACACCCATGTTTCATAGTAAAGAATTAATCTCAGCGCATTCTGAGGGGTTTGAATTTTTTTCGTCTCAGAATACGCTAAGAATCAACCAGTTTGTTCAGTACACCCATGTTTCTTAGTAAAGAATTAATCTCAGCGCGTTTTGAGGGGTTTGAATTTTTTTCGTCTCAGAATACGCTCAGAATCAACCAGTTTGTTCAGTACACCCATGTTTCTTAGTAAAGAATTAATCTCAGCGCATTCTGAGGGGTTTGAATTTTTTTCGTCTCCGATCACGCTCAGAATCAACCAGTTTGTTCAGTACACCCATGTTTCTTAGTAAAGAATTAATCTCAGCGCGTTTTGAGGGGTTTGAATTTTTTTCGTCTCAGAATACGCTAAGAATCAACCAGTTTGTTCAGTACACCCTTGTTTCTTAGTAAAGAATTAATCTCAGCGCATTCTGAGGGGTTTGAATTTTTTTCGTCTCCGATCACGCTCAGAATCAACCAGTTTGTTCAGTACACCCATGTTTCTTAGTAAAGAATTAATCTCAGCGCATTCTGAGGGGTTTGAATTTTTTTCGTCTCCGATCACGCTCAGAATCAACCAGTTTGTTCAGTACACCCATGTTTCTTAGTAAAGAATTAATCTCAGCGCGTTTTGAGGGGTTTGAATTTTTTTCGTCTCAGAATACGCTCAGAATCAACCAGTTTGTTCAGTACACCCATGTTTCATAGTAAAGAATTAATCTCAGCGCATTCTGAGGGGTTTGAATTTTTTTCGTCTCAGAATACGCTCAGAATCAACCAGTTTGTTCAGTACACCCATGTTTCATAGTAAAGAATTAATCTCAGCGCGTTTTGAGGGGTTTGAATTTTTTTCGTCTCAGAATACGCTCAGAATCAACCAGTTTGTTCAGTACACCCATGTTTCTTAGTAAAGAATTAATCTCAGCGCGTTTTGAGGGGTTTGAATTTTTTTCGTCTCAGAATACGCTAAGAATCAACCAGTTTGTTCAGTACACCCTTGTTTCTTAGTAAAGAATTAATCTCAGCGCATTTTGAGGGGTTTGAATTTTTTTCGTCTCAGAATACGCTCAGAATCAACCAGTTTGTTCAGTACACCCATGTTTCTTAGTAAAGAATTAATCTCAGCGCGTTTTGAGGGGTTTGATTTTTTTTCGTCTCAGAATACGCTAAGAATCAACCAGTTTGTTCAGTACACCCTTGTTTCTTAGTAAAGAATTAATCTCAGCGCATTCTGAGGGGTTTGAATTTTTTTCGTCTCCGATCACGCTCAGAATCAACCAGTTTGTTCAGTACACCCATGTTTCTTAGTAAAGAATTAATCTCAGCGCGTTTTGAGGGGTTTGAATTTTTTTCGTCTCAGAATACGCTCAGAATCAACCAGTTTGTTCAGTACACCCATGTTTCATAGTAAAGAATTAATCTCAGCGCATTCTGAGGGGTTTGAATTTTTTTCGTCTCAGAATACGCTAAGAATCAACCAGTTTGTTCAGTACACCCGTGTTTCTTAGTAAAGAATTAATCTCAGCGCATTTTGAGGGGTTTGAATTTTTTTCGTCTCAGAATACGCTCAGAATCAACCAGTTTGTTCAGTACACCCATGTTTCTTAGTAAAGAATTAATCTCAGCGCGTTTTGAGGGGTTTGAATTTTTTTCGTCTCAGAATACGCTAAGAATCAACCAGTTTGTTCAGTACACCCATGTTTCTTAGTAAAGAATTAATCTCAGCGCGTTTTGAGGGGTTTGAATTTTTTTCGTCTCAGAATACGCTCAGAATCAACCAGTTTGTTCAGTACACCCATGTTTCTTAGTAAAGAATTAATCTCAGCGCGTTTTGAGGGGTTTGAATTTTTTTCGTCTCAGAATACGCTAAGAATCAACCAGTTTGTTCAGTACACCCTTGTTTCTTAGTAAAGAATTAATCTCAGCGCATTTTGAGGGGTTTGAATTTTTTTCGTCTCAGAATACGCTCAGAATCAACCAGTTTGTTCAGTACACCCATGTTTCTTAGTAAAGAATTAATCTCAGCGCGTTTTGAGGGGTTTGAATTTTTTTCGTCTCAGAATACGCTCAGAATCAACCAGTTTGTTCAGTACACCCATGTTTCTTAGTAAAGAATTAATCTCAGCGCGTTTTGAGGGGTTTGAATTTTTTTCGTCTCAGAATACGCTCAGAATCAACCAGTTTGATCAGTACACCCATGTTTCTTAGTAAAGAATTAATCTCAGCGCATTCTGAGGGGTTTGAATTTTTTTCGTCTCCGATCACGCTCAGAATCAACCAGTTTGTTCAGTACACCCATGTTTCTTAGTAAAGAATTAATCTCAGCGCGTTTTGAGGGGTTTGAATTTTTTTCGTCTCAGAATACGCTCAGAATCAACCAGTTTGTTCAGTACACCCATGTTTCATAGTAAAGAATTAATCTCAGCGCATTCTGAGGGGCTTGAATTTTTTTCGTCTCAGAATACGCTAAGAATCAACCAGTTTGTTCAGTACACCCTTGTTTCTTAGTAAAGAATTAATCTCAGCGCATTTTGAGGGGTTTGAATTTTTTTCGTCTCAGAATACGCTCAGAATCAACCAGTTTGTTCAGCACACCAATGTTTCTTAGTAAAGAATTAATCTCAGCGCATTCTGAGGGGTTTGAATTTTTTTCGTCTCCGATCACGCTCAGAATCAACCAGTTTGTTCAGTACACCCATGTTTCTTAGTAAAGAATTAATCTCAGCGCGTTTTGAGGGGTTTGAATTTTTTTCGTCTCAGAATACGCTCAGAATCAACCAGTTTGTTCAGTACACCCATGTTTCATAGTAAAGAATTAATCTCAGCGCATTCTGAGGGGTTTGAATTTTTTTCGTCTCAGAATACGCTAAGAATCAACCAGTTTGTTCAGTACACCCATGTTTCTTAGTAAAGAATTAATCTCAGCGCGTTTTGAGGGGTTTGAATTTTTTTCGTCTCAGAATACGCTCAGAATCAACCAGTTTGTTCAGTACACCCATGTTTCTTAGTAAAGAATTAATCTCAGCGCATTCTGAGGGGTTTGAATTTTTTTCGTCTCCGATCACGCTCAGAATCAACCAGTTTGTTCAGTACACCCATGTTTCTTAGTAAAGAATTAATCTCAGCGCGTTTTGAGGGGTTTGAATTTTTTTCGTCTCAGAATACGCTAAGAATCAACCAGTTTGTTCAGTACACCCTTGTTTCTTAGTAAAGAATTAATCTCAGCGCATTCTGAGGGGTTTGAATTTTTTTCGTCTCCGATCACGCTCAGAATCAACCAGTTTGTTCAGTACACCCATGTTTCTTAGTAAAGAATTAATCTCAGCGCATTCTGAGGGGTTTGAATTTTTTTCGTCTCAGAATACGCTCAGAATCAACCAGTTTGTTGAGTACACCCATGTTTCTTAGTAAAGAATTAATCTCAGCGCGTTTTGAGGGGTTTGAATTTTTTTCGTCTCAGAATACGCTAAGAATCAACCAGTTTGTTCAGTACACCCTTGTTTCTTAGTAAAGAATTAATCTCAGCGCATTTTGAGGGGTTTGAATTTTTTTCGTCTCAGAATACGCTCAGAATCAACCAGTTTGTTCAGTACACCCATGTTTCTTAGTAAAGAATTAATCTCAGCGCGTTTTGAGGGGTTTGAATTTTTTTCGTCTCAGAATACGCTCAGAATCAACCAGTTTGTTGAGTACACCCATGTTTCTTAGTAAAGAATTAATCTCAGCGCGTTTTGAGGGGTTTGAATTTTTTTCGTCTCAGAATACGCTAAGAATCAACCAGTTTGTTCAGTACACCCTTGTTTCTTAGTAAAGAATTAATCTCAGCGCATTTTGAGGGGTTTGAATTTTTTTCGTCTCAGAATACGCTCAGAATCAACCAGTTTGTTCAGTACACCCATGTTTCTTAGTAAAGAATTAATCTCAGCGCGTTTTGAGGGGTTTGAATTTTTTTCGTCTCAGAATACGCTCAGAATCAACCAGTTTGTTCAGTACACCCATGTTTCTTAGTAAAGAATTAATCTCAGCGCGTTTTGAGGGGTTTGAATTTTTTTCGTCTCAGAATACGCTCAGAATCAACCAGTTTGTTCAGTACACCCATGTTTCATAGTAAAGAATTAATCTCAGCGCATTCTGAGGGGTTTGAATTTTTTTCGTCTCAGAATACGCTAAGAATCAACCAGTTTGTTCAGTACACCCTTGTTTCTTAGTAAAGAATTAATCTCAGCGCATTTTGAGGGGTTTGAATTTTTTTCGTCTCAGAATACGCTCAGAATCAACCAGTTTGTTCAGCACACCAATGTTTCTTAGTAAAGAATTAATCTCAGCGCATTCTGAGGGGTTTGAATTTTTTTCGTCTCCGATCACGCTCAGAATCAACCAGTTTGTTCAGTACACCCATGTTTCTTAGTAAAGAATTAATCTCAGCGCGTTTTGAGGGGTTTGAATTTTTTTCGTCTCAGAATACGCTCAGAATCAACCAGTTTGTTCAGTACACCCATGTTTCATAGTAAAGAATTAATCTCAGCGCATTCTGAGGGGTTTGAATTTTTTTCGTCTCAGAATACGCTAAGAATCAACCAGTTTGTTCAGTACACCCATGTTTCTTAGTAAAGAATTAATCTCAGCGCGTTTTGAGGGGTTTGAATTTTTTTCGTCTCAGAATACGCTCAGAATCAACCAATTTGTTCAGTACACCCATGTTTCTTAGTAAAGAATTAATCTCAGCGCATTCTGAGGGGTTTGAATTTTTTTCGTCTCCGATCACGCTCAGAATCAACCAGTTTGTTCAGTACACCCATGTTTCATAGTAAAGAATTAATCTCAGCGCGTTTTGAGGGGTTTGAATTTTTTTCGTCTCAGAATACGCTCAGAATCAACCAGTTTGTTCAGTACACCCATGTTTCTTAGTAAAGAATTAATCTCAGCGCGTTTTGAGGGGTTTGAATTTTTTTCGTCTCAGAATACGCTAAGAATCAACCAGTTTGTTCAGTACACCCTTGTTTCTTAGTAAAGAATTAATCTCAGCGCATTTTGAGGGGTTTGAATTTTTTTCGTCTCAGAATACGCTCAGAATCAACCAGTTTGTTCAGTACACCCTTGTTTCTTAGTAAAGAATTAATCTCAGCGCATTTTGAGGGGTTTGAATTTTTTTCGTCTCAGAATACGCTCAGAATCAACCAGTTTGTTCAGTACACCCATGTTTCTTAGTAAAGAATTAATCTCAGCGCGTTTTGAGGGGTTTGAATTTTTTTCGTCTCAGAATACGCTCAGAATCAACCAGTTTGTTCAGTACACCCATGTTTCTTAGTAAAGAATTAATCTCAGCGCGTTTTGAGGGGTTTGAATTTTTTTCGTCTCAGAATACGCTCAGAATCAACCAGTTTGATCAGTACACCCATGTTTCTTAGTAAAGAATTAATCTCAGCGCATTCTGAGGGGTTTGAATTTTTTTCGTCTCCGATCACGCTCAGAATCAACCAGTTTGTTCAGTACACCCATGTTTCTTAGTAAAGAATTAATCTCAGCGCATTCTGAGGGGCTTGAATTTTTTTCGTCTCAGAATACGCTAAGAATCAACCAGTTTGTTCAGTACACCCTTGTTTCTTAGTAAAGAATTAATCTCAGCGCATTTTGAGGGGTTTGAATTTTTTTCGTCTCAGAATACGCTCAGAATCAACCAGTTTGTTCAGCACACCAATGTTTCTTAGTAAAGAATTAATCTCAGCGCATTCTGAGGGGTTTGAATTTTTTTCGTCTCCGATCACGCTCAGAATCAACCAGTTTGTTCAGTACACCCATGTTTCTTAGTAAAGAATTAATCTCAGCGCGTTTTGAGGGGTTTGAATTTTTTTCGTCTCAGAATACGCTCAGAATCAACCAGTTTGTTCAGTACACCCATGTTTCATAGTAAAGAATTAATCTCAGCGCATTCTGAGGGGTTTGAATTTTTTTCGTCTCAGAATACGCTAAGAATCAACCAGTTTGTTCAGTACACCCATGTTTCTTAGTAAAGAATTAATCTCAGCGCGTTTTGAGGGGTTTGAATTTTTTTCGTCTCAGAATACGCTCAGAATCAACCAGTTTGTTCAGTACACCCATGTTTCTTAGTAAAGAATTAATCTCAGCGCATTCTGAGGGGTTTGAATTTTTTTCGTCTCCGATCACGCTCAGAATCAACCAGTTTGTTCAGTACACCCATGTTTCTTAGTAAAGAATTAATCTCAGCGCGTTTTGAGGGGTTTGAATTTTTTTCGTCTCAGAATACGCTAAGAATCAACCAGTTTGTTCAGTACACCCTTGTTTCTTAGTAAAGAATTAATCTCAGCGCATTCTGAGGGGTTTGAATTTTTTTCGTCTCCGATCACGCTCAGAATCAACCAGTTTGTTCAGTACACCCATGTTTCTTAGTAAAGAATTAATCTCAGCGCATTCTGAGGGGTTTGAATTTTTTTCGTCTCCGATCACGCTCAGAATCAACCAGTTTGTTCAGTACACCCATGTTTCTTAGTAAAGAATTAATCTCAGCGCGTTTTGAGGGGTTTGAATTTTTTTCGTCTCAGAATACGCTCAGAATCAACCAGTTTGTTCAGTACACCCATGTTTCATAGTAAAGAATTAATCTCAGCGCATTCTGAGGGGTTTGAATTTTTTTCGTCTCAGAATACGCTCAGAATCAACCAGTTTGTTCAGTACACCCATGTTTCATAGTAAAGAATTAATCTCAGCGCGTTTTGAGGGGTTTGAATTTTTTTCGTCTCAGAATACGCTCAGAATCAACCAGTTTGTTCAGTACACCCATGTTTCTTAGTAAAGAATTAATCTCAGCGCATTCTGAGGGGTTTGAATTTTTTTCGTCTCAGAATACGCTAAGAATCAACCAGTTTGTTCAGTACACCCTTGTTTCTTAGTAAAGAATTAATCTCAGCGCATTTTGAGGGGTTTGAATTTTTTTCGTCTCAGAATACGCTCAGAATCAACCAGTTTGTTCAGCACACCAATGTTTCTTAGTAAAGAATTAATCTCAGCGCATTCTGAGGGGTTTGAATTTTTTTCGTCTCCGATCACGCTCAGAATCAACCAGTTTGTTCAGTACACCCATGTTTCTTAGTAAAGAATTAATCTCAGCGCGTTTTGAGGGGTTTGAATTTTTTTCGTCTCAGAATACGCTCAGAATCAACCAGTTTGTTCAGTACACCCATGTTTCTTAGTAAAGAATTAATCTCAGCGCGTTTTGAGGGGTTTGAATTTTTTTCGTCTCAGAATACGCTCAGAATCAACCAGTTTGTTCAGTACACCCATGTTTCATAGTAAAGAATTAATCTCAGCGCATTCTGAGGGGTTTGAATTTTTTTCGTCTCAGAATACGCTAAGAATCAACCAGTTTGTTCAGTACACCCATGTTTCTTAGTAAAGAATTAATCTCAGCGCGTTTTGAGGGGTTTGAATTTTTTTCGTCTCAGAATACGCTCAGAATCAACCAGTTTGTTCAGTACACCCATGTTTCTTAGTAAAGAATTAATCTCAGCGCATTCTGAGGGGTTTGAATTTTTTTCGTCTCCGATCACGCTCAGAATCAACCAGTTTGTTCAGTACACCCATGTTTCTTAGTAAAGAATTAATCTCAGCGCGTTTTGAGGGGTTTGAATTTTTTTCGTCTCAGAATACGCTAAGAATCAACCAGTTTGTTCAGTACACCCTTGTTTCTTAGTAAAGAATTAATCTCAGCGCATTCTGAGGGGTTTGAATTTTTTTCGTCTCAGAATACGCTCAGAATCAACCAGTTTGTTCAGTACACCCATGTTTCTTAGTAAAGAATTAATCTCAGCGCGTTTTGAGGGGTTTGAATTTTTTTCGTCTCAGAATACGCTCAGAATCAACCAGTTTGTTGAGTACACCCATGTTTCTTAGTAAAGAATTAATCTCAGCGCGTTTTGAGGGGTTTGAATTTTTTTCGTCTCAGAATACGCTAAGAATCAACCAGTTTGTTCAGTACACCCTTGTTTCTTAGTAAAGAATTAATCTCAGCGCATTTTGAGGGGTTTGAATTTTTTTCGTCTCAGAATACGCTCAGAATCAACCAGTTTGTTCAGTACACCCATGTTTCTTAGTAAAGAATTAATCTCAGCGCGTTTTGAGGGGTTTGAATTTTTTTCGTCTCAGAATACGCTCAGAATCAACCAGTTTGTTCAGTACACCCATGTTTCTTAGTAAAGAATTAATCTCAGCGCGTTTTGAGGGGTTTGAATTTTTTTCGTCTCAGAATACGCTAAGAATCAACCAGTTTGTTCAGTACACCCTTGTTTCTTAGTAAAGAATTAATCTCAGCGCATTTTGAGGGGTTTGAATTTTTTTCGTCTCAGAATACGCTCAGAATCAACCAGTTTGTTCAGTACACCCATGTTTCTTAGTAAAGAATTAATCTCAGCGCGTTTTGAGGGGTTTGAATTTTTTTCGTCTCAGAATACGCTCAGAATCAACCAGTTTGTTCAGTACACCCTTGTTTCTTAGTAAAGAATTAATCTCAGCGCATTCTGAGGGGTTTGAATTTTTTTCGTCTCCGATCACGCTCAGAATCAACCAGTTTGTTCAGTACACCCATGTTTCTTAGTAAAGAATTAATCTCAGCGCGTTTTGAGGGGTTTGAATTTTTTTCGTCTCAGAATACGCTCAGAATCAACCAGTTTGTTCAGTACACCCATGTTTCATAGTAAAGAATTAATCTCAGCGCATTCTGAGGGGTTTGAATTTTTTTCGTCTCAGAATACGCTAAGAATCAACCAGTTTGTTCAGTACACCCATGTTTCTTAGTAAAGAATTAATCTCAGCGCGTTTTGAGGGGTTTGAATTTTTTTCGTCTCAGAATACGCTAAGAATCAACCAGTTTGTTCAGTACACCCTTGTTTCTTAGTAAAGAATTAATCTCAGCGCATTCTGAGGGGTTTGAATTTTTTTCGTCTCAGAATACGCTCAGAATCAACCAGTTTGTTCAGTACACCCATGTTTCTTAGTAAAGAATTAATCTCAGCGCGTTTTGAGGGGTTTGAATTTTTTTCGTCTCAGAATACGCTCAGAATCAACCAGTTTGTTGAGTACACCCATGTTTCTTAGTAAAGAATTAATCTCAGCGCGTTTTGATGGGTTTGAATTTTTTTCGTCTCAGAATACGCTAAGAATCAACCAGTTTGTTCAGTACACCCTTGTTTCTTAGTAAAGAATTAATCTCAGCGCATTTTGAGGGGTTTGAATTTTTTTCGTCTCAGAATACGCTCAGAATCAACCAGTTTGTTCAGTACACCCATGTTTCTTAGTAAAGAATTAATCTCAGCGCGTTTTGAGGGGTTTGAATTTTTTTCGTCTCAGAATACGCTCAGAATCAACCAGTTTGTTCAGTACACCCATGTTTCTTAGTAAAGAATTAATCTCAGCGCGTTTTGAGGGGTTTGAATTTTTTTCGTCTCAGAATACGCTAACCAGTTTGTTCAGTACACCCTTGTTTCTTAGTAAAGAATTAATCTCAGCGCATTTTGAGGGGTTTGAATTTTTTTCGTCTCAGAATACGCTCAGAATCAACCAGTTTGTTCAGTACACCCATGTTTCTTAGTAAAGAATTAATCTCAGCGCGTTTTGAGGGGTTTGAATTTTTTTCGTCTCAGAATACGCTAAGAATCAACCAGTTTGTTCAGTACACCCTTGTTTCTTAGTAAAGAATTAATCTCAGCGCATTCTGAGGGGTTTGAATTTTTTTCGTCTCCGATCACGCTCAGAATCAACCAGTTTGTTCAGTACACCCATGTTTCTTAGTAAAGAATTAATCTCAGCGCGTTTTGAGGGGTTTGAATTTTTTTCGTCTCAGAATACGCTCAGAATCAACCAGTTTGTTCAGTACACCCTTGTTTCTTAGTAAAGAATTAATCTCAGCGCATTCTGAGGGGTTTGAATTTTTTTCGTCTCAGAATACGCTCAGAATCAACCAGTTTGTTCAGTACACCCATGTTTCTTAGTAAAGAATTAATCTCAGCGCGTTTTGAGGGGTTTGAATTTTTTTCGTCTCAGAATACGCTCAGAATCAACCAGTTTGTTGAGTACACCCATGTTTCTTAGTAAAGAATTAATCTCAGCGCGTTTTGAGGGGTTTGAATTTTTTTCGTCTCAGAATACGCTAAGAATCAACCAGTTTGTTCAGTACACCCTTGTTTCTTAGTAAAGAATTAATCTCAGCGCATTTTGAGGGGTTTGAATTTTTTTCGTCTCAGAATACGCTCAGAATCAACCAGTTTGTTCAGTACACCCATGTTTCTTAGTAAAGAATTAATCTCAGCGCGTTTTGAGGGGTTTGAATTTTTTTCGTCTCAGAATACGCTCAGAATCAACCAGTTTGTTCAGTACACCCATGTTTCTTAGTAAAGAATTAATCTCAGCGCGTTTTGAGGGGTTTGAATTTTTTTCGTCTCAGAATACGCTAAGAATCAACCAGTTTGTTCAGTACACCCTTGTTTCTTAGTAAAGAATTAATCTCAGCGCATTTTGAGGGGTTTGAATTTTTTTCGTCTCAGAATACGCTCAGAATCAACCAGTTTGTTCAGTACACCCATGTTTCTTAGTAAAGAATTAATCTCAGCGCGTTTTGAGGGGTTTGAATTTTTTTCGTCTCAGAATACGCTCAGAATCAACCAGTTTGTTCAGTACACCCTTGTTTCTTAGTAAAGAATTAATCTCAGCGCATTCTGAGGGGTTTGAATTTTTTTCGTCTCCGATCACGCTCAGAATCAACCAGTTTGTTCAGTACACCCATGTTTCTTAGTAAAGAATTAATCTCAGCGCGTTTTGAGGGGTTTGAATTTTTTTCGTCTCAGAATACGCTCAGAATCAACCAGTTTGTTCAGTACACCCATGTTTCATAGTAAAGAATTAATCTCAGCGCATTCTGAGGGGTTTGAATTTTTTTCGTCTCAGAATACGCTAAGAATCAACCAGTTTGTTCAGTACACCCATGTTTCTTAGTAAAGAATTAATCTCAGCGCGTTTTGAGGGGTTTGAATTTTTTTCGTCTCAGAATACGCTAAGAATCAACCAGTTTGTTCAGTACACCCTTGTTTCTTAGTAAAGAATTAATCTCAGCGCATTCTGAGGGGTTTGAATTTTTTTCGTCTCAGAATACGCTCAGAATCAACCAGTTTGTTCAGTACACCCATGTTTCTTAGTAAAGAATTAATCTCAGCGCGTTTTGAGGGGTTTGAATTTTTTTCGTCTCAGAATACGCTCAGAATCAACCAGTTTGTTGAGTACACCCATGTTTCTTAGTAAAGAATTAATCTCAGCGCGTTTTGATGGGTTTGAATTTTTTTCGTCTCAGAATACGCTAAGAATCAACCAGTTTGTTCAGTACACCCTTGTTTCTTAGTAAAGAATTAATCTCAGCGCATTTTGAGGGGTTTGAATTTTTTTCGTCTCAGAATACGCTCAGAATCAACCAGTTTGTTCAGTACACCCATGTTTCTTAGTAAAGAATTAATCTCAGCGCGTTTTGAGGGGTTTGAATTTTTTTCGTCTCAGAATACGCTCAGAATCAACCAGTTTGTTCAGTACACCCATGTTTCTTAGTAAAGAATTAATCTCAGCGCGTTTTGAGGGGTTTGAATTTTTTTCGTCTCAGAATACGCTAAGAATCAACCAGTTTGTTCAGTACACCCTTGTTTCTTAGTAAAGAATTAATCTCAGCGCATTTTGAGGGGTTTGAATTTTTTTCGTCTCAGAATACGCTCAGAATCAACCAGTTTGTTCAGTACACCCATGTTTCTTAGTAAAGAATTAATCTCAGCGCGTTTTGAGGGGTTTGAATTTTTTTCGTCTCAGAATACGCTAAGAATCAACCAGTTTGTTCAGTACACCCTTGTTTCTTAGTAAAGAATTAATCTCAGCGCATTCTGAGGGGTTTGAATTTTTTTCGTCTCCGATCACGCTCAGAATCAACCAGTTTGTTCAGTACACCCATGTTTCTTAGTAAAGAATTAATCTCAGCGCGTTTTGAGGGGTTTGAATTTTTTTCGTCTCAGAATACGCTCAGAATCAACCAGTTTGTTCAGTACACCCATGTTTCATAGTAAAGAATTAATCTCAGCGCATTCTGAGGGGTTTGAATTTTTTTCGTCTCAGAATACGCTAAGAATCAACCAGTTTGTTCAGTACACCCGTGTTTCTTAGTAAAGAATTAATCTCAGCGCATTTTGAGGGGTTTGAATTTTTTTCGTCTCAGAATACGCTCAGAATCAACCAGTTTGTTCAGTACACCCATGTTTCTTAGTAAAGAATTAATCTCAGCGCGTTTTGAGGGGTTTGAATTTTTTTCGTCTCAGAATACGCTCAGAATCAACCAGTTTGTTCAGTACACCCATGTTTCTTAGTAAAGAATTAATCTCAGCGCGTTTTGAGGGGTTTGAATTTTTTTCGTCTCAGAATACGCTCAGAATCAACCAGTTTGTTCAGTACACCCATGTTTCTTAGTAAAGAATTAATCTCAGCGCGTTTTGAGGGGTTTGAATTTTTTTCGTCTCAGAATACGCTAAGAATCACCAGTTTGTTCAGTACACCCTTGTTTCTTAGTAAAGAATTAATCTCAGCGCATTTTGAGGGGTTTGAATTTTTTTCGTCTCAGAATACGCTCAGAATCAACCAGTTTGTTCAGTACACCCATGTTTCTTAGTAAAGAATTAATCTCAGCGCGTTTTGAGGGGTTTGAATTTTTTTCGTCTCAGAATACGCTCAGAATCAACCAGTTTGTTCAGTACACCCATGTTTCTTAGTAAAGAATTAATCTCAGCGCGTTTTGAGGGGTTTGAATTTTTTTCGTCTCAGAATACGCTCAGAATCAACCAGTTTGATCAGTACACCCATGTTTCTTAGTAAAGAATTAATCTCAGCGCATTCTGAGGGGTTTGAATTTTTTTCGTCTCCGATCACGCTCAGAATCAACCAGTTTGTTCAGTACACCCATGTTTCTTAGTAAAGAATTAATCTCAGCGCGTTTTGAGGGGTTTGAATTTTTTTCGTCTCAGAATACGCTCAGAATCAACCAGTTTGTTCAGTACACCCATGTTTCATAGTAAAGAATTAATCTCAGCGCATTCTGAGGGGTTTGAATTTTTTTCGTCTCAGAATACGCTAAGAATCAACCAGTTTGTTCAGTACACCCTTGTTTCTTAGTAAAGAATTAATCTCAGCGCATTCTGAGGGGTTTGAATTTTTTTCGTCTCCGATCACGCTCAGAATCAACCAGTTTGTTCAGTACACCCATGTTTCTTAGTAAAGAATTAATCTCAGCGCGTTTTGAGGGGTTTGAATTTTTTTCGTCTCAGAATACGCTCAGAATCAACCAGTTTGTTCAGTACACCCATGTTTCATAGTAAAGAATTAATCTCAGCGCATTCTGAGGGGTTTGAATTTTTTTCGTCTCAGAATACGCTAAGAATCAACCAGTTTGTTCAGTACACCCGTGTTTCTTAGTAAAGAATTAATCTCAGCGCATTTTGAGGGGTTTGAATTTTTTTCGTCTCAGAATACGCTCAGAATCAACCAGTTTGTTCAGTACACCCATGTTTCTTAGTAAAGAATTAATCTCAGCGCGTTTTGAGGGGTTTGAATTTTTTTCGTCTCAGAATACGCTCAGAATCAACCAGTTTGTTCAGTACACCCATGTTTCTTAGTAAAGAATTAATCTCAGCGCGTTTTGAGGGGTTTGAATTTTTTTCGTCTCAGAATACGCTCAGAATCAACCAGTTTGTTCAGTACACCCATGTTTCTTAGTAAAGAATTAATCTCAGCGCGTTTTGAGGGGTTTGAATTTTTTTCGTCTCAGAATACGCTAAGAATCACCAGTTTGTTCAGTACACCCTTGTTTCTTAGTAAAGAATTAATCTCAGCGCATTTTGAGGGGTTTGAATTTTTTTCGTCTCAGAATACGCTCAGAATCAACCAGTTTGTTCAGTACACCCATGTTTCTTAGTAAAGAATTAATCTCAGCGCGTTTTGAGGGGTTTGAATTTTTTTCGTCTCAGAATACGCTCAGAATCAACCAGTTTGTTCAGTACACCCATGTTTCTTAGTAAAGAATTAATCTCAGCGCGTTTTGAGGGGTTTGAATTTTTTTCGTCTCAGAATACGCTCAGAATCAACCAGTTTGATCAGTACACCCATGTTTCTTAGTAAAGAATTAATCTCAGCGCATTCTGAGGGGTTTGAATTTTTTTCGTCTCCGATCACGCTCAGAATCAACCAGTTTGTTCAGTACACCCATGTTTCTTAGTAAAGAATTAATCTCAGCGCGTTTTGAGGGGTTTGAATTTTTTTCGTCTCAGAATACGCTCAGAATCAACCAGTTTGTTCAGTACACCCATGTTTCATAGTAAAGAATTAATCTCAGCGCATTCTGAGGGGTTTGAATTTTTTTCGTCTCAGAATACGCTAAGAATCAACCAGTTTGTTCAGTACACCCTTGTTTCTTAGTAAAGAATTAATCTCAGCGCATTTTGAGGGGTTTGAATTTTTTTCGTCTCAGAATACGCTCAGAATCAACCAGTTTGTTCAGCACACCAATGTTTCTTAGTAAAGAATTAATCTCAGCGCATTCTGAGGGGTTTGAATTTTTTTCGTCTCCGATCACGCTCAGAATCAACCAGTTTGTTCAGTACACCCATGTTTCTTAGTAAAGAATTAATCTCAGCGCGTTTTGAGGGGTTTGAATTTTTTTCGTCTCAGAATACGCTCAGAATCAACCAGTTTGTTCAGTACACCCATGTTTCATAGTAAAGAATTAATCTCAGCGCATTCTGAGGGGTTTGAATTTTTTTCGTCTCAGAATACGCTAAGAATCAACCAGTTTGTTCAGTACACCCATGTTTCTTAGTAAAGAATTAATCTCAGCGCGTTTTGAGGGGTTTGAATTTTTTTCGTCTCAGAATACGCTCAGAATCAACCAATTTGTTCAGTACACCCATGTTTCTTAGTAAAGAATTAATCTCAGCGCATTCTGAGGGGTTTGAATTTTTTTCGTCTCCGATCACGCTCAGAATCAACCAGTTTGTTCAGTACACCCATGTTTCTTAGTAAAGAATTAATCTCAGCGCGTTTTGAGGGGTTTGAATTTTTTTCGTCTCAGAATACGCTAAGAATCAACCAGTTTGTTCAGTACACCCTTGTTTCTTAGTAAAGAATTAATCTCAGCGCATTCTGAGGGGTTTGAATTTTTTTCGTCTCAGAATACGCTCAGAATCAACCAGTTTGTTCAGTACACCCATGTTTCTTAGTAAAGAATTAATCTCAGCGCGTTTTGAGGGGTTTGAATTTTTTTCGTCTCAGAATACGCTCAGAATCAACCAGTTTGTTCAGTACACCCATGTTTCTTAGTAAAGAATTAATCTCAGCGCGTTTTGAGGGGTTTGAATTTTTTTCGTCTCAGAATACGCTAAGAATCAACCAGTTTGTTCAGTACACCCTTGTTTCTTAGTAAAGAATTAATCTCAGCGCATTTTGAGGGGTTTGAATTTTTTTCGTCTCAGAATACGCTCAGAATCAACCAGTTTGTTCAGTACACCCATGTTTCTTAGTAAAGAATTAATCTCAGCGCGTTTTGAGGGGTTTGAATTTTTTTCGTCTCAGAATACGCTCAGAATCAACCAGTTTGTTCAGTACACCCATGTTTCTTAGTAAAGAATTAATCTCAGCGCGTTTTGAGGGGTTTGAATTTTTTTCGTCTCAGAATACGCTCAGAATCAACCAGTTTGATCAGTACACCCATGTTTCTTAGTAAAGAATTAATCTCAGCGCATTCTGAGGGGTTTGAATTTTTTTCGTCTCCGATCACGCTCAGAATCAACCAGTTTGTTCAGTACACCCATGTTTCTTAGTAAAGAATTAATCTCAGCGCGTTTTGAGGGGTTTGAATTTTTTTCGTCTCAGAATACGCTCAGAATCAACCAGTTTGTTCAGTACACCCATGTTTCATAGTAAAGAATTAATCTCAGCGCATTCTGAGGGGCTTGAATTTTTTTCGTCTCAGAATACGCTAAGAATCAACCAGTTTGTTCAGTACACCCTTGTTTCTTAGTAAAGAATTAATCTCAGCGCATTTTGAGGGGTTTGAATTTTTTTCGTCTCAGAATACGCTCAGAATCAACCAGTTTGTTCAGCACACCAATGTTTCTTAGTAAAGAATTAATCTCAGCGCATTCTGAGGGGTTTGAATTTTTTTCGTCTCCGATCACGCTCAGAATCAACCAGTTTGTTCAGTACACCCATGTTTCTTAGTAAAGAATTAATCTCAGCGCGTTTTGAGGGGTTTGAATTTTTTTCGTCTCAGAATACGCTCAGAATCAACCAGTTTGTTCAGTACACCCATGTTTCATAGTAAAGAATTAATCTCAGCGCATTCTGAGGGGTTTGAATTTTTTTCGTCTCAGAATACGCTAAGAATCAACCAGTTTGTTCAGTACACCCATGTTTCTTAGTAAAGAATTAATCTCAGCGCGTTTTGAGGGGTTTGAATTTTTTTCGTCTCAGAATACGCTCAGAATCAACCAGTTTGTTCAGTACACCCATGTTTCTTAGTAAAGAATTAATCTCAGCGCATTCTGAGGGGTTTGAATTTTTTTCGTCTCCGATCACGCTCAGAATCAACCAGTTTGTTCAGTACACCCATGTTTCTTAGTAAAGAATTAATCTCAGCGCGTTTTGAGGGGTTTGAATTTTTTTCGTCTCAGAATACGCTAAGAATCAACCAGTTTGTTCAGTACACCCTTGTTTCTTAGTAAAGAATTAATCTCAGCGCATTCTGAGGGGTTTGAATTTTTTTCGTCTCCGATCACGCTCAGAATCAACCAGTTTGTTCAGTACACCCATGTTTCTTAGTAAAGAATTAATCTCAGCGCATTCTGAGGGGTTTGAATTTTTTTCGTCTCCGATCACGCTCAGAATCAACCAGTTTGTTCAGTACACCCATGTTTCTTAGTAAAGAATTAATCTCAGCGCGTTTTGAGGGGTTTGAATTTTTTTCGTCTCAGAATACGCTAAGAATCAACCAGTTTGTTCAGTACACCCTTGTTTCTTAGTAAAGAATTAATCTCAGCGCATTTTGAGGGGTTTGAATTTTTTTCGTCTCAGAATACGCTCAGAATCAACCAGTTTGTTCAGTACACCCATGTTTCTTAGTAAAGAATTAATCTCAGCGCGTTTTGAGGGGTTTGATTTTTTTTCGTCTCAGAATACGCTAAGAATCAACCAGTTTGTTCAGTACACCCTTGTTTCTTAGTAAAGAATTAATCTCAGCGCATTCTGAGGGGTTTGAATTTTTTTCGTCTCCGATCACGCTCAGAATCAACCAGTTTGTTCAGTACACCCATGTTTCTTAGTAAAGAATTAATCTCAGCGCGTTTTGAAGGGTTTGAATTTTTTTCGTCTCAGAATACGCACAGAATCAACCAGTTTGTTCAGTACACCCATGTTTCATAGTAAAGAATTAATCTCAGCGCATTCTGAGGGGTTTGAATTTTTTTCGTCTCAGAATACGCTAAGAATCAACCAGTTTGTTCAGTACACCCGTGTTTCTTAGTAAAGAATTAATCTCAGCGCATTTTGAGGGGTTTGAATTTTTTTCGTCTCAGAATACGCTCAGAATCAACCAGTTTGTTCAGTACACCCATGTTTCTTAGTAAAGAATTAATCTCAGCGCGTTTTGAGGGGTTTGAATTTTTTTCGTCTCAGAATACGCTCAGAATCAACCAGTTTGTTCAGTACACCCATGTTTCTTAGTAAAGAATTAATCTCAGCGCGTTTTGAGGGGTTTGAATTTTTTTCGTCTCAGAATACGCTCAGAATCAACCAGTTTGTTCAGTACACCCATGTTTCTTAGTAAAGAATTAATCTCAGCGCGTTTTGAGGGGTTTGAATTTTTTTCGTCTCAGAATACGCTAAGAATCAACCAGTTTGTTCAGTACACCCTTGTTTCTTAGTAAAGAATTAATCTCAGCGCATTTTGAGGGGTTTGAATTTTTTTCGTCTCAGAATACGCTCAGAATCAACCAGTTTGTTCAGTACACCCATGTTTCTTAGTAAAGAATTAATCTCAGCGCGTTTTGAGGGGTTTGAATTTTTTTCGTCTCAGAATACGCTCAGAATCAACCAGTTTGTTCAGTACACCCATGTTTCTTAGTAAAGAATTAATCTCAGCGCGTTTTGAGGGGTTTGAATTTTTTTCGTCTCAGAATACGCTCAGAATCAACCAGTTTGATCAGTACACCCATGTTTCTTAGTAAAGAATTAATCTCAGCGCATTCTGAGGGGTTTGAATTTTTTTCGTCTCCGATCACGCTCAGAATCAACCAGTTTGTTCAGTACACCCATGTTTCTTAGTAAAGAATTAATCTCAGCGCGTTTTGAGGGGTTTGAATTTTTTTCGTCTCAGAATACGCTCAGAATCAACCAGTTTGTTCAGTACACCCATGTTTCATAGTAAAGAATTAATCTCAGCGCATTCTGAGGGGCTTGAATTTTTTTCGTCTCAGAATACGCTAAGAATCAACCAGTTTGTTCAGTACACCCTTGTTTCTTAGTAAAGAATTAATCTCAGCGCATTTTGAGGGGTTTGAATTTTTTTCGTCTCAGAATACGCTCAGAATCAACCAGTTTGTTCAGCACACCAATGTTTCTTAGTAAAGAATTAATCTCAGCGCATTCTGAGGGGTTTGAATTTTTTTCGTCTCCGATCACGCTCAGAATCAACCAGTTTGTTCAGTACACCCATGTTTCTTAGTAAAGAATTAATCTCAGCGCGTTTTGAGGGGTTTGAATTTTTTTCGTCTCAGAATACGCTCAGAATCAACCAGTTTGTTCAGTACACCCATGTTTCATAGTAAAGAATTAATCTCAGCGCATTCTGAGGGGTTTGAATTTTTTTCGTCTCAGAATACGCTAAGAATCAACCAGTTTGTTCAGTACACCCATGTTTCTTAGTAAAGAATTAATCTCAGCGCGTTTTGAGGGGTTTGAATTTTTTTCGTCTCAGAATACGCTCAGAATCAACCAGTTTGTTCAGTACACCCATGTTTCTTAGTAAAGAATTAATCTCAGCGCATTCTGAGGGGTTTGAATTTTTTTCGTCTCCGATCACGCTCAGAATCAACCAGTTTGTTCAGTACACCCATGTTTCTTAGTAAAGAATTAATCTCAGCGCGTTTTGAGGGGTTTGAATTTTTTTCGTCTCAGAATACGCTAAGAATCAACCAGTTTGTTCAGTACACCCTTGTTTCTTAGTAAAGAATTAATCTCAGCGCATTCTGAGGGGTTTGAATTTTTTTCGTCTCCGATCACGCTCAGAATCAACCAGTTTGTTCAGTACACCCATGTTTCTTAGTAAAGAATTAATCTCAGCGCATTCTGAGGGGTTTGAATTTTTTTCGTCTCAGAATACGCTCAGAATCAACCAGTTTGTTGAGTACACCCATGTTTCTTAGTAAAGAATTAATCTCAGCGCGTTTTGAGGGGTTTGAATTTTTTTCGTCTCAGAATACGCTAAGAATCAACCAGTTTGTTCAGTACACCCTTGTTTCTTAGTAAAGAATTAATCTCAGCGCATTTTGAGGGGTTTGAATTTTTTTCGTCTCAGAATACGCTCAGAATCAACCAGTTTGTTCAGTACACCCATGTTTCTTAGTAAAGAATTAATCTCAGCGCGTTTTGAGGGGTTTGAATTTTTTTCGTCTCAGAATACGCTCAGAATCAACCAGTTTGTTGAGTACACCCATGTTTCTTAGTAAAGAATTAATCTCAGCGCGTTTTGAGGGGTTTGAATTTTTTTCGTCTCAGAATACGCTAAGAATCAACCAGTTTGTTCAGTACACCCTTGTTTCTTAGTAAAGAATTAATCTCAGCGCATTTTGAGGGGTTTGAATTTTTTTCGTCTCAGAATACGCTCAGAATCAACCAGTTTGTTCAGTACACCCATGTTTCTTAGTAAAGAATTAATCTCAGCGCGTTTTGAGGGGTTTGAATTTTTTTCGTCTCAGAATACGCTCAGAATCAACCAGTTTGTTCAGTACACCCATGTTTCTTAGTAAAGAATTAATCTCAGCGCGTTTTGAGGGGTTTGAATTTTTTTCGTCTCAGAATACGCTCAGAATCAACCAGTTTGTTCAGTACACCCTTGTTTCTTAGTAAAGAATTAATCTCAGCGCATTTTGAGGGGTTTGAATTTTTTTCGTCTCAGAATACGCTCAGAATCAACCAGTTTGTTCAGTACACCCATGTTTCTTAGTAAAGAATTAATCTCAGCGCGTTTTGAGGGGTTTGAATTTTTTTCGTCTCAGAATACGCTAAGAATCAACCAGTTTGTTCAGTACACCCTTGTTTCTTAGTAAAGAATTAATCTCAGCGCATTCTGAGGGGTTTGAATTTTTTTCGTCTCCGATCACGCTCAGAATCAACCAGTTTGTTCAGTACACCCATGTTTCTTAGTAAAGAATTAATCTCAGCGCGTTTTGAGGGGTTTGAATTTTTTTCGTCTCAGAATACGCTCAGAATCAACCAGTTTGTTCAGTACACCCATGTTTCATAGTAAAGAATTAATCTCAGCGCATTCTGAGGGGTTTGAATTTTTTTCGTCTCAGAATACGCTAAGAATCAACCAGTTTGTTCAGTACACCCGTGTTTCTTAGTAAAGAATTAATCTCAGCGCATTTTGAGGGGTTTGAATTTTTTTCGTCTCAGAATACGCTCAGAATCAACCAGTTTGTTCAGTACACCCATGTTTCTTAGTAAAGAATTAATCTCAGCGCGTTTTGAGGGGTTTGAATTTTTTTCGTCTCAGAATACGCTCAGAATCAACCAGTTTGTTCAGTACACCCATGTTTCTTAGTAAAGAATTAATCTCAGCGCGTTTTGAGGGGTTTGAATTTTTTTCGTCTCAGAATACGCTCAGAATCAACCAGTTTGTTCAGTACACCCATGTTTCTTAGTAAAGAATTAATCTCAGCGCGTTTTGAGGGGTTTGAATTTTTTTCGTCTCAGAATACGCTAAGAATCAACCAGTTTGTTCAGTACACCCTTGTTTCTTAGTAAAGAATTAATCTCAGCGCATTTTGAGGGGTTTGAATTTTTTTCGTCTCAGAATACGCTCAGAATCAACCAGTTTGTTCAGTACACCCATGTTTCTTAGTAAAGAATTAATCTCAGCGCGTTTTGAGGGGTTTGAATTTTTTTCGTCTCAGAATACGCTCAGAATCAACCAGTTTGTTCAGTACACCCATGTTTCTTAGTAAAGAATTAATCTCAGCGCGTTTTGAGGGGTTTGAATTTTTTTCGTCTCAGAATACGCTCAGAATCAACCAGTTTGATCAGTACACCCATGTTTCTTAGTAAAGAATTAATCTCAGCGCATTCTGAGGGGTTTGAATTTTTTTCGTCTCCGATCACGCTCAGAATCAACCAGTTTGTTCAGTACACCCATGTTTCTTAGTAAAGAATTAATCTCAGCGCGTTTTGAGGGGTTTGAATTTTTTTCGTCTCAGAATACGCTCAGAATCAACCAGTTTGTTCAGTACACCCATGTTTCATAGTAAAGAATTAATCTCAGCGCATTCTGAGGGGTTTGAATTTTTTTCGTCTCAGAATACGCTAAGAATCAACCAGTTTGTTCAGTACACCCTTGTTTCTTAGTAAAGAATTAATCTCAGCGCATTTTGAGGGGTTTGAATTTTTTTCGTCTCAGAATACGCTCAGAATCAACCAGTTTGTTCAGCACACCAATGTTTCTTAGTAAAGAATTAATCTCAGCGCATTCTGAGGGGTTTGAATTTTTTTCGTCTCCGATCACGCTCAGAATCAACCAGTTTGTTCAGTACACCCATGTTTCTTAGTAAAGAATTAATCTCAGCGCGTTTTGAGGGGTTTGAATTTTTTTCGTCTCAGAATACGCTCAGAATCAACCAGTTTGTTCAGTACACCCATGTTTCATAGTAAAGAATTAATCTCAGCGCATTCTGAGGGGTTTGAATTTTTTTCGTCTCAGAATACGCTAAGAATCAATCAGTTTGTTCAGTACACCCATGTTTCTTAGTAAAGAATTAATCTCAGCGCGTTTTGAGGGGTTTGAATTTTTTTCGTCTCAGAATACGCTCAGAATCAACCAGTTTGTTTAGTACACCCATGTTTCTTAGTAAAGAATTAATCTCAGCGCATTCTGAGGGGTTTGAATTTATTTCGTCTCCGATCACGCTCAGAATCAACCAGTTTGTTCAGTACACCCATGTTTCTTAGTAAAGAATTAATCTCAGCGCGTTTTGAGGGGTTTGAATTTTTTTCGTCTCAGAATACGCTAAGAATCAACCAGTTTGTTCAGTACACCCTTGTTTCTTAGTAAAGAATTAATCTCAGCGCATTTTGAGGGGTTTGAATTTTTTTCGTCTCAGAATACGCTCAGAATCAACCAGTTTGTTCAGTACACCCATGTTTCTTAGTAAAGAATTAATCTCAGCGCGTTTTGAGGGGTTTGAATTTTTTTCGTCTCAGAATACGCTCAGAATCAACCAGTTTGTTCAGTACACCCATGTTTCTTAGTAAAGAATTAATCTCAGCGCGTTTTGAGGGGTTTGAATTTTTTTCGTCTCAGAATACGCTCAGAATCAACCAGTTTGATCAGTACACCCATGTTTCTTAGTAAAGAATTAATCTCAGCGCATTCTGAGGGGTTTGAATTTTTTTCGTCTCCGATCACGCTCAGAATCAACCAGTTTGTTCAGTACACCCATGTTTCTTAGTAAAGAATTAATCTCAGCGCGTTTTGAGGGGTTTGAATTTTTTTCGTCTCAGAATACGCTCAGAATCAACCAGTTTGTTCAGTACACCCATGTTTCATAGTAAAGAATTAATCTCAGCGCATTCTGAGGGGTTTGAATTTTTTTCGTCTCAGAATACGCTAAGAATCAACCAGTTTGTTCAGTACACCCTTGTTTCTTAGTAAAGAATTAATCTCAGCGCATTTTGAGGGGTTTGAATTTTTTTCGTCTCAGAATACGCTCAGAATCAACCAGTTTGTTCAGCACACCAATGTTTCTTAGTAAAGAATTAATCTCAGCGCATTCTGAGGGGTTTGAATTTTTTTCGTCTCCGATCACGCTCAGAATCAACCAGTTTGTTCAGTACACCCATGTTTCTTAGTAAAGAATTAATCTCAGCGCGTTTTGAGGGGTTTGAATTTTTTTCGTCTCAGAATACGCTCAGAATCAACCAGTTTGTTCAGTACACCCATGTTTCATAGTAAAGAATTAATCTCAGCGCATTCTGAGGGGTTTGAATTTTTTTCGTCTCAGAATACGCTAAGAATCAACCAGTTTGTTCAGTACACCCATGTTTCTTAGTAAAGAATTAATCTCAGCGCGTTTTGAGGGGTTTGAATTTTTTTCGTCTCAGAATACGCTCAGAATCAACCAGTTTGTTTAGTACACCCATGTTTCTTAGTAAAGAATTAATCTCAGCGCATTCTGAGGGGTTTGAATTTATTTCGTCTCCGATCACGCTCAGAATCAACCAGTTTGTTCAGTACACCCATGTTTCTTAGTAAAGAATTAATCTCAGCGCGTTTTGAGGGGTTTGAATTTTTTTCGTCTCAGAATACGCTAAGAATCAACCAGTTTGTTCAGTACACCCTTGTTTCTTAGTAAAGAATTAATCTCAGCGCATTCTGAGGGGTTTGAATTTTTTTCGTCTCCGATCACGCTCAGAATCAACCAGTTTGTTCAGTACACCCTTGTTTCTTAGTAAAGAATTAATCTCAGCGCATTTTGAGGGGTTTGAATTTTTTTCGTCTCAGAATACGCTCAGAATCAACCAGTTTGTTCAGCACACCAATGTTTCTTAGTAAAGAATTAATCTCAGCGCATTCTGAGGGGTTTGAATTTTTTTCGTCTCCGATCACGCTCAGAATCAACCAGTTTGTTCAGTACACCCATGTTTCTTAGTAAAGAATTAATCTCAGCGCGTTTTGAGGGGTTTGAATTTTTTTCGTCTCAGAATACGCTCAGAATCAACCAGTTTGTTCAGTACACCCATGTTTCATAGTAAAGAATTAATCTCAGCGCATTCTGAGGGGTTTGAATTTTTTTCGTCTCAGAATACGCTAAGAATCAACCAGTTTGTTCAGTACACCCATGTTTCTTAGTAAAGAATTAATCTCAGCGCATTCTGAGGGGTTTGAATTTTTTTCGTCTCCGATCACGCTCAGAATCAACCAGTTTGTTCAGTACACCCATGTTTCTTAGTAAAGAATTAATCTCAGCGCGTTTTGAGGGGTTTGAATTTTTTTCGTCTCAGAATACGCTCAGAATCAACCAGTTTGTTCAGTACACCCATGTTTCATAGTAAAGAATTAATCTCAGCGCATTCTGAGGGGTTTGAATTTATTTCGTCTCCGATCACGCTCAGAATCAACCAGTTTGTTCAGTACACCCATGTTTCTTAGTAAAGAATTAATCTCAGCGCGTTTTGAGGGGTTTGAATTTTTTTCGTCTCAGAATACGCTAAGAATCAACCAGTTTGTTCAGTACACCCTTGTTTCTTAGTAAAGAATTAATCTCAGCGCATTCTGAGGGGTTTGAATTTTTTTCGTCTCCGATCACGCTCAGAATCAACCAGTTTGTTCAGTACACCCATGTTTCTTAGTAAAGAATTAATCTCAGCGCATTCTGAGGGGTTTGAATTTTTTTCGTCTCAGAATACGCTCAGAATCAACCAGTTTGTTGAGTACACCCATGTTTCTTAGTAAAGAATTAATCTCAGCGCGTTTTGAGGGGTTTGAATTTTTTTTCGTCTCAGAATACGCTAAGAATCAACCAGTTTGTTCAGTACACCCTTGTTTCTTAGTAAAGAATTAATCTCAGCGCATTTTGAGGGGTTTGAATTTTTTTCGTCTCAGAATACGCTCAGAATCAACCAGTTTGTTCAGTACACCCATGTTTCATAGTAAAGAATTAATCTCAGCGCATTCTGAGGGGTTTGAATTTTTTTCGTCTCAGAATACGCTAAGAATCAATCAGTTTGTTCAGTACACCCATGTTTCTTAGTAAAGAATTAATCTCAGCGCGTTTTGAGGGGTTTGAATTTTTTTCGTCTCAGAATACGCTCAGAATCAACCAGTTTGTTTAGTACACCCATGTTTCTTAGTAAAGAATTAATCTCAGCGCATTCTGAGGGGTTTGAATTTATTTCGTCTCCGATCACGCTCAGAATCAACCAGTTTGTTCAGTACACCCATGTTTCTTAGTAAAGAATTAATCTCAGCGCGTTTTGAGGGGTTTGAATTTTTTTCGTCTCAGAATACGCTAAGAATCAACCAGTTTGTTCAGTACACCCTTGTTTCTTAGTAAAGAATTAATCTCAGCGCATTTTGAGGGGTTTGAATTTTTTTCGTCTCAGAATACGCTCAGAATCAACCAGTTTGTTCAGTACACCCATGTTTCTTAGTAAAGAATTAATCTCAGCGCGTTTTGAGGGGTTTGAATTTTTTTCGTCTCAGAATACGCTCAGAATCAACCAGTTTGTTCAGTACACCCATGTTTCTTAGTAAAGAATTAATCTCAGCGCGTTTTGAGGGGTTTGAATTTTTTTCGTCTCAGAATACGCTCAGAATCAACCAGTTTGATCAGTACACCCATGTTTCTTAGTAAAGAATTAATCTCAGCGCATTCTGAGGGGTTTGAATTTTTTTCGTCTCCGATCACGCTCAGAATCAACCAGTTTGTTCAGTACACCCATGTTTCTTAGTAAAGAATTAATCTCAGCGCGTTTTGAGGGGTTTGAATTTTTTTCGTCTCAGAATACGCTCAGAATCAACCAGTTTGTTCAGTACACCCATGTTTCATAGTAAAGAATTAATCTCAGCGCATTCTGAGGGGTTTGAATTTTTTTCGTCTCAGAATACGCTAAGAATCAACCAGTTTGTTCAGTACACCCTTGTTTCTTAGTAAAGAATTAATCTCAGCGCATTTTGAGGGGTTTGAATTTTTTTCGTCTCAGAATACGCTCAGAATCAACCAGTTTGTTCAGCACACCAATGTTTCTTAGTAAAGAATTAATCTCAGCGCATTCTGAGGGGTTTGAATTTTTTTCGTCTCCGATCACGCTCAGAATCAACCAGTTTGTTCAGTACACCCATGTTTCTTAGTAAAGAATTAATCTCAGCGCGTTTTGAGGGGTTTGAATTTTTTTCGTCTCAGAATACGCTCAGAATCAACCAGTTTGTTCAGTACACCCATGTTTCATAGTAAAGAATTAATCTCAGCGCATTCTGAGGGGTTTGAATTTTTTTCGTCTCAGAATACGCTAAGAATCAACCAGTTTGTTCAGTACACCCATGTTTCTTAGTAAAGAATTAATCTCAGCGCGTTTTGAGGGGTTTGAATTTTTTTCGTCTCAGAATACGCTCAGAATCAACCAGTTTGTTTAGTACACCCATGTTTCTTAGTAAAGAATTAATCTCAGCGCATTCTGAGGGGTTTGAATTTATTTCGTCTCCGATCACGCTCAGAATCAACCAGTTTGTTCAGTACACCCATGTTTCTTAGTAAAGAATTAATCTCAGCGCGTTTTGAGGGGTTTGAATTTTTTTCGTCTCAGAATACGCTAAGAATCAACCAGTTTGTTCAGTACACCCTTGTTTCTTAGTAAAGAATTAATCTCAGCGCATTCTGAGGGGTTTGAATTTTTTTCGTCTCCGATCACGCTCAGAATCAACCAGTTTGTTCAGTACACCCTTGTTTCTTAGTAAAGAATTAATCTCAGCGCATTTTGAGGGGTTTGAATTTTTTTCGTCTCAGAATACGCTCAGAATCAACCAGTTTGTTCAGCACACCAATGTTTCTTAGTAAAGAATTAATCTCAGCGCATTCTGAGGGGTTTGAATTTTTTTCGTCTCCGATCACGCTCAGAATCAACCAGTTTGTTCAGTACACCCATGTTTCTTAGTAAAGAATTAATCTCAGCGCGTTTTGAGGGGTTTGAATTTTTTTCGTCTCAGAATACGCTCAGAATCAACCAGTTTGTTCAGTACACCCATGTTTCATAGTAAAGAATTAATCTCAGCGCATTCTGAGGGGTTTGAATTTTTTTCGTCTCAGAATACGCTAAGAATCAACCAGTTTGTTCAGTACACCCATGTTTCTTAGTAAAGAATTAATCTCAGCGCATTCTGAGGGGTTTGAATTTTTTTCGTCTCCGATCACGCTCAGAATCAACCAGTTTGTTCAGTACACCCATGTTTCTTAGTAAAGAATTAATCTCAGCGCGTTTTGAGGGGTTTGAATTTTTTTCGTCTCAGAATACGCTCAGAATCAACCAGTTTGTTCAGTACACCCATGTTTCATAGTAAAGAATTAATCTCAGCGCATTCTGAGGGGTTTGAATTTATTTCGTCTCCGATCACGCTCAGAATCAACCAGTTTGTTCAGTACACCCATGTTTCTTAGTAAAGAATTAATCTCAGCGCGTTTTGAGGGGTTTGAATTTTTTTCGTCTCAGAATACGCTAAGAATCAACCAGTTTGTTCAGTACACCCTTGTTTCTTAGTAAAGAATTAATCTCAGCGCATTCTGAGGGGTTTGAATTTTTTTCGTCTCCGATCACGCTCAGAATCAACCAGTTTGTTCAGTACACCCATGTTTCTTAGTAAAGAATTAATCTCAGCGCATTCTGAGGGGTTTGAATTTTTTTCGTCTCAGAATACGCTCAGAATCAACCAGTTTGTTGAGTACACCCATGTTTCTTAGTAAAGAATTAATCTCAGCGCGTTTTGAGGGGTTTGAATTTTTTTTCGTCTCAGAATACGCTAAGAATCAACCAGTTTGTTCAGTACACCCTTGTTTCTTAGTAAAGAATTAATCTCAGCGCATTTTGAGGGGTTTGAATTTTTTTCGTCTCAGAATACGCTCAGAATCAACCAGTTTGTTCAGTACACCCATGTTTCTTAGTAAAGAATTAATCTCAGCGCGTTTTGAGGGGTTTGAATTTTTTTCGTCTCAGAATACGCTCAGAATCAACCAGTTTGTTCAGTACACCCATGTTTCATAGTAAAGAATTAATCTCAGCGCATTCTGAGGGGTTTGAATTTTTTTCGTCTCAGAATACGCTAAGAATCAACCAGTTTGTTCAGTACACCCATGTTTCTTAGTAAAGAATTAATCTCAGCGCGTTTTGAGGGGTTTGAATTTTTTTCGTCTCAGAATACGCTCAGAATCAACCAGTTTGTTTAGTACACCCATGTTTCTTAGTAAAGAATTAATCTCAGCGCATTCTGAGGGGTTTGAATTTATTTCGTCTCCGATCACGCTCAGAATCAACCAGTTTGTTCAGTACACCCATGTTTCTTAGTAAAGAATTAATCTCAGCGCGTTTTGAGGGGTTTGAATTTTTTTCGTCTCAGAATACGCTAAGAATCAACCAGTTTGTTCAGTACACCCTTGTTTCTTAGTAAAGAATTAATCTCAGCGCATTCTGAGGGGTTTGAATTTTTTTCGTCTCCGATCACGCTCAGAATCAACCAGTTTGTTCAGTACACCCTTGTTTCTTAGTAAAGAATTAATCTCAGCGCATTTTGAGGGGTTTGAATTTTTTTCGTCTCAGAATACGCTCAGAATCAACCAGTTTGTTCAGCACACCAATGTTTCTTAGTAAAGAATTAATCTCAGCGCATTCTGAGGGGTTTGAATTTTTTTCGTCTCCGATCACGCTCAGAATCAACCAGTTTGTTCAGTACACCCATGTTTCTTAGTAAAGAATTAATCTCAGCGCGTTTTGAGGGGTTTGAATTTTTTTCGTCTCAGAATACGCTCAGAATCAACCAGTTTGTTCAGTACACCCATGTTTCATAGTAAAGAATTAATCTCAGCGCATTCTGAGGGGTTTGAATTTTTTTCGTCTCAGAATACGCTAAGAATCAACCAGTTTGTTCAGTACACCCATGTTTCTTAGTAAAGAATTAATCTCAGCGCATTCTGAGGGGTTTGAATTTTTTTCGTCTCCGATCACGCTCAGAATCAACCAGTTTGTTCAGTACACCCATGTTTCTTAGTAAAGAATTAATCTCAGCGCGTTTTGAGGGGTTTGAATTTTTTTCGTCTCAGAATACGCTCAGAATCAACCAGTTTGTTCAGTACACCCATGTTTCATAGTAAAGAATTAATCTCAGCGCATTCTGAGGGGTTTGAATTTATTTCGTCTCCGATCACGCTCAGAATCAACCAGTTTGTTCAGTACACCCATGTTTCTTAGTAAAGAATTAATCTCAGCGCGTTTTGAGGGGTTTGAATTTTTTTCGTCTCAGAATACGCTAAGAATCAACCAGTTTGTTCAGTACACCCTTGTTTCTTAGTAAAGAATTAATCTCAGCGCATTCTGAGGGGTTTGAATTTTTTTCGTCTCCGATCACGCTCAGAATCAACCAGTTTGTTCAGTACACCCATGTTTCTTAGTAAAGAATTAATCTCAGCGCATTCTGAGGGGTTTGAATTTTTTTCGTCTCAGAATACGCTCAGAATCAACCAGTTTGTTGAGTACACCCATGTTTCTTAGTAAAGAATTAATCTCAGCGCGTTTTGAGGGGTTTGAATTTTTTTCGTCTCAGAATACGCTAAGAATCAACCAGTTTGTTCAGTACACCCTTGTTTCTTAGTAAAGAATTAATCTCAGCGCATTTTGAGGGGTTTGAATTTTTTTCGTCTCAGAATACGCTCAGAATCAACCAGTTTGTTCAGTACACCCATGTTTCTTAGTAAAGAATTAATCTCAGCGCGTTTTGAGGGGTTTGAATTTTTTTCGTCTCAGAATACGCTCAGAATCAACCAGTTTGTTGAGTACACCCATGTTTCTTAGTAAAGAATTAATCTCAGCGCGTTTTGAGGGGTTTGAATTTTTTTCGTCTCAGAATACGCTAAGAATCAACCAGTTTGTTCAGTACACCCTTGTTTCTTAGTAAAGAATTAATCTCAGCGCATTTTGAGGGGTTTGAATTTTTTTCGTCTCAGCATACGCTCAGAATCAACCAGTTTGTTCAGTACACCCATGTTTCTTAGTAAAGAATTAATCTCAGCGCGTTTTGAGGGGTTTGAATTTTTTTCGTCTCAGAATACGCTCAGAATCAACCAGTTTGTTCAGTACACCCATGTTTCTTAGTAAAGAATTAATCTCAGCGCGTTTTGAGGGGTTTGAATTTTTTTCGTCTCAGAATACGCTAAGAATCAACCAGTTTGTTCAGTACACCCTTGTTTCTTAGTAAAGAATTAATCTCAGCGCATTTTGAGGGGTTTGAATTTTTTTCGTCTCAGAATACGCTCAGAATCAACCAGTTTGTTCAGTACACCCATGTTTCTTAGTAAAGAATTAATCTCAGCGCGTTTTGAGGGGTTTGAATTTTTTTCGTCTCAGAATACGCTAAGAATCAACCAGTTTGTTCAGTACACCCTTGTTTCTTAGTAAAGAATTAATCTCAGCGCATTCTGAGGGGTTTGAATTTTTTTCGTCTCCGATCACGCTCAGAATCAACCAGTTTGTTCAGTACACCCATGTTTCTTAGTAAAGAATTAATCTCAGCGCGTTTTGAGGGGTTTGAATTTTTTTCGTCTCAGAATACGCTCAGAATCAACCAGTTTGTTCAGTACACCCATGTTTCATAGTAAAGAATTAATCTCAGCGCATTCTGAGGGGTTTGAATTTTTTTCGTCTCAGAATACGCTAAGAATCAACCAGTTTGTTCAGTACACCCGTGTTTCTTAGTAAAGAATTAATCTCAGCGCATTTTGAGGGGTTTGAATTTTTTTCGTCTCAGAATACGCTCAGAATCAACCAGTTTGTTCAGTACACCCATGTTTCTTAGTAAAGAATTAATCTCAGCGCGTTTTGAGGGGTTTGAATTTTTTTCGTCTCAGAATACGCTCAGAATCAACCAGTTTGTTCAGTACACCCATGTTTCTTAGTAAAGAATTAATCTCAGCGCATTCTGAGGGGTTTGAATTTTTTTCGTCTCCGATCACGCTCAGAATCAACCAGTTTGTTCAGTACACCCTTGTTTCTTAGTAAAGAATTAATCTCAGCGCATTTTGAGGGGTTTGAATTTTTTTCGTCTCAGAATACGCTCAGAATCAACCAGTTTGTTCAGCACACCAATGTTTCTTAGTAAAGAATTAATCTCAGCGCATTCTGAGGGGTTTGAATTTTTTTCGTCTCCGATCACGCTCAGAATCAACCAGTTTGTTCAGTACACCCATGTTTCTTAGTAAAGAATTAATCTCAGCGCGTTTTGAGGGGTTTGAATTTTTTTCGTCTCAGAATACGCTCAGAATCAACCAGTTTGTTCAGTACACCCATGTTTCATTGTAAAGAATTAATCTCAGCGCATTCTGAGGGGTTTGAATTTTTTTCGTCTCAGAATACGCTAAGAATCAACCAGTTTGTTCAGTACACCCATGTTTCTTAGTAAAGAATTAATCTCAGCGCATTCTGAGGGGTTTGAATTTTTTTCGTCTCCGATCACGCTCAGAATCAACCAGTTTGTTCAGTACACCCATGTTTCTTAGTAAAGAATTAATCTCAGCGCGTTTTGAGGGGTTTGAATTTTTTTCGTCTCAGAATACGCTCAGAATCAACCAGTTTGTTCAGTACACCCATGTTTCATAGTAAAGAATTAATCTCAGCGCATTCTGAGGGGTTTGAATTTATTTCGTCTCCGATCACGCTCAGAATCAACCAGTTTGTTCAGTACACCCATGTTTCTTAGTAAAGAATTAATCTCAGCGCGTTTTGAGGGGTTTGAATTTTTTTCGTCTCAGAATACGCTAAGAATCAACCAGTTTGTTCAGTACACCCTTGTTTCTTAGTAAAGAATTAATCTCAGCGCATTCTGAGGGGTTTGAATTTTTTTCGTCTCCGATCACGCTCAGAATCAACCAGTTTGTTCAGTACACCCATGTTTCTTAGTAAAGAATTAATCTCAGCGCATTCTGAGGGGTTTGAATTTTTTTCGTCTCAGAATACGCTCAGAATCAACCAGTTTGTTGAGTACACCCATGTTTCTTAGTAAAGAATTAATCTCAGCGCGTTTTGAGGGGTTTGAATTTTTTTCGTCTCAGAATACGCTAAGAATCAACCAGTTTGTTCAGTACACCCTTGTTTCTTAGTAAAGAATTAATCTCAGCGCATTTTGAGGGGTTTGAATTTTTTTCGTCTCAGAATACGCTCAGAATCAACCAGTTTGTTCAGTACACCCATGTTTCTTAGTAAAGAATTAATCTCAGCGCGTTTTGAGGGGTTTGAATTTTTTTCGTCTCAGAATACGCTCAGAATCAACCAGTTTGTTGAGTACACCCATGTTTCTTAGTAAAGAATTAATCTCAGCGCGTTTTGAGGGGTTTGAATTTTTTTCGTCTCAGAATACGCTAAGAATCAACCAGTTTGTTCAGTACACCCTTGTTTCTTAGTAAAGAATTAATCTCAGCGCATTTTGAGGGGTTTGAATTTTTTTCGTCTCAGAATACGCTCAGAATCAACCAGTTTGTTCAGTACACCCATGTTTCTTAGTAAAGAATTAATCTCAGCGCGTTTTGAGGGGTTTGAATTTTTTTCGTCTCAGAATACGCTCAGAATCAACCAGTTTGTTCAGTACACCCATGTTTCTTAGTAAAGAATTAATCTCAGCGCGTTTTGAGGGGTTTGAATTTTTTTCGTCTCAGAATACGCTAAGAATCAACCAGTTTGTTCAGTACACCCTTGTTTCTTAGTAAAGAATTAATCTCAGCGCATTTTGAGGGGTTTGAATTTTTTTCGTCTCAGAATACGCTCAGAATCAACCAGTTTGTTCAGTACACCCATGTTTCTTAGTAAAGAATTAATCTCAGCGCGTTTTGAGGGGTTTGAATTTTTTTCGTCTCAGAATACGCTAAGAATCAACCAGTTTGTTCAGTACACCCTTGTTTCTTAGTAAAGAATTAATCTCAGCGCATTCTGAGGGGTTTGAATTTTTTTCGTCTCCGATCACGCTCAGAATCAACCAGTTTGTTCAGTACACCCATGTTTCTTAGTAAAGAATTAATCTCAGCGCGTTTTGAGGGGTTTGAATTTTTTTCGTCTCAGAATACGCTCAGAATCAACCAGTTTGTTCAGTACACCCATGTTTCATAGTAAAGAATTAATCTCAGCGCATTCTGAGGGGTTTGAATTTTTTTCGTCTCAGAATACGCTAAGAATCAACCAGTTTGTTCAGTACACCCGTGTTTCTTAGTAAAGAATTAATCTCAGCGCATTTTGAGGGGTTTGAATTTTTTTCGTCTCAGAATACGCTCAGAATCAACCAGTTTGTTCAGTACACCCATGTTTCTTAGTAAAGAATTAATCTCAGCGCGTTTTGAGGGGTTTGAATTTTTTTCGTCTCAGAATACGCTCAGAATCAACCAGTTTGTTCAGTACACCCATGTTTCATAGTAAAGAATTAATCTCAGCGCATTCTGAGGGGTTTGAATTTTTTTCGTCTCAGAATACGCTAAGAATCAACCAGTTTGTTCAGTACACCCATGTTTCTTAGTAAAGAATTAATCTCAGCGCGTTTTGAGGGGTTTGAATTTTTTTTCGTCTCAGAATACGCTCAGAATCAACCAGTTTGTTCAGTACACCCATGTTTCTTAGTAAAGAATTAATCTCAGCGCATTCTGAGGGGTTTGAATTTTTTTCGTCTCCGATCACGCTCAGAATCAACCAGTTTGTTCAGTACACCCATGTTTCTTAGTAAAGAATTAATCTCAGCGCGTTTTGAGGGGTTTGAATTTTTTTCGTCTCAGAATACGCTAAGAATCAACCAGTTTGTTCAGTACACCCTTGTTTCTTAGTAAAGAATTAATCTCAGCGCATTCTGAGGGGTTTGAATTTTTTTCGTCTCAGAATACGCTCAGAATCAACCAGTTTGTTCAGTACACCCATGTTTCTTAGTAAAGAATTAATCTCAGCGCGTTTTGAGGGGTTTGAATTTTTTTCGTCTCAGAATACGCTCAGAATCAACCAGTTTGTTGAGTACACCCATGTTTCTTAGTAAAGAATTAATCTCAGCGCGTTTTGAGGGGTTTGAATTTTTTTCGTCTCAGAATACGCTAAGAATCAACCAGTTTGTTCAGTACACCCTTGTTTCTTAGTAAAGAATTAATCTCAGCGCATTTTGAGGGGTTTGAATTTTTTTCGTCTCAGAATACGCTCAGAATCAACCAGTTTGTTCAGTACACCCATGTTTCTTAGTAAAGAATTAATCTCAGCGCGTTTTGAGGGGTTTGAATTTTTTTCGTCTCAGAATACGCTAAGAATCAACCAGTTTGTTCAGTACACCCTTGTTTCTTAGTAAAGAATTAATCTCAGCGCATTTTGAGGGGTTTGAATTTTTTTCGTCTCAGAATACGCTCAGAATCAACCAGTTTGTTCAGTACACCCATGTTTCTTAGTAAAGAATTAATCTCAGCGCGTTTTGAGGGGTTTGAATTTTTTTCGTCTCAGAATACGCTAAGAATCAACCAGTTTGTTCAGTACACCCTTGTTTCTTAGTAAAGAATTAATCTCAGCGCATTCTGAGGGGTTTGAATTTTTTTCGTCTCCGATCACGCTCAGAATCAACCAGTTTGTTCAGTACACCCATGTTTCTTAGTAAAGAATTAATCTCAGCGCGTTTTGAGGGGTTTGAATTTTTTTCGTCTCAGAATACGCTCAGAATCAACCAGTTTGTTCAGTACACCCATGTTTCATAGTAAAGAATTAATCTCAGCGCATTCTGAGGGGTTTGAATTTTTTTCGTCTCAGAATACGCTAAGAATCAACCAGTTTGTTCAGTACACCCATGTTTCTTAGTAAAGAATTAATCTCAGCGCGTTTTGAGGGGTTTGAATTTTTTTCGTCTCAGAATACGCTAAGAATCAACCAGTTTGTTCAGTACACCCTTGTTTCTTAGTAAAGAATTAATCTCAGCGCATTCTGAGGGGTTTGAATTTTTTTCGTCTCAGAATACGCTCAGAATCAACCAGTTTGTTCAGTACACCCATGTTTCTTAGTAAAGAATTAATCTCAGCGCGTTTTGAGGGGTTTGAATTTTTTTCGTCTCAGAATACGCTCAGAATCAACCAGTTTGTTGAGTACACCCATGTTTCTTAGTAAAGAATTAATCTCAGCGCGTTTTGATGGGTTTGAATTTTTTTCGTCTCAGAATACGCTAAGAATCAACCAGTTTGTTCAGTACACCCTTGTTTCTTAGTAAAGAATTAATCTCAGCGCATTTTGAGGGGTTTGAATTTTTTTCGTCTCAGAATACGCTCAGAATCAACCAGTTTGTTCAGTACACCCATGTTTCTTAGTAAAGAATTAATCTCAGCGCGTTTTGAGGGGTTTGAATTTTTTTCGTCTCAGAATACGCTCAGAATCAACCAGTTTGTTCAGTACACCCATGTATCTTAGTAAAGAATTAATCTCAGCGCGTTTTGAGGGGTTTGAATTTTTTTCGTCTCAGAATACGCTAAGAATCAACCAGTTTGTTCAGTACACCCTTGTTTCTTAGTAAAGAATTAATCTCAGCGCATTTTGAGGGGTTTGAATTTTTTTCGTCTCAGAATACGCTCAGAATCAACCAGTTTGTTCAGTACACCCATGTTTCTTAGTAAAGAATTAATCTCAGCGCGTTTTGAGGGGTTTGAATTTTTTTCGTCTCAGAATACGCTAAGAATCAACCAGTTTGTTCAGTACACCCTTGTTTCTTAGTAAAGAATTAATCTCAGCGCATTCTGAGGGGTTTGAATTTTTTTCGTCTCCGATCACGCTCAGAATCAACCAGTTTGTTCAGTACACCCATGTTTCTTAGTAAAGAATTAATCTCAGCGCGTTTTGAGGGGTTTGAATTTTTTTCGTCTCAGAATACGCTCAGAATCAACCAGTTTGTTCAGTACACCCATGTTTCATAGTAAAGAATTAATCTCAGCGCATTCTGAGGGGTTTGAATTTTTTTCGTCTCAGAATACGCTAAGAATCAACCAGTTTGTTCAGTACACCCGTGTTTCTTAGTAAAGAATTAATCTCAGCGCATTTTGAGGGGTTTGAATTTTTTTCGTCTCAGAATACGCTCAGAATCAACCAGTTTGTTCAGTACACCCATGTTTCTTAGTAAAGAATTAATCTCAGCGCGTTTTGAGGGGTTTGAATTTTTTTCGTCTCAGAATACGCTCAGAATCAACCAGTTTGTTCAGTACACCCATGTTTCTTAGTAAAGAATTAATCTCAGCGCGTTTTGAGGGGTTTGAATTTTTTTCGTCTCAGAATACGCTCAGAATCAACCAGTTTGTTCAGTACACCCATGTTTCTTAGTAAAGAATTAATCTCAGCGCGTTTTGAGGGGTTTGAATTTTTTTCGTCTCAGAATACGCTAAGAATCACCAGTTTGTTCAGTACACCCTTGTTTCTTAGTAAAGAATTAATCTCAGCGCATTTTGAGGGGTTTGAATTTTTTTCGTCTCAGAATACGCTCAGAATCAACCAGTTTGTTCAGTACACCCATGTTTCTTAGTAAAGAATTAATCTCAGCGCGTTTTGAGGGGTTTGAATTTTTTTCGTCTCAGAATACGCTCAGAATCAACCAGTTTGTTCAGTACACCCATGTTTCTTAGTAAAGAATTAATCTCAGCGCGTTTTGAGGGGTTTGAATTTTTTTCGTCTCAGAATACGCTCAGAATCAACCAGTTTGATCAGTACACCCATGTTTCTTAGTAAAGAATTAATCTCAGCGCATTCTGAGGGGTTTGAATTTTTTTCGTCTCCGATCACGCTCAGAATCAACCAGTTTGTTCAGTACACCCATGTTTCTTAGTAAAGAATTAATCTCAGCGCGTTTTGAGGGGTTTGAATTTTTTTCGTCTCAGAATACGCTCAGAATCAACCAGTTTGTTCAGTACACCCATGTTTCATAGTAAAGAATTAATCTCAGCGCATTCTGAGGGGTTTGAATTTTTTTCGTCTCAGAATACGCTAAGAATCAACCAGTTTGTTCAGTACACCCTTGTTTCTTAGTAAAGAATTAATCTCAGCGCATTTTGAGGGGTTTGAATTTTTTTCGTCTCAGAATACGCTCAGAATCAACCAGTTTGTTCAGCACACCAATGTTTCTTAGTAAAGAATTAATCTCAGCGCATTCTGAGGGGTTTGAATTTTTTCCGTCTCCGATCACGCTCAGAATCAACCAGTTTGTTCAGTACACCCATGTTTCTTAGTAAAGAATTAATCTCAGCGCGTTTTGAGGGGTTTGAATTTTTTTCGTCTCAGAATACGCTCAGAATCAACCAGTTTGTTCAGTACACCCATGTTTCATAGTAAAGAATTAATCTCAGCGCATTCTGAGGGGTTTGAATTTTTTTCGTCTCAGAATACGCTAAGAATCAACCAGTTTGTTCAGTACACCCATGTTTCTTAGTAAAGAATTAATCTCAGCGCGTTTTGAGGGGTTTGAATTTTTTTCGTCTCAGAATACGCTCAGAATCAACCAATTTGTTCAGTACACCCATGTTTCTTAGTAAAGAATTAATCTCAGCGCATTCTGAGGGGTTTGAATTTTTTTCGTCTCCGATCACGCTCAGAATCAACCAGTTTGTTCAGTACACCCATGTTTCTTAGTAAAGAATTAATCTCAGCGCGTTTTGAGGGGTTTGAATTTTTTTCGTCTCAGAATACGCTAAGAATCAACCAGTTTGTTCAGTACACCCTTGTTTCTTAGTAAAGAATTAATCTCAGCGCATTCTGAGGGGTTTGAATTTTTTTCGTCTCAGAATACGCTCAGAATCAACCAGTTTGTTCAGTACACCCATGTTTCTTAGTAAAGAATTAATCTCAGCGCGTTTTGAGGGGTTTGAATTTTTTTCGTCTCAGAATACGCTCAGAATCAACCAGTTTGTTCAGTACACCCATGTTTCTTAGTAAAGAATTAATCTCAGCGCGTTTTGAGGGGTTTGAATTTTTTTCGTCTCAGAATACGCTCAGAATCAACCAGTTTGTTCAGTACACCCATGTTTCTTAGTAAAGAATTAATCTCAGCGCGTTTTGAGGGGTTTGAATTTTTTTCGTCTCAGAATACGCTAAGAATCAACCAGTTTGTTCAGTACACCCTTGTTTCTTAGTAAAGAATTAATCTCAGCGCATTTTGAGGGGTTTGAATTTTTTTCGTCTCAGAATACGCTCAGAATCAACCAGTTTGTTCAGTACACCCATGTTTCTTAGTAAAGAATTAATCTCAGCGCGTTTTGAGGGGTTTGAATTTTTTTCGTCTCAGAATACGCTCAGAATCAACCAGTTTGTTCAGTACACCCATGTTTCTTAGTAAAGAATTAATCTCAGCGCGTTTTGAGGGGTTTGAATTTTTTTCGTCTCAGAATACGCTCAGAATCAACCAGTTTGATCAGTACACCCATGTTTCTTAGTAAAGAATTAATCTCAGCGCATTCTGAGGGGTTTGAATTTTTTTCGTCTCCGATCACGCTCAGAATCAACCAGTTTGTTCAGTACACCCATGTTTCTTAGTAAAGAATTAATCTCAGCGCGTTTTGAGGGGTTTGAATTTTTTTCGTCTCAGAATACGCTCAGAATCAACCAGTTTGTTCAGTACACCCATGTTTCATAGTAAAGAATTAATCTCAGCGCATTCTGAGGGGCTTGAATTTTTTTCGTCTCAGAATACGCTAAGAATCAACCAGTTTGTTCAGTACACCCTTGTTTCTTAGTAAAGAATTAATCTCAGCGCATTTTGAGGGGTTTGAATTTTTTTCGTCTCAGAATACGCTCAGAATCAACCAGTTTGTTCAGCACACCAATGTTTCTTAGTAAAGAATTAATCTCAGCGCATTCTGAGGGGTTTGAATTTTTTTCGTCTCCGATCACGCTCAGAATCAACCAGTTTGTTCAGTACACCCATGTTTCTTAGTAAAGAATTAATCTCAGCGCGTTTTGAGGGGTTTGAATTTTTTTCGTCTCAGAATACGCTCAGAATCAACCAGTTTGTTCAGTACACCCATGTTTCATAGTAAAGAATTAATCTCAGCGCATTCTGAGGGGTTTGAATTTTTTTCGTCTCAGAATACGCTAAGAATCAACCAGTTTGTTCAGTACACCCATGTTTCTTAGTAAAGAATTAATCTCAGCGCGTTTTGAGGGGTTTGAATTTTTTTCGTCTCAGAATACGCTCAGAATCAACCAGTTTGTTCAGTACACCCATGTTTCTTAGTAAAGAATTAATCTCAGCGCATTCTGAGGGGTTTGAATTTTTTTCGTCTCCGATCACGCTCAGAATCAACCAGTTTGTTCAGTACACCCATGTTTCTTAGTAAAGAATTAATCTCAGCGCGTTTTGAGGGGTTTGAATTTTTTTCGTCTCAGAATACGCTAAGAATCAACCAGTTTGTTCAGTACACCCTTGTTTCTTAGTAAAGAATTAATCTCAGCGCATTCTGAGGGGTTTGAATTTTTTTCGTCTCCGATCACGCTCAGAATCAACCAGTTTGTTCAGTACACCCATGTTTCTTAGTAAAGAATTAATCTCAGCGCATTCTGAGGGGTTTGAATTTTTTTCGTCTCCGATCACGCTCAGAATCAACCAGTTTGTTCAGTACACCCATGTTTCTTAGTAAAGAATTAATCTCAGCGCGTTTTGAGGGGTTTGAATTTTTTTCGTCTCAGAATACGCTCAGAATCAACCAGTTTGTTCAGTACACCCATGTTTCATAGTAAAGAATTAATCTCAGCGCATTCTGAGGGGTTTGAATTTTTTTCGTCTCAGAATACGCTCAGAATCAACCAGTTTGTTCAGTACACCCATGTTTCATAGTAAAGAATTAATCTCAGCGCGTTTTGAGGGGTTTGAATTTTTTTCGTCTCAGAATACGCTCAGAATCAACCAGTTTGTTCAGTACACCCATGTTTCTTAGTAAAGAATTAATCTCAGCGCGTTTTGAGGGGTTTGAATTTTTTTCGTCTCAGAATACGCTAAGAATCAACCAGTTTGTTCAGTACACCCTTGTTTCTTAGTAAAGAATTAATCTCAGCGCATTTTGAGGGGTTTGAATTTTTTTCGTCTCAGAATACGCTCAGAATCAACCAGTTTGTTCAGTACACCCATGTTTCTTAGTAAAGAATTAATCTCAGCGCGTTTTGAGGGGTTTGATTTTTTTTCGTCTCAGAATACGCTAAGAATCAACCAGTTTGTTCAGTACACCCTTGTTTCTTAGTAAAGAATTAATCTCAGCGCATTCTGAGGGGTTTGAATTTTTTTCGTCTCCGATCACGCTCAGAATCAACCAGTTTGTTCAGTACACCCATGTTTCTTAGTAAAGAATTAATCTCAGCGCGTTTTGAGGGGTTTGAATTTTTTTCGTCTCAGAATACGCTCAGAATCAACCAGTTTGTTCAGTACACCCATGTTTCATAGTAAAGAATTAATCTCAGCGCATTCTGAGGGGTTTGAATTTTTTTCGTCTCAGAATACGCTAAGAATCAACCAGTTTGTTCAGTACACCCGTGTTTCTTAGTAAAGAATTAATCTCAGCGCATTTTGAGGGGTTTGAATTTTTTTCGTCTCAGAATACGCTCAGAATCAACCAGTTTGTTCAGTACACCCATGTTTCTTAGTAAAGAATTAATCTCAGCGCGTTTTGAGGGGTTTGAATTTTTTTCGTCTCAGAATACGCTCAGAATCAACCAGTTTGTTCAGTACACCCATGTTTCTTAGTAAAGAATTAATCTCAGCGCGTTTTGAGGGGTTTGAATTTTTTTCGTCTCAGAATACGCTCAGAATCAACCAGTTTGTTCAGTACACCCATGTTTCTTAGTAAAGAATTAATCTCAGCGCGTTTTGAGGGGTTTGAATTTTTTTCGTCTCAGAATACGCTAAGAATCAACCAGTTTGTTCAGTACACCCTTGTTTCTTAGTAAAGAATTAATCTCAGCGCATTTTGAGGGGTTTGAATTTTTTTCGTCTCAGAATACGCTCAGAATCAACCAGTTTGTTCAGTACACCCATGTTTCTTAGTAAAGAATTAATCTCAGCGCGTTTTGAGGGGTTTGAATTTTTTTCGTCTCAGAATACGCTCAGAATCAACCAGTTTGTTCAGTACACCCATGTTTCTTAGTAAAGAATTAATCTCAGCGCGTTTTGAGGGGTTTGAATTTTTTTCGTCTCAGAATACGCTCAGAATCAACCAGTTTGATCAGTACACCCATGTTTCTTAGTAAAGAATTAATCTCAGCGCATTCTGAGGGGTTTGAATTTTTTTCGTCTCCGATCACGCTCAGAATCAACCAGTTTGTTCAGTACACCCATGTTTCTTAGTAAAGAATTAATCTCAGCGCGTTTTGAGGGGTTTGAATTTTTTTCGTCTCAGAATACGCTCAGAATCAACCAGTTTGTTCAGTACACCCATGTTTCATAGTAAAGAATTAATCTCAGCGCATTCTGAGGGGCTTGAATTTTTTTCGTCTCAGAATACGCTAAGAATCAACCAGTTTGTTCAGTACACCCTTGTTTCTTAGTAAAGAATTAATCTCAGCGCATTTTGAGGGGTTTGAATTTTTTTCGTCTCAGAATACGCTCAGAATCAACCAGTTTGTTCAGCACACCAATGTTTCTTAGTAAAGAATTAATCTCAGCGCATTCTGAGGGGTTTGAATTTTTTTCGTCTCCGATCACGCTCAGAATCAACCAGTTTGTTCAGTACACCCATGTTTCTTAGTAAAGAATTAATCTCAGCGCGTTTTGAGGGGTTTGAATTTTTTTCGTCTCAGAATACGCTCAGAATCAACCAGTTTGTTCAGTACACCCATGTTTCATAGTAAAGAATTAATCTCAGCGCATTCTGAGGGGTTTGAATTTTTTTCGTCTCAGAATACGCTAAGAATCAACCAGTTTGTTCAGTACACCCATGTTTCTTAGTAAAGAATTAATCTCAGCGCGTTTTGAGGGGTTTGAATTTTTTTCGTCTCAGAATACGCTCAGAATCAACCAGTTTGTTCAGTACACCCATGTTTCTTAGTAAAGAATTAATCTCAGCGCATTCTGAGGGGTTTGAATTTTTTTCGTCTCCGATCACGCTCAGAATCAACCAGTTTGTTCAGTACACCCATGTTTCTTAGTAAAGAATTAATCTCAGCGCGTTTTGAGGGGTTTGAATTTTTTTCGTCTCAGAATACGCTAAGAATCAACCAGTTTGTTCAGTACACCCTTGTTTCTTAGTAAAGAATTAATCTCAGCGCATTCTGAGGGGTTTGAATTTTTTTCGTCTCCGATCACGCTCAGAATCAACCAGTTTGTTCAGTACACCCATGTTTCTTAGTAAAGAATTAATCTCAGCGCATTCTGAGGGGTTTGAATTTTTTTCGTCTCAGAATACGCTCAGAATCAACCAGTTTGTTGAGTACACCCATGTTTCTTAGTAAAGAATTAATCTCAGCGCGTTTTGAGGGGTTTGAATTTTTTTCGTCTCAGAATACGCTAAGAATCAACCAGTTTGTTCAGTACACCCTTGTTTCTTAGTAAAGAATTAATCTCAGCGCATTTTGAGGGGTTTGAATTTTTTTCGTCTCAGAATACGCTCAGAATCAACCAGTTTGTTCAGTACACCCATGTTTCTTAGTAAAGAATTAATCTCAGCGCGTTTTGAGGGGTTTGAATTTTTTTCGTCTCAGAATACGCTCAGAATCAACCAGTTTGTTGAGTACACCCATGTTTCTTAGTAAAGAATTAATCTCAGCGCGTTTTGAGGGGTTTGAATTTTTTTCGTCTCAGAATACGCTAAGAATCAACCAGTTTGTTCAGTACACCCTTGTTTCTTAGTAAAGAATTAATCTCAGCGCATTTTGAGGGATTTGAATTTTTTTCGTCTCAGAATACGCTCAGAATCAACCAGTTTGTTCAGTACACCCATGTTTCTTAGTAAAGAATTAATCTCAGCGCGTTTTGAGGGGTTTGAATTTTTTTCGTCTCAGAATACGCTCAGAATCAACCAGTTTGTTCAGTACACCCATGTTTCTTAGTAAAGAATTAATCTCAGCGCGTTTTGAGGGGTTTGAATTTTTTTCGTCTCAGAATACGCTAAGAATCAACCAGTTTGTTCAGTACACCCTTGTTTCTTAGTAAAGAATTAATCTCAGCGCATTTTGAGGGGTTTGAATTTTTTTCGTCTCAGAATACGCTCAGAATCAACCAGTTTGTTCAGTACACCCATGTTTCTTAGTAAAGAATTAATCTCAGCGCGTTTTGAGGGGTTTGAATTTTTTTCGTCTCAGAATACGCTAAGAATCAACCAGTTTGTTCAGTACACCCTTGTTTCTTAGTAAAGAATTAATCTCAGCGCATTTTGAGGGGTTTGAATTTTTTTCGTCTCAGAATACGCTCAGAATCAACCAGTTTGTTCAGTACACCCATGTTTCTTAGTAAAGAATTAATCTCAGCGCGTTTTGAGGGGTTTGAATTTTTTTCGTCTCAGAATACGCTAAGAATCAACCAGTTTGTTCAGTACACCCTTGTTTCTTAGTAAAGAATTAATCTCAGCGCATTCTGAGGGGTTTGAATTTTTTTCGTCTCCGATCACGCTCAGAATCAACCAGTTTGTTCAGTACACCCATGTTTCTTAGTAAAGAATTAATCTCAGCGCGTTTTGAGGGGTTTGAATTTTTTTCGTCTCAGAATACGCTCAGAATCAACCAGTTTGTTCAGTACACCCATGTTTCATAGTAAAGAATTAATCTCAGCGCATTCTGAGGGGTTTGAATTTTTTTCGTCTCAGAATACGCTAAGAATCAACCAGTTTGTTCAGTACACCCGTGTTTCTTAGTAAAGAATTAATCTCAGCGCATTTTGAGGGGTTTGAATTTTTTTCGTCTCAGAATACGCTCAGAATCAACCAGTTTGTTCAGTACACCCATGTTTCTTAGTAAAGAATTAATCTCAGCGCGTTTTGAGGGGTTTGAATTTTTTTCGTCTCAGAATACGCTCAGAATCAACCAGTTTGTTCAGTACACCCATGTTTCTTAGTAAAGAATTAATCTCAGCGCGTTTTGAGGGGTTTGAATTTTTTTCGTCTCAGAATACGCTCAGAATCAACCAGTTTGTTCAGTACACCCATGTTTCTTAGTAAAGAATTAATCTCAGCGCGTTTTGAGGGGTTTGAATTTTTTTCGTCTCAGAATACGCTAAGAATCAACCAGTTTGTTCAGTACACCCTTGTTTCTTAGTAAAGAATTAATCTCAGCGCATTTTGAGGGGTTTGAATTTTTTTCGTCTCAGAATACGCTCAGAATCAACCAGTTTGTTCAGTACACCCATGTTTCTTAGTAAAGAATTAATCTCAGCGCGTTTTGAGGGGTTTGAATTTTTTTCGTCTCAGAATACGCTCAGAATCAACCAGTTTGTTCAGTACACCCATGTTTCTTAGTAAAGAATTAATCTCAGCGCGTTTTGAGGGGTTTGAATTTTTTTCGTCTCAGAATACGCTCAGAATCAACCAGTTTGATCAGTACACCCATGTTTCTTAGTAAAGAATTAATCTCAGCGCATTCTGAGGGGTTTGAATTTTTTTCGTCTCCGATCACGCTCAGAATCAACCAGTTTGTTCAGTACACCCATGTTTCTTAGTAAAGAATTAATCTCAGCGCGTTTTGAGGGGTTTGAATTTTTTTCGTCTCAGAATACGCTAAGAATCAACCAGTTTGTTCAGTACACCCTTGTTTCTTAGTAAAGAATTAATCTCAGCGCATTCTGAGGGGTTTGAATTTTTTTCGTCTCAGAATACGCTCAGAATCAACCAGTTTGTTCAGTACACCCATGTTTCTTAGTAAAGAATTAATCTCAGCGCGTTTTGAGGGGTTTGAATTTTTTTCGTCTCAGAATACGCTCAGAATCAACCAGTTTGTTGAGTACACCCATGTTTCTTAGTAAAGAATTAATCTCAGCGCGTTTTGAGGGGTTTGAATTTTTTTCGTCTCAGAATACGCTAAGAATCAACCAGTTTGTTCAGTACACCCTTGTTTCTTAGTAAAGAATTAATCTCAGCGCATTTTGAGGGGTTTGAATTTTTTTCGTCTCAGAATACGCTCAGAATCAACCAGTTTGTTCAGTACACCCATGTTTCTTAGTAAAGAATTAATCTCAGCGCGTTTTGAGGGGTTTGAATTTTTTTCGTCTCAGAATACGCTCAGAATCAACCAGTTTGTTCAGTACACCCATGTTTCTTAGTAAAGAATTAATCTCAGCGCGTTTTGAGGGGTTTGAATTTTTTTCGTCTCAGAATACGCTAAGAATCAACCAGTTTGTTCAGTACACCCTTGTTTCTTAGTAAAGAATTAATCTCAGCGCATTTTGAGGGGTTTGAATTTTTTTCGTCTCAGAATACGCTCAGAATCAACCAGTTTGTTCAGTACACCCATGTTTCTTAGTAAAGAATTAATCTCAGCGCGTTTTGAGGGGTTTGAATTTTTTTCGTCTCAGAATACGCTAAGAATCAACCAGTTTGTTCAGTACACCCTTGTTTCTTAGTAAAGAATTAATCTCAGCGCATTCTGAGGGGTTTGAATTTTTTTCGTCTCCGATCACGCTCAGAATCAACCAGTTTGTTCAGTACACCCATGTTTCTTAGTAAAGAATTAATCTCAGCGCGTTTTGAGGGGTTTGAATTTTTTTCGTCTCAGAATACGCTCAGAATCAACCAGTTTGTTCAGTACACCCATGTTTCATAGTAAAGAATTAATCTCAGCGCATTCTGAGGGGTTTGAATTTTTTTCGTCTCAGAATACGCTAAGAATCAACCAGTTTGTTCAGTACACCCGTGTTTCTTAGTAAAGAATTAATCTCAGCGCATTTTGAGGGGTTTGAATTTTTTTCGTCTCAGAATACGCTCAGAATCAACCAGTTTGTTCAGTACACCCATGTTTCTTAGTAAAGAATTAATCTCAGCGCGTTTTGAGGGGTTTGAATTTTTTTCGTCTCAGAATACGCTCAGAATCAACCAGTTTGTTCAGTACACCCATGTTTCTTAGTAAAGAATTAATCTCAGCGCGTTTTGAGGGGTTTGAATTTTTTTCGTCTCAGAATACGCTCAGAATCAACCAGTTTGTTCAGTACACCCATGTTTCTTAGTAAAGAATTAATCTCAGCGCGTTTTGAGGGGTTTGAATTTTTTTCGTCTCAGAATACGCTAAGAATCAACCAGTTTGTTCAGTACACCCTTGTTTCTTAGTAAAGAATTAATCTCAGCGCATTTTGAGGGGTTTGAATTTTTTTCGTCTCAGAATACGCTCAGAATCAACCAGTTTGTTCAGTACACCCATGTTTCTTAGTAAAGAATTAATCTCAGCGCGTTTTGAGGGGTTTGAATTTTTTTCGTCTCAGAATACGCTCAGAATCAACCAGTTTGTTCAGTACACCCATGTTTCTTAGTAAAGAATTAATCTCAGCGCGTTTTGAGGGGTTTGAATTTTTTTCGTCTCAGAATACGGTCAGAATCAACCAGTTTGATCAGTACACCCATGTTTCTTAGTAAAGAATTAATCTCAGCGCATTCTGAGGGGTTTGAATTTTTTTCGTCTCCGATCACGCTCAGAATCAACCAGTTTGTTCAGTACACCCATGTTTCTTAGTAAAGAATTAATCTCAGCGCGTTTTGAGGGGTTTGAATTTTTTTCGTCTCAGAATACGCTCAGAATCAACCAGTTTGTTCAGTACACCCATGTTTCATAGTAAAGAATTAATCTCAGCGCATTCTGAGGGGTTTGAATTTTTTTCGTCTCAGAATACGCTAAGAATCAACCAGTTTGTTCAGTACACCCTTGTTTCTTAGTAAAGAATTAATCTCAGCGCATTTTGAGGGGTTTGAATTTTTTTCGTCTCAGAATACGCTCAGAATCAACCAGTTTGTTCAGCACACCAATGTTTCTTAGTAAAGAATTAATCTCAGCGCATTCTGAGGGGTTTGAATTTTTTTCGTCTCCGATCACGCTCAGAATCAACCAGTTTGTTCAGTACACCCATGTTTCTTAGTAAAGAATTAATCTCAGCGCGTTTTGAGGGGTTTGAATTTTTTTCGTCTCAGAATACGCTCAGAATCAACCAGTTTGTTCAGTACACCCATGTTTCATAGTAAAGAATTAATCTCAGCGCATTCTGAGGGGTTTGAATTTTTTTCGTCTCAGAATACGCTAAGAATCAACCAGTTTGTTCAGTACACCCATGTTTCTTAGTAAAGAATTAATCTCAGCGCGTTTTGAGGGGTTTGAATTTTTTTCGTCTCAGAATACGCTCAGAATCAACCAGTTTGTTCAGTACACCCATGTTTCTTAGTAAAGAATTAATCTCAGCGCATTCTGAGGGGTTTGAATTTTTTTCGTCTCCGATCACGCTCAGAATCAACCAGTTTGTTCAGTACACCCATGTTTCTTAGTAAAGAATTAATCTCAGCGCGTTTTGAGGGGTTTGAATTTTTTTCGTCTCAGAATACGCTCAGAATCAACCAGTTTGTTCAGTACACCCATGTTTCTTAGTAAAGAATTAATCTCAGCGCGTTTTGAGGGGTTTGAATTTTTTTCGTCTCAGAATACGCTCAGAATCAACCAGTTTGTTCAGTACACCCATGTTTCTTAGTAAAGAATTAATCTCAGCGCGTTTTGAGGGGTTTGAATTTTTTTCGTCTCAGAATACGCTAAGAATCAACCAGTTTGTTCAGTACACCCTTGTTTCTTAGTAAAGAATTAATCTCAGCGCATTTTGAGGGGTTTGAATTTTTTTCGTCTCAGAATACGCTCAGAATCAACCAGTTTGTTCAGTACACCCATGTTTCTTAGTAAAGAATTAATCTCAGCGCGTTTTGAGGGGTTTGAATTTTTTTCGTCTCAGAATACGCTCAGAATCAACCAGTTTGTTCAGTACACCCATGTTTCTTAGTAAAGAATTAATCTCAGCGCGTTTTGAGGGGTTTGAATTTTTTTCGTCTCCGATCACGCTCAGAATCAACCAGTTTGTTCAGTACACCCATGTTTCTTAGTAAAGAATTAATCTCAGCGCGTTTTGAGGGGTTTGAATTTTTTTCGTCTCAGAATACGCTCAGAATCAACCAGTTTGATCAGTACACCCATGTTTCTTAGTAAAGAATTAATCTCAGCGCATTCTGAGGGGTTTGAATTTTTTTCGTCTCCGATCACGCTCAGAATCAACCAGTTTGTTCAGTACACCCATGTTTCTTAGTAAAGAATTAATCTCAGCGCGTTTTGAGGGGTTTGAATTTTTTTCGTCTCAGAATACGCTCAGAATCAACCAGTTTGTTCAGTACACCCATGTTTCATAGTAAAGAATTAATCTCAGCGCATTCTGAGGGGTTTGAATTTTTTTCGTCTCAGAATACGCTAAGAATCAACCAGTTTGTTCAGTACACCCTTGTTTCTTAGTAAAGAATTAATCTCAGCGCATTTTGAGGGGTTTGAATTTTTTTCGTCTCAGAATACGCTCAGAATCAACCAGTTTGTTCAGCACACCAATGTTTCTTAGTAAAGAATTAATCTCAGCGCATTCTGAGGGGTTTGAATTTTTTTCGTCTCCGATCACGCTCAGAATCAACCAGTTTGTTCAGTACACCCATGTTTCTTAGTAAAGAATTAATCTCAGCGCGTTTTGAGGGGTTTGAATTTTTTTCGTCTCAGAATACGCTCAGAATCAACCAGTTTGTTCAGTACACCCATGTTTCATAGTAAAGAATTAATCTCAGCGCATTCTGAGGGGTTTGAATTTTTTTCGTCTCAGAATACGCTAAGAATCAACCAGTTTGTTCAGTACACCCATGTTTCTTAGTAAAGAATTAATCTCAGCGCATTCTGAGGGGTTTGAATTTTTTTCGTCTCCGATCACGCTCAGAATCAACCAGTTTGTTCAGTACACCCTTGTTTCTTAGTAAAGAATTAATCTCAGCGCATTTTGAGGGGTTTGAATTTTTTTCGTCTCAGAATACGCTCAGAATCAACCAGTTTGTTCAGTACACCCATGTTTCTTAGTAAAGAATTAATCTCAGCGCGTTTTGAGGGGTTTGAATTTTTTTCGTCTCAGAATACGCTCAGAATCAACCAGTTTGTTGAGTACACCCATGTTTCTTAGTAAAGAATTAATCTCAGCGCGTTTTGAGGGGTTTGAATTTTTTTCGTCTCAGAATACGCTAAGAATCAACCAGTTTGTTCAGTACACCCTTGTTTCTTAGTAAAGAATTAATCTCAGCGCATTTTGAGGGGTTTGAATTTTTTTCGTCTCAGAATACGCTCAGAATCAACCAGTTTGTTCAGTACACCCATGTTTCTTAGTAAAGAATTAATCTCAGCGCGTTTTGAGGGGTTTGAATTTTTTTCGTCTCAGAATACGCTCAGAATCAACCAGTTTGTTCAGTACACCCATGTTTCTTAGTAAAGAATTAATCTCAGCGCGTTTTGAGGGGTTTGAATTTTTTTCGTCTCAGAATACGCTAAGAATCAACCAGTTTGTTCAGTACACCCTTGTTTCTTAGTAAAGAATTAATCTCAGCGCATTTTGAGGGGTTTGAATTTTTTTCGTCTCAGAATACGCTCAGAATCAACCAGTTTGTTCAGTACACCCATGTTTCTTAGTAAAGAATTAATCTCAGCGCGTTTTGAGGGGTTTGAATTTTTTTCGTCTCAGAATACGCTAAGAATCAACCAGTTTGTTCAGTACACCCTTGTTTCTTAGTAAAGAATTAATCTCAGCGCATTCTGAGGGGTTTGAATTTTTTTCGTCTCCGATCACGCTCAGAATCAACCAGTTTGTTCAGTACACCCATGTTTCTTAGTAAAGAATTAATCTCAGCGCGTTTTGAGGGGTTTGAATTTTTTTCGTCTCAGAATACGCTCAGAATCAACAGTTTGTTCAGTACACCCATGTTTCATAGTAAAGAATTAATCTCAGCGCATTCTGAGGGGTTTGAATTTTTTTCGTCTCAGAATACGCTAAGAATCAACCAGTTTGTTCAGTACACCCGTGTTTCTTAGTAAAGAATTAATCTCAGCGCATTTTGAGGGGTTTGAATTTTTTTTCGTCTCAGAATACGCTCAGAATCAACCAGTTTGTTCAGTACACCCATGTTTCTTAGTAAAGAATTAATCTCAGCGCGTTTTGAGGGGTTTGAATTTTTTTCGTCTCAGAATACGCTCAGATTCAACCAGTTTGTTCAGTACACCCATGTTTCTTAGTAAAGAATTAATCTCAGCGCGTTTTGAGGGGTTTGAATTTTTTTCGTCTCAGAATACGCTCAGAATCAACCAGTTTGTTCAGTACACCCATGTTTCTTAGTAAAGAATTAATCTCAGCGCGTTTTGAGGGGTTTGAATTTTTTTCGTCTCAGAATACGCTAAGAATCAACCAGTTTGTTCAGTACACCCTTGTTTCTTAGTAAAGAATTAATCTCAGCGCATTTTGAGGGGTTTGAATTTTTTTCGTCTCAGAATACGCTCAGAATCAACCAGTTTGTTCAGTACACCCATGTTTCTTAGTAAAGAATTAATCTCAGCGCGTTTTGAGGGGTTTGAATTTTTTTCGTCTCAGAATACGCTCAGAATCAACCAGTTTGTTCAGTACACCCATGTTTCTTAGTAAAGAATTAATCTCAGCGCGTTTTGAGGGGTTTGAATTTTTTTCGTCTCAGAATACGCTCAGAATCAACCAGTTTGATCAGTACACCCATGTTTCTTAGTAAAGAATTAATCTCAGCGCATTCTGAGGGGTTTGAATTTTTTTCGTCTCCGATCACGCTCAGAATCAACCAGTTTGTTCAGTACACCCATGTTTCTTAGTAAAGAATTAATCTCAGCGCGTTTTGAGGGGTTTGAATTTTTTTCGTCTCAGAATACGCTCAGAATCAACCAGTTTGTTCAGTACACCCATGTTTCATAGTAAAGAATTAATCTCAGCGCATTCTGAGGGGTTTGAATTTTTTTCGTCTCAGAATACGCTAAGAATCAACCAGTTTGTTCAGTACACCCATGTTTCTTAGTAAAGAATTAATCTCAGCGCGTTTTGAGGGGTTTGAATTTTTTTCGTCTCAGAATACGCTCAGAATCAACCAGTTTGTTCAGTACACCCATGTTTCTTAGTAAAGAATTAATCTCAGCGCATTCTGAGGGGTTTGAATTTGTTTCGTCTCCGATCACGCTCAGAATCAACCAGTTTGTTCAGTACACCCATGTTTCTTAGTAAAGAATTAATCTCAGCGCGTTTTGAGGGGTTTGAATTTTTTTCGTCTCAGAATACGCTAAGAATCAACCAGTTTGTTCAGTACACCCTTGTTTCTTAGTAAAGAATTAATCTCAGCGCATTCTGAGGGGTTTGAATTTTTTTCGTCTCAGAATACGCTCAGAATCAACCAGTTTGTTCAGTACACCCATGTTTCTTAGTAAAGAATTAATCTCAGCGCGTTTTGAGGGGTTTGAATTTTTTTCGTCTCAGAATACGCTCAGAATCAACCAGTTTGTTGAGTACACCCATGTTTCTTAGTAAAGAATTAATCTCAGCGCGTTTTGAGGGGTTTGAATTTTTTTCGTCTCAGAATACGCTAAGAATCAACCAGTTTGTTCAGTACACCCTTGTTTCTTAGTAAAGAATTAATCTCAGCGCATTTTGAGGGGTTTGAATTTTTTTCGTCTCAGAATACGCTCAGAATCAACCAGTTTGTTCAGTACACCCATGTTTCTTAGTAAAGAATTAATCTCAGCGCGTTTTGAGGGGTTTGAATTTTTTTCGTCTCAGAATACGCTAAGAATCAACCAGTTTGTTCAGTACACCCTTGTTTCTTAGTAAAGAATTAATCTCAGCGCATTTTGAGGGGTTTGAATTTTTTTCGTCTCAGAATACGCTCAGAATCAACCAGTTTGTTCAGTACACCCATGTTTCTTAGTAAAGAATTAATCTCAGCGCGTTTTGAGGGGTTTGAATTTTTTTCGTCTCAGAATACGCTAAGAATCAACCAGTTTGTTCAGTACACCCTTGTTTCTTAGTAAAGAATTAATCTCAGCGCATTCTGAGGGGTTTGAATTTTTTTCGTCTCCGATCACGCTCAGAATCAACCAGTTTGTTCAGTACACCCATGTTTCTTAGTAAAGAATTAATCTCAGCGCGTTTTGAGGGGTTTGAATTTTTTTCGTCTCAGAATACGCTCAGAATCAACCAGTTTGTTCAGTACACCCATGTTTCATAGTAAAGAATTAATCTCAGCGCATTCTGAGGGGTTTGAATTTTTTTCGTCTCAGAATACGCTAAGAATCAACCAGTTTGTTCAGTACACCCATGTTTCTTAGTAAAGAATTAATCTCAGCGCGTTTTGAGGGGTTTGAATTTTTTTCGTCTCAGAATACGCTAAGAATCAACCAGTTTGTTCAGTACACCCTTGTTTCTTTTTTTTTTTTCTTTAGAGCTATACAGCTTTATTTATTTACATACAACAAAAACATTGACCCATCAATGGTCCACAATAGAAAAAAAAGTTCACATAGAATACTGCTATTACATAGCAATTACGAGAATAACAAATACATAAATATATACTTATTTATATTGATACATGTATACACAATTTAACGTGATTTGATCACGTAAAGGAAAATAAATTAAGTCTGGTGACAAAATTCAACGACTTCATTTAGAATTTAAAGATTAGTCTGTCATCTTCAACTAGACAAAGAAATTTGTACACTTTGTTAAACCCATGTGCTTGAAGTCTACACCTTTCCCTTATTAGGAAATTTTTGATTGCCTTTTTAAATATTTCTACAATGTTGAATTGAGAGTAATTTTTGTCTTCATTAAAAACAAGATCACATCGACATTTCCAAATAACATTAACCATTATGGCAACAATAATCATGGAGACAAAGGATAGATTGGTGTTTAGAATTCGTGCGCAATCCGTAAGACAAAAAAAACGGCAGCCAACCTGTTTTTTTATTAAGTGTTCAACATACAACCAGGGTTCAACCGTTGCCTTGCAATATATAAACAAATGCTCAATAGTTTCTGTTTCAGAATTACACAGTGGACACTCAACTTTTTCGGTGATTTTCATGCGAAAAAGTTTGTCCCGAGTTGGGAGGATCCTGTGATAAAGTCTAAATATCACATCTTTATCCTTAGCATCTAAAAGGAAGTTTTTATGAATTTTACCCCAAACATCAGTCCAGTTGAAATCGTTAGGAAGATTAAAAATTTTAATCCACTTTTCTTGGGCCCTTGGCGGGACAAAATCTCTGGCTTTTAGGGCTTTGTAAACAATTTTGGTGGTCAGTTTTGAAAATGTCACAAAATCCTCTTTTCCGTGGTCAATTTTTATATTCAGCCATCTGCTAGGATGATTACTGGGCCCACATCGTGTCTCTTTAAACAGGACCGGATTGATATTTTCAGCAAGGCGCTTGACTATACAACCAGCATTGTTAGGTTTAATTTTACATTTCCTGGCTAGTTCTCTAAAAGTAATCAGTCTATTGTTTCTAAAAACGTGGCGGAATTTGTTCATACCATTCGCAAAAAGGATATGACTTTTAAGTTCTTTGCCGTGTTGACCCGTGATAACAGTATTGTTAAATAGCGGAATGTTCATGACCTCTAACTTGGATGAGAAATCTGGTCTGATGCTGGCTTCAGCGTTTCTAAAAGCTATAAACAGGTCTTCATAAAAAGGGGTGGTCTGCAAAGATTTCTTCTTGGTTTTCTCAAACACATACCATCCCAAGTTATTGATCTTGCCAGTTTTCTCGATCCAGTAATTAAAAAGAATCTTCCATTTACCATCGCTTTTAATGTAATTACTTAACCACATTAGCTTTAGACAGCGTAACCTGAGTCTAACATCTATGAGGGCAGTCCCACCCATATTGCGGGGCCCTGTGATTGTTAGGCGTTTAATTTTATCGGGTTTGCCAGACCAATAGAAGTTAAATATTGTTTCCTCGATTTTCTTAATGGTCTCTTCAGGACAAGATAAAATACTACCTAAATAGTTTAGGCTACTGCCAATCATAACATTAACAACAATTGCTTTTCCTATCAAGGTCAGGTCACGCTGTCTATAACAATTTAAAATACACTTTATTTTGTTGACCCTGGGTTCCCAGTTATCTGCCGGCGTGACATTGTTGCCGACATAAATGCCTAAAATTTTAAGTTTGTCATTGTTCCAGATAAAATCGCAAGGCTTGTCTTTTCTATTTCTCCACTTACCAAGCCATAATCCCATGGTCTTGGAAGTGTTCACCTTGGACCCGCTTCCTTTACAATATTTACATAAAACATCTTTAATAACAGCAAATTCGTTATCTTTAGAAATAAAGACTGTAGTGTCATCAGCATGTTGAATAAGTTTAACGCACTCTGTGCTACCTGGAAACTGAATACCTTGTAAATTACTATTACTTCTAATCAGAGTCCCTAATCCCTCTGCACATATAGCATATAACAGAGGAGACAGAGGGCACCCCTGTCTAATCCCTCGAGTTATTTGGAAAGGGCTACCAATAAAATTGTTAACAATAACACAGCTTTCCGGATCACTGTACAAAAGCCTTATCCATTGTACGAATTTGGAGGGAATTCCCATTTTGTTTAGTATTCTAAACATGTAAGTCCAGTTTATTTTATCAAAAGCTTTTTCTTGATCTATAGTAATGATGGCAGCTTCCTTATTATTCCAATTAATGAAATCAATGCTATCTCGCAAGATCATGAGATTATGATGAATTTTCCTACCTTGAACACCACTTGTTTGCTCATTGCCTATTAAAAAGGGCATAGCTTTATTTAACCTGTTGGTGAGAATTTTTGCCAACATTTTGTAATCAACGTTTAAAAGGGAGATGGGTCTCCAGTTTTTGAGCTCAAACTTGCTACCTTTCATCTTATAAATTAGCCTAATCAGACCGGTATTCATGGATTTACAAAGTTGATACTTGTTATAACAAACTTTTAACATTTCTATAAATTCATTTTCTATAAAAGGCCACATGGCCTGATAGAACTCCACAGTGAGGCCATCGAGGCCAGGCGATTTATTTTTGTTCATTTGGGAGAGGGCTATTTTAACCTCATCTTTAGAAATGTCATTTTCAAGGTCTTCACAAATATCATCCGGAATATCTCTTCTCTCAACTTTAGAAATAATGTATTTCAAATGGCACTCAGAAATGTTTTCAGCTGAGTACAAATCTGAATAAAATGACTTCACTAAGCCTAACATAGAGCTAGGGTCTTCCACAAATTTCCCATCAGGAGTAACCAACTTGTCAATCTTGCCATTGTTAATTTGTTGCTTTTCCATATTAAGAAAAAATATAGATGGTTTTTCTCCTTCGTTTTTTGTGATATTTCTAACCCTAATTTTGGCTTTTTTCCATTCTTCCATTTCATAATCTTTAAGTTGTGCTTCAACATCATTGATGGCATTGATGTCAGTTTTTCCCTGTTCGTTGATAAGGTTGTCAAATTGTTTCTGTAATTTATTTTGTTTTTGCTTTTCTTTGCAAATTTTTTCTTTTCCATACTCTTGAATAATTTCTTTACTCCTGAATTTTCCTATTTCCCACCAGTCAAGTAAACTTTTATAGTTATTCTTCTGAGTTTTCCAAAAAATCCAAAAGAATTTTAGTCTGAAAGTACAATCATCTTCTTTAAGAAGGCTATTATTACAGATCCATCTGCCTTTACCATGACTAGGATTGGAATCCTGGAGTTTAATATTTAATATATAGTGGTCGGATAAACCATGCGTATAAACTGAAATGTCAGTAATATTACTAATGAGATTAGACGAAGTGAGAAAATAATCAATTCTACTTGGCTTTCTAGTAGCTTTGTGAAAATGAGTGTAGCCTGGTTTGTCGGGATAAAGAGTCCTCCAAACATCTAAAGCATCCCTTTCGATTAAAACATTTCGCAATGTAGCTTTACTTGGATCTATGACTGAGTTATTATCTAAATTGCAATTAAAATCTCCCCCAATAATACAATTATGGATATCAATACGATCACTGAGAGCATCAAAGTAAACTGCTCTGGCATATGAATCATTCGGAGCATAAACAGAAGCAATGGTAATTAATTGATTATTCCATTGGATGTTACCTTTAATGTATCTACCTTCATTATCTCTATCAATATTTTTAACTTCAAGCTCTACTTTATGAGAAATAAATATTGCTACCCCTCGTGATTGGCGACTTCCATGATTGAAAAACATTTTCCCTTGCCACTGTTTACTCCATAATAGTTCATCTGCTTCTTCACTATGAGTTTCTTGAATAAGAATAATACTGTATTTGTGACGTTCGAAAAATTCAAAAATAACATCACGTTTATGATTGCCTCTCAGACCATTCACATTAACTGAGGCAATAGACAAAAATGACATACCTATGAGAATAGTTATCAAACACTTCGTTTTAATCAACATTAATTGATCGTTTGTCTGCCACGTCCTCTACCCTTCCGGCTTGTAGTTTGAGTTGGAGTCTCTTGTTGGCTTGAGTTTGTAGTGTTTTGTGTTTCTTAGTAAAGAATTAATCTCAGCGCATTCTGAGGGGTTTGAATTTTTTTCGTCTCAGAATACGCTCAGAATCAACCAGTTTGTTCAGTACACCCATGTTTCTTAGTAAAGAATTAATCTCAGCGCGTTTTGAGGGGTTTGAATTTTTTTCGTCTCAGAATACGCTCAGAATCAACCAGTTTGTTGAGTACACCCTTGTTTCTTAGTAAAGAATTAATCTCAGCGCATTTTGAGGGGTTTGAATTTTTTTCGTCTCAGAATACGCTCAGAATCAACCAGTTTGTTCAGTACACCCATGTTTCTTAGTAAAGAATTAATCTCAGCGCGTTTTGAGGGGTTTGAATTTTTTTCGTCTCAGAATACGCTCAGAATCAACCAGTTTGTTCAGTACACCCATGTATCTTAGTAAAGAATTAATCTCAGCGCGTTTTGAGGGGTTTGAATTTTTTTCGTCTCAGAATACGCTAAGAATCAACCAGTTTGTTCAGTACACCCTTGTTTCTTAGTAAAGAATTAATCTCAGCGCATTTTGAGGGGTTTGAATTTTTTTCGTCTCAGAATACGCTCAGAATCAACCAGTTTGTTCAGTACACCCATGTTTCTTAGTAAAGAATTAATCTCAGCGCGTTTTGAGGGGTTTGAATTTTTTTCGTCTCAGAATACGCTAAGAATCAACCAGTTTGTTCAGTACACCCTTGTTTCTTAGTAAAGAATTAATCTCAGCGCATTCTGAGGGGTTTGAATTTTTTTCGTCTCCGATCACGCTCAGAATCAACCAGTTTGTTCAGTACACCCATGTTTCTTAGTAAAGAATTAATCTCAGCGCGTTTTGAGGGGTTTGAATTTTTTTCGTCTCAGAATACGCTCAGAATCAACCAGTTTGTTCAGTACACCCATGTTTCATAGTAAAGAATTAATCTCAGCGCATTCTGAGGGGTTTGAATTTTTTTCGTCTCAGAATACGCTAAGAATCAACCAGTTTGTTCAGTACACCCGTGTTTCTTAGTAAAGAATTAATCTCAGCGCATTTTGAGGGGTTTGAATTTTTTTCGTCTCAGAATACGCTCAGAATCAACCAGTTTGTTCAGTACACCCATGTTTCTTAGTAAAGAATTAATCTCAGCGCGTTTTGAGGGGTTTGAATTTTTTTCGTCTCAGAATACGCTCAGAATCAACCAGTTTGTTCAGTACACCCATGTTTCTTAGTAAAGAATTAATCTCAGCGCGTTTTGAGGGGTTTGAATTTTTTTCGTCTCAGAATACGCTCAGAATCAACCAGTTTGTTCAGTACACCCATGTTTCTTAGTAAAGAATTAATCTCAGCGCGTTTTGAGGGGTTTGAATTTTTTTCGTCTCAGAATACGCTAAGAATCACCAGTTTGTTCAGTACACCCTTGTTTCTTAGTAAAGAATTAATCTCAGCGCATTTTGAGGGGTTTGAATTTTTTTCGTCTCAGAATACGCTCAGAATCAACCAGTTTGTTCAGTACACCCATGTTTCTTAGTAAAGAATTAATCTCAGCGCGTTTTGAGGGGTTTGAATTTTTTTCGTCTCAGAATACGCTCAGAATCAACCAGTTTGTTCAGTACACCCATGTTTCTTAGTAAAGAATTAATCTCAGCGCGTTTTGAGGGGTTTGAATTTTTTTCGTCTCAGAATACGCTCAGAATCAACCAGTTTGATCAGTACACCCATGTTTCTTAGTAAAGAATTAATCTCAGCGCATTCTGAGGGGTTTGAATTTTTTTCGTCTCCGATCACGCTCAGAATCAACCAGTTTGTTCAGTACACCCATGTTTCTTAGTAAAGAATTAATCTCAGCGCGTTTTGAGGGGTTTGAATTTTTTTCGTCTCAGAATACGCTCAGAATCAACCAGTTTGTTCAGTACACCCATGTTTCATAGTAAAGAATTAATCTCAGCGCATTCTGAGGGGTTTGAATTTTTTTCGTCTCAGAATACGCTAAGAATCAACCAGTTTGTTCAGTACACCCTTGTTTCTTAGTAAAGAATTAATCTCAGCGCATTTTGAGGGGTTTGAATTTTTTTCGTCTCAGAATACGCTCAGAATCAACCAGTTTGTTCAGCACACCAATGTTTCTTAGTAAAGAATTAATCTCAGCGCATTCTGAGGGGTTTGAATTTTTTCCGTCTCCGATCACGCTCAGAATCAACCAGTTTGTTCAGTACACCAATGTTTCTTAGTAAAGAATTAATCTCAGCGCGTTTTGAGGGGTTTGAATTTTTTTCGTCTCAGAATACGCTCAGAATCAACCAGTTTGTTCAGTACACCCATGTTTCATAGTAAAGAATTAATCTCAGCGCATTCTGAGGGGTTTGAATTTTTTTCGTCTCAGAATACGCTAAGAATCAACCAGTTTGTTCAGTACACCCATGTTTCTTAGTAAAGAATTAATCTCAGCGCGTTTTGAGGGGTTTGAATTTTTTTCGTCTCAGAATACGCTCAGAATCAACCAATTTGTTCAGTACACCCATGTTTCTTAGTAAAGAATTAATCTCAGCGCATTCTGAGGGGTTTGAATTTTTTTCGTCTCCGATCACGCTCAGAATCAACCAGTTTGTTCAGTACACCCATGTTTCTTAGTAAAGAATTAATCTCAGCGCGTTTTGAGGGGTTTGAATTTTTTTCGTCTCAGAATACGCTAAGAATCAACCAGTTTGTTCAGTACACCCTTGTTTCTTAGTAAAGAATTAATCTCAGCGCATTCTGAGGGGTTTGAATTTTTTTCGTCTCAGAATACGCTCAGAATCAACCAGTTTGTTCAGTACACCCATGTTTCTTAGTAAAGAATTAATCTCAGCGCGTTTTGAGGGGTTTGAATTTTTTTCGTCTCAGAATACGCTCAGAATCAACCAGTTTGTTCAGTACACCCATGTTTCTTAGTAAAGAATTAATCTCAGCGCGTTTTGAGGGGTTTGAATTTTTTTCGTCTCAGAATACGCTCAGAATCAACCAGTTTGTTCAGTACACCCATGTTTCTTAGTAAAGAATTAATCTCAGCGCGTTTTGAGGGGTTTGAATTTTTTTCGTCTCAGAATACGCTAAGAATCAACCAGTTTGTTCAGTACACCCTTGTTTCTTAGTAAAGAATTAATCTCAGCGCATTTTGAGGGGTTTGAATTTTTTTCGTCTCAGAATACGCTCAGAATCAACCAGTTTGTTCAGTACACCCATGTTTCTTAGTAAAGAATTAATCTCAGCGCGTTTTGAGGGGTTTGAATTTTTTTCGTCTCAGAATACGCTCAGAATCAACCAGTTTGTTCAGTACACCCATGTTTCTTAGTAAAGAATTAATCTCAGCGCGTTTTGAGGGGTTTGATTTTTTTTCGTCTCAGAATACGCTCAGAATCAACCAGTTTGATCAGTACACCCATGTTTCTTAGTAAAGAATTAATCTCAGCGCATTCTGAGGGGTTTGAATTTTTTTCGTCTCCGATCACGCTCAGAATCAACCAGTTTGTTCAGTACACCCATGTTTCTTAGTAAAGAATTAATCTCAGCGCGTTTTGAGGGGTTTGAATTTTTTTCGTCTCAGAATACGCTCAGAATCAACCAGTTTGTTCAGTACACCCATGTTTCATAGTAAAGAATTAATCTCAGCGCATTCTGAGGGGCTTGAATTTTTTTCGTCTCAGAATACGCTAAGAATCAACCAGTTTGTTCAGTACACCCTTGTTTCTTAGTAAAGAATTAATCTCAGCGCATTTTGAGGGGTTTGAATTTTTTTCGTCTCAGAATACGCTCAGAATCAACCAGTTTGTTCAGCACACCAATGTTTCTTAGTAAAGAATTAATCTCAGCGCATTCTGAGGGGTTTGAATTTTTTTCGTCTCCGATCACGCTCAGAATCAACCAGTTTGTTCAGTACACCCATGTTTCTTAGTAAAGAATTAATCTCAGCGCGTTTTGAGGGGTTTGAATTTTTTTCGTCTCAGAATACGCTCAGAATCAACCAGTTTGTTCAGTACACCCATGTTTCATAGTAAAGAATTAATCTCAGCGCATTCTGAGGGGTTTGAATTTTTTTCGTCTCAGAATACGCTAAGAATCAACCAGTTTGTTCAGTACACCCATGTTTCTTAGTAAAGAATTAATCTCAGCGCGTTTTGAGGGGTTTGAATTTTTTTCGTCTCAGAATACGCTAAGAATCAACCAGTTTGTTCAGTACACCCTTGTTTCTTAGTAAAGAATTAATCTCAGCGCATTCTGAGGGGTTTGAATTTTTTTCGTCTCCGATCACGCTCAGAATCAACCAGTTTGTTCAGTACACCCATGTTTCTTAGTAAAGAATTAATCTCAGCGCATTCTGGGGGGTTTGAATTTTTTTCGTCTCCGATCACGCTCAGAATCAACCAGTTTGTTCAGTACACCCATGTTTCTTAGTAAAGAATTAATCTCAGCGCATTCTGAGGGGTTTGAATTTTTTTCGTCTCAGAATACGCTCAGAATCAACCAGTTTGTTCAGTACACCCATGTTTCATAGTAAAGAATTAATCTCAGCGCATTCTGAGGGGTTTGAATTTTTTTCGTCTCAGAATACGCTCAGAATCAACCAGTTTGTTCAGTACACCCATGTTTCATAGTAAAGAATTAATCTCAGCGCGTTTTGAGGGGTTTGAATTTTTTTCGTCTCAGAATACGCTCAGAATCAACCAGTTTGTTCAGTACACCCATGTTTCTTAGTAAAGAATTAATCTCAGCGCGTTTTGAGGGGTTTGAATTTTTTTCGTCTCAGAATACGCTAAGAATCAACCAGTTTGTTCAGTACACCCTTGTTTCTTAGTAAAGAATTAATCTCAGCGCATTTTGAGGGGTTTGAATTTTTTTCGTCTCAGAATACGCTCAGAATCAACCAGTTTGTTCAGTACACCCATGTTTCTTAGTAAAGAATTAATCTCAGCGCGTTTTGAGGGGTTTGATTTTTTTTCGTCTCAGAATACGCTAAGAATCAACCAGTTTGTTCAGTACACCATTGTTTCTTAGTAAAGAATTAATCTCAGCGCATTCTGAGGGGTTTGAATTTTTTTCGTCTCCGATCACGCTCAGAATCAACCAGTTTGTTCAGTACACCCATGTTTCTTAGTAAAGAATTAATCTCAGCGCGTTTTGAGGGGTTTGAATTTTTTTCGTCTCAGAATACGCTCAGAATCAACCAGTTTGTTCAGTACACCCATGTTTCATAGTAAAGAATTAATCTCAGCGCATTCTGAGGGGTTTGAATTTTTTTCGTCTCAGAATACGCTAAGAATCAACCAGTTTGTTCAGTACACCCGTGTTTCTTAGTAAAGAATTAATCTCAGCGCATTTTGAGGGGTTTGAATTTTTTTCGTCTCAGAATACGCTCAGAATCAACCAGTTTGTTCAGTACACCCATGTTTCTTAGTAAAGAATTAATCTCAGCGCGTTTTGAGGGGTTTGAATTTTTTTCGTCTCAGAATACGCTCAGAATCAACCAGTTTGTTCAGTACACCCATGTTTCTTAGTAAAGAATTAATCTCAGCGCGTTTTGAGGGGTTTGAATTTTTTTCGTCTCAGAATACGCTCAGAATCAACCAGTTTGTTCAGTACACCCATGTTTCTTAGTAAAGAATTAATCTCAGCGCGTTTTGAGGGGTTTGAATTTTTTTCGTCTCAGAATACGCTAAGAATCAACCAGTTTGTTCAGTACACCCTTGTTTCTTAGTAAAGAATTAATCTCAGCGCATTTTGAGGGGTTTGAATTTTTTTCGTCTCAGAATACGCTCAGAATCAACCAGTTTGTTCAGTACACCCATGTTTCTTAGTAAAGAATTAATCTCAGCGCATTCTGAGGGGTTTGAATTTTTTTCGTCTCCGATCACGCTCAGAATCAACCAGTTTGTTCAGTACACCCATGTTTCTTAGTAAAGAATTAATCTCAGCGCGTTTTGAGGGGTTTGATTTTTTTTCGTCTCAGAATACGCTCAGAATCAACCAGTTTGATCAGTACACCCATGTTTCTTAGTAAAGAATTAATCTCAGCGCATTCTGAGGGGTTTGAATTTTTTTCGTCTCCGATCACGCTCAGAATCAACCAGTTTGTTCAGTACACCCATGTTTCTTAGTAAAGAATTAATCTCAGCGCGTTTTGAGGGGTTTGAATTTTTTTCGTCTCAGAATACGCTCAGAATCAACCAGTTTGTTCAGTACACCCATGTTTCATAGTAAAGAATTAATCTCAGCGCATTCTGAGGGGCTTGAATTTTTTTCGTCTCAGAATACGCTAAGAATCAACCAGTTTGTTCAGTACACCCTTGTTTCTTAGTAAAGAATTAATCTCAGCGCATTTTGAGGGGTTTGAATTTTTTTCGTCTCAGAATACGCTCAGAATCAACCAGTTTGTTCAGCACACCAATGTTTCTTAGTAAAGAATTAATCTCAGCGCATTCTGAGGGGTTTGAATTTTTTTCGTCTCCGATCACGCTCAGAATCAACCAGTTTGTTCAGTACACCCATGTTTCTTAGTAAAGAATTAATCTCAGCGCGTTTTGAGGGGTTTGAATTTTTTTCGTCTCAGAATACGCTCAGAATCAACCAGTTTGTTCAGTACACCCATGTTTCATAGTAAAGAATTAATCTCAGCGCATTCTGAGGGGTTTGAATTTTTTTCGTCTCAGAATACGCTAAGAATCAACCAGTTTGTTCAGTACACCCATGTTTCTTAGTAAAGAATTAATCTCAGCGCGTTTTGAGGGGTTTGAATTTTTTTCGTCTCAGAATACGCTAAGAATCAACCAGTTTGTTCAGTACACCCTTGTTTCTTAGTAAAGAATTAATCTCAGCGCATTCTGAGGGGTTTGAATTTTTTTCGTCTCCGATCACGCTCAGAATCAACCAGTTTGTTCAGTACACCCATGTTTCTTAGTAAAGAATTAATCTCAGCGCATTCTGGGGGGTTTGAATTTTTTTCGTCTCCGATCACGCTCAGAATCAACCAGTTTGTTCAGTACACCCATGTTTCTTAGTAAAGAATTAATCTCAGCGCATTCTGAGGGGTTTGAATTTTTTTCGTCTCAGAATACGCTCAGAATCAACCAGTTTGTTCAGTACACCCATGTTTCATAGTAAAGAATTAATCTCAGCGCATTCTGAGGGGTTTGAATTTTTTTCGTCTCAGAATACGCTCAGAATCAACCAGTTTGTTCAGTACACCCATGTTTCATAGTAAAGAATTAATCTCAGCGCGTTTTGAGGGGTTTGAATTTTTTTCGTCTCAGAATACGCTCAGAATCAACCAGTTTGTTCAGTACACCCATGTTTCTTAGTAAAGAATTAATCTCAGCGCGTTTTGAGGGGTTTGAATTTTTTTCGTCTCAGAATACGCTAAGAATCAACCAGTTTGTTCAGTACACCCTTGTTTCTTAGTAAAGAATTAATCTCAGCGCATTTTGAGGGGTTTGAATTTTTTTCGTCTCAGAATACGCTCAGAATCAACCAGTTTGTTCAGTACACCCATGTTTCTTAGTAAAGAATTAATCTCAGCGCGTTTTGAGGGGTTTGATTTTTTTTCGTCTCAGAATACGCTAAGAATCAACCAGTTTGTTCAGTACACCATTGTTTCTTAGTAAAGAATTAATCTCAGCGCATTCTGAGGGGTTTGAATTTTTTTCGTCTCCGATCACGCTCAGAATCAACCAGTTTGTTCAGTACACCCATGTTTCTTAGTAAAGAATTAATCTCAGCGCGTTTTGAGGGGTTTGAATTTTTTTCGTCTCAGAATACGCTCAGAATCAACCAGTTTGTTCAGTACACCCATGTTTCATAGTAAAGAATTAATCTCAGCGCATTCTGAGGGGTTTGAATTTTTTTCGTCTCAGAATACGCTAAGAATCAACCAGTTTGTTCAGTACACCCGTGTTTCTTAGTAAAGAATTAATCTCAGCGCATTTTGAGGGGTTTGAATTTTTTTCGTCTCAGAATACGCTCAGAATCAACCAGTTTGTTCAGTACACCCATGTTTCTTAGTAAAGAATTAATCTCAGCGCGTTTTGAGGGGTTTGAATTTGTTTCGTCTCAGAATACGCTCAGAATCAACCAGTTTGTTCAGTACACCCATGTTTCTTAGTAAAGAATTAATCTCAGCGCGTTTTGAGGGGTTTGAATTTTTTTCGTCTCAGAATACGCTCAGAATCAACCAGTTTGTTCAGTACACCCATGTTTCTTAGTAAAGAATTAATCTCAGCGCGTTTTGAGGGGTTTGAATTTTTTTCGTCTCAGAATACGCTAAGAATCAACCAGTTTGTTCAGTACACCCTTGTTTCTTAGTAAAGAATTAATCTCAGCGCATTTTGAGGGGTTTGAATTTTTTTCGTCTCAGAATACGCTCAGAATCAACCAGTTTGTTCAGTACACCCATGTTTCTTAGTAAAGAATTAATCTCAGCGCATTCTGAGGGGTTTGAATTTTTTTCGTCTCCGATCACGCTCAGAATCAACCAGTTTGTTCAGTACACCCATGTTTCTTAGTAAAGAATTAATCACAGCGCATTCTGAGGGGTTTGAATTTTTTTCGTCTCAGAATACGCTCAGAATCAACCAGTTTGTTCAGTACACCCATGTTTCATAGTAAAGAATTAATCTCAGCGCATTCTGAGGGGTTTGAATTTTTTTCGTCTCAGAATACGCTCAGAATCAACCAGTTTGTTCAGTACACCCATGTTTCATAGTAAAGAATTAATCTCAGCGCGTTTTGAGGGGTTTGAATTTTTTTCGTCTCAGAATACGCTCAGAATCAACCAGTTTGTTCAGTACACCCATGTTTCTTAGTAAAGAATTAATCTCAGCGCGTTTTGAGGGGTTTGAATTTTTTTCGTCTCAGAATACGCTAAGAATCAACCAGTTTGTTCAGTACACCCTTGTTTCTTAGTAAAGAATTAATCTCAGCGCATTTTGAGGGGTTTGAATTTTTTTCGTCTCAGAATACGCTCAGAATCAACCAGTTTGTTCAGTACACCCATGTTTCTTAGTAAAGAATTAATCTCAGCGCGTTTTGAGGGGTTTGATTTTTTTTCGTCTCAGAATACGCTAAGAATCAACCAGTTTGTTCAGTACACCATTGTTTCTTAGTAAAGAATTAATCTCAGCGCATTCTGAGGGGTTTGAATTTTTTTCGTCTCCGATCACGCTCAGAATCAACCAGTTTGTTCAGTACACCCATGTTTCTTAGTAAAGAATTAATCTCAGCGCGTTTTGAGGGGTTTGAATTTTTTTCGTCTCAGAATACGCTCAGAATCAACCAGTTTGTTCAGTACACCCATGTTTCATAGTAAAGAATTAATCTCAGCGCATTCTGAGGGGTTTGAATTTTTTTCGTCTCAGAATACGCTAAGAATCAACCAGTTTGTTCAGTACACCCGTGTTTCTTAGTAAAGAATTAATCTCAGCGCATTTTGAGGGGTTTGAATTTTTTTCGTCTCAGAATACGCTCAGAATCAACCAGTTTGTTCAGTACACCCATGTTTCTTAGTAAAGAATTAATCTCAGCGCGTTTTGAGGGGTTTGAATTTTTTTCGTCTCAGAATACGCTCAGAATCAACCAGTTTGTTCAGTACACCCATGTTTCTTAGTAAAGAATTAATCTCAGCGCGTTTTGAGGGGTTTGAATTTTTTTCGTCTCAGAATACGCTCAGAATCAACCAGTTTGTTCAGTACACCCATGTTTCTTAGTAAAGAATTAATCTCAGCGCGTTTTGAGGGGTTTGAATTTTTTTCGTCTCAGAATACGCTAAGAATCAACCAGTTTGTTCAGTACACCCTTGTTTCTTAGTAAAGAATTAATCTCAGCGCATTTTGAGGGGTTTGAATTTTTTTCGTCTCAGAATACGCTCAGAATCAACCAGTTTGTTCAGTACACCCATGTTTCTTAGTAAAGAATTAATCTCAGCGCGTTTTGAGGGGTTTGAATTTTTTTCGTCTCAGAATACGCTCAGAATCAACCAGTTTGTTCAGTACACCCATGTTTCTTAGTAAAGAATTAATCTCAGCGCGTTTTGAGGGGTTTGAATTTTTTTCGTCTCAGAATACGCTCAGAATCAACCAGTTTGATCAGTACACCCATGTTTCTTAGTAAAGAATTAATCTCAGCGCATTCTGAGGGGTTTGAATTTTTTTCGTCTCCGATCACGCTCAGAATCAACCAGTTTGTTCAGTACACCCATGTTTCTTAGTAAAGAATTAATCTCAGCGCGTTTTGAGGGGTTTGAATTTTTTTCGTCTCAGAATACGCTCAGAATCAACCAGTTTGTTCAGTACACCCATGTTTCATAGTAAAGAATTAATCTCAGCGCATTCTGAGGGGCTTGAATTTTTTTCGTCTCAGAATACGCTAAGAATCAACCAGTTTGTTCAGTACACCCTTGTTTCTTAGTAAAGAATTAATCTCAGCGCATTTTGAGGGGTTTGAATTTTTTTCGTCTCAGAATACGCTCAGAATCAACCAGTTTGTTCAGCACACCAATGTTTCTTAGTAAAGAATTAATCTCAGCGCATTCTGAGGGGTTTGAATTTTTTTCGTCTCCGATCACGCTCAGAATCAACCAGTTTGTTCAGTACACCCATGTTTCTTAGTAAAGAATTAATCTCAGCGCGTTTTGAGGGGTTTGAATTTTTTTCGTCTCAGAATACGCTCAGAATCAACCAGTTTGTTCAGTACACCCATGTTTCATAGTAAAGAATTAATCTCAGCGCATTCTGAGGGGTTTGAATTTTTTTCGTCTCAGAATACGCTAAGAATCAACCAGTTTGTTCAGTACACCCATGTTTCTTAGTAAAGAATTAATCTCAGCGCGTTTTGAGGGGTTTGAATTTTTTTCGTCTCAGAATACGCTCAGAATCAACCAGTTTGTTCAGTACACCCATGTTTCTTAGTAAAGAATTAATCTCAGCGCATTCTGAGGGGTTTGAATTTTGTTCGTCTCCGATCACGCTCAGAATCAACCAGTTTGTTCAGTACACCCATGTTTCTTAGTAAAGAATTAATCTCAGCGCGTTTTGAGGGGTTTGAATTTTTTTCGTCTCAGAATACGCTAAGAATCAACCAGTTTGTTCAGTACACCCTTGTTTCTTAGTAAAGAATTAATCTCAGCGCATTCTGAGGGGTTTGAATTTTTTTCGTCTCCGATCACGCTCAGAATCAACCAGTTTGTTCAGTACACCCATGTTTCTTAGTAAAGAATTAATCTCAGCGCATTCTGAGGGGTTTGAATTTTTTTCGTCTCAGAATACGCTCAGAATCAACCAGTTTGTTGAGTACACCCATGTTTCTTAGTAAAGAATTAATCTCAGCGCGTTTTGAGGGGTTTGAATTTTTTTCGTCTCAGAATACGCTAAGAATCAACCAGTTTGTTCAGTACACCCTTGTTTCTTAGTAAAGAATTAATCTCAGCGCATTTTGAGGGGTTTGAATTTTTTTCGTCTCAGAATACGCTCAGAATCAACCAGTTTGTTCAGTACACCCATGTTTCTTAGTAAAGAATTAATCTCAGCGCGTTTTGAGGGGTTTGAATTTTTTTCGTCTCAGAATACGCTCAGAATCAACCAGTTTGTTGAGTACACCCATGTTTCTTAGTAAAGAATTAATCTCAGCGCGTTTTGAGGGGTTTGAATTTTTTTCGTCTCAGAATACGCTAAGAATCAACCAGTTTGTTCAGTACACCCTTGTTTCTTAGTAAAGAATTAATCTCAGCGCATTTTGAGGGGTTTGAATTTTTTTCGTCTCAGAATACGCTCAGAATCAACCAGTTTGTTCAGTACACCCATGTTTCTTAGTAAAGAATTAATCTCAGCGCGTTTTGAGGGGTTTGAATTTTTTTCGTCTCAGAATACGCTCAGAATCAACCAGTTTGTTCAGTACACCCATGTTTCTTAGTAAAGAATTAATCTCAGCGCGTTTTGAGGGGTTTGAATTTTTTTCGTCTCAGAATACGCTAAGAATCAACCAGTTTGTTCAGTACACCCTTGTTTCTTAGTAAAGAATTAATCTCAGCGCATTTTGAGGGGTTTGAATTTTTTTCGTCTCAGAATACGCTCAGAATCAACCAGTTTGTTCAGTACACCCATGTTTCTTAGTAAAGAATTAATCTCAGCGCGTTTTGAGGGGTTTGAATTTTTTTCGTCTCAGAATACGCTAAGAATCAACCAGTTTGTTCAGTACACCCGTGTTTCTTAGTAAAGAATTAATCTCAGCGCATTTTGAGGGGTTTGAATTTTTTTCGTCTCAGAATACGCTCAGAATCAACCAGTTTGTTCAGTACACCCATGTTTCTTAGTAAAGAATTAATCTCAGCGCGTTTTGAGGGGTTTGAATTTTTTTCGTCTCAGAATACGCTCAGAATCAACCAGTTTGTTCAGTACACCCATGTTTCTTAGTAAAGAATTAATCTCAGCGCGTTTTGAGGGGTTTGAATTTTTTTCGTCTCAGAATACGCTCAGAATCAACCAGTTTGTTCAGTACACCCATGTTTCTTAGTAAAGAATTAATCTCAGCGCGTTTTGAGGGGTTTGAATTTTTTTCGTCTCAGAATACGCTAAGAATCAACCAGTTTGTTCAGTACACCCTTGTTTCTTAGTAAAGAATTAATCTCAGCGCATTTTGAGGGGTTTGAATTTTTTTCGTCTCAGAATACGCTCAGAATCAACCAGTTTGTTCAGTACACCCATGTTTCTTAGTAAAGAATTAATCTCAGCGCATTCTGAGGGGTTTGAATTTTTTTCGTCTCCGATCACGCTCAGAATCAACCAGTTTGTTCAGTACACCCATGTTTCTTAGTAAAGAATTAATCTCAGCGCGTTTTGAGGGGTTTGATTTTTTTTCGTCTCAGAATACGCTCAGAATCAACCAGTTTGATCAGTACACCCATGTTTCTTAGTAAAGAATTAATCTCAGCGCATTCTGAGGGGTTTGAATTTTTTTCGTCTCCGATCACGCTCAGAATCAACCAGTTTGTTCAGTACACCCATGTTTCTTAGTAAAGAATTAATCTCAGCGCGTTTTGAGGGGTTTGAATTTTTTTCGTCTCAGAATACGCTCAGAATCAACCAGTTTGTTCAGTACACCCATGTTTCATAGTAAAGAATTAATCTCAGCGCATTCTGAGGGGCTTGAATTTTTTTCGTCTCAGAATACGCTAAGAATCAACCAGTTTGTTCAGTACACCCTTGTTTCTTAGTAAAGAATTAATCTCAGCGCATTTTGAGGGGTTTGAATTTTTTTCGTCTCAGAATACGCTCAGAATCAACCAGTTTGTTCAGCACACCAATGTTTCTTAGTAAAGAATTAATCTCAGCGCATTCTGAGGGGTTTGAATTTTTTTCGTCTCCGATCACGCTCAGAATCAACCAGTTTGTTCAGTACACCCATGTTTCTTAGTAAAGAATTAATCTCAGCGCGTTTTGAGGGGTTTGAATTTTTTTCGTCTCAGAATACGCTCAGAATCAACCAGTTTGTTCAGTACACCCATGTTTCATAGTAAAGAATTAATCTCAGCGCATTCTGAGGGGTTTGAATTTTTTTCGTCTCAGAATACGCTAAGAATCAACCAGTTTGTTCAGTACACCCATGTTTCTTAGTAAAGAATTAATCTCAGCGCGTTTTGAGGGGTTTGAATTTTTTTCGTCTCAGAATACGCTAAGAATCAACCAGTTTGTTCAGTACACCCTTGTTTCTTAGTAAAGAATTAATCTCAGCGCATTCTGAGGGGTTTGAATTTTTTTCGTCTCCGATCACGCTCAGAATCAACCAGTTTGTTCAGTACACCCATGTTTCTTAGTAAAGAATTAATCTCAGCGCATTCTGGGGGGTTTGAATTTTTTTCGTCTCCGATCACGCTCAGAATCAACCAGTTTGTTCAGTACACCCATGTTTCTTAGTAAAGAATTAATCTCAGCGCATTCTGAGGGGTTTGAATTTTTTTCGTCTCAGAATACGCTCAGAATCAACCAGTTTGTTCAGTACACCCATGTTTCATAGTAAAGAATTAATCTCAGCGCATTCTGAGGGGTTTGAATTTTTTTCGTCTCAGAATACGCTCAGAATCAACCAGTTTGTTCAGTACACCCATGTTTCATAGTAAAGAATTAATCTCAGCGCGTTTTGAGGGGTTTGAATTTTTTTCGTCTCAGAATACGCTCAGAATCAACCAGTTTGTTCAGTACACCCATGTTTCTTAGTAAAGAATTAATCTCAGCGCGTTTTGAGGGGTTTGAATTTTTTTCGTCTCAGAATACGCTAAGAATCAACCAGTTTGTTCAGTACACCCTTGTTTCTTAGTAAAGAATTAATCTCAGCGCATTTTGAGGGGTTTGAATTTTTTTCGTCTCAGAATACGCTCAGAATCAACCAGTTTGTTCAGTACACCCATGTTTCTTAGTAAAGAATTAATCTCAGCGCGTTTTGAGGGGTTTGATTTTTTTTCGTCTCAGAATACGCTAAGAATCAACCAGTTTGTTCAGTACACCATTGTTTCTTAGTAAAGAATTAATCTCAGCGCATTCTGAGGGGTTTGAATTTTTTTCGTCTCCGATCACGCTCAGAATCAACCAGTTTGTTCAGTACACCCATGTTTCTTAGTAAAGAATTAATCTCAGCGCGTTTTGAGGGGTTTGAATTTTTTTCGTCTCAGAATACGCTCAGAATCAACCAGTTTGTTCAGTACACCCATGTTTCATAGTAAAGAATTAATCTCAGCGCATTCTGAGGGGTTTGAATTTTTTTCGTCTCAGAATACGCTAAGAATCAACCAGTTTGTTCAGTACACCCGTGTTTCTTAGTAAAGAATTAATCTCAGCGCATTTTGAGGGGTTTGAATTTTTTTCGTCTCAGAATACGCTCAGAATCAACCAGTTTGTTCAGTACACCCATGTTTCTTAGTAAAGAATTAATCTCAGCGCGTTTTGAGGGGTTTGAATTTTTTTCGTCTCAGAATACGCTCAGAATCAACCAGTTTGTTCAGTACACCCATGTTTCTTAGTAAAGAATTAATCTCAGCGCGTTTTGAGGGGTTTGAATTTTTTTCGTCTCAGAATACGCTCAGAATCAACCAGTTTGTTCAGTACACCCATGTTTCTTAGTAAAGAATTAATCTCAGCGCGTTTTGAGGGGTTTGAATTTTTTTCGTCTCAGAATACGCTAAGAATCAACCAGTTTGTTCAGTACACCCTTGTTTCTTAGTAAAGAATTAATCTCAGCGCATTTTGAGGGGTTTGAATTTTTTTCGTCTCAGAATACGCTCAGAATCAACCAGTTTGTTCAGTACACCCATGTTTCTTAGTAAAGAATTAATCTCAGCGCATTCTGAGGGGTTTGAATTTTTTTCGTCTCCGATCACGCTCAGAATCAACCAGTTTGTTCAGTACACCCATGTTTCTTAGTAAAGAATTAATCACAGCGCATTCTGAGGGGTTTGAATTTTTTTCGTCTCAGAATACGCTCAGAATCAACCAGTTTGTTCAGTACACCCATGTTTCATAGTAAAGAATTAATCTCAGCGCATTCTGAGGGGTTTGAATTTTTTTCGTCTCAGAATACGCTCAGAATCAACCAGTTTGTTCAGTACACCCATGTTTCATAGTAAAGAATTAATCTCAGCGCGTTTTGAGGGGTTTGAATTTTTTTCGTCTCAGAATACGCTCAGAATCAACCAGTTTGTTCAGTACACCCATGTTTCTTAGTAAAGAATTAATCTCAGCGCGTTTTGAGGGGTTTGAATTTTTTTCGTCTCAGAATACGCTAAGAATCAACCAGTTTGTTCAGTACACCCTTGTTTCTTAGTAAAGAATTAATCTCAGCGCATTTTGAGGGGTTTGAATTTTTTTCGTCTCAGAATACGCTCAGAATCAACCAGTTTGTTCAGTACACCCATGTTTCTTAGTAAAGAATTAATCTCAGCGCGTTTTGAGGGGTTTGATTTTTTTTCGTCTCAGAATACGCTAAGAATCAACCAGTTTGTTCAGTACACCATTGTTTCTTAGTAAAGAATTAATCTCAGCGCATTCTGAGGGGTTTGAATTTTTTTCGTCTCCGATCACGCTCAGAATCAACCAGTTTGTTCAGTACACCCATGTTTCTTAGTAAAGAATTAATCTCAGCGCGTTTTGAGGGGTTTGAATTTTTTTCGTCTCAGAATACGCTCAGAATCAACCAGTTTGTTCAGTACACCCATGTTTCATAGTAAAGAATTAATCTCAGCGCATTCTGAGGGGTTTGAATTTTTTTCGTCTCAGAATACGCTAAGAATCAACCAGTTTGTTCAGTACACCCGTGTTTCTTAGTAAAGAATTAATCTCAGCGCATTTTGAGGGGTTTGAATTTTTTTCGTCTCAGAATACGCTCAGAATCAACCAGTTTGTTCAGTACACCCATGTTTCTTAGTAAAGAATTAATCTCAGCGCGTTTTGAGGGGTTTGAATTTTTTTCGTCTCAGAATACGCTCAGAATCAACCAGTTTGTTCAGTACACCCATGTTTCTTAGTAAAGAATTAATCTCAGCGCGTTTTGAGGGGTTTGAATTTTTTTCGTCTCAGAATACGCTCAGAATCAACCAGTTTGTTCAGTACACCCATGTTTCTTAGTAAAGAATTAATCTCAGCGCGTTTTGAGGGGTTTGAATTTTTTTCGTCTCAGAATACGCTAAGAATCAACCAGTTTGTTCAGTACACCCTTGTTTCTTAGTAAAGAATTAATCTCAGCGCATTTTGAGGGGTTTGAATTTTTTTCGTCTCAGAATACGCTCAGAATCAACCAGTTTGTTCAGTACACCCATGTTTCTTAGTAAAGAATTAATCTCAGCGCGTTTTGAGGGGTTTGAATTTTTTTCGTCTCAGAATACGCTCAGAATCAACCAGTTTGTTCAGTACACCCATGTTTCTTAGTAAAGAATTAATCTCAGCGCGTTTTGAGGGGTTTGAATTTTTTTCGTCTCAGAATACGCTCAGAATCAACCAGTTTGATCAGTACACCCATGTTTCTTAGTAAAGAATTAATCTCAGCGCATTCTGAGGGGTTTGAATTTTTTTCGTCTCCGATCACGCTCAGAATCAACCAGTTTGTTCAGTACACCCATGTTTCTTAGTAAAGAATTAATCTCAGCGCGTTTTGAGGGGTTTGAATTTTTTTCGTCTCAGAATACGCTCAGAATCAACCAGTTTGTTCAGTACACCCATGTTTCATAGTAAAGAATTAATCTCAGCGCATTCTGAGGGGCTTGAATTTTTTTCGTCTCAGAATACGCTAAGAATCAACCAGTTTGTTCAGTACACCCTTGTTTCTTAGTAAAGAATTAATCTCAGCGCATTTTGAGGGGTTTGAATTTTTTTCGTCTCAGAATACGCTCAGAATCAACCAGTTTGTTCAGCACACCAATGTTTCTTAGTAAAGAATTAATCTCAGCGCATTCTGAGGGGTTTGAATTTTTTTCGTCTCCGATCACGCTCAGAATCAACCAGTTTGTTCAGTACACCCATGTTTCTTAGTAAAGAATTAATCTCAGCGCGTTTTGAGGGGTTTGAATTTTTTTCGTCTCAGAATACGCTCAGAATCAACCAGTTTGTTCAGTACACCCATGTTTCATAGTAAAGAATTAATCTCAGCGCATTCTGAGGGGTTTGAATTTTTTTCGTCTCAGAATACGCTAAGAATCAACCAGTTTGTTCAGTACACCCATGTTTCTTAGTAAAGAATTAATCTCAGCGCGTTTTGAGGGGTTTGAATTTTTTTCGTCTCAGAATACGCTCAGAATCAACCAGTTTGTTCAGTACACCCATGTTTCTTAGTAAAGAATTAATCTCAGCGCATTCTGAGGGGTTTGAATTTTGTTCGTCTCCGATCACGCTCAGAATCAACCAGTTTGTTCAGTACACCCATGTTTCTTAGTAAAGAATTAATCTCAGCGCGTTTTGAGGGGTTTGAATTTTTTTCGTCTCAGAATACGCTAAGAATCAACCAGTTTGTTCAGTACACCCTTGTTTCTTAGTAAAGAATTAATCTCAGCGCATTCTGAGGGGTTTGAATTTTTTTCGTCTCCGATCACGCTCAGAATCAACCAGTTTGTTCAGTACACCCATGTTTCTTAGTAAAGAATTAATCTCAGCGCATTCTGAGGGGTTTGAATTTTTTTCGTCTCAGAATACGCTCAGAATCAACCAGTTTGTTGAGTACACCCATGTTTCTTAGTAAAGAATTAATCTCAGCGCGTTTTGAGGGGTTTGAATTTTTTTCGTCTCAGAATACGCTAAGAATCAACCAGTTTGTTCAGTACACCCTTGTTTCTTAGTAAAGAATTAATCTCAGCGCATTTTGAGGGGTTTGAATTTTTTTCGTCTCAGAATACGCTCAGAATCAACCAGTTTGTTCAGTACACCCATGTTTCTTAGTAAAGAATTAATCTCAGCGCGTTTTGAGGGGTTTGAATTTTTTTCGTCTCAGAATACGCTCAGAATCAACCAGTTTGTTGAGTACACCCATGTTTCTTAGTAAAGAATTAATCTCAGCGCGTTTTGAGGGGTTTGAATTTTTTTCGTCTCAGAATACGCTAAGAATCAACCAGTTTGTTCAGTACACCCTTGTTTCTTAGTAAAGAATTAATCTCAGCGCATTTTGAGGGGTTTGAATTTTTTTCGTCTCAGAATACGCTCAGAATCAACCAGTTTGTTCAGTACACCCATGTTTCTTAGTAAAGAATTAATCTCAGCGCGTTTTGAGGGGTTTGAATTTTTTTCGTCTCAGAATACGCTCAGAATCAACCAGTTTGTTCAGTACACCCATGTTTCTTAGTAAAGAATTAATCTCAGCGCGTTTTGAGGGGTTTGAATTTTTTTCGTCTCAGAATACGCTAAGAATCAACCAGTTTGTTCAGTACACCCTTGTTTCTTAGTAAAGAATTAATCTCAGCGCATTTTGAGGGGTTTGAATTTTTTTCGTCTCAGAATACGCTCAGAATCAACCAGTTTGTTCAGTACACCCATGTTTCTTAGTAAAGAATTAATCTCAGCGCGTTTTGAGGGGTTTGAATTTTTTTCGTCTCAGAATACGCTAAGAATCAACCAGTTTGTTCAGTACACCCTTGTTTCTTAGTAAAGAATTAATCTCAGCGCATTCTGAGGGGTTTGAATTTTTTTCGTCTCCGATCACGCTCAGAATCAACCAGTTTGTTCAGTACACCCATGTTTCTTAGTAAAGAATTAATCTCAGCGCGTTTTGAGGGGTTTGAATTTTTTTCGTCTCAGAATACGCTCAGAATCAACCAGTTTGTTCAGTACACCCATGTTTCATAGTAAAGAATTAATCTCAGCGCATTCTGAGGGGTTTGAATTTTTTTCGTCTCAGAATACGCTAAGAATCAACCAGTTTGTTCAGTACACCCGTGTTTCTTAGTAAAGAATTAATCTCAGCGCATTTTGAGGGGTTTGAATTTTTTTCGTCTCAGAATACGCTCAGAATCAACCAGTTTGTTCAGTACACCCATGTTTCTTAGTAAAGAATTAATCTCAGCGCGTTTTGAGGGGTTTGAATTTTTTTCGTCTCAGAATACGCTCAGAATCAACCAGTTTGTTCAGTACACCCATGTTTCTTAGTAAAGAATTAATCTCAGCGCGTTTTGAGGGGTTTGAATTTTTTTCGTCTCAGAATACGCTCAGAATCAACCAGTTTGTTCAGTACACCCATGTTTCTTAGTAAAGAATTAATCTCAGCGCGTTTTGAGGGGTTTGAATTTTTTTCGTCTCAGAATACGCTAAGAATCAACCAGTTTGTTCAGTACACCCTTGTTTCTTAGTAAAGAATTAATCTCAGCGCATTTTGAGGGGTTTGAATTTTTTTCGTCTCAGAATACGCTCAGAATCAACCAGTTTGTTCAGTACACCCATGTTTCTTAGTAAAGAATTAATCTCAGCGCGTTTTGATGGGTTTGAATTTTTTTCGTCTCAGAATACGCTCAGAATCAACCAGTTTGTTCAGTACACCCATGTTTCTTAGTAAAGAATTAATCTCAGCGCGTTTTGAGGGGTTTGAATTTTTTTCGTCTCAGAATACGCTCAGAATCAACCAGTTTGATCAGTACACCCATGTTTCTTAGTAAAGAATTAATCTCAGCGCATTCTGAGGGGTTTGAATTTTTTTCGTCTCCGATCACGCTCAGAATCAACCAGTTTGTTCAGTACACCCATGTTTCTTAGTAAAGAATTAATCTCAGCGCGTTTTGAGGGGTTTGAATTTTTTTCGTCTCAGAATACGCTAAGAATCAACCAGTTTGTTCAGTACACCCTTGTTTCTTAGTAAAGAATTAATCTCAGCGCATTCTGAGGGGTTTGAATTTTTTTCGTCTCAGAATACGCTCAGAATCAACCAGTTTGTTCAGTACACCCATGTTTCTTAGTAAAGAATTAATCTCAGCGCGTTTTGAGGGGTTTGAATTTTTTTCGTCTCAGAATACGCTCAGAATCAACCAGTTTGTTGAGTACACCCATGTTTCTTAGTAAAGAATTAATCTCAGCGCGTTTTGAGGGGTTTGAATTTTTTTCGTCTCAGAATACGCTAAGAATCAACCAGTTTGTTCAGTACACCCTTGTTTCTTAGTAAAGAATTAATCTCAGCGCATTTTGAGGGGTTTGAATTTTTTTCGTCTCAGAATACGCTCAGAATCAACCAGTTTGTTCAGTACACCCATGTTTCTTAGTAAAGAATTAATCTCAGCGCGTTTTGAGGGGTTTGAATTTTTTTCGTCTCAGAATACGCTCAGAATCAACCAGTTTGTTCAGTACACCCATGTTTCTTAGTAAAGAATTAATCTCAGCGCGTTTTGAGGGGTTTGAATTTTTTTCGTCTCAGAATACGCTAAGAATCAACCAGTTTGTTCAGTACACCCTTGTTTCTTAGTAAAGAATTAATCTCAGCGCATTTTGAGGGGTTTGAATTTTTTTCGTCTCAGAATACGCTCAGAATCAACCAGTTTGTTCAGTACACCCATGTTTCTTAGTAAAGAATTAATCTCAGCGCGTTTTGAGGGGTTTGAATTTTTTTCGTCTCAGAATACGCTAAGAATCAACCAGTTTGTTCAGTACACCCTTGTTTCTTAGTAAAGAATTAATCTCAGCGCATTCTGAGGGGTTTGAATTTTTTTCGTCTCCGATCACGCTCAGAATCAACCAGTTTGTTCAGTACACCCATGTTTCTTAGTAAAGAATTAATCTCAGCGCGTTTTGAGGGGTTTGAATTTTTTTCGTCTCAGAATACGCTCAGAATCAACCAGTTTGTTCAGTACACCCATGTTTCATAGTAAAGAATTAATCTCAGCGCATTCTGAGGGGTTTGAATTTTTTTCGTCTCAGAATACGCTAAGAATCAACCAGTTTGTTCAGTACACCCGTGTTTCTTAGTAAAGAATTAATCTCAGCGCATTTTGAGGGGTTTGAATTTTTTTCGTCTCAGAATACGCTCAGAATCAACCAGTTTGTTCAGTACACCCATGTTTCTTAGTAAAGAATTAATCTCAGCGCGTTTTGAGGGGTTTGAATTTTTTTCGTCTCAGAATACGCTCAGAATCAACCAGTTTGTTCAGTACACCCATGTTTCTTAGTAAAGAATTAATCTCAGCGCGTTTTGAGGGGTTTGAATTTTTTTCGTCTCAGAATACGCTCAGAATCAACCAGTTTGTTCAGTACACCCATGTTTCTTAGTAAAGAATTAATCTCAGCGCGTTTTGAGGGGTTTGAATTTTTTTCGTCTCAGAATACGCTAAGAATCAACCAGTTTGTTCAGTACACCCTTGTTTCTTAGTAAAGAATTAATCTCAGCGCATTTTGAGGGGTTTGAATTTTTTTCGTCTCAGAATACGCTCAGAATCAACCAGTTTGTTCAGTACACCCATGTTTCTTAGTAAAGAATTAATCTCAGCGCGTTTTGAGGGGTTTGAATTTTTTTCGTCTCAGAATACGCTCAGAATCAACCAGTTTGTTCAGTACACCCATGTTTCTTAGTAAAGAATTAATCTCAGCGCGTTTTGAGGGGTTTGAATTTTTTTCGTCTCAGAATACGGTCAGAATCAACCAGTTTGATCAGTACACCCATGTTTCTTAGTAAAGAATTAATCTCAGCGCATTCTGAGGGGTTTGAATTTTTTTCGTCTCCGATCACGCTCAGAATCAACCAGTTTGTTCAGTACACCCATGTTTCTTAGTAAAGAATTAATCTCAGCGCGTTTTGAGGGGTTTGAATTTTTTTCGTCTCAGAATACGCTCAGAATCAACCAGTTTGTTCAGTACACCCATGTTTCATAGTAAAGAATTAATCTCAGCGCATTCTGAGGGGTTTGAATTTTTTTCGTCTCAGAATACGCTAAGAATCAACCAGTTTGTTCAGTACACCCTTGTTTCTTAGTAAAGAATTAATCTCAGCGCATTTTGAGGGGTTTGAATTTTTTTCGTCTCAGAATACGCTCAGAATCAACCAGTTTGTTCAGCACACCAATGTTTCTTAGTAAAGAATTAATCTCAGCGCATTCTGAGGGGTTTGAATTTTTTTCGTCTCCGATCACGCTCAGAATCAACCAGTTTGTTCAGTACACCCATGTTTCTTAGTAAAGAATTAATCTCAGCGCGTTTTGAGGGGTTTGAATTTTTTTCGTCTCAGAATACGCTCAGAATCAACCAGTTTGTTCAGTACACCCATGTTTCATAGTAAAGAATTAATCTCAGCGCATTCTGAGGGGTTTGAATTTTTTTCGTCTCAGAATACGCTAAGAATCAACCAGTTTGTTCAGTACACCCATGTTTCTTAGTAAAGAATTAATCTCAGCGCGTTTTGAGGGGTTTGAATTTTTTTCGTCTCAGAATACGCTCAGAATCAACCAGTTTGTTCAGTACACCCATGTTTCTTAGTAAAGAATTAATCTCAGCGCATTCTGAGGGGTTTGAATTTTTTTCGTCTCCGATCACGCTCAGAATCAACCAGTTTGTTCAGTACACCCATGTTTCTTAGTAAAGAATTAATCTCAGCGCGTTTTGAGGGGTTTGAATTTTTTTCGTCTCAGAATACGCTAAGAATCAACCAGTTTGTTCAGTACACCCTTGTTTCTTAGTAAAGAATTAATCTCAGCGCATTCTGAGGGGTTTGAATTTTTTTCGTCTCAGAATACGCTCAGAATCAACCAGTTTGTTCAGTACACCCATGTTTCTTAGTAAAGAATTAATCTCAGCGCGTTTTGAGGGGTTTGAATTTTTTTCGTCTCAGAATACGCTCAGAATCAACCAGTTTGTTCAGTACACCCATGTTTCTTAGTAAAGAATTAATCTCAGCGCGTTTTGAGGGGTTTGAATTTTTTTCGTCTCAGAATACGCTCAGAATCAACCAGTTTGTTCAGTACACCCATGTTTCTTAGTAAAGAATTAATCTCAGCGCGTTTTGAGGGGTTTGAATTTTTTTCGTCTCAGAATACGCTAAGAATCAACCAGTTTGTTCAGTACACCCTTGTTTCTTAGTAAAGAATTAATCTCAGCGCATTTTGAGGGGTTTGAATTTTTTTCGTCTCAGAATACGCTCAGAATCAACCAGTTTGTTCAGTACACCCATGTTTCTTAGTAAAGAATTAATCTCAGCGCGTTTTGAGGGGTTTGAATTTTTTTCGTCTCAGAATACGCTCAGAATCAACCAGTTTGTTCAGTACACCCATGTTTCTTAGTAAAGAATTAATCTCAGCGCGTTTTGAGGGGTTTGAATTTTTTTCGTCTCAGAATACGCTCAGAATCAACCAATTTGATCAGTACACCCATGTTTCTTAGTAAAGAATTAATCTCAGCGCATTCTGAGGGGTTTGAATTTTTTTCGTCTCCGATCACGCTCAGAATCAACCAGTTTGTTCAGTACACCCATGTTTCTTAGTAAAGAATTAATCTCAGCGCGTTTTGAGGGGTTTGAATTTTTTTCGTCTCAGAATACGCTCAGAATCAACCAGTTTGTTCAGTACACCCATGTTTCATAGTAAAGAATTAATCTCAGCGCATTCTGAGGGGTTTGAATTTTTTTCGTCTCAGAATACGCTAAGAATCAACCAGTTTGTTCAGTACACCCTTGTTTCTTAGTAAAGAATTAATCTCAGCGCGTTTTGAGGGGTTTGAATTTTTTTCGTCTCAGAATACGCTCAGAATCAACCAGTTTGTTCAGTACACCCATGTTTCTTAGTAAAGAATTAATCTCAGCGCGTTTTGAGGGGTTTGAATTTTTTTCGTCTCAGAATACGGTCAGAATCAACCAGTTTGATCAGTACACCCATGTTTCTTAGTAAAGAATTAATCTCAGCGCATTCTGAGGGGTTTGAATTTTTTTCGTCTCCGATCACGCTCAGAATCAACCAGTTTGTTCAGTACACCCATGTTTCTTAGTAAAGAATTAATCTCAGCGCGTTTTGAGGGGTTTGAATTTTTTTCGTCTCAGAATACGCTCAGAATCAACCAGTTTGTTCAGTACACCCATGTTTCATAGTAAAGAATTAATCTCAGCGCATTCTGAGGGGTTTGAATTTTTTTCGTCTCAGAATACGCTAAGAATCAACCAGTTTGTTCAGTACACCCTTGTTTCTTAGTAAAGAATTAATCTCAGCGCATTTTGAGGGGTTTGAATTTTTTTCGTCTCAGAATACGCTCAGAATCAACCAGTTTGTTCAGCACACCAATGTTTCTTAGTAAAGAATTAATCTCAGCGCATTCTGAGGGGTTTGAATTTTTTTCGTCTCCGATCACGCTCAGAATCAACCAGTTTGTTCAGTACACCCATGTTTCTTAGTAAAGAATTAATCTCAGCGCGTTTTGAGGGGTTTGAATTTTTTTCGTCTCAGAATACGCTCAGAATCAACCAGTTTGTTCAGTACACCCATGTTTCATAGTAAAGAATTAATCTCAGCGCATTCTGAGGGGTTTGAATTTTTTTCGTCTCAGAATACGCTAAGAATCAACCAGTTTGTTCAGTACACCCATGTTTCTTAGTAAAGAATTAATCTCAGCGCGTTTTGAGGGGTTTGAATTTTTTTCGTCTCAGAATACGCTCAGAATCAACCAGTTTGTTCAGTACACCCATGTTTCTTAGTAAAGAATTAATCTCAGCGCATTCTGAGGGGTTTGAATTTTTTTCGTCTCCGATCACGCTCAGAATCAACCAGTTTGTTCAGTACACCCATGTTTCTTAGTAAAGAATTAATCTCAGCGCGTTTTGAGGGGTTTGAATTTTTTTCGTCTCAGAATACGCTAAGAATCAACCAGTTTGTTCAGTACACCCTTGTTTCTTAGTAAAGAATTAATCTCAGCGCATTCTGAGGGGTTTGAATTTTTTTCGTCTCAGAATACGCTCAGAATCAACCAGTTTGTTCAGTACACCCATGTTTCTTAGTAAAGAATTAATTTCAGCGCGTTTTGAGGGGTTTGAATTTTTTTCGTCTCAGAATACGCTCAGAATCAACCAGTTTGTTCAGTACACCCATGTTTCTTAGTAAAGAATTAATCTCAGCGCGTTTTGAGGGGTTTGAATTTTTTTCGTCTCAGAATACGCTCAGAATCAACCAGTTTGTTCAGTACACCCATGTTTCTTAGTAAAGAATTAATCTCAGCGCGTTTTGAGGGGTTTGAATTTTTTTCGTCTCAGAATACGCTAAGAATCAACCAGTTTGTTCAGTACACCCTTGTTTCTTAGTAAAGAATTAATCTCAGCGCATTTTGAGGGGTTTGAATTTTTTTCGTCTCAGAATACGCTCAGAATCAACCAGTTTGTTCAGTACACCCATGTTTCTTAGTAAAGAATTAATCTCAGCGCGTTTTGAGGGGTTTGAATTTTTTTCGTCTCAGAATACGCTCAGAATCAACCAGTTTGTTCAGTACACCCATGTTTCTTAGTAAAGAATTAATCTCAGCGCGTTTTGAGGGGTTTGAATTTTTTTCGTCTCAGAATACGCTCAGAATCAACCAGTTTGATCAGTACACCCATGTTTCTTAGTAAAGAATTAATCTCAGCGCATTCTGAGGGGTTTGAATTTTTTTCGTCTCCGATCACGCTCAGAATCAACCAGTTTGTTCAGTACACCCATGTTTCTTAGTAAAGAATTAATCTCAGCGCGTTTTGAGGGGTTTGAATTTTTTTCGTCTCAGAATACGCTCAGAATCAACCAGTTTGTTCAGTACACCCATGTTTCATAGTAAAGAATTAATCTCAGCGCATTCTGAGGGGTTTGAATTTTTTTCGTCTCAGAATACGCTAAGAATCAACCAGTTTGTTCAGTACACCCTTGTTTCTTAGTAAAGAATTAATCTCAGCGCATTTTGAGGGGTTTGAATTTTTTTCGTCTCAGAATACGCTCAGAATCAACCAGTTTGTTCAGCACACCAATGTTTCTTAGTAAAGAATTAATCTCAGCGCATTCTGAGGGGTTTGAATTTTTTTCGTCTCCGATCACGCTCAGAATCAACCAGTTTGTTCAGTACACCCATGTTTCTTAGTAAAGAATTAATCTCAGCGCGTTTTGAGGGGTTTGAATTTTTTTCGTCTCAGAATACGCTCAGAATCAACCAGTTTGTTCAGTACACCCATGTTTCATAGTAAAGAATTAATCTCAGCGCATTCTGAGGGGTTTGAATTTTTTTCGTCTCAGAATACGCTAAGAATCAACCAGTTTGTTCAGTACACCCATGTTTCTTAGTAAAGAATTAATCTCAGCGCGTTTTGAGGGGTTTGAATTTTTTTCGTCTCAGAATACGCTCAGAATCAACCAGTTTGTTCAGTACACCCATGTTTCTTAGTAAAGAATTAATCTCAGCGCATTCTGAGGGGTTTGAATTTTTTTCGTCTCCGATCACGCTCAGAATCAACCAGTTTGTTCAGTACACCCATGTTTCTTAGTAAAGAATTAATCTCAGCGCGTTTTGAGGGGTTTGAATTTTTTTCGTCTCAGAATACGCTAAGAATCAACCAGTTTGTTCAGTACACCCTTGTTTCTTAGTAAAGAATTAATCTCAGCGCATTCTGAGGGGTTTGAATTTTTTTCGTCTCCGATCACGCTCAGAATCAACCAGTTTGTTCAGTACACCCATGTTTCTTAGTAAAGAATTAATCTCAGCGCATTCTGAGGGGTTTGAATTTTTTTCGTCTCAGAATACGCTCAGAATCAACCAGTTTGTTGAGTACACCCATGTTTCTTAGTAAAGAATTAATCTCAGCGCGTTTTGAGGGGTTTGAATTTTTTTCGTCTCAGAATACGCTAAGAATCAACCAGTTTGTTCAGTACACCCTTGTTTCTTAGTAAAGAATTAATCTCAGCGCATTTTGAGGGGGTTTGAATTTTTTTCGTCTCAGAATACGCTCAGAATCAACCAGTTTGTTCAGTACACCCATGTTTCTTAGTAAAGAATTAATCTCAGCGCGTTTTGAGGGGTTTGAATTTTTTTCGTCTCAGAATACGCTCAGAATCAACCAGTTTGTTGAGTACACCCATGTTTCTTAGTAAAGAATTAATCTCAGCGCGTTTTGAGGGGTTTGAATTTTTTTCGTCTCAGAATACGCTAAGAATCAACCAGTTTGTTCAGTACACCCTTGTTTCTTAGTAAAGAATTAATCTCAGCGCATTTTGAGGGGTTTGAATTTTTTTCGTCTCAGAATACGCTCAGAATCAACCAGTTTGTTCAGTACACCCATGTTTCTTAGTAAAGAATTAATCTCAGCGCGTTTTGAGGGGTTTGAATTTTTTTCATCTCAGAATACGCTCAGAATCAACCAGTTTGTTCAGTACACCCATGTTTCTTAGTAAAGAATTAATCTCAGCGCGTTTTGAGGGGTTTGAATTTTTTTCGTCTCAGAATACGCTCAGAATCAACCAGTTTGTTCTGTACACCCATGTTTCTTAGTAAAGAATTAATCTCGGCGCATTCTGAGGGGTTTGAATTTTTTTCGTCTCAGAATACGCTCAGAATCAACCAGTTTGTTCAGTACACCCATGTTTCTTAGTAAAGAATTAATCTCGGCGCATTCTGAGGGGTTTGAATTTTTTTCGTCTCAGAATACGCTCAGAATCAACCAGTTTGTTCAGTACACCCATGTTTCTTAGTAAAGAATTAATCTCAGCGCATTCTGAGGGGTTTGAATTTTTTTCGTCTCCGATCACGCTCAGAATCAACCAGTTTGTTCAGTACACCCATGTTTCTTAGTAAAGAATTAATCTCAGCGCATTCTGAGGGGTTTGAATTTTTTCGTCTCCGATCACGCTCAGAATCAACCAGTTTGTTCAGTACACCCATGTTTCTTAGTAAAGAATTAATCTCAGCGCATTCTGAGGGGATTGAATTTTTTTCGTCTCAGAACACGCTCAGAATCAACCAGTTTGTTCAGTACACCCATGTTTCTTAGTAAAGAATTAATCTCAGCGCGTTTTGAGGGGTTTGAATTTTTTTCGTCTCAGAATACGCTCAGAATCAACCAGTTTGTTCAGTACACCCATGTTTCTTAGTAAAGAATTAATCTCAGCGCGTTTTGAGGGGTTTGAATTTTTTTCGTCTCAGAATACGGTCAGAATCAACCAGTTTGATCAGTACACCCATGTTTCTTAGTAAAGAATTAATCTCAGCGCATTCTGAGGGGTTTGAATTTTTTTCGTCTCCGATCACGCTCAGAATCAACCAGTTTGTTCAGTACACCCATGTTTCTTAGTAAAGAATTAATCTCAGCGCGTTTTGAGGGGTTTGAATTTTTTTCGTCTCAGAATACGCTCAGAATCAACCAGTTTGTTCAGCACACCAATGTTTCTCAGTAAAGAATTAATCTCAGCGCATTCTGAGGGGTTTGAATTTTTTTCGTCTCCGATCACGCTCAGAATCAACCAGTTTGTTCAGTACACCCATGTTTCTTAGTAAAGAATTAATCTCAGTGCGTTTTGAGGGGTTTGAATTTTTTTCGTCTCAGAATACGGTCAGAATCAACCAGTTTGATCAGTACACCCATGTTTCATAGTAAAGAATTAATCTCAGCGCATTCTGAGGGGTTTGAATTTTTTTCGTCTCAGAATACGCTAAGAATCAACCAGTTTGTTCAGTACACCCTTGTTTCTTAGTAAAGAATTAATCTCAGCGCATTTTGAGGGGTTTGAATTTTTTTCGTCTCAGAATACGCTCAGAATCAACCAGTTTGTTCAGTACACCCATGTTTCTTAGTAAAGAATTAATCTCAGCGCATTCTGAGGGGTTTGAATTTTTTTCGTCTCCGATCACGCTCAGAATCAACCAGTTTGTTCAGTACACCCATGTTTCTTAGTAAAGAATTAATCTCAGCGCGTTTTGAGGGGTTTGAATTTTTTTCGTCTCAGAATACGCTCAGAATCAACCAGTTTGTTCAGTACACCCATGTTTCTTAGTAAAGAATTAATCTCAGCGCGTTTTGAGGGGTTTGAATTTTTTTCGTCTCAGAATACGCTCAGAATCAACCAGTTTGTTCAGTACACCCATGTTTCTTAGTAAAGAATTAATCTCAGCGCGTTTTGAGGGGTTTGAATTTTTTTCGTCTCAGAATACGCTAAGAATCAACCAGTTTGTTCAGTACACCCTTGTTTCTTAGTAAAGAATTAATCTCAGCGCATTTTGAGGGGTTTGAATTTTTTTCGTCTCAGAATACGCTCAGAATCAACCAGTTTGTTCAGTACACCCATGTTTCTTAGTAAAGAATTAATCTCAGCGCGTTTTGAGGGGTTTGAATTTTTTTCGTCTCAGAATACGCTAAGAATCAACCAGTTTGTTCAGTACACCCTTGTTTCTTAGTAAAGAATTAATCTCAGCGCATTTTGAGGGGTTTGAATTTTTTTCGTCTCAGAATACGCTCAGAATCAACCAGTTTGTTCAGTACACCCATGTTTCTTAGTAAAGAATTAATCTCAGCGCGTTTTGAGGGGTTTGAATTTTTTTCGTCTCAGAATACGCTCAGAATCAACCAGTTTGTTGAGTACACCCATGTTTCTTAGTAAAGAATTAATCTCAGCGCGTTTTGAGGGGTTTGAATTTTTTTCGTCTCAGAATACGCTAAGAATCAACCAGTTTGTTCAGTACACCCTTGTTTCTTAGTAAAGAATTAATCTCAGCGCATTTTGAGGGGTTTGAATTTTTTTCGTCTCAGAATACGCTCAGAATCAACCAGTTTGTTCAGTACACCCATGTTTCTTAGTAAAGAATTAATCTCAGCGCGTTTTGAGGGGTTTGAATTTTTTTCGTCTCAGAATACGCTCAGAATCAACCAGTTTGTTCAGTACACCCATGTTTCTTAGTAAAGAATTAATCTCAGCGCGTTTTGAGGGGTTTGAATTTTTTTCGTCTCAGAATACGCTAAGAATCAACCAGTTTGTTCAGTACACCCTTGTTTCTTAGTAAAGAATTAATCTCAGCGCATTTTGAGGGGTTTGAATTTTTTTCGTCTCAGAATACGCTCAGAATCAACCAGTTTGTTCAGTACACCCATGTTTCTTAGTAAAGAATTAATCTCAGCGCGTTTTGAGGGGTTTGAATTTTTTTCGTCTCAGAATACGCTAAGAATCAACCAGTTTGTTCAGTACACCCTTGTTTCTTAGTAAAGAATTAATCTCAGCGCATTCTGAGGGGTTTGAATTTTTTTCGTCTCCGATCACGCTCAGAATCAACCAGTTTGTTCAGTACACCCATGTTTCTTAGTAAAGAATTAATCTCAGCGCGTTTTGAGGGGTTTGAATTTTTTTCGTCTCAGAATACGCTCAGAATCAACCAGTTTGTTCAGTACACCCATGTTTCATAGTAAAGAATTAATCTCAGCGCATTCTGAGGGGTTTGAATTTTTTTCGTCTCAGAATACGCTAAGAATCAACCAGTTTGTTCAGTACACCCGTGTTTCTTAGTAAAGAATTAATCTCAGCGCATTTTGAGGGGTTTGAATTTTTTTCGTCTCAGAATACGCTCAGAATCAACCAGTTTGTTCAGTACACCCATGTTTCTTAGTAAAGAATTAATCTCAGCGCGTTTTGAGGGGTTTGAATTTTTTTCGTCTCAGAATACGCTCAGAATCAACCAGTTTGTTCAGTACACCCATGTTTCTTAGTAAAGAATTAATCTCAGCGCGTTTTGAGGGGTTTGAATTTTTTTCGTCTCAGAATACGCTCAGAATCAACCAGTTTGTTCAGTACACCCATGTTTCTTAGTAAAGAATTAATCTCAGCGCGTTTTGAGGGGTTTGAATTTTTTTCGTCTCAGAATACGCTAAGAATCAACCAGTTTGTTCAGTACACCCTTTTTTCTTAGTAAAGAATTAATCTCAGCGCATTTTGAGGGGTTTGAATTTTTTTCGTCTCAGAATACGCTCAGAATCAACCAGTTTGTTCAGTACACCCATGTTTCTTAGTAAAGAATTAATCTCAGCGCGTTTTGAGGGGTTTGAATTTTTTTCGTCTCAGAATACGCTCAGAATCAACCAGTTTGTTCAGTACACCCATGTTTCTTAGTAAAGAATTAATCTCAGCGCGTTTTGAGGGGTTTGAATTTTTTTCGTCTCAGAATACGCTCAGAATCAACCAGTTTGATCAGTACACCCATGTTTCTTAGTAAAGAATTAATCTCAGCGCATTCTGAGGGGTTTGAATTTTTTTCGTCTCCGATCACGCTCAGAATCAACCAGTTTGTTCAGTACACCCATGTTTCTTAGTAAAGAATTAATCTCAGCGCGTTTTGAGGGGTTTGAATTTTTTTCGTCTCAGAATACGCTAAGAATCAACCAGTTTGTTCAGTACACCCTTGTTTCTTAGTAAAGAATTAATCTCAGCGCATTCTGAGGGGTTTGAATTTTTTTCGTCTCCGATCACGCTCAGAATCAACCAGTTTGTTCAGTACACCCATGTTTCTTAGTAAAGAATTAATCTCAGCGCGTTTTGAGGGGTTTGAATTTTTTTCGTCTCAGAATACGCTCAGAATCAACCAGTTTGTTCAGTACACCCATGTTTCATAGTAAAGAATTAATCTCAGCGCATTCTGAGGGGTTTGAATTTTTTTCGTCTCAGAATACGCTAAGAATCAACCAGTTTGTTCAGTACACCCGTGTTTCTTAGTAAAGAATTAATCTCAGCGCATTTTGAGGGGTTTGAATTTTTTTCGTCTCAGAATACGCTCAGAATCAACCAGTTTGTTCAGTACACCCATGTTTCTTAGTAAAGAATTAATCTCAGCGCGTTTTGAGGGGTTTGAATTTTTTTCGTCTCAGAATACGCTCAGAATCAACCAGTTTGTTCAGTACACCCATGTTTCTTAGTAAAGAATTAATCTCAGCGCGTTTTGAGGGGTTTGAATTTTTTTCGTCTCAGAATACGCTCAGAATCAACCAGTTTGTTCAGTACACCCATGTTTCTTAGTAAAGAATTAATCTCAGCGCGTTTTGAGGGGTTTGAATTTTTTTCGTCTCAGAATACGCTCAGAATCAACCAGTTTGATCAGTACACCCATGTTTCTTAGTAAAGAATTAATCTCAGCGCATTCTGAGGGGTTTGAATTTTTTTCGTCTCCGATCACGCTCAGAATCAACCAGTTTGTTCAGTACACCCATGTTTCTTAGTAAAGAATTAATCTCAGCGCGTTTTGAGGGGTTTGAATTTTTTTCGTCTCAGAATACGCTCAGAATCAACCAGTTTGTTCAGTACACCCATGTTTCATAGTAAAGAATTAATCTCAGCGCATTCTGAGGGGTTTGAATTTTTTTCGTCTCAGAATACGCTAAGAATCAACCAGTTTGTTCAGTACACCCTTGTTTCTTAGTAAAGAATTAATCTCAGCGCATTTTGAGGGGTTTGAATTTTTTTCGTCTCAGAATACGCTCAGAATCAACCAGTTTGTTCAGCACACCAATGTTTCTTAGTAAAGAATTAATCTCAGCGCATTCTGAGGGGTTTGAATTTTTTTCGTCTCCGATCACGCTCAGAATCAACCAGTTTGTTCAGTACACCCATGTTTCTTAGTAAAGAATTAATCTCAGCGCGTTTTGAGGGGTTTGAATTTTTTTCGTCTCAGAATACGCTCAGAATCAACCAGTTTGTTCAGTACACCCATGTTTCATAGTAAAGAATTAATCTCAGCGCATTCTGAGGGGTTTGAATTTTTTTCGTCTCAGAATACGCTAAGAATCAACCAGTTTGTTCAGTACACCCATGTTTCTTAGTAAAGAATTAATCTCAGCGCGTTTTGAGGGGTTTGAATTTTTTTCGTCTCAGAATACGCTCAGAATCAACCAGTTTGTTCAGTACACCCATGTTTCTTAGTAAAGAATTAATCTCAGCGCATTCTGAGGGGTTTGAATTTTTTTCGTCTCCGATCACGCTCAGAATCAACCAGTTTGTTCAGTACACCCATGTTTCTTAGTAAAGAATTAATCTCAGCGCGTTTTGAGGGGTTTGAATTTTTTTCGTCTCAGAATACGCTAAGAATCAACCAGTTTGTTCAGTACACCCTTGTTTCTTAGTAAAGAATTAATCTCAGCGCATTCTGAGGGGTTTGAATTTTTTTCGTCTCCGATCACGCTCAGAATCAACCAGTTTGTTCAGTACACCCATGTTTCTTAGTAAAGAATTAATCTCAGCGCATTCTGAGGGGTTTGAATTTTTTTCGTCTCAGAATACGCTCAGAATCAACCAGTTTGTTGAGTACACCCATGTTTCTTAGTAAAGAATTAATCTCAGCGCGTTTTGAGGGGTTTGAATTTTTTTCGTCTCAGAATACGCTAAGAATCAACCAGTTTGTTCAGTACACCCTTGTTTCTTAGTAAAGAATTAATCTCAGCGCATTTTGAGGGGGTTTGAATTTTTTTCGTCTCAGAATACGCTCAGAATCAACCAGTTTGTTCAGTACACCCATGTTTCTTAGTAAAGAATTAATCTCAGCGCGTTTTGAGGGGTTTGAATTTTTTTCGTCTCAGAATACGCTCAGAATCAACCAGTTTGTTGAGTACACCCATGTTTCTTAGTAAAGAATTAATCTCAGCGCGTTTTGAGGGGTTTGAATTTTTTTCGTCTCAGAATACGCTAAGAATCAACCAGTTTGTTCAGTACACCCTTGTTTCTTAGTAAAGAATTAATCTCAGCGCATTTTGAGGGGTTTGAATTTTTTTCGTCTCAGAATACGCTCAGAATCAACCAGTTTGTTCAGTACACCCATGTTTCTTAGTAAAGAATTAATCTCAGCGCGTTTTGAGGGGTTTGAATTTTTTTCATCTCAGAATACGCTCAGAATCAACCAGTTTGTTCAGTACACCCATGTTTCTTAGTAAAGAATTAATCTCAGCGCGTTTTGAGGGGTTTGAATTTTTTTCGTCTCAGAATACGCTCAGAATCAACCAGTTTGTTCTGTACACCCATGTTTCTTAGTAAAGAATTAATCTCGGCGCATTCTGAGGGGTTTGAATTTTTTTCGTCTCAGAATACGCTCAGAATCAACCAGTTTGTTCAGTACACCCATGTTTCTTAGTAAAGAATTAATCTCGGCGCATTCTGAGGGGTTTGAATTTTTTTCGTCTCAGAATACGCTCAGAATCAACCAGTTTGTTCAGTACACCCATGTTTCTTAGTAAAGAATTAATCTCAGCGCATTCTGAGGGGTTTGAATTTTTTTCGTCTCCGATCACGCTCAGAATCAACCAGTTTGTTCAGTACACCCATGTTTCTTAGTAAAGAATTAATCTCAGCGCATTCTGAGGGGTTTGAATTTTTTCGTCTCCGATCACGCTCAGAATCAACCAGTTTGTTCAGTACACCCATGTTTCTTAGTAAAGAATTAATCTCAGCGCATTCTGAGGGGATTGAATTTTTTTCGTCTCAGAACACGCTCAGAATCAACCAGTTTGTTCAGTACACCCATGTTTCTTAGTAAAGAATTAATCTCAGCGCGTTTTGAGGGGTTTGAATTTTTTTCGTCTCAGAATACGCTCAGAATCAACCAGTTTGTTCAGTACACCCATGTTTCTTAGTAAAGAATTAATCTCAGCGCGTTTTGAGGGGTTTGAATTTTTTTCGTCTCAGAATACGGTCAGAATCAACCAGTTTGATCAGTACACCCATGTTTCTTAGTAAAGAATTAATCTCAGCGCATTCTGAGGGGTTTGAATTTTTTTCGTCTCCGATCACGCTCAGAATCAACCAGTTTGTTCAGTACACCCATGTTTCTTAGTAAAGAATTAATCTCAGCGCGTTTTGAGGGGTTTGAATTTTTTTCGTCTCAGAATACGCTCAGAATCAACCAGTTTGTTCAGCACACCAATGTTTCTCAGTAAAGAATTAATCTCAGCGCATTCTGAGGGGTTTGAATTTTTTTCGTCTCCGATCACGCTCAGAATCAACCAGTTTGTTCAGTACACCCATGTTTCTTAGTAAAGAATTAATCTCAGTGCGTTTTGAGGGGTTTGAATTTTTTTCGTCTCAGAATACGGTCAGAATCAACCAGTTTGATCAGTACACCCATGTTTCATAGTAAAGAATTAATCTCAGCGCATTCTGAGGGGTTTGAATTTTTTTCGTCTCAGAATACGCTAAGAATCAACCAGTTTGTTCAGTACACCCTTGTTTCTTAGTAAAGAATTAATCTCAGCGCATTTTGAGGGGTTTGAATTTTTTTCGTCTCAGAATACGCTCAGAATCAACCAGTTTGTTCAGTACACCCATGTTTCTTAGTAAAGAATTAATCTCAGCGCATTCTGAGGGGTTTGAATTTTTTTCGTCTCCGATCACGCTCAGAATCAACCAGTTTGTTCAGTACACCCATGTTTCTTAGTAAAGAATTAATCTCAGCGCGTTTTGAGGGGTTTGAATTTTTTTCGTCTCAGAATACGCTCAGAATCAACCAGTTTGTTCAGTACACCCATGTTTCTTAGTAAAGAATTAATCTCAGCGCGTTTTGAGGGGTTTGAATTTTTTTCGTCTCAGAATACGCTCAGAATCAACCAGTTTGTTCAGTACACCCATGTTTCTTAGTAAAGAATTAATCTCAGCGCGTTTTGAGGGGTTTGAATTTTTTTCGTCTCAGAATACGCTAAGAATCAACCAGTTTGTTCAGTACACCCTTGTTTCTTAGTAAAGAATTAATCTCAGCGCATTTTGAGGGGTTTGAATTTTTTTCGTCTCAGAATACGCTCAGAATCAACCAGTTTGTTCAGTACACCCATGTTTCTTAGTAAAGAATTAATCTCAGCGCGTTTTGAGGGGTTTGAATTTTTTTCGTCTCAGAATACGCTAAGAATCAACCAGTTTGTTCAGTACACCCTTGTTTCTTAGTAAAGAATTAATCTCAGCGCATTTTGAGGGGTTTGAATTTTTTTCGTCTCAGAATACGCTCAGAATCAACCAGTTTGTTCAGTACACCCATGTTTCTTAGTAAAGAATTAATCTCAGCGCGTTTTGAGGGGTTTGAATTTTTTTCGTCTCAGAATACGCTCAGAATCAACCAGTTTGTTGAGTACACCCATGTTTCTTAGTAAAGAATTAATCTCAGCGCGTTTTGAGGGGTTTGAATTTTTTTCGTCTCAGAATACGCTAAGAATCAACCAGTTTGTTCAGTACACCCTTGTTTCTTAGTAAAGAATTAATCTCAGCGCATTTTGAGGGGTTTGAATTTTTTTCGTCTCAGAATACGCTCAGAATCAACCAGTTTGTTCAGTACACCCATGTTTCTTAGTAAAGAATTAATCTCAGCGCGTTTTGAGGGGTTTGAATTTTTTTCGTCTCAGAATACGCTCAGAATCAACCAGTTTGTTCAGTACACCCATGTTTCTTAGTAAAGAATTAATCTCAGCGCGTTTTGAGGGGTTTGAATTTTTTTCGTCTCAGAATACGCTAAGAATCAACCAGTTTGTTCAGTACACCCTTGTTTCTTAGTAAAGAATTAATCTCAGCGCATTTTGAGGGGTTTGAATTTTTTTCGTCTCAGAATACGCTCAGAATCAACCAGTTTGTTCAGTACACCCATGTTTCTTAGTAAAGAATTAATCTCAGCGCGTTTTGAGGGGTTTGAATTTTTTTCGTCTCAGAATACGCTAAGAATCAACCAGTTTGTTCAGTACACCCTTGTTTCTTAGTAAAGAATTAATCTCAGCGCATTCTGAGGGGTTTGAATTTTTTTCGTCTCCGATCACGCTCAGAATCAACCAGTTTGTTCAGTACACCCATGTTTCTTAGTAAAGAATTAATCTCAGCGCGTTTTGAGGGGTTTGAATTTTTTTCGTCTCAGAATACGCTCAGAATCAACCAGTTTGTTCAGTACACCCATGTTTCATAGTAAAGAATTAATCTCAGCGCATTCTGAGGGGTTTGAATTTTTTTCGTCTCAGAATACGCTAAGAATCAACCAGTTTGTTCAGTACACCCGTGTTTCTTAGTAAAGAATTAATCTCAGCGCATTTTGAGGGGTTTGAATTTTTTTCGTCTCAGAATACGCTCAGAATCAACCAGTTTGTTCAGTACACCCATGTTTCTTAGTAAAGAATTAATCTCAGCGCGTTTTGAGGGGTTTGAATTTTTTTCGTCTCAGAATACGCTCAGAATCAACCAGTTTGTTCAGTACACCCATGTTTCTTAGTAAAGAATTAATCTCAGCGCGTTTTGAGGGGTTTGAATTTTTTTCGTCTCAGAATACGCTCAGAATCAACCAGTTTGTTCAGTACACCCATGTTTCTTAGTAAAGAATTAATCTCAGCGCGTTTTGAGGGGTTTGAATTTTTTTCGTCTCAGAATACGCTAAGAATCAACCAGTTTGTTCAGTACACCCTTTTTTCTTAGTAAAGAATTAATCTCAGCGCATTTTGAGGGGTTTGAATTTTTTTCGTCTCAGAATACGCTCAGAATCAACCAGTTTGTTCAGTACACCCATGTTTCTTAGTAAAGAATTAATCTCAGCGCGTTTTGAGGGGTTTGAATTTTTTTCGTCTCAGAATACGCTCAGAATCAACCAGTTTGTTCAGTACACCCATGTTTCTTAGTAAAGAATTAATCTCAGCGCGTTTTGAGGGGTTTGAATTTTTTTCGTCTCAGAATACGCTCAGAATCAACCAGTTTGATCAGTACACCCATGTTTCTTAGTAAAGAATTAATCTCAGCGCATTCTGAGGGGTTTGAATTTTTTTCGTCTCCGATCACGCTCAGAATCAACCAGTTTGTTCAGTACACCCATGTTTCTTAGTAAAGAATTAATCTCAGCGCGTTTTGAGGGGTTTGAATTTTTTTCGTCTCAGAATACGCTAAGAATCAACCAGTTTGTTCAGTACACCCTTGTTTCTTAGTAAAGAATTAATCTCAGCGCATTCTGAGGGGTTTGAATTTTTTTCGTCTCCGATCACGCTCAGAATCAACCAGTTTGTTCAGTACACCCATGTTTCTTAGTAAAGAATTAATCTCAGCGCGTTTTGAGGGGTTTGAATTTTTTTCGTCTCAGAATACGCTCAGAATCAACCAGTTTGTTCAGTACACCCATGTTTCATAGTAAAGAATTAATCTCAGCGCATTCTGAGGGGTTTGAATTTTTTTCGTCTCAGAATACGCTAAGAATCAACCAGTTTGTTCAGTACACCCGTGTTTCTTAGTAAAGAATTAATCTCAGCGCATTTTGAGGGGTTTGAATTTTTTTCGTCTCAGAATACGCTCAGAATCAACCAGTTTGTTCAGTACACCCATGTTTCTTAGTAAAGAATTAATCTCAGCGCGTTTTGAGGGGTTTGAATTTTTTTCGTCTCAGAATACGCTCAGAATCAACCAGTTTGTTCAGTACACCCATGTTTCTTAGTAAAGAATTAATCTCAGCGCGTTTTGAGGGGTTTGAATTTTTTTCGTCTCAGAATACGCTCAGAATCAACCAGTTTGTTCAGTACACCCATGTTTCTTAGTAAAGAATTAATCTCAGCGCGTTTTGAGGGGTTTGAATTTTTTTCGTCTCAGAATACGCTAAGAATCAACCAGTTTGTTCAGTACACCCTTTTTTCTTAGTAAAGAATTAATCTCAGCGCATTTTGAGGGGTTTGAATTTTTTTCGTCTCAGAATACGCTCAGAATCAACCAGTTTGTTCAGTACACCCATGTTTCTTAGTAAAGAATTAATCTCAGCGCGTTTTGAGGGGTTTGAATTTTTTTCGTCTCAGAATACGCTCAGAATCAACCAGTTTGTTCAGTACACCCATGTTTCTTAGTAAAGAATTAATCTCAGCGCGTTTTGAGGGGTTTGAATTTTTTTCGTCTCAGAATACGCTCAGAATCAACCAGTTTGATCAGTACACCCATGTTTCTTAGTAAAGAATTAATCTCAGCGCATTCTGAGGGGTTTGAATTTTTTTCGTCTCCGATCACGCTCAGAATCAACCAGTTTGTTCAGTACACCCATGTTTCTTAGTAAAGAATTAATCTCAGCGCGTTTTGAGGGGTTTGAATTTTTTTCGTCTCAGAATACGCTCAGAATCAACCAGTTTGTTCAGTACACCCATGTTTCATAGTAAAGAATTAATCTCAGCGCATTCTGAGGGGTTTGAATTTTTTTCGTCTCAGAATACGCTAAGAATCAACCAGTTTGTTCAGTACACCCATGTTTCTTAGTAAAGAATTAATCTCAGCGCGTTTTGAGGGGTTTGAATTTTTTTCGTCTCAGAATACGCTCAGAATCAACCAGTTTGTTCAGTACACCCATGTTTCTTAGTAAAGAATTAATCTCAGCGCATTCTGAGGGGTTTGAATTTTTTTCGTCTCCGATCACGCTCAGAATCAACCAGTTTGTTCAGTACACCCATGTTTCTTAGTAAAGAATTAATCTCAGCGCGTTTTGAGGGGTTTGAATTTTTTTCGTCTCAGAATACGCTAAGAATCAACCAGTTTGTTCAGTACACCCTTGTTTCTTAGTAAAGAATTAATCTCAGCGCATTCTGAGGGGTTTGAATTTTTTTCGTCTCAGAATACGCTCAGAATCAACCAGTTTGTTCAGTACACCCATGTTTCTTAGTAAAGAATTAATCTCAGCGCGTTTTGAGGGGTTTGAATTTTTTTCGTCTCAGAATACGCTCAGAATCAACCAGTTTGTTGAGTACACCCATGTTTCTTAGTAAAGAATTAATCTCAGCGCGTTTTGAGGGGTTTGAATTTTTTTCGTCTCAGAATACGCTAAGAATCAACCAGTTTGTTCAGTACACCCTTGTTTCTTAGTAAAGAATTAATCTCAGCGCATTTTGAGGGGTTTGAATTTTTTTCGTCTCAGAATACGCTCAGAATCAACCAGTTTGTTCAGTACACCCATGTTTCTTAGTAAAGAATTAATCTCAGCGCGTTTTGAGGGGTTTGAATTTTTTTCGTCTCAGAATACGCTAAGAATCAACCAGTTTGTTCAGTACACCCTTGTTTCTTAGTAAAGAATTAATCTCAGCGCATTTTGAGGGGTTTGAATTTTTTTCGTCTCAGAATACGCTCAGAATCAACCAGTTTGTTCAGTACACCCATGTTTCTTAGTAAAGAATTAATCTCAGCGCGTTTTGAGGGGTTTGAATTTTTTTCGTCTCAGAATACGCTAAGAATCAACCAGTTTGTTCAGTACACCCTTGTTTCTTAGTAAAGAATTAATCTCAGCGCATTCTGAGGGGTTTGAATTTTTTTCGTCTCCGATCACGCTCAGAATCAACCAGTTTGTTCAGTACACCCATGTTTCTTAGTAAAGAATTAATCTCAGCGCGTTTTGAGGGGTTTGAATTTTTTTCGTCTCAGAATACGCTCAGAATCAACCAGTTTGTTCAGTACACCCATGTTTCATAGTAAAGAATTAATCTCAGCGCATTCTGAGGGGTTTGAATTTTTTTCGTCTCAGAATACGCTAAGAATCAACCAGTTTGTTCAGTACACCCATGTTTCTTAGTAAAGAATTAATCTCAGCGCGTTTTGAGGGGTTTGAATTTTTTTCGTCTCAGAATACGCTAAGAATCAACCAGTTTGTTCAGTACACCCTTGTTTCTTAGTAAAGAATTAATCTCAGCGCATTCTGAGGGGTTTGAATTTTTTTCGTCTCAGAATACGCTCAGAATCAACCAGTTTGTTCAGTACACCCATGTTTCTTAGTAAAGAATTAATCTCAGCGCGTTTTGAGGGGTTTGAATTTTTTTCGTCTCAGAATACGCTCAGAATCAACCAGTTTGTTGAGTACACCCATGTTTCTTAGTAAAGAATTAATCTCAGCGCGTTTTGATGGGTTTGAATTTTTTTCGTCTCAGAATACGCTAAGAATCAACCAGTTTGTTCAGTACACCCTTGTTTCTTAGTAAAGAATTAATCTCAGCGCATTTTGAGGGGTTTGAATTTTTTTCGTCTCAGAATACGCTCAGAATCAACCAGTTTGTTCAGTACACCCATGTTTCTTAGTAAAGAATTAATCTCAGCGCGTTTTGAGGGGTTTGAATTTTTTTCGTCTCAGAATACGCTCAGAATCAACCAGTTTGTTCAGTACACCCATGTATCTTAGTAAAGAATTAATCTCAGCGCGTTTTGAGGGGTTTGAATTTTTTTCGTCTCAGAATACGCTAAGAATCAACCAGTTTGTTCAGTACACCCTTGTTTCTTAGTAAAGAATTAATCTCAGCGCATTTTGAGGGGTTTGAATTTTTTTCGTCTCAGAATACGCTCAGAATCAACCAGTTTGTTCAGTACACCCATGTTTCTTAGTAAAGAATTAATCTCAGCGCGTTTTGAGGGGTTTGAATTTTTTTCGTCTCAGAATACGCTAAGAATCAACCAGTTTGTTCAGTACACCCTTGTTTCTTAGTAAAGAATTAATCTCAGCGCATTCTGAGGGGTTTGAATTTTTTTCGTCTCCGATCACGCTCAGAATCAACCAGTTTGTTCAGTACACCCATGTTTCTTAGTAAAGAATTAATCTCAGCGCGTTTTGAGGGGTTTGAATTTTTTTCGTCTCAGAATACGCTCAGAATCAACCAGTTTGTTCAGTACACCCATGTTTCATAGTAAAGAATTAATCTCAGCGCATTCTGAGGGGTTTGAATTTTTTTCGTCTCAGAATACGCTAAGAATCAACCAGTTTGTTCAGTACACCCGTGTTTCTTAGTAAAGAATTAATCTCAGCGCATTTTGAGGGGTTTGAATTTTTTTCGTCTCAGAATACGCTCAGAATCAACCAGTTTGTTCAGTACACCCATGTTTCTTAGTAAAGAATTAATCTCAGCGCGTTTTGAGGGGTTTGAATTTTTTTCGTCTCAGAATACGCTCAGAATCAACCAGTTTGTTCAGTACACCCATGTTTCTTAGTAAAGAATTAATCTCAGCGCGTTTTGAGGGGTTTGAATTTTTTTCGTCTCAGAATACGCTCAGAATCAACCAGTTTGTTCAGTACACCCATGTTTCTTAGTAAAGAATTAATCTCAGCGCGTTTTGAGGGGTTTGAATTTTTTTCGTCTCAGAATACGCTAAGAATCACCAGTTTGTTCAGTACACCCTTGTTTCTTAGTAAAGAATTAATCTCAGCGCATTTTGAGGGGTTTGAATTTTTTTCGTCTCAGAATACGCTCAGAATCAACCAGTTTGTTCAGTACACCCATGTTTCTTAGTAAAGAATTAATCTCAGCGCGTTTTGAGGGGTTTGAATTTTTTTCGTCTCAGAATACGCTCAGAATCAACCAGTTTGTTCAGTACACCCATGTTTCTTAGTAAAGAATTAATCTCAGCGCGTTTTGAGGGGTTTGAATTTTTTTTCGTCTCAGAATACGCTCAGAATCAACCAGTTTGATCAGTACACCCATGTTTCTTAGTAAAGAATTAATCTCAGCGCATTCTGAGGGGTTTGAATTTTTTTCGTCTCCGATCACGCTCAGAATCAACCAGTTTGTTCAGTACACCCATGTTTCTTAGTAAAGAATTAATCTCAGCGCGTTTTGAGGGGTTTGAATTTTTTTCGTCTCAGAATACGCTCAGAATCAACCAGTTTGTTCAGTACACCCATGTTTCATAGTAAAGAATTAATCTCAGCGCATTCTGAGGGGTTTGAATTTTTTTCGTCTCAGAATACGCTAAGAATCAACCAGTTTGTTCAGTACACCCTTGTTTCTTAGTAAAGAATTAATCTCAGCGCATTTTGAGGGGTTTGAATTTTTTTCGTCTCAGAATACGCTCAGAATCAACCAGTTTGTTCAGCACACCAATGTTTCTTAGTAAAGAATTAATCTCAGCGCATTCTGAGGGGTTTGAATTTTTTCCGTCTCCGATCACGCTCAGAATCAACCAGTTTGTTCAGTACACCCATGTTTCTTAGTAAAGAATTAATCTCAGCGCGTTTTGAGGGGTTTGAATTTTTTTCGTCTCAGAATACGCTCAGAATCAACCAGTTTGTTCAGTACACCCATGTTTCATAGTAAAGAATTAATCTCAGCGCATTCTGAGGGGTTTGAATTTTTTTCGTCTCAGAATACGCTAAGAATCAACCAGTTTGTTCAGTACACCCATGTTTCTTAGTAAAGAATTAATCTCAGCGCGTTTTGAGGGGTTTGAATTTTTTTCGTCTCAGAATACGCTCAGAATCAACCAATTTGTTCAGTACACCCATGTTTCTTAGTAAAGAATTAATCTCAGCGCATTCTGAGGGGTTTGAATTTTTTTCGTCTCCGATCACGCTCAGAATCAACCAGTTTGTTCAGTACACCCATGTTTCTTAGTAAAGAATTAATCTCAGCGCGTTTTGAGGGGTTTGAATTTTTTTCGTCTCAGAATACGCTAAGAATCAACCAGTTTGTTCAGTACACCCTTGTTTCTTAGTAAAGAATTAATCTCAGCGCATTCTGAGGGGTTTGAATTTTTTTCGTCTCAGAATACGCTCAGAATCAACCAGTTTGTTCAGTACACCCATGTTTCTTAGTAAAGAATTAATCTCAGCGCGTTTTGAGGGGTTTGAATTTTTTTCGTCTCAGAATACGCTCAGAATCAACCAGTTTGTTCAGTACACCCATGTTTCTTAGTAAAGAATTAATCTCAGCGCGTTTTGAGGGGTTTGAATTTTTTTCGTCTCAGAATACGCTCAGAATCAACCAGTTTGTTCAGTACACCCATGTTTCTTAGTAAAGAATTAATCTCAGCGCGTTTTGAGGGGTTTGAATTTTTTTCGTCTCAGAATACGCTAAGAATCAACCAGTTTGTTCAGTACACTCTTGTTTCTTAGTAAAGAATTAATCTCAGCGCATTTTGAGGGGTTTGAATTTTTTTCGTCTCAGAATACGCTCAGAATCAACCAGTTTGTTCAGTACACCCATGTTTCTTAGTAAAGAATTAATCTCAGCGCGTTTTGAGGGGTTTGAATTTTTTTCGTCTCAGAATACGCTCAGAATCAACCAGTTTGTTCAGTACACCCATGTTTCTTAGTAAAGAATTAATCTCAGCGCGTTTTGAGGGGTTTGAATTTTTTTCGTCTCAGAATACGCTCAGAATCAACCAGTTTGATCAGTACACCCATGTTTCTTAGTAAAGAATTAATCTCAGCGCATTCTGAGGGGTTTGAATTTTTTTCGTCTCCGATCACGCTCAGAATCAACCAGTTTGTTCAGTACACCCATGTTTCTTAGTAAAGAATTAATCTCAGCGCGTTTTGAGGGGTTTGAATTTTTTTCGTCTCAGAATACGCTCAGAATCAACCAGTTTGTTCAGTACACCCATGTTTCATAGTAAAGAATTAATCTCAGCGCATTCTGAGGGGCTTGAATTTTTTTCGTCTCAGAATACGCTAAGAATCAACCAGTTTGTTCAGTACACCCTTGTTTCTTAGTAAAGAATTAATCTCAGCGCATTTTGAGGGGTTTGAATTTTTTTCGTCTCAGAATACGCTCAGAATCAACCAGTTTGTTCAGCACACCAATGTTTCTTAGTAAAGAATTAATCTCAGCGCATTCTGAGGGGTTTGAATTTTTTTCGTCTCCGATCACGCTCAGAATCAACCAGTTTGTTCAGTACACCCATGTTTCTTAGTAAAGAATTAATCTCAGCGCGTTTTGAGGGGTTTGAATTTTTTTCGTCTCAGAATACGCTCAGAATCAACCAGTTTGTTCAGTACACCCATGTTTCATAGTAAAGAATTAATCTCAGCGCATTCTGAGGGGTTTGAATTTTTTTCGTCTCAGAATACGCTAAGAATCAACCAGTTTGTTCAGTACACCCATGTTTCTTAGTAAAGAATTAATCTCAGCGCGTTTTGAGGGGTTTGAATTTTTTTCGTCTCAGAATACGCTCAGAATCAACCAGTTTGTTCAGTACACCCATGTTTCTTAGTAAAGAATTAATCTCAGCGCATTCTGAGGGGTTTGAATTTTTTTCGTCTCCGATCACGCTCAGAATCAACCAGTTTGTTCAGTACACCCATGTTTCTTAGTAAAGAATTAATCTCAGCGCGTTTTGAGGGGTTTGAATTTTTTTCGTCTCAGAATACGCTAAGAATCAACCAGTTTGTTCAGTACACCCTTGTTTCTTAGTAAAGAATTAATCTCAGCGCATTCTGAGGGGTTTGAATTTTTTTCGTCTCCGATCACGCTCAGAATCAACCAGTTTGTTCAGTACACCCATGTTTCTTAGTAAAGAATTAATCTCAGCGCATTCTGAGGGGTTTGAATTTTTTTCGTCTCCGATCACGCTCAGAATCAACCAGTTTGTTCAGTACACCCATGTTTCTTAGTAAAGAATTAATCTCAGCGCGTTTTGAGGGGTTTGAATTTTTTTCGTCTCAGAATACGCTCAGAATCAACCAGTTTGTTCAGTACACCCATGTTTCATAGTAAAGAATTAATCTCAGCGCATTCTGAGGGGTTTGAATTTTTTTCGTCTCAGAATACGCTCAGAATCAACCAGTTTGTTCAGTACACCCATGTTTCATAGTAAAGAATTAATCTCAGCGCGTTTTGAGGGGTTTGAATTTTTTTCGTCTCAGAATACGCTCAGAATCAACCAGTTTGTTCAGTACACCCATGTTTCTTAGTAAAGAATTAATCTCAGCGCGTTTTGAGGGGTTTGAATTTTTTTCGTCTCAGAATACGCTAAGAATCAACCAGTTTGTTCAGTACACCCTTGTTTCTTAGTAAAGAATTAATCTCAGCGCATTTTGAGGGGTTTGAATTTTTTTCGTCTCAGAATACGCTCAGAATCAACCAGTTTGTTCAGTACACCCATGTTTCTTAGTAAAGAATTAATCTCAGCGCGTTTTGAGGGGTTTGATTTTTTTTCGTCTCAGAATACGCTAAGAATCAACCAGTTTGTTCAGTACACCCTTGTTTCTTAGTAAAGAATTAATCTCAGCGCATTCTGAGGGGTTTGAATTTTTTTCGTCTCCGATCACGCTCAGAATCAACCAGTTTGTTCAGTACACCCATGTTTCTTAGTAAAGAATTAATCTCAGCGCGTTTTGAGGGGTTTGAATTTTTTTCGTCTCAGAATACGCTCAGAATCAACCAGTTTGTTCAGTACACCCATGTTTCATAGTAAAGAATTAATCTCAGCGCATTCTGAGGGGTTTGAATTTTTTTCGTCTCAGAATACGCTAAGAATCAACCAGTTTGTTCAGTACACCCGTGTTTCTTAGTAAAGAATTAATCTCAGCGCATTTTGAGGGGTTTGAATTTTTTTCGTCTCAGAATACGCTCAGAATCAACCAGTTTGTTCAGTACACCCATGTTTCTTAGTAAAGAATTAATCTCAGCGCGTTTTGAGGGGTTTGAATTTTTTTCGTCTCAGAATACGCTCAGAATCAACCAGTTTGTTCAGTACACCCATGTTTCTTAGTAAAGAATTAATCTCAGCGCGTTTTGAGGGGTTTGAATTTTTTTCGTCTCAGAATACGCTCAGAATCAACCAGTTTGTTCAGTACACCCATGTTTCTTAGTAAAGAATTAATCTCAGCGCGTTTTGAGGGGTTTGAATTTTTTTCGTCTCAGAATACGCTAAGAATCAACCAGTTTGTTCAGTACACCCTTGTTTCTTAGTAAAGAATTAATCTCAGCGCATTTTGAGGGGTTTGAATTTTTTTCGTCTCAGAATACGCTCAGAATCAACCAGTTTGTTCAGTACACCCATGTTTCTTAGTAAAGAATTAATCTCAGCGCGTTTTGAGGGGTTTGAATTTTTTTCGTCTCAGAATACGCTCAGAATCAACCAGTTTGTTCAGTACACCCATGTTTCTTAGTAAAGAATTAATCTCAGCGCGTTTTGAGGGGTTTGAATTTTTTTCGTCTCAGAATACGCTCAGAATCAACCAGTTTGATCAGTACACCCATGTTTCTTAGTAAAGAATTAATCTCAGCGCATTCTGAGGGGTTTGAATTTTTTTCGTCTCCGATCACGCTCAGAATCAACCAGTTTGTTCAGTACACCCATGTTTCTTAGTAAAGAATTAATCTCAGCGCGTTTTGAGGGGTTTGAATTTTTTTCGTCTCAGAATACGCTCAGAATCAACCAGTTTGTTCAGTACACCCATGTTTCATAGTAAAGAATTAATCTCAGCGCATTCTGAGGGGCTTGAATTTTTTTCGTCTCAGAATACGCTAAGAATCAACCAGTTTGTTCAGTACACCCTTGTTTCTTAGTAAAGAATTAATCTCAGCGCATTTTGAGGGGTTTGAATTTTTTTCGTCTCAGAATACGCTCAGAATCAACCAATTTGTTCAGTACACCCATGTTTCTTAGTAAAGAATTAATCTCAGCGCATTCTGAGGGGTTTGAATTTTTTTCGTCTCCGATCACGCTCAGAATCAACCAGTTTGTTCAGTACACCCATGTTTCTTAGTAAAGAATTAATCTCAGCGCGTTTTGAGGGGTTTGAATTTTTTTCGTCTCAGAATACGCTAAGAATCAACCAGTTTGTTCAGTACACTCTTGTTTCTTAGTAAAGAATTAATCTCAGCGCATTTTGAGGGGTTTGAATTTTTTTCGTCTCAGAATACGCTCAGAATCAACCAGTTTGTTCAGTACACCCATGTTTCTTAGTAAAGAATTAATCTCAGCGCGTTTTGAGGGGTTTGAATTTTTTTCGTCTCAGAATACGCTCAGAATCAACCAGTTTGTTCAGTACACCCATGTTTCTTAGTAAAGAATTAATCTCAGCGCGTTTTGAGGGGTTTGAATTTTTTTCGTCTCAGAATACGCTCAGAATCAACCAGTTTGATCAGTACACCCATGTTTCTTAGTAAAGAATTAATCTCAGCGCATTCTGAGGGGTTTGAATTTTTTTCGTCTCCGATCACGCTCAGAATCAACCAGTTTGTTCAGTACACCCATGTTTCTTAGTAAAGAATTAATCTCAGCGCGTTTTGAGGGGTTTGAATTTTTTTCGTCTCAGAATACGCTCAGAATCAACCAGTTTGTTCAGTACACCCATGTTTCATAGTAAAGAATTAATCTCAGCGCATTCTGAGGGGCTTGAATTTTTTTCGTCTCAGAATACGCTAAGAATCAACCAGTTTGTTCAGTACACCCTTGTTTCTTAGTAAAGAATTAATCTCAGCGCATTTTGAGGGGTTTGAATTTTTTTCGTCTCAGAATACGCTCAGAATCAACCAGTTTGTTCAGCACACCAATGTTTCTTAGTAAAGAATTAATCTCAGCGCATTCTGAGGGGTTTGAATTTTTTTCGTCTCCGATCACGCTCAGAATCAACCAGTTTGTTCAGTACACCCATGTTTCTTAGTAAAGAATTAATCTCAGCGCGTTTTGAGGGGTTTGAATTTTTTTCGTCTCAGAATACGCTCAGAATCAACCAGTTTGTTCAGTACACCCATGTTTCATAGTAAAGAATTAATCTCAGCGCATTCTGAGGGGTTTGAATTTTTTTCGTCTCAGAATACGCTAAGAATCAACCAGTTTGTTCAGTACACCCATGTTTCTTAGTAAAGAATTAATCTCAGCGCGTTTTGAGGGGTTTGAATTTTTTTCGTCTCAGAATACGCTCAGAATCAACCAGTTTGTTCAGTACACCCATGTTTCTTAGTAAAGAATTAATCTCAGCGCATTCTGAGGGGTTTGAATTTTTTTCGTCTCCGATCACGCTCAGAATCAACCAGTTTGTTCAGTACACCCATGTTTCTTAGTAAAGAATTAATCTCAGCGCGTTTTGAGGGGTTTGAATTTTTTTCGTCTCAGAATACGCTAAGAATCAACCAGTTTGTTCAGTACACCCTTGTTTCTTAGTAAAGAATTAATCTCAGCGCATTCTGAGGGGTTTGAATTTTTTTCGTCTCCGATCACGCTCAGAATCAACCAGTTTGTTCAGTACACCCATGTTTCTTAGTAAAGAATTAATCTCAGCGCATTCTGAGGGGTTTGAATTTTTTTCGTCTCCGATCACGCTCAGAATCAACCAGTTTGTTCAGTACACCCATGTTTCTTAGTAAAGAATTAATCTCAGCGCGTTTTGAGGGGTTTGAATTTTTTTCGTCTCAGAATACGCTCAGAATCAACCAGTTTGTTCAGTACACCCATGTTTCATAGTAAAGAATTAATCTCAGCGCATTCTGAGGGGTTTGAATTTTTTTCGTCTCAGAATACGCTCAGAATCAACCAGTTTGTTCAGTACACCCATGTTTCATAGTAAAGAATTAATCTCAGCGCGTTTTGAGGGGTTTGAATTTTTTTCGTCTCAGAATACGCTCAGAATCAACCAGTTTGTTCAGTACACCCATGTTTCTTAGTAAAGAATTAATCTCAGCGCGTTTTGAGGGGTTTGAATTTTTTTCGTCTCAGAATACGCTAAGAATCAACCAGTTTGTTCAGTACACCCTTGTTTCTTAGTAAAGAATTAATCTCAGCGCATTTTGAGGGGTTTGAATTTTTTTCGTCTCAGAATACGCTCAGAATCAACCAGTTTGTTCAGTACACCCATGTTTCTTAGTAAAGAATTAATCTCAGCGCGTTTTGAGGGGTTTGATTTTTTTTCGTCTCAGAATACGCTAAGAATCAACCAGTTTGTTCAGTACACCCTTGTTTCTTAGTAAAGAATTAATCTCAGCGCATTCTGAGGGGTTTGAATTTTTTTCGTCTCCGATCACGCTCAGAATCAACCAGTTTGTTCAGTACACCCATGTTTCTTAGTAAAGAATTAATCTCAGCGCGTTTTGAGGGGTTTGAATTTTTTTCGTCTCAGAATACGCTCAGAATCAACCAGTTTGTTCAGTACACCCATGTTTCATAGTAAAGAATTAATCTCAGCGCATTCTGAGGGGTTTGAATTTTTTTCGTCTCAGAATACGCTAAGAATCAACCAGTTTGTTCAGTACACCCGTGTTTCTTAGTAAAGAATTAATCTCAGCGCATTTTGAGGGGTTTGAATTTTTTTCGTCTCAGAATACGCTCAGAATCAACCAGTTTGTTCAGTACACCCATGTTTCTTAGTAAAGAATTAATCTCAGCGCGTTTTGAGGGGTTTGAATTTTTTTCGTCTCAGAATACGCTCAGAATCAACCAGTTTGTTCAGTACACCCATGTTTCTTAGTAAAGAATTAATCTCAGCGCGTTTTGAGGGGTTTGAATTTTTTTCGTCTCAGAATACGCTCAGAATCAACCAGTTTGTTCAGTACACCCATGTTTCTTAGTAAAGAATTAATCTCAGCGCGTTTTGAGGGGTTTGAATTTTTTTCGTCTCAGAATACGCTAAGAATCAACCAGTTTGTTCAGTACACCCTTGTTTCTTAGTAAAGAATTAATCTCAGCGCATTTTGAGGGGTTTGAATTTTTTTCGTCTCAGAATACGCTCAGAATCAACCAGTTTGTTCAGTACACCCATGTTTCTTAGTAAAGAATTAATCTCAGCGCGTTTTGAGGGGTTTGAATTTTTTTCGTCTCAGAATACGCTCAGAATCAACCAGTTTGTTCAGTACACCCATGTTTCTTAGTAAAGAATTAATCTCAGCGCGTTTTGAGGGGTTTGAATTTTTTTCGTCTCAGAATACGCTCAGAATCAACCAGTTTGATCAGTACACCCATGTTTCTTAGTAAAGAATTAATCTCAGCGCATTCTGAGGGGTTTGAATTTTTTTCGTCTCCGATCACGCTCAGAATCAACCAGTTTGTTCAGTACACCCATGTTTCTTAGTAAAGAATTAATCTCAGCGCGTTTTGAGGGGTTTGAATTTTTTTCGTCTCAGAATACGCTCAGAATCAACCAGTTTGTTCAGTACACCCATGTTTCATAGTAAAGAATTAATCTCAGCGCATTCTGAGGGGCTTGAATTTTTTTCGTCTCAGAATACGCTAAGAATCAACCAGTTTGTTCAGTACACCCTTGTTTCTTAGTAAAGAATTAATCTCAGCGCATTTTGAGGGGTTTGAATTTTTTTCGTCTCAGAATACGCTCAGAATCAACCAGTTTGTTCAGCACACCAATGTTTCTTAGTAAAGAATTAATCTCAGCGCATTCTGAGGGGTTTGAATTTTTTTCGTCTCCGATCACGCTCAGAATCAACCAGTTTGTTCAGTACACCCATGTTTCTTAGTAAAGAATTAATCTCAGCGCGTTTTGAGGGGTTTGAATTTTTTTCGTCTCAGAATACGCTCAGAATCAACCAGTTTGTTCAGTACACCCATGTTTCATAGTAAAGAATTAATCTCAGCGCATTCTGAGGGGTTTGAATTTTTTTCGTCTCAGAATACGCTAAGAATCAACCAGTTTGTTCAGTACACCCATGTTTCTTAGTAAAGAATTAATCTCAGCGCGTTTTGAGGGGTTTGAATTTTTTTCGTCTCAGAATACGCTCAGAATCAACCAGTTTGTTCAGTACACCCATGTTTCTTAGTAAAGAATTAATCTCAGCGCATTCTGAGGGGTTTGAATTTTTTTCGTCTCCGATCACGCTCAGAATCAACCAGTTTGTTCAGTACACCCATGTTTCTTAGTAAAGAATTAATCTCAGCGCGTTTTGAGGGGTTTGAATTTTTTTCGTCTCAGAATACGCTAAGAATCAACCAGTTTGTTCAGTACACCCTTGTTTCTTAGTAAAGAATTAATCTCAGCGCATTCTGAGGGGTTTGAATTTTTTTCGTCTCCGATCACGCTCAGAATCAACCAGTTTGTTCAGTACACCCATGTTTCTTAGTAAAGAATTAATCTCAGCGCATTCTGAGGGGTTTGAATTTTTTTCGTCTCAGAATACGCTCAGAATCAACCAGTTTGTTGAGTACACCCATGTTTCTTAGTAAAGAATTAATCTCAGCGCGTTTTGAGGGGTTTGAATTTTTTTCGTCTCAGAATACGCTAAGAATCAACCAGTTTGTTCAGTACACCCTTGTTTCTTAGTAAAGAATTAATCTCAGCGCATTTTGAGGGGTTTGAATTTTTTTCGTCTCAGAATACGCTCAGAATCAACCAGTTTGTTCAGTACACCCATGTTTCTTAGTAAAGAATTAATCTCAGCGCGTTTTGAGGGGTTTGAATTTTTTTCGTCTCAGAATACGCTCAGAATCAACCAGTTTGTTGAGTACACCCATGTTTCTTAGTAAAGAATTAATCTCAGCGCGTTTTGAGGGGTTTGAATTTTTTTCGTCTCAGAATACGCTAAGAATCAACCAGTTTGTTCAGTACACCCTTGTTTCTTAGTAAAGAATTAATCTCAGCGCATTTTGAGGGGTTTGAATTTTTTTCGTCTCAGAATACGCTCAGAATCAACCAGTTTGTTCAGTACACCCATGTTTCTTAGTAAAGAATTAATCTCAGCGCGTTTTGAGGGGTTTGAATTTTTTTCGTCTCAGAATACGCTCAGAATCAACCAGTTTGTTCAGTACACCCATGTTTCTTAGTAAAGAATTAATCTCAGCGCGTTTTGAGGGGTTTGAATTTTTTTCGTCTCAGAATACGCTAAGAATCAACCAGTTTGTTCAGTACACCCTTGTTTCTTAGTAAAGAATTAATCTCAGCGCATTTTGAGGGGTTTGAATTTTTTTCGTCTCAGAATACGCTCAGAATCAACCAGTTTGTTCAGTACACCCATGTTTCTTAGTAAAGAATTAATCTCAGCGCGTTTTGAGGGGTTTGAATTTTTTTCGTCTCAGAATACGCTAAGAATCAACCAGTTTGTTCAGTACACCCTTGTTTCTTAGTAAAGAATTAATCTCAGCGCATTCTGAGGGGTTTGAATTTTTTTCGTCTCCGATCACGCTCAGAATCAACCAGTTTGTTCAGTACACCCATGTTTCTTAGTAAAGAATTAATCTCAGCGCGTTTTGAGGGGTTTGAATTTTTTTCGTCTCAGAATACGCTCAGAATCAACCAGTTTGATCAGTACACCCATGTTTCTTAGTAAAGAATTAATCTCAGCGCATTCTGAGGGGTTTGAATTTTTTTCGTCTCCGATCACGCTCAGAATCAACCAGTTTGTTCAGTACACCCATGTTTCTTAGTAAAGAATTAATCTCAGCGCGTTTTGAGGGGTTTGAATTTTTTTCGTCTCAGAATACGCTCAGAATCAACCAGTTTGTTCAGTACACCCATGTTTCATAGTAAAGAATTAATCTCAGCGCATTCTGAGGGGCTTGAATTTTTTTCGTCTCAGAATACGCTAAGAATCAACCAGTTTGTTCAGTACACCCTTGTTTCTTAGTAAAGAATTAATCTCAGCGCATTTTGAGGGGTTTGAATTTTTTTCGTCTCAGAATACGCTCAGAATCAACCAGTTTGTTCAGCACACCAATGTTTCTTAGTAAAGAATTAATCTCAGCGCATTCTGAGGGGTTTGAATTTTTTTCGTCTCCGATCACGCTCAGAATCAACCAGTTTGTTCAGTACACCCATGTTTCTTAGTAAAGAATTAATCTCAGCGCGTTTTGAGGGGTTTGAATTTTTTTCGTCTCAGAATACGCTCAGAATCAACCAGTTTGTTCAGTACACCCATGTTTCATAGTAAAGAATTAATCTCAGCGCATTCTGAGGGGTTTGAATTTTTTTCGTCTCAGAATACGCTAAGAATCAACCAGTTTGTTCAGTACACCCATGTTTCTTAGTAAAGAATTAATCTCAGCGCGTTTTGAGGGGTTTGAATTTTTTTCGTCTCAGAATACGCTCAGAATCAACCAGTTTGTTCAGTACACCCATGTTTCTTAGTAAAGAATTAATCTCAGCGCATTCTGAGGGGTTTGAATTTTTTTCGTCTCCGATCACGCTCAGAATCAACGAGTTTGTTCAGTACACCCATGTTTCTTAGTAAAGAATTAATCTCAGCGCGTTTTGAGGGGTTTGAATTTTTTTCGTCTCAGAATACGCTAAGAATCAACCAGTTTGTTCAGTACACCCTTGTTTCTTAGTAAAGAATTAATCTCAGCGCATTCTGAGGGGTTTGAATTTTTTTCGTCTCCGATCACGCTCAGAATCAACCAGTTTGTTCAGTACACCCATGTTTCTTAGTAAAGAATTAATCTCAGCGCATTCTGAGGGGTTTGAATTTTTTTCGTCTCAGAATACGCTCAGAATCAACCAGTTTGTTGAGTACACCCATGTTTCTTAGTAAAGAATTAATCTCAGCGCGTTTTGAGGGGTTTGAATTTTTTTCGTCTCAGAATACGCTAAGAATCAACCAGTTTGTTCAGTACACCCTTGTTTCTTAGTAAAGAATTAATCTCAGCGCATTTTGAGGGGTTTGAATTTTTTTCGTCTCAGAATACGCTCAGAATCAACCAGTTTGTTCAGTACACCCATGTTTCTTAGTAAAGAATTAATCTCAGCGCGTTTTGAGGGGTTTGAATTTTTTTCGTCTCAGAATACGCTCAGAATCAACCAGTTTGTTGAGTACACCCATGTTTCTTAGTAAAGAATTAATCTCAGCGCGTTTTGAGGGGTTTGAATTTTTTTCGTCTCAGAATACGCTAAGAATCAACCAGTTTGTTCAGTACACCCTTGTTTCTTAGTAAAGAATTAATCTCAGCGCATTTTGAGGGGTTTGAATTTTTTTCGTCTCAGAATACGCTCAGAATCAACCAGTTTGTTCAGTACACCCATGTTTCTTAGTAAAGAATTAATCTCAGCGCGTTTTGAGGGGTTTGAATTTTTTTCGTCTCAGAATACGCTCAGAATCAACCAGTTTGTTCAGTACACCCATGTTTCTTAGTAAAGAATTAATCTCAGCGCGTTTTGAGGGGTTTGAATTTTTTTCGTCTCAGAATACGCTAAGAATCAACCAGTTTGTTCAGTACACCCTTGTTTCTTAGTAAAGAATTAATCTCAGCGCATTTTGAGGGGTTTGAATTTTTTTCGTCTCAGAATACGCTCAGAATCAACCAGTTTGTTCAGTACACCCATGTTTCTTAGTAAAGAATTAATCTCAGCGCGTTTTGAGGGGTTTGAATTTTTTTCGTCTCAGAATACGCTAAGAATCAACCAGTTTGTTCAGTACACCCTTGTTTCTTAGTAAAGAATTAATCTCAGCGCATTCTGAGGGGTTTGAATTTTTTTCGTCTCCGATCACGCTCAGAATCAACCAGTTTGTTCAGTACACCCATGTTTCTTAGTAAAGAATTAATCTCAGCGCGTTTTGAGGGGTTTGAATTTTTTTCGTCTCAGAATACGCTCAGAATCAACCAGTTTGTTCAGTACACCCATGTTTCATAGTAAAGAATTAATCTCAGCGCATTTTGAGGGGTTTGAATTTTTTTCGTCTCAGAATACGCTCAGAATCAACCAGTTTGTTCAGTACACCCATGTTTCTTAGTAAAGAATTAATCTCAGCGCGTTTTGAGGGGTTTGAATTTTTTTCGTCTCAGAATACGCTAAGAATCAACCAGTTTGTTCAGTACACCCGTGTTTCTTAGTAAAGAATTAATCTCAGCGCATTTTGAGGGGTTTGAATTTTTTTCGTCTCAGAATACGCTCAGAATCAACCAGTTTGTTCAGTACACCCATGTTTCTTAGTAAAGAATTAATCTCAGCGCGTTTTGAGGGGTTTGAATTTTTTTCGTCTCAGAATACGCTCAGAATCAACCAGTTTGTTCAGTACACCCATGTTTCTTAGTAAAGAATTAATCTCAGCGCGTTTTGAGGGGTTTGAATTTTTTTCGTCTCAGAATACGCTCAGAATCAACCAGTTTGTTCAGTACACCCATGTTTCTTAGTAAAGAATTAATCTCAGCGCGTTTTGAGGGGTTTGAATTTTTTTCGTCTCAGAATACGCTAAGAATCAACCAGTTTGTTCAGTACACCCTTGTTTCTTAGTAAAGAATTAATCTCAGCGCATTTTGAGGGGTTTGAATTTTTTTCGTCTCAGAATACGCTCAGAATCAACCAGTTTGTTCAGTACACCCATGTTTCTTAGTAAAGAATTAATCTCAGCGCGTTTTGAGGGGTTTGAATTTTTTTCGTCTCAGAATACGCTCAGAATCAACCAGTTTGTTCAGTACACCCATGTTTCTTAGTAAAGAATTAATCTCAGCGCGTTTTGAGGGGTTTGAATTTTTTTCGTCTCAGAATACGCTCAGAATCAACCAGTTTGATCAGTACACCCATGTTTCTTAGTAAAGAATTAATCTCAGCGCATTCTGAGGGGTTTGAATTTTTTTCGTCTCCGATCACGCTCAGAATCAACCAGTTTGTTCAGTACACCCATGTTTCTTAGTAAAGAATTAATCTCAGCGCGTTTTGAGGGGTTTGATTTTTTTTCGTCTCAGAATACGCTAAGAATCAACCAGTTTGTTCAGTACACCCTTGTTTCTTAGTAAAGAATTAATCTCAGCGCATTCTGAGGGGTTTGAATTTTTTTCGTCTCCGATCACGCTCAGAATCAACCAGTTTGTTCAGTACACCCATGTTTCTTAGTAAAGAATTAATCTCAGCGCGTTTTGAGGGGTTTGAATTTTTTTCGTCTCAGAATACGCTCAGAATCAACCAGTTTGTTCAGTACACCCATGTTTCATAGTAAAGAATTAATCTCAGCGCATTCTGAGGGGTTTGAATTTTTTTCGTCTCAGAATACGCTAAGAATCAACCAGTTTGTTCAGTACACCCGTGTTTCTTAGTAAAGAATTAATCTCAGCGCATTTTGAGGGGTTTGAATTTTTTTCGTCTCAGAATACGCTCAGAATCAACCAGTTTGTTCAGTACACCCATGTTTCTTAGTAAAGAATTAATCTCAGCGCGTTTTGAGGGGTTTGAATTTTTTTCGTCTCAGAATACGCTCAGAATCAACCAGTTTGTTCAGTACACCCATGTTTCTTAGTAAAGAATTAATCTCAGCGCGTTTTGAGGGGTTTGAATTTTTTTCGTCTCAGAATACGCTCAGAATCAACCAGTTTGTTCAGTACACCCATGTTTCTTAGTAAAGAATTAATCTCAGCGCGTTTTGAGGGGTTTGAATTTTTTTCGTCTCAGAATACGCTAAGAATCAACCAGTTTGTTCAGTACACCCTTGTTTCTTAGTAAAGAATTAATCTCAGCGCATTTTGAGGGGTTTGAATTTTTTTCGTCTCAGAATACGCTCAGAATCAACCAGTTTGTTCAGTACACCCATGTTTCTTAGTAAAGAATTAATCTCAGCGCGTTTTGAGGGGTTTGAATTTTTTTCGTCTCAGAATACGCTCAGAATCAACCAGTTTGTTCAGTACACCCATGTTTCTTAGTAAAGAATTAATCTCAGCGCGTTTTGAGGGGTTTGAATTTTTTTCGTCTCAGAATACGCTCAGAATCAACCAGTTTGATCAGTACACCCATGTTTCTTAGTAAAGAATTAATCTCAGCGCATTCTGAGGGGTTTGAATTTTTTTCGTCTCCGATCACGCTCAGAATCAACCAGTTTGTTCAGTACACCCATGTTTCTTAGTAAAGAATTAATCTCAGCGCGTTTTGAGGGGTTTGAATTTTTTTCGTCTCAGAATACGCTCAGAATCAACCAGTTTGTTCAGTACACCCATGTTTCATAGTAAAGAATTAATCTCAGCGCATTCTGAGGGGCTTGAATTTTTTTCGTCTCAGAATACGCTAAGAATCAACCAGTTTGTTCAGTACACCCTTGTTTCTTAGTAAAGAATTAATCTCAGCGCATTTTGAGGGGTTTGAATTTTTTTCGTCTCAGAATACGCTCAGAATCAACCAGTTTGTTCAGCACACCAATGTTTCTTAGTAAAGAATTAATCTCAGCGCATTCTGAGGGGTTTGAATTTTTTTCGTCTCCGATCACGCTCAGAATCAACCAGTTTGTTCAGTACACCCATGTTTCTTAGTAAAGAATTAATCTCAGCGCGTTTTGAGGGGTTTGAATTTTTTTCGTCTCAGAATACGCTCAGAATCAACCAGTTTGTTCAGTACACCCATGTTTCATAGTAAAGAATTAATCTCAGCGCATTCTGAGGGGTTTGAATTTTTTTCGTCTCAGAATACGCTAAGAATCAACCAGTTTGTTCAGTACACCCATGTTTCTTAGTAAAGAATTAATCTCAGCGCGTTTTGAGGGGTTTGAATTTTTTTCGTCTCAGAATACGCTCAGAATCAACCAGTTTGTTCAGTACACCCATGTTTCTTAGTAAAGAATTAATCTCAGCGCATTCTGAGGGGTTTGAATTTTTTTCGTCTCCGATCACGCTCAGAATCAACCAGTTTGTTCAGTACACCCATGTTTCTTAGTAAAGAATTAATCTCAGCGCGTTTTGAGGGGTTTGAATTTTTTTCGTCTCAGAATACGCTAAGAATCAACCAGTTTGTTCAGTACACCCTTGTTTCTTAGTAAAGAATTAATCTCAGCGCATTCTGAGGGGTTTGAATTTTTTTCGTCTCCGATCACGCTCAGAATCAACCAGTTTGTTCAGTACACCCATGTTTCTTAGTAAAGAATTAATCTCAGCGCATTCTGAGGGGTTTGAATTTTTTTCGTCTCAGAATACGCTCAGAATCAACCAGTTTGTTGAGTACACCCATGTTTCTTAGTAAAGAATTAATCTCAGCGCGTTTTGAGGGGTTTGAATTTTTTTCGTCTCAGAATACGCTAAGAATCAACCAGTTTGTTCAGTACACCCTTGTTTCTTAGTAAAGAATTAATCTCAGCGCATTTTGAGGGGTTTGAATTTTTTTCGTCTCAGAATACGCTCAGAATCAACCAGTTTGTTCAGTACACCCATGTTTCTTAGTAAAGAATTAATCTCAGCGCGTTTTGAGGGGTTTGAATTTTTTTCGTCTCAGAATACGCTCAGAATCAACCAGTTTGTTGAGTACACCCATGTTTCTTAGTAAAGAATTAATCTCAGCGCGTTTTGAGGGGTTTGAATTTTTTTCGTCTCAGAATACGCTAAGAATCAACCAGTTTGTTCAGTACACCCTTGTTTCTTAGTAAAGAATTAATCTCAGCGCATTTTGAGGGGTTTGAATTTTTTTCGTCTCAGAATACGCTCAGAATCAACCAGTTTGTTCAGTACACCCATGTTTCTTAGTAAAGAATTAATCTCAGCCCGTTTTGAGGGGTTTGAATTTTTTTCGTCTCAGAATACGCTCAGAATCAACCAGTTTGTTCAGTACACCCATGTTTCTTAGTAAAGAATTAATCTCAGCGCGTTTTGAGGGGTTTGAATTTTTTTCGTCTCAGAATACGCTAAGAATCAACCAGTTTGTTCAGTACACCCTTGTTTCTTAGTAAAGAATTAATCTCAGCGCATTTTGAGGGGTTTGAATTTTTTTCGTCTCAGAATACGCTCAGAATCAACCAGTTTGTTCAGTACACCCATGTTTCTTAGTAAAGAATTAATCTCAGCGCGTTTTGAGGGGTTTGAATTTTTTTCGTCTCAGAATACGCTAAGAATCAACCAGTTTGTTCAGTACACCCTTGTTTCTTAGTAAAGAATTAATCTCAGCGCATTCTGAGGGGTTTGAATTTTTTTCGTCTCCGATCACGCTCAGAATCAACCAGTTTGTTCAGTACACCCATGTTTCTTAGTAAAGAATTAATCTCAGCGCGTTTTGAGGGGTTTGAATTTTTTTCGTCTCAGAATACGCTCAGAATCAACCAGTTTGTTCAGTACACCCATGTTTCATAGTAAAGAATTAATCTCAGCGCATTCTGAGGGGTTTGAATTTTTTTCGTCTCAGAATACGCTAAGAATCAACCAGTTTGTTCAGTACACCCGTGTTTCTTAGTAAAGAATTAATCTCAGCGCATTTTGAGGGGTTTGAATTTTTTTCGTCTCAGAATACGCTCAGAATCAACCAGTTTGTTCAGTACACCCATGTTTCTTAGTAAAGAATTAATCTCAGCGCGTTTTGAGGGGTTTGAATTTTTTTCGTCTCAGAATACGCTCAGAATCAACCAGTTTGTTCAGTACACCCATGTTTCTTAGTAAAGAATTAATCTCAGCGCGTTTTGAGGGGTTTGAATTTTTTTCGTCTCAGAATACGCTCAGAATCAACCAGTTTGTTCAGTACACCCATGTTTCTTAGTAAAGAATTAATCTCAGCGCGTTTTGAGGGGTTTGAATTTTTTTCGTCTCAGAATACGCTAAGAATCAACCAGTTTGTTCAGTACACCCTTGTTTCTTAGTAAAGAATTAATCTCAGCGCATTTTGAGGGGTTTGAATTTTTTTCGTCTCAGAATACGCTCAGAATCAACCAGTTTGTTCAGTACACCCATGTTTCTTAGTAAAGAATTAATCTCAGCGCGTTTTGAGGGGTTTGAATTTTTTTCGTCTCAGAATACGCTCAGAATCAACCAGTTTGTTCAGTACACCCATGTTTCTTAGTAAAGAATTAATCTCAGCGCGTTTTGAGGGGTTTGAATTTTTTTCGTCTCAGAATACGCTCAGAATCAACCAGTTTGATCAGTACACCCATGTTTCTTAGTAAAGAATTAATCTCAGCGCATTCTGAGGGGTTTGAATTTTTTTCGTCTCCGATCACGCTCAGAATCAACCAGTTTGTTCAGTACACCCATGTTTCTTAGTAAAGAATTAATCTCAGCGCGTTTTGAGGGGTTTGAATTTTTTTCGTCTCAGAATACGCTAAGAATCAACCAGTTTGTTCAGTACACCCTTGTTTCTTAGTAAAGAATTAATCTCAGCGCATTCTGAGGGGTTTGAATTTTTTTCGTCTCAGAATACGCTCAGAATCAACCAGTTTGTTCAGTACACCCATGTTTCTTAGTAAAGAATTAATCTCAGCGCGTTTTGAGGGGTTTGAATTTTTTTCGTCTCAGAATACGCTCAGAATCAACCAGTTTGTTGAGTACACCCATGTTTCTTAGTAAAGAATTAATCTCAGCGCGTTTTGAGGGGTTTGAATTTTTTTCGTCTCAGAATACGCTAAGAATCAACCAGTTTGTTCAGTACACCCTTGTTTCTTAGTAAAGAATTAATCTCAGCGCATTTTGAGGGGTTTGAATTTTTTTCGTCTCAGAATACGCTCAGAATCAACCAGTTTGTTCAGTACACCCATGTTTCTTAGTAAAGAATTAATCTCAGCGCGTTTTGAGGGGTTTGAATTTTTTTCGTCTCAGAATACGCTCAGAATCAACCAGTTTGTTCAGTACACCCATGTTTCTTAGTAAAGAATTAATCTCAGCGCGTTTTGAGGGGTTTGAATTTTTTTCGTCTCAGAATACGCTAAGAATCAACCAGTTTGTTCAGTACACCCTTGTTTCTTAGTAAAGAATTAATCTCAGCGCATTTTGAGGGGTTTGAATTTTTTTCGTCTCAGAATACGCTCAGAATCAACCAGTTTGTTCAGTACACCCATGTTTCTTAGTAAAGAATTAATCTCAGCGCGTTTTGAGGGGTTTGAATTTTTTTCGTCTCAGAATACGCTAAGAATCAACCAGTTTGTTCAGTACACCCTTGTTTCTTAGTAAAGAATTAATCTCAGCGCATTCTGAGGGGTTTGAATTTTTTTCGTCTCCGATCACGCTCAGAATCAACCAGTTTGTTCAGTACACCCATGTTTCTTAGTAAAGAATTAATCTCAGCGCGTTTTGAGGGGTTTGAATTTTTTTCGTCTCAGAATACGCTCAGAATCAACCAGTTTGTTCAGTACACCCATGTTTCATAGTAAAGAATTAATCTCAGCGCATTCTGAGGGGTTTGAATTTTTTTCGTCTCAGAATACGCTAAGAATCAACCAGTTTGTTCAGTACACCCGTGTTTCTTAGTAAAGAATTAATCTCAGCGCATTTTGAGGGGTTTGAATTTTTTTCGTCTCAGAATACGCTCAGAATCAACCAGTTTGTTCAGTACACCCATGTTTCTTAGTAAAGAATTAATCTCAGCGCGTTTTGAGGGGTTTGAATTTTTTTCGTCTCAGAATACGCTCAGAATCAACCAGTTTGTTCAGTACACCCATGTTTCTTAGTAAAGAATTAATCTCAGCGCGTTTTGAGGGGTTTGAATTTTTTTCGTCTCAGAATACGCTCAGAATCAACCAGTTTGTTCAGTACACCCATGTTTCTTAGTAAAGAATTAATCTCAGCGCGTTTTGAGGGGTTTGAATTTTTTTCGTCTCAGAATACGCTAAGAATCAACCAGTTTGTTCAGTACACCCTTGTTTCTTAGTAAAGAATTAATCTCAGCGCATTTTGAGGGGTTTGAATTTTTTTCGTCTCAGAATACGCTCAGAATCAACCAGTTTGTTCAGTACACCCATGTTTCTTAGTAAAGAATTAATCTCAGCGCGTTTTGAGGGGTTTGAATTTTTTTCGTCTCAGAATACGCTCAGAATCAACCAGTTTGTTCAGTACACCCATGTTTCTTAGTAAAGAATTAATCTCAGCGCGTTTTGAGGGGTTTGAATTTTTTTCGTCTCAGAATACGGTCAGAATCAACCAGTTTGATCAGTACACCCATGTTTCTTAGTAAAGAATTAATCTCAGCGCATTCTGAGGGGTTTGAATTTTTTTCGTCTCCGATCACGCTCAGAATCAACCAGTTTGTTCAGTACACCCATGTTTCTTAGTAAAGAATTAATCTCAGCGCGTTTTGAGGGGTTTGAATTTTTTTCGTCTCAGAATACGCTCAGAATCAACCAGTTTGTTCAGCACACCAATGTTTCTCAGTAAAGAATTAATCTCAGCGCATTCTGAGGGGTTTGAATTTTTTTCGTCTCCGATCACGCTCAGAATCAACCAGTTTGTTCAGTACACCCATGTTTCTTAGTAAAGAATTAATCTCAGTGCGTTTTGAGGGGTTTGAATTTTTTTCGTCTCAGAATACGGTCAGAATCAACCAGTTTGATCAGTACACCCATGTTTCATAGTAAAGAATTAATCTCAGCGCATTCTGAGGGGTTTGAATTTTTTTCGTCTCAGAATACGCTAAGAATCAACCAGTTTGTTCAGTACACCCTTGTTTCTTAGTAAAGAATTAATCTCAGCGCATTTTGAGGGGTTTGAATTTTTTTCGTCTCAGAATACGCTCAGAATCAACCAGTTTGTTCAGTACACCCATGTTTCTTAGTAAAGAATTAATCTCAGCGCATTCTGAGGGGTTTGAATTTTTTTCGTCTCCGATCACGCTCAGAATCAACCAGTTTGTTCAGTACACCCATGTTTCTTAGTAAAGAATTAATCTCAGCGCGTTTTGAGGGGTTTGAATTTTTTTCGTCTCAGAATACGCTCAGAATCAACCAGTTTGTTCAGTACACCCATGTTTCTTAGTAAAGAATTAATCTCAGCGCGTTTTGAGGGGTTTGAATTTTTTTCGTCTCAGAATACGCTCAGAATCAACCAGTTTGTTCAGTACACCCATGTTTCTTAGTAAAGAATTAATCTCAGCGCGTTTTGAGGGGTTTGAATTTTTTTCGTCTCAGAATACGCTAAGAATCAACCAGTTTGTTCAGTACACCCTTGTTTCTTAGTAAAGAATTAATCTCAGCGCATTTTGAGGGGTTTGAATTTTTTTCGTCTCAGAATACGCTCAGAATCAACCAGTTTGTTCAGTACACCCATGTTTCTTAGTAAAGAATTAATCTCAGCGCGTTTTGAGGGGTTTGAATTTTTTTCGTCTCAGAATACGCTCAGAATCAACCAGTTTGTTCAGTACACCCATGTTTCTTAGTAAAGAATTAATCTCAGCGCGTTTTGAGGGGTTTGAATTTTTTTCGTCTCCGATCACGCTCAGAATCAACCAGTTTGTTCAGTACACCCATGTTTCTTAGTAAAGAATTAATCTCAGCGCGTTTTGAGGGGTTTGAATTTTTTTCGTCTCAGAATACGCTCAGAATCAACCAGTTTGATCAGTACACCCATGTTTCTTAGTAAAGAATTAATCTCAGCGCATTCTGAGGGGTTTGAATTTTTTTCGTCTCCGATCACGCTCAGAATCAACCAGTTTGTTCAGTACACCCATGTTTCTTAGTAGAGAATTAATCTCAGCGCGTTTTGAGGGGTTTGAATTTTTTTCGTCTCAGAATACGCTCAGAATCAACCAGTTTGTTCAGTACACCCATGTTTCATAGTAAAGAATTAATCTCAGCGCATTCTGAGGGGTTTGAATTTTTTTCGTCTCAGAATACGCTAAGAATCAACCAGTTTGTTCAGTACACCCTTGTTTCTTAGTAAAGAATTAATCTCAGCGCATTTTGAGGGGTTTGAATTTTTTTCGTCTCAGAATACGCTCAGAATCAACCAGTTTGTTCAGCACACCAATGTTTCTTAGTAAAGAATTAATCTCAGCGCATTCTGAGGGGTTTGAATTTTTTTCGTCTCCGATCACGCTCAGAATCAACCAGTTTGTTCAGTACACCCATGTTTCTTAGTAAAGAATTAATCTCAGCGCGTTTTGAGGGGTTTGAATTTTTTTCGTCTCAGAATACGCTCAGAATCAACCAGTTTGTTCAGTACACCCATGTTTCATAGTAAAGAATTAATCTCAGCGCATTCTGAGGGGTTTGAATTTTTTTCGTCTCAGAATACGCTAAGAATCAACCAGTTTGTTCAGTACACCCATGTTTCTTAGTAAAGAATTAATCTCAGCGCATTCTGAGGGGTTTGAATTTTTTTCGTCTCCGATCACGCTCAGAATCAACCAGTTTGTTCAGTACACCCATGTTTCTTAGTAAAGAATTAATCTCAGCGCGTTTTGAGGGGTTTGAATTTTTTTCGTCTCAGAATACGCTCAGAATCAACCAGTTTGTTCAGTACACCCATGTTTCATAGTAAAGAATTAATCTCAGCGCATTCTGAGGGGTTTGAATTTATTTCGTCTCCGATCACGCTCAGAATCAACCAGTTTGTTCAGTACACCCATGTTTCTTAGTAAAGAATTAATCTCAGCGCGTTTTGAGGGGTTTGAATTTTTTTCGTCTCAGAATACGCTAAGAATCAACCAGTTTGTTCAGTACACCCTTGTTTCTTAGTAAAGAATTAATCTCAGCGCATTCTGAGGGGTTTGAATTTTTTTCGTCTCCGATCACGCTCAGAATCAACCAGTTTGTTCAGTACACCCATGTTTCTTAGTAAAGAATTAATCTCAGCGCATTCTGAGGGGTTTGAATTTTTTTCGTCTCAGAATACGCTCAGAATCAACCAGTTTGTTGAGTACACCCATGTTTCTTAGTAAAGAATTAATCTCAGCGCGTTTTGAGGGGTTTGAATTTTTTTCGTCTCAGAATACGCTAAGAATCAACCAGTTTGTTCAGTACACCCTTGTTTCTTAGTAAAGAATTAATCTCAGCGCATTTTGAGGGGTTTGAATTTTTTTCGTCTCAGAATACGCTCAGAATCAACCAGTTTGTTCAGTACACCCATGTTTCTTAGTAAAGAATTAATCTCAGCGCGTTTTGAGGGGTTTGAATTTTTTTCGTCTCAGAATACGCTCAGAATCAACCAGTTTGTTGAGTACACCCATGTTTCTTAGTAAAGAATTAATCTCAGCGCGTTTTGAGGGGTTTGAATTTTTTTCGTCTCAGAATACGCTAAGAATCAACCAGTTTGTTCAGTACACCCTTGTTTCTTAGTAAAGAATTAATCTCAGCGCATTTTGAGGGGTTTGAATTTTTTTCGTCTCAGAATACGCTCAGAATCAACCAGTTTGTTCAGTACACCCATGTTTCTTAGTAAAGAATTAATCTCAGCGCGTTTTGAGGGGTTTGAATTTTTTTCGTCTCAGAATACGCTCAGAATCAACCAGTTTGTTCAGTACACCCATGTTTCTTAGTAAAGAATTAATCTCAGCGCGTTTTGAGGGGTTTGAATTTTTTTCGTCTCAGAATACGCTAAGAATCAACCAGTTTGTTCAGTACACCCTTGTTTCTTAGTAAAGAATTAATCTCAGCGCATTTTGAGGGGTTTGAATTTTTTTCGTCTCAGAATACGCTCAGAATCAACCAGTTTGTTCAGTACACCCATGTTTCTTAGTAAAGAATTAATCTCAGCGCGTTTTGAGGGGTTTGAATTTTTTTCGTCTCAGAATACGCTAAGAATCAACCAGTTTGTTCAGTACACCCTTGTTTCTTAGTAAAGAATTAATCTCAGCGCATTCTGAGGGGTTTGAATTTTTTTCGTCTCCGATCACGCTCAGAATCAACCAGTTTGTTCAGTACACCCATGTTTCTTAGTAAAGAATTAATCTCAGCGCGTTTTGAGGGGTTTGAATTTTTTTCGTCTCAGAATACGCTCAGAATCAACCAGTTTGTTCAGTACACCCATGTTTCATAGTAAAGAATTAATCTCAGCGCATTCTGAGGGGTTTGAATTTTTTTCGTCTCAGAATACGCTAAGAATCAACCAGTTTGTTCAGTACACCCGTGTTTCTTAGTAAAGAATTAATCTCAGCGCATTTTGAGGGGTTTGAATTTTTTTCGTCTCAGAATACGCTCAGAATCAACCAGTTTGTTCAGTACACCCATGTTTCTTAGTAAAGAATTAATCTCAGCGCGTTTTGAGGGGTTTGAATTTTTTTCGTCTCAGAATACGCTCAGAATCAACCAGTTTGTTCAGTACACCCATGTTTCTTAGTAAAGAATTAATCTCAGCGCGTTTTGAGGGGTTTGAATTTTTTTCGTCTCAGAATACGCTCAGAATCAACCAGTTTGTTCAGTACACCCATGTTTCTTAGTAAAGAATTAATCTCAGCGCGTTTTGAGGGGTTTGAATTTTTTTCGTCTCAGAATACGCTAAGAATCAACCAGTTTGTTCAGTACACCCTTGTTTCTTAGTAAAGAATTAATCTCAGCGCATTTTGAGGGGTTTGAATTTTTTTCGTCTCAGAATACGCTCAGAATCAACCAGTTTGTTCAGTACACCCATGTTTCTTAGTAAAGAATTAATCTCAGCGCGTTTTGAGGGGTTTGAATTTTTTTCGTCTCAGAATACGCTCAGAATCAACCAGTTTGTTCAGTACACCCATGTTTCTTAGTAAAGAATTAATCTCAGCGCGTTTTGAGGGGTTTGAATTTTTTTCGTCTCAGAATACGCTCAGAATCAACCAGTTTGATCAGTACACCCATGTTTCTTAGTAAAGAATTAATCTCAGCGCATTCTGAGGGGTTTGAATTTTTTTCGTCTCCGATCACGCTCAGAATCAACCAGTTTGTTCAGTACACCCATGTTTCTTAGTAAAGAATTAATCTCAGCGCGTTTTGAGGGGTTTGAATTTTTTTCGTCTCAGAATACGCTCAGAATCAACCAGTTTGTTCAGTACACCCATGTTTCATAGTAAAGAATTAATCTCAGCGCATTCTGAGGGGTTTGAATTTTTTTCGTCTCAGAATACGCTAAGAATCAACCAGTTTGTTCAGTACACCCATGTTTCTTAGTAAAGAATTAATCTCAGCGCGTTTTGAGGGGTTTGAATTTTTTTCGTCTCAGAATACGCTCAGAATCAACCAGTTTGTTCAGTACACCCATGTTTCTTAGTAAAGAATTAATCTCAGCGCATTCTGAGGGGTTTGAATTTTTTTCGTCTCCGATCACGCTCAGAATCAACCAGTTTGTTCAGTACACCCATGTTTCTTAGTAAAGAATTAATCTCAGCGCGTTTTGAGGGGTTTGAATTTTTTTCGTCTCAGAATACGCTAAGAATCAACCAGTTTGTTCAGTACACCCTTGTTTCTTAGTAAAGAATTAATCTCAGCGCATTCTGAGGGGTTTGAATTTTTTTCGTCTCAGAATACGCTCAGAATCAACCAGTTTGTTCAGTACACCCATGTTTCTTAGTAAAGAATTAATCTCAGCGCGTTTTGAGGGGTTTGAATTTTTTTCGTCTCAGAATACGCTCAGAATCAACCAGTTTGTTGAGTACACCCATGTTTCTTAGTAAAGAATTAATCTCAGCGCGTTTTGAGGGGTTTGAATTTTTTTCGTCTCAGAATACGCTAAGAATCAACCAGTTTGTTCAGTACACCCTTGTTTCTTAGTAAAGAATTAATCTCAGCGCATTTTGAGGGGTTTGAATTTTTTTCGTCTCAGAATACGCTCAGAATCAACCAGTTTGTTCAGTACACCCATGTTTCTTAGTAAAGAATTAATCTCAGCGCGTTTTGAGGGGTTTGAATTTTTTTCGTCTCAGAATACGCTAAGAATCAACCAGTTTGTTCAGTACACCCTTGTTTCTTAGTAAAGAATTAATCTCAGCGCATTTTGAGGGGTTTGAATTTTTTTCGTCTCAGAATACGCTCAGAATCAACCAGTTTGTTCAGTACACCCATGTTTCTTAGTAAAGAATTAATCTCAGCGCGTTTTGAGGGGTTTGAATTTTTTTCGTCTCAGAATACGCTAAGAATCAACCAGTTTGTTCAGTACACCCTTGTTTCTTAGTAAAGAATTAATCTCAGCGCATTCTGAGGGGTTTGAATTTTTTTCGTCTCCGATCACGCTCAGAATCAACCAGTTTGTTCAGTACACCCATGTTTCTTAGTAAAGAATTAATCTCAGCGCGTTTTGAGGGGTTTGAATTTTTTTCGTCTCAGAATACGCTCAGAATCAACCAGTTTGTTCAGTACACCCATGTTTCATAGTAAAGAATTAATCTCAGCGCATTCTGAGGGGTTTGAATTTTTTTCGTCTCAGAATACGCTAAGAATCAACCAGTTTGTTCAGTACACCCATGTTTCTTAGTAAAGAATTAATCTCAGCGCGTTTTGAGGGGTTTGAATTTTTTTCGTCTCAGAATACGCTAAGAATCAACCAGTTTGTTCAGTACACCCTTGTTTCTTAGTAAAGAATTAATCTCAGCGCATTCTGAGGGGTTTGAATTTTTTTCGTCTCAGAATACGCTCAGAATCAACCAGTTTGTTGAGTACACCCTTGTTTCTTAGTAAAGAATTAATCTCAGCGCATTTTGAGGGGTTTGAATTTTTTTCGTCTCAGAATACGCTCAGAATCAACCAGTTTGTTCAGTACACCCATGTTTCTTAGTAAAGAATTAATCTCAGCGCGTTTTGAGGGGTTTGAATTTTTTTCGTCTCAGAATACGCTCAGAATCAACCAGTTTGTTCAGTACACCCATGTATCTTAGTAAAGAATTAATCTCAGCGCGTTTTGAGGGGTTTGAATTTTTTTCGTCTCAGAATACGCTAAGAATCAACCAGTTTGTTCAGTACACCCTTGTTTCTTAGTAAAGAATTAATCTCAGCGCATTTTGAGGGGTTTGAATTTTTTTCGTCTCAGAATACGCTCAGAATCAACCAGTTTGTTCAGTACACCCATGTTTCTTAGTAAAGAATTAATCTCAGCGCGTTTTGAGGGGTTTGAATTTTTTTCGTCTCAGAATACGCTAAGAATCAACCAGTTTGTTCAGTACACCCTTGTTTCTTAGTAAAGAATTAATCTCAGCGCATTCTGAGGGGTTTGAATTTTTTTCGTCTCCGATCACGCTCAGAATCAACCAGTTTGTTCAGTACACCCATGTTTCTTAGTAAAGAATTAATCTCAGCGCGTTTTGAGGGGTTTGAATTTTTTTCGTCTCAGAATACGCTCAGAATCAACCAGTTTGTTCAGTACACCCATGTTTCATAGTAAAGAATTAATCTCAGCGCATTCTGAGGGGTTTGAATTTTTTTCGTCTCAGAATACGCTAAGAATCAACCAGTTTGTTCAGTACACCCGTGTTTCTTAGTAAAGAATTAATCTCAGCGCATTTTGAGGGGTTTGAATTTTTTTCGTCTCAGAATACGCTCAGAATCAACCAGTTTGTTCAGTACACCCATGTTTCTTAGTAAAGAATTAATCTCAGCGCGTTTTGAGGGGTTTGAATTTTTTTCGTCTCAGAATACGCTCAGAATCAACCAGTTTGTTCAGTACACCCATGTTTCTTAGTAAAGAATTAATCTCAGCGCGTTTTGAGGGGTTTGAATTTTTTTCGTCTCAGAATACGCTCAGAATCAACCAGTTTGTTCAGTACACCCATGTTTCTTAGTAAAGAATTAATCTCAGCGCGTTTTGAGGGGTTTGAATTTTTTTCGTCTCAGAATACGCTAAGAATCACCAGTTTGTTCAGTACACCCTTGTTTCTTAGTAAAGAATTAATCTCAGCGCATTTTGAGGGGTTTGAATTTTTTTCGTCTCAGAATACGCTCAGAATCAACCAGTTTGTTCAGTACACCCATGTTTCTTAGTAAAGAATTAATCTCAGCGCGTTTTGAGGGGTTTGAATTTTTTTCGTCTCAGAATACGCTCAGAATCAACCAGTTTGTTCAGTACACCCATGTTTCTTAGTAAAGAATTAATCTCAGCGCGTTTTGAGGGGTTTGAATTTTTTTCGTCTCAGAATACGCTCAGAATCAACCAGTTTGATCAGTACACCCATGTTTCTTAGTAAAGAATTAATCTCAGCGCATTCTGAGGGGTTTGAATTTTTTTCGTCTCCGATCACGCTCAAAATCAACCAGTTTGTTCAGTACACCCATGTTTCTTAGTAAAGAATTAATCTCAGCGCGTTTTGAGGGGTTTGAATTTTTTTCGTCTCAGAATACGCTCAGAATCAACCAGTTTGTTCAGTACACCCATGTTTCATAGTAAAGAATTAATCTCAGCGCATTCTGAGGGGTTTGAATTTTTTTCGTCTCAGAATACGCTAAGAATCAACCAGTTTGTTCAGTACACCCTTGTTTCTTAGTAAAGAATTAATCTCAGCGCATTTTGAGGGGTTTGAATTTTTTTCGTCTCAGAATACGCTCAGAATCAACCAGTTTGTTCAGCACACCAATGTTTCTTAGTAAAGAATTAATCTCAGCGCATTCTGAGGGGTTTGAATTTTTTCCGTCTCCGATCACGCTCAGAATCAACCAGTTTGTTCAGTACACCCATGTTTCTTAGTAAAGAATTAATCTCAGCGCGTTTTGAGGGGTTTGAATTTTTTTCGTCTCAGAATACGCTCAGAATCAACCAGTTTGTTCAGTACACCCATGTTTCATAGTAAAGAATTAATCTCAGCGCATTCTGAGGGGTTTGAATTTTTTTCGTCTCAGAATACGCTAAGAATCAACCAGTTTGTTCAGTACACCCATGTTTCTTAGTAAAGAATTAATCTCAGCGCGTTTTGAGGGGTTTGAATTTTTTTCGTCTCAGAATACGCTCAGAATCAACCAATTTGTTCAGTACACCCATGTTTCTTAGTAAAGAATTAATCTCAGCGCATTCTGAGGGGTTTGAATTTTTTTCGTCTCCGATCACGCTCAGAATCAACCAGTTTGTTCAGTACACCCATGTTTCTTAGTAAAGAATTAATCTCAGCGCGTTTTGAGGGGTTTGAATTTTTTTCGTCTCAGAATACGCTAAGAATCAACCAGTTTGTTCAGTACACCCTTGTTTCTTAGTAAAGAATTAATCTCAGCGCATTCTGAGGGGTTTGAATTTTTTTCGTCTCAGAATACGCTCAGAATCAACCAGTTTGTTCAGTACACCCATGTTTCTTAGTAAAGAATTAATCTCAGCGCGTTTTGAGGGGTTTGAATTTTTTTCGTCTCAGAATACGCTCAGAATCAACCAGTTTGTTCAGTACACCCATGTTTCTTAGTAAAGAATTAATCTCAGCGCGTTTTGAGGGGTTTGAATTTTTTTCGTCTCAGAATACGCTCAGAATCAACCAGTTTGTTCAGTACACCCATGTTTCTTAGTAAAGAATTAATCTCAGCGCGTTTTGAGGGGTTTGAATTTTTTTCGTCTCAGAATACGCTAAGAATCAACCAGTTTGTTCAGTACACCCTTGTTTCTTAGTAAAGAATTAATCTCAGCGCATTTTGAGGGGTTTGAATTTTTTTCGTCTCAGAATACGCTCAGAATCAACCAGTTTGTTCAGTACACCCATGTTTCTTAGTAAAGAATTAATCTCAGCGCGTTTTGAGGGGTTTGAATTTTTTTCGTCTCAGAATACGCTCAGAATCAACCAGTTTGTTCAGTACACCCATGTTTCTTAGTAAAGAATTAATCTCAGCGCGTTTTGAGGGGTTTGATTTTTTTTCGTCTCAGAATACGCTCAGAATCAACCAGTTTGATCAGTACACCCATGTTTCTTAGTAAAGAATTAATCTCAGCGCATTCTGAGGGGTTTGAATTTTTTTCGTCTCCGATCACGCTCAGAATCAACCAGTTTGTTCAGTACACCCATGTTTCTTAGTAAAGAATTAATCTCAGCGCGTTTTGAGGGGTTTGAATTTTTTTCGTCTCAGAATACGCTCAGAATCAACCAGTTTGTTCAGTACACCCATGTTTCATAGTAAAGAATTAATCTCAGCGCATTCTGAGGGGCTTGAATTTTTTTCGTCTCAGAATACGCTAAGAATCAACCAGTTTGTTCAGTACACCCTTGTTTCTTAGTAAAGAATTAATCTCAGCGCATTTTGAGGGGTTTGAATTTTTTTCGTCTCAGAATACGCTCAGAATCAACCAGTTTGTTCAGCACACCAATGTTTCTTAGTAAAGAATTAATCTCAGCGCATTCTGAGGGGTTTGAATTTTTTTCGTCTCCGATCACGCTCAGAATCAACCAGTTTGTTCAGTACACCCATGTTTCTTAGTAAAGAATTAATCTCAGCGCGTTTTGAGGGGTTTGAATTTTTTTCGTCTCAGAATACGCTCAGAATCAACCAGTTTGTTCAGTACACCCATGTTTCATAGTAAAGAATTAATCTCAGCGCATTCTGAGGGGTTTGAATTTTTTTCGTCTCAGAATACGCTAAGAATCAACCAGTTTGTTCAGTACACCCTTGTTTCTTAGTAAAGAATTAATCTCAGCGCATTTTGAGGGGTTTGAATTTTTTTCGTCTCAGAATACGCTCAGAATCAACCAGTTTGTTCAGTACACCCATGTTTCTTAGTAAAGAATTAATCTCAGCGCATTCTGAGGGGTTTGAATTTTTTTCGTCTCCGATCACGCTCAGAATCAACCAGTTTGTTCAGTACACCCATGTTTCTTAGTAAAGAATTAATCTCAGCGCGTTTTGAGGGGTTTGAATTTTTTTCGTCTCAGAATACGCTCAGAATCAACCAGTTTGTTCAGTACACCCATGTTTCTTAGTAAAGAATTAATCTCAGCGCGTTTTGAGGGGTTTGAATTTTTTTCGTCTCAGAATACGCTCAGAATCAACCAGTTTGTTCAGTACACCCATGTTTCTTAGTAAAGAATTAATCTCAGCGCGTTTTGAGGGGTTTGAATTTTTTTCGTCTCAGAATACGCTAAGAATCAACCAGTTTGTTCAGTACACCCTTGTTTCTTAGTAAAGAATTAATCTCAGCGCATTTTGAGGGGTTTGAATTTTTTTCGTCTCAGAATACGCTCAGAATCAACCAGTTTGTTCAGTACACCCATGTTTCTTAGTAAAGAATTAATCTCAGCGCGTTTTGAGGGGTTTGAATTTTTTTCGTCTCAGAATACGCTCAGAATCAACCAGTTTGTTCAGTACACCCATGTTTCTTAGTAAAGAATTAATCTCAGCGCGTTTTGAGGGGTTTGAATTTTTTTCGTCTCCGATCACGCTCAGAATCAACCAGTTTGTTCAGTACACCCATGTTTCTTAGTAAAGAATTAATCTCAGCGCGTTTTGAGGGGTTTGAATTTTTTTCGTCTCAGAATACGCTCAGAATCAACCAGTTTGATCAGTACACCCATGTTTCTTAGTAAAGAATTAATCTCAGCGCATTCTGAGGGGTTTGAATTTTTTTCGTCTCCGATCACGCTCAGAATCAACCAGTTTGTTCAGTACACCCATGTTTCTTAGTAGAGAATTAATCTCAGCGCGTTTTGAGGGGTTTGAATTTTTTTCGTCTCAGAATACGCTCAGAATCAACCAGTTTGTTCAGTACACCCATGTTTCATAGTAAAGAATTAATCTCAGCGCATTCTGAGGGGTTTGAATTTTTTTCGTCTCAGAATACGCTAAGAATCAACCAGTTTGTTCAGTACACCCTTGTTTCTTAGTAAAGAATTAATCTCAGCGCATTTTGAGGGGTTTGAATTTTTTTCGTCTCAGAATACGCTCAGAATCAACCAGTTTGTTCAGCACACCAATGTTTCTTAGTAAAGAATTAATCTCAGCGCATTCTGAGGGGTTTGAATTTTTTCGTCTCCGATCACGCTCAGAATCAACCAGTTTGTTCAGTACACCCATGTTTCTTAGTAAAGAATTAATCTCAGCGCGTTTTGAGGGGTTTGAATTTTTTTCGTCTCAGAATACGCTCAGAATCAACCAGTTTGTTCAGTACACCCATGTTTCATAGTAAAGAATTAATCTCAGCGCATTCTGAGGGGTTTGAATTTTTTTCGTCTCAGAATACGCTAAGAATCAACCAGTTTGTTCAGTACACCCATGTTTCTTAGTAAAGAATTAATCTCAGCGCATTCTGAGGGGTTTGAATTTTTTTCGTCTCCGATCACGCTCAGAATCAACCAGTTTGTTCAGTACACCCATGTTTCTTAGTAAAGAATTAATCTCAGCGCGTTTTGAGGGGTTTGAATTTTTTTCGTCTCAGAATACGCTCAGAATCAACCAGTTTGTTCAGTACACCCATGTTTCATAGTAAAGAATTAATCTCAGCGCATTCTGAGGGGTTTGAATTTATTTCGTCTCCGATCACGCTCAGAATCAACCAGTTTGTTCAGTACACCCATGTTTCTTAGTAAAGAATTAATCTCAGCGCGTTTTGAGGGGTTTGAATTTTTTTCGTCTCAGAATACGCTAAGAATCAACCAGTTTGTTCAGTACACCCTTGTTTCTTAGTAAAGAATTAATCTCAGCGCATTCTGAGGGGTTTGAATTTTTTTCGTCTCCGATCACGCTCAGAATCAACCAGTTTGTTCAGTACACCCATGTTTCTTAGTAAAGAATTAATCTCAGCGCATTCTGAGGGGTTTGAATTTTTTTCGTCTCAGAATACGCTCAGAATCAACCAGTTTGTTGAGTACACCCATGTTTCTTAGTAAAGAATTAATCTCAGCGCGTTTTGAGGGGTTTGAATTTTTTTCGTCTCAGAATACGCTAAGAATCAACCAGTTTGTTCAGTACACCCTTGTTTCTTAGTAAAGAATTAATCTCAGCGCATTTTGAGGGGTTTGAATTTTTTTCGTCTCAGAATACGCTCAGAATCAACCAGTTTGTTCAGTACACCCATGTTTCTTAGTAAAGAATTAATCTCAGCGCGTTTTGAGGGGTTTGAATTTTTTTCGTCTCAGAATACGCTCAGAATCAACCAGTTTGTTGAGTACACCCATGTTTCTTAGTAAAGAATTAATCTCAGCGCGTTTTGAGGGGTTTGAATTTTTTTCGTCTCAGAATACGCTAAGAATCAACCAGTTTGTTCAGTACACCCTTGTTTCTTAGTAAAGAATTAATCTCAGCGCATTTTGAGGGGTTTGAATTTTTTTCGTCTCAGAATACGCTCAGAATCAACCAGTTTGTTCAGTACACCCATGTTTCTTAGTAAAGAATTAATCTCAGCGCGTTTTGAGGGGTTTGAATTTTTTTCGTCTCAGAATACGCTCAGAATCAACCAGTTTGTTCAGTACACCCATGTTTCTTAGTAAAGAATTAATCTCAGCGCGTTTTGAGGGGTTTGAATTTTTTTCGTCTCAGAATACGCTAAGAATCAACCAGTTTGTTCAGTACACCCTTGTTTCTTAGTAAAGAATTAATCTCAGCGCATTTTGAGGGGTTTGAATTTTTATCGTCTCAGAATACGCTCAGAATCAACCAGTTTGTTCAGTACACCCATGTTTCTTAGTAAAGAATTAATCTCAGCGCGTTTTGAGGGGTTTGAATTTTTTTCGTCTCAGAATACGCTAAGAATCAACCAGTTTGTTCAGTACACCCTTGTTTCTTAGTAAAGAATTAATCTCAGCGCATTCTGAGGGGTTTGAATTTTTTTCGTCTCCGATCACGCTCAGAATCAACCAGTTTGTTCAGTACACCCATGTTTCTTAGTAAAGAATTAATCTCAGCGCGTTTTGAGGGGTTTGAATTTTTTTCGTCTCAGAATACGCTCAGAATCAACCAGTTTGTTCAGTACACCCATGTTTCATAGTAAAGAATTAATCTCAGCGCATTCTGAGGGGTTTGAATTTTTTTCGTCTCAGAATACGCTAAGAATCAACCAGTTTGTTCAGTACACCCGTGTTTCTTAGTAAAGAATTAATCTCAGCGCATTTTGAGGGGTTTGAATTTTTTTCGTCTCAGAATACGCTCAGAATCAACCAGTTTGTTCAGTACACCCATGTTTCTTAGTAAAGAATTAATCTCAGCGCGTTTTGAGGGGTTTGAATTTTTTTCGTCTCAGAATACGCTCAGAATCAACCAGTTTGTTCAGTACACCCATGTTTCTTAGTAAAGAATTAATCTCCGCGCGTTTTGAGGGTTTGAATTTTTTTCGTCTCAGAATACGCTCAGAATCAACCAGTTTGTTCAGTACACCCATGTTTCTTAGTAAAGAATTAATCTCAGCGCGTTTTGAGGGGTTTGAATTTTTTTCGTCTCAGAATACGCTAAGAATCAACCAGTTTGTTCAGTACACCCTTGTTTCTTAGTAAAGAATTAATCTCAGCGCATTTTGAGGGGTTTGAATTTTTTTCGTCTCAGAATACGCTCAGAATCAACCAGTTTGTTCAGTACACCCATGTTTCTTAGTAAAGAATTAATCTCAGCGCGTTTTGAGGGGTTTGAATTTTTTTCGTCTCAGAATACGCTCAGAATCAACCAGTTTGTTCAGTACACCCATGTTTCTTAGTAAAGAATTAATCTCAGCGCGTTTTGAGGGGTTTGAATTTTTTCGTCTCAGAATACGCTCAGAATCAACCAGTTTGATCAGTACACCCATGTTTCTTAGTAAAGAATTAATCTCAGCGCATTCTGAGGGGTTTGAATTTTTTTCGTCTCCGATCACGCTCAGAATCAACCAGTTTGTTCAGTACACCCATGTTTCTTAGTAAAGAATTAATCTCAGCGCGTTTTGAGGGGTTTGAATTTTTTTCGTCTCAGAATACGCTCAGAATCAACCAGTTTGTTCAGTACACCCATGTTTCATAGTAAAGAATTAATCTCAGCGCATTCTGAGGGGTTTGAATTTTTTTCGTCTCAGAATACGCTAAGAATCAACCAGTTTGTTCAGTACACCCATGTTTCTTAGTAAAGAATTAATCTCAGCGCGTTTTGAGGGGTTTGAATTTTTTTCGTCTCAGAATACGCTCAGAATCAACCAGTTTGTTCAGTACACCCATGTTTCTTAGTAAAGAATTAATCTCAGCGCATTCTGAGGGGTTTGAATTTTTTTCGTCTCCGATCACGCTCAGAATCAACCAGTTTGTTCAGTACACCCATGTTTCTTAGTAAAGAATTAATCTCAGCGCGTTTTGAGGGGTTTGAATTTTTTTCGTCTCAGAATACGCTAAGAATCAACCAGTTTGTTCAGTACACCCTTGTTTCTTAGTAAAGAATTAATCTCAGCGCATTCTGAGGGGTTTGAATTTTTTTCGTCTCAGAATACGCTCAGAATCAACCAGTTTGTTCAGTACACCCATGTTTCTTAGTAAAGAATTAATCTCAGCGCGTTTTGAGGGGTTTGAATTTTTTTCGTCTCAGAATACGCTCAGAATCAACCAGTTTGTTGAGTACACCCATGTTTCTTAGTAAAGAATTAATCTCAGCGCGTTTTGAGGGGTTTGAATTTTTTTCGTCTCAGAATACGCTAAGAATCAACCAGTTTGTTCAGTACACCCTTGTTTCTTAGTAAAGAATTAATCTCAGCGCATTTTGAGGGGTTTGAATTTTTTTCGTCTCAGAATACGCTCAGAATCAACCAGTTTGTTCAGTACACCCTTGTTTCTTAGTAAAGAATTAATCTCAGCGCATTTTGAGGGGTTTGAATTTTTTTCGTCTCAGAATACGCTCAGAATCAACCAGTTTGTTCAGTACACCCATGTTTCTTAGTAAAGAATTAATCTCAGCGCGTTTTGAGGGGTTTGAATTTTTTTCGTCTCAGAATACGCTAAGAATCAACCAGTTTGTTCAGTACACCCTTGTTTCTTAGTAAAGAATTAATCTCAGCGCATTCTGAGGGGTTTGAATTTTTTTCGTCTCCGATCACGCTCAGAATCAACCAGTTTGTTCAGTACACCCATGTTTCTTAGTAAAGAATTAATCTCAGCGCGTTTTGAGGGGTTTGAATTTTTTTCGTCTCAGAATACGCTCAGAATCAACCAGTTTGTTCAGTACACCCATGTTTCATAGTAAAGAATTAATCTCAGCGCATTCTGAGGGGTTTGAATTTTTTTCGTCTCAGAATACGCTAAGAATCAACCAGTTTGTTCAGTACACCCATGTTTCTTAGTAAAGAATTAATCTCAGCGCGTTTTGAGGGGTTTGAATTTTTTTCGTCTCAGAATACGCTAAGAATCAACCAGTTTGTTCAGTACACCCTTGTTTCTTAGTAAAGAATTAATCTCAGCGCATTCTGAGGGGTTTGAATTTTTTTCGTCTCAGAATACGCTCAGAATCAACCAGTTTGTTGAGTACACCCTTGTTTCTTAGTAAAGAATTAATCTCAGCGCATTTTGAGGGGTTTGAATTTTTTTCGTCTCAGAATACGCTCAGAATCAACCAGTTTGTTCAGTACACCCATGTTTCTTAGTAAAGAATTAATCTCAGCGCGTTTTGAGGGGTTTGAATTTTTTTCGTCTCAGAATACGCTCAGAATCAACCAGTTTGTTCAGTACACCCATGTATCTTAGTAAAGAATTAATCTCAGCGCGTTTTGAGGGGTTTGAATTTTTTTCGTCTCAGAATACGCTAAGAATCAACCAGTTTGTTCAGTACACCCTTGTTTCTTAGTAAAGAATTAATCTCAGCGCATTTTGAGGGGTTTGAATTTTTTTCGTCTCAGAATACGCTCAGAATCAACCAGTTTGTTCAGTACACCCATGTTTCTTAGTAAAGAATTAATCTCAGCGCGTTTTGAGGGGTTTGAATTTTTTTCGTCTCAGAATACGCTAAGAATCAACCAGTTTGTTCAGTACACCCTTGTTTCTTAGTAAAGAATTAATCTCAGCGCATTCTGAGGGGTTTGAATTTTTTTCGTCTCCGATCACGCTCAGAATCAACCAGTTTGTTCAGTACACCCATGTTTCTTAGTAAAGAATTAATCTCAGCGCGTTTTGAGGGGTTTGAATTTTTTTCGTCTCAGAATACGCTCAGAATCAACCAGTTTGTTCAGTACACCCATGTTTCATAGTAAAGAATTAATCTCAGCGCATTCTGAGGGGTTTGAATTTTTTTTCGTCTCAGAATACGCTAAGAATCAACCAGTTTGTTCAGTACACCCGTGTTTCTTAGTAAAGAATTAATCTCAGCGCATTTTGAGGGGTTTGAATTTTTTTCGTCTCAGAATACGCTCAGAATCAACCAGTTTGTTCAGTACACCCATGTTTCTTAGTAAAGAATTAATCTCAGCGCGTTTTGAGGGGTTTGAATTTTTTTCGTCTCAGAATACGCTCAGAATCAACCAGTTTGTTCAGTACACCCATGTTTCTTAGTAAAGAATTAATCTCAGCGCGTTTTGAGGGGTTTGAATTTTTTTCGTCTCAGAATACGCTCAGAATCAACCAGTTTGTTCAGTACACCCATGTTTCTTAGTAAAGAATTAATCTCAGCGCGTTTTGAGGGGTTTGAATTTTTTTCGTCTCAGAATACGCTAAGAATCACCAGTTTGTTCAGTACACCCTTGTTTCTTAGTAAAGAATTAATCTCAGCGCATTTTGAGGGGTTTGAATTTTTTTCGTCTCAGAATACGCTCAGAATCAACCAGTTTGTTCAGTACACCCATGTTTCTTAGTAAAGAATTAATCTCAGCGCGTTTTGAGGGGTTTGAATTTTTTTCGTCTCAGAATACGCTCAGAATCAACCAGTTTGTTCAGTACACCCATGTTTCTTAGTAAAGAATTAATCTCAGCGCGTTTTGAGGGGTTTGAATTTTTTTCGTCTCAGAATACGCTCAGAATCAACCAGTTTGATCAGTACACCCATGTTTCTTAGTAAAGAATTAATCTCAGCGCATTCTGAGGGGTTTGAATTTTTTTCGTCTCCGATCACGCTCAGAATCAACCAGTTTGTTCAGTACACCCATGTTTCTTAGTAAAGAATTAATCTCAGCGCGTTTTGAGGGGTTTGAATTTTTTTCGTCTCAGAATACGCTCAGAATCAACCAGTTTGTTCAGTACACCCATGTTTCATAGTAAAGAATTAATCTCAGCGCATTCTGAGGGGTTTGAATTTTTTTCGTCTCAGAATACGCTAAGAATCAACCAGTTTGTTCAGTACACCCTTGTTTCTTAGTAAAGAATTAATCTCAGCGCATTTTGAGGGGTTTGAATTTTTTTCGTCTCAGAATACGCTCAGAATCAACCAGTTTGTTCAGCACACCAATGTTTCTTAGTAAAGAATTAATCTCAGCGCATTCTGAGGGGTTTGAATTTTTTCCGTCTCCGATCACGCTCAGAATCAACCAGTTTGTTCAGTACACCCATGTTTCTTAGTAAAGAATTAATCTCAGCGCGTTTTGAGGGGTTTGAATTTTTTTCGTCTCAGAATACGCTCAGAATCAACCAGTTTGTTCAGTACACCCATGTTTCATAGTAAAGAATTAATCTCAGCGCATTCTGAGGGGTTTGAATTTTTTTCGTCTCAGAATACGCTAAGAATCAACCAGTTTGTTCAGTACACCCATGTTTCTTAGTAAAGAATTAATCTCAGCGCGTTTTGAGGGGTTGAATTTTTTTCGTCTCAGAATACGCTCAGAATCAACCAATTTGTTCAGTACACCCATGTTTCTTAGTAAAGAATTAATCTCAGCGCATTCTGAGGGGTTTGAATTTTTTTCGTCTCCGATCACGCTCAGAATCAACCAGTTTGTTCAGTACACCCATGTTTCTTAGTAAAGAATTAATCTCAGCGCGTTTTGAGGGGTTTGAATTTTTTTCGTCTCAGAATACGCTAAGAATCAACCAGTTTGTTCAGTACACCCTTGTTTCTTAGTAAAGAATTAATCTCAGCGCATTCTGAGGGGTTTGAATTTTTTTCGTCTCAGAATACGCTCAGAATCAACCAGTTTGTTCAGTACACCCATGTTTCTTAGTAAAGAATTAATCTCAGCGCGTTTTGAGGGTTTGAATTTTTTTCGTCTCAGAATACGCTCAGAATCAACCAGTTTGTTCAGTACACCCATGTTTCTTAGTAAAGAATTAATCTCAGCGCGTTTTGAGGGGTTTGAATTTTTTTCGTCTCAGAATACGCTCAGAATCAACCAGTTTGTTCAGTACACCCATGTTTCTTAGTAAAGAATTAATCTCAGCGCGTTTTGAGGGGTTTGAATTTTTTTCGTCTCAGAATACGCTAAGAATCAACCAGTTTGTTCAGTACACCCTTGTTTCTTAGTAAAGAATTAATCTCAGCGCATTTTGAGGGGTTTGAATTTTTTTCGTCTCAGAATACGCTCAGAATCAACCAGTTTGTTCAGTACACCCATGTTTCTTAGTAAAGAATTAATCTCAGCGCGTTTTGAGGGGTTTGAATTTTTTTCGTCTCAGAATACGCTCAGAATCAACCAGTTTGTTCAGTACACCCATGTTTCTTAGTAAAGAATTAATCTCAGCGCGTTTTGAGGGGTTTGATTTTTTTTCGTCTCAGAATACGCTCAGAATCAACCAGTTTGATCAGTACACCCATGTTTCTTAGTAAAGAATTAATCTCAGCGCATTCTGAGATTAATTCTTTACTAAGAAACATGGGTGTACTGATCAAACTGGTTGATTCTGAGCGTATTCTGAGACGAAAAAAAATCAAACCCCTCAAAACGCGCTGAGATTAATTCTTTACTAAGAAACATGGGTGTACTGAACAAACTGGTTGATTCTGAGCGTATTCTGAGACGAAAAAAATTCAAACCCCTCAAAACGCGCTGAGATTAATTCTTTACTAAGAAACATGGGTGTACTGAACAAACTGGTTGATTCTGAGCGTATTCTGAGACGAAAAAAATTCAAACCCCTCAAAATGCGCTGAGATTAATTCTTTACTAAGAAACAAGGGTGTACTGAACAAACTGGTTGATTCTTAGCGTATTCTGAGACGAAAAAAATTCAAACCCCTCAAAACGCGCTGAGATTAATTCTTTACTAAGAAACATGGGTGTACTGAACAAACTGGTTGATTCTGAGCGTATTCTGAGACGAAAAAAATTCAAACCCCTCAAAACGCGCTGAGATTAATTCTTTACTAAGAAACATGGGTGTACTGAACAAACTGGTTGATTCTGAGCGTATTCTGAGACGAAAAAAATTCAAACCCCTCAAAACGCGCTGAGATTAATTCTTTACTAAGAAACATGGGTGTACTGAACAAACTGGTTGATTCTGAGCGTATTCTGAGACGAAAAAAATTCAAACCCCTCAGAATGCGCTGAGATTAATTCTTTACTAAGAAACAAGGGTGTACTGAACAAACTGGTTGATTCTTAGCGTATTCTGAGACGAAAAAAATTCAAACCCCTCAAAACGCGCTGAGATTAATTCTTTACTAAGAAACATGGGTGTACTGAACAAACTGGTTGATTCTGAGCGTGATCGGAGACGAAAAAAATTCAAACCCCTCAGAATGCGCTGAGATTAATTCTTTACTAAGAAACATGGGTGTACTGAACAAATTGGTTGATTCTGAGCGTATTCTGAGACGAAAAAAATTCAAACCCCTCAAAACGCGCTGAGATTAATTCTTTACTAAGAAACATGGGTGTACTGAACAAACTGGTTGATTCTTAGCGTATTCTGAGACGAAAAAAATTCAAACCCCTCAGAATGCGCTGAGATTAATTCTTTACTATGAAACATGGGTGTACTGAACAAACTGGTTGATTCTGAGCGTATTCTGAGACGAAAAAAATTCAAACCCCTCAAAACGCGCTGAGATTAATTCTTTACTAAGAAACATGGGTGTACTGAACAAACTGGTTGATTCTGAGCGTGATCGGAGACGGAAAAAATTCAAACCCCTCAGAATGCGCTGAGATTAATTCTTTACTAAGAAACATTGGTGTGCTGAACAAACTGGTTGATTCTGAGCGTATTCTGAGACGAAAAAATTCAAACCCCTCAAATGCGCTGAGATTAATTCTTTACTAAGAAACAAGGGTGTACTGAACAAACTGGTTGATTCTTAGCGTATTCTGAGACGAAAAAAATTCAAACCCCTCAGAATGCGCTGAGATTAATTCTTTACTATGAAACATGGGTTGTACTGAACAAACTGGTTGATTCTGAGCGTATTCTGAGACGAAAAAAATTCAAACCCCTCAAAACGCGCTGAGATTAATTCTTTACTAAGAAACATGGGTGTACTGAACAAACTGGTTGATTCTGAGCGTGATCGGAGACGAAAAAAATTCAAACCCCTCAGAATGCGCTGAGATTAATTCTTTACTAAGAAACATGGGTGTACTGATCAAACTGGTTGATTCTGAGCGTATTCTGAGACGAAAAAAATTCAAACCCCTCAAAACGCGCTGAGATTAATTCTTTACTAAGAAACATGGGTGTACTGAACAAACTGGTTGATTCTGAGCGTATTCTGAGACGAAAAAAATTCAAACCCCCTCAAAACGCGCTGAGATTAATTCTTTACTAAGAAACATGGGTTGTACTGAACAAACTGGTTGATTCTGAGCGTATTCTGAGACGAAAAAAATTCAAACCCCTCAAAATGCGCTGAGATTAATTCTTTACTAAGAAACAAGGGTGTACTGAACAAACTGGTGATTCTTAGCGTATTCTGAGACGAAAAAAATTCAAACCCCTCAAAACGCGCTGAGATTAATTCTTTACTAAGAAACATGGGTGTACTGAACAAACTGGTTGATTCTGAGCGTATTCTGAGACGAAAAAAATTCAAACCCCTCAAAACGCGCTGAGATTAATTCTTTACTAAGAAACATGGGTGTACTGAACAAACTGGTTGATTCTGAGCGTATTCTGAGACGAAAAAAATTCAAACCCCTCAAAACGCGCTGAGATTAATTCTTTACTAAGAAACATGGGTGTACTGAACAAACTGGTTGATTCTGAGCGTATTCTGAGACGAAAAAAATTCAAACCCCTCAAAATGCGCTGAGATTAATTCTTTACTAAGAAACACGGGTGTACTGAACAAACTGGTTGATTCTTAGCGTATTCTGAGACGAAAAAAATTCAAACCCCTCAGAATGCGCTGAGATTAATTCTTTACTATGAAACATGGGTGTACTGAACAAACTGGTTGATTCTGAGCGTATTCTGAGACGAAAAAAATTCAAACCCCTCAAAACGCGCTGAGATTAATTCTTTACTAAGAAACATGGTGTACTGAACAAACTGGTTGATTCTGAGCGTGATCGGAGACGAAAAAAATTCAACCCCTCAGAATGCGCTGAGATTAATTCTTTACTAAGAAACAAGGGTGTACTGAACAAACTGGTTGATTCTTAGCGTATTCTGAGACGAAAAAAATTCAAACCCCTCAAAACGCGCTGAGATTAATTCTTTACTAAGAAACATGGGTGTACTGAACAAACTGGTTGATTCTGAGCGTATTCTGAGACGAAAAAAATTCAAACCCCTCAAAATGCGCTGAGATTAATTCTTTACTAAGAAACAAGGGTTGTACTGAACAAACTGGTTGATTCTTAGCGTATTCTGAGACGAAAAAATTCAAACCCCTCAAAACGCGCTGAGATTAATTCTTTACTAAGATACATGGGTGTACTGAACAAACTGGTTGATTCTGAGCGTATTCTGAGACGAAAAAATTCAAACCCCTCAAAACGCGCTGAGATTAATTCTTTACTAAGAAACATGGGTGTACTGAACAAACTGGTTGATTCTGAGCGTATTCTGAGACGAAAAAAATTCAAACCCCTCAAAATGCGCTGAGATTAATTCTTTACTAAGAAACAAGGGTGTACTCAACAAACTGGTTGATTCTGAGCGTATTCTGAGACGAAAAAAATTCAAACCCCTCAGAATGCGCTGAGATTAATTCTTTACTAAGAAACAAGGGTGTACTGAACAAACTGGTTGATTCTTAGCGTATTCTGAGACGAAAAAATTCAAACCCCTCAAAACGCGCTGAGATTAATTCTTTACTAAGAAACATGGGTTGTACTGAACAAACTGGTTGATTCTTAGCGTATTCTGAGACGAAAAAAATTCAAACCCCTCAGAATGCGCTGAGATTAATTCTTTACTATGAAACATGGGTGTACTGAACAAACTGGTTGATTCTGAGCGTATTCTGAGACGAAAAAAATTCAAACCCCTCAAAACGCGCTGAGATTAATTCTTTACTAAGAAACATGGGTGTACTGAACAAACTGGTTGATTCTGAGCGTGATCGGAGACGAAAAAAATTCAAACCCCTCAGAATGCGCTGAGATTAATTCTTTACTAAGAAACAAGGGTTGTACTGAACAAACTGGTTGATTCTTAGCGTATTCTGAGACGAAAAAAATTCAAACCCCTCAAAACGCGCTGAGATTAATTCTTTACTAAGAAACATGGGTGTACTGAACAAACTGGTTGATTCTGAGCGTATTCTGAGACGAAAAAAATTCAAACCCCTCAAAATGCGCTGAGATTAATTCTTTACTAAGAAACAAGGGTGTACTGAACAAACTGGTTGATTCTGAGCGTATTCTGAGACGAAAAAAATTCAAACCCCTCAAAATGCGCTGAGATTAATTCTTTACTAAGAAACAAGGGTGTACTGAACAAACTGGTTGATTCTTAGCGTATTCTGAGACGAAAAAAATTCAAACCCCTCAAAACGCGCTGAGATTAATTCTTTACTAAGAAACATGGGTTGTACTCAACAAACTGGTTGATTCTGAGCGTATTCTGAGACGAAAAAAATTCAAACCCCTCAAAACGCGCTGAGATTAATTCTTTACTAAGAAACATGGGTGTACTGAACAAACTGGTTGATTCTGAGCGTATTCTGAGACGAAAAAAATTCAAACCCCTCAGAATGCGCTGAGATTAATTCTTTACTAAGAAACAAGGGTGTACTGAACAAACTGGTTGATTCTTAGCGTATTCTGAGACGAAAAAAATTCAAACCCCTCAAAACGCGCTGAGATTAATTCTTTACTAAGAAACATGGGTTGTACTGAACAACTGGTTGATTCTGAGCGTGATCGGAGACGAAAAAATTCAAACCCCTCAGAATGCGCTGAGATTAATTCTTTACTAAGAAACATGGGTGTACTGAACAAACTGGTTGATTCTGAGCGTATTCTGAGACGAAAAAAATTCAAACCCCTCAAAACGCGCTGAGATTAATTCTTTACTAAGAAACATGGGTTGTACTGAACAAACTGGTTGATTCTTAGCGTATTCTGAGACGAAAAAAATTCAAACCCTCAGAATGCGCTGAGATTAATTCTTTACTATGAAACATGGGTGTACTGAACAAACTGGTTGATTCTGAGCGTATTCTGAGACGAAAAAAATTCAAACCCCTCAAAAACGCGCTGAGATTAATTCTTTACTAAGAAACATGGGTGTACTGAACAAACTGGTTGATTCTGAGCGTGATCGGAGACGAAAAAAATTCAAACCCCTCAGAATGCGCTGAGATTAATTCTTTACTAAGAAACATGGGTGTACTGATCAAACTGGTTGATTCTGAGCGTATTCTGAGACGAAAAAAATTCAAACCCCTCAAACGCGCTGAGATTAATTCTTTACTAAGAAACATGGGTGTACTGAACAAACTGGTTGATTCTGAGCGTATTCTGAGACGAAAAAAATTCAAACCCCTCAAAACGCGCTGAGATTAATTCTTTACTAAGAAACATGGGTGTACTGAACAAACTGGTTGATTCTGAGCGTATTCTGAGACGAAAAAAATTCAAACCCCTCAAAATGCGCTGAGATTAATTCTTTACTAAGAAAACAAGGGTGTACTGAACAAACTGGTTGATTCTTAGCGTATTCTGAGACGAAAAAAATTCAAACCCCTCAAAACGCGCTGAGATTAATTCTTTACTAAGAAACATGGGTGTACTGAACAAACTGGTTGATTCTGAGCGTTATTCTGAGACGAAAAAATTCAACCCCTCAAAACGCGCGGAGATTAATTCTTTACTAAGAAACATGGGTGTACTGAACAAACTGGTTGATTCTGAGCGTATTCTGAGACGAAAAAAATTCAAACCCCTCAAAACGCGCTGAGATTAATTCTTTACTAAGAAACATGGGTGTACTGAACAAACTGGTTGATTCTGAGCGTATTCTGAGACGAAAAAAAATTCAAACCCCTCAAAATGCGCTGAGATTAATTCTTTACTAAGAAACACGGGTGTACTGAACAAACTGGTTGATTCTTAGCGTATTCTGAGACGAAAAAAATTCAAACCCCTCAGAATGCGCTGAGATTAATTCTTTACTATGAAACATGGGTGTACTGAACAAACTGGTTGATTCTGAGCGTATTCTGAGACGAAAAAAATTCAAACCCCTCAAAACGCGCTGAGATTAATTCTTTACTAAGAAACATGGGTGTACTGAACAAACTGGTTGATTCTGAGCGTGATCGGAGACGAAAAAATTCAAACCCCTCAGAATGCGCTGAGATTAATTCTTTACTAAGAAACAAGGGTGTACTGAACAAACTGGTTGATTCTTAGCGTATTCTGAGACGAAAAAAATTCAAACCCCTCAAAACGCGCTGAGATTAATTCTTTACTAAGAAACATGGGTGTACTGAACAAACTGGTTGATTCTGAGCGTATTCTGAGACGATAAAAAATTCAAACCCCTCAAAATGCGCTGAGATTAATTCTTTACTAAGAAACAAGGGTGTACTGAACAAACTGGTTGATTCTTAGCGTATTCTGAGACGAAAAAAATTCAAACCCCTCAAAACGCGCTGAGATTAATTCTTTACTAAGAAACATGGGTGTACTGAACAAACTGGTTGATTCTGAGCGTATTCTGAGACGAAAAAAATTCAAACCCCTCAAAACGCGCTGAGATTAATTCTTTACTAAGAAACATGGGTTGTACTGAACAAACTGGTTGATTCTGAGCGTATTCTGAGACGAAAAAAATTCAAACCCCTCAAAATGCGCTGAGATTAATTCTTTACTAAGAAACAAGGGTGTACTGAACAAACTGGTTGATTCTTAGCGTATTCTGAGACGAAAAAAATTCAAACCCCTCAAAACGCGCTGAGATTAATTCTTACTAAGAAACATGGGTGTACTCAACAAACTGGTTGATTCTGAGCGTTATTCTGAGACGAAAAAAATTCAAACCCCTCAAAACGCGCTGAGATTAATTCTTTACTAAGAAACATGGGTGTACTGAACAAACTGGTTGATTCTGAGCGTATTCTGAGACGAAAAAAATTCAAACCCCTCAAAATGCGCTGAGATTAATTCTTTACTAAGAAACAAGGGTGTACTGAACAAACTGGTTGATTCTTAGCGTATTCTGAGACGAAAAAAATTCAAACCCCTCAAAACGCGCTGAGATTAATTCTTTACTAAGAAACATGGGTGTACTCAACAAACTGGTTGATTCTGAGCGTATTCTGAGACGAAAAAATTCAAACCCCTCAGAATGCGCTGAGATTAATTCTTTACTAAGAAACATGGGTGTACTGAACAAACTGGTTGATTCTGAGCGTGATCGGAGACGAAAAAAATTCAAACCCCTCAGAATGCGCTGAGATTAATTCTTTACTAAGAAACAAGGGTTGTACTGAACAAACTGGTTGATTCTTAGCGTATTCTGAGACGAAAAAAATTCAAACCCCTCAAAACGCGCTGAGATTAATTCTTTACTAAGAAACATGGGTGTACTGACAAACTGGTTGATTCTGAGCGTGATCGGAGACGAAATAAATTCAAACCCCTCAGAATGCGCTGAGATTAATTCTTTACTATGAAACATGGGTGTACTGAACAAACTGGTTGATTCTGAGCGTATTCTGAGACGAAAAAAATTCAAACCCCTCAAAACGCGCTGAGATTAATTCTTTACTAAGAAACATGGGTGTACTGAACAAACTGGTTGATTCTGAGCGTGATCGGAGACGAAAAAAATTCAAACCCCTCAGAATGCGCTGAGATTAATTCTTTACTAAGAAACATGGGTGTACTGAACAAACTGGTTGATTCTTAGCGTATTCTGAGACGAAAAAAATTCAAACCCCTCAGAATGCGCTGAGATTAATTCTTTACTATGAAACATGGGTTGTACTGAACAAACTGGTTGATTCTGAGCGTATTCTGAGACGAAAAAAATTCAAACCCCTCAAAACGCGCTGAGATTAATTCTTTACTAAGAAACATGGGTGTACTGAACAAACTGGTTGATTCTGAGCGTGATCGGAGACGAAAAAAATTCAAACCCCTCAGAATGCGCTGAGATTAATTCTTTACTAAGAAACATTGGTGTGCTGAACAAACTGGTTGATTCTGAGCGTATTCTGAGACGAAAAAATTCAAACCCCTCAAAATGCGCTGAGATTAATTCTTTACTAAGAAACAAGGGTGTACTGAACAAACTGGTTGATTCTTAGCGTATTCTGAGACGAAAAAATTCAAACCCCTCAGAATGCGCTGAGATTAATTCTTTACTATGAAACATGGGTGTACTGAACAAACTGGTTGATTCTGAGCGTATTCTGAGACGAAAAAAATTCAAACCCCTCAAAACGCGCTGAGATTAATTCTCTACTAAGAAACATGGGTGTACTGAACAAACTGGTTGATTCTGAGCGTGATCGGAGACGAAAAAAATTCAAACCCCTCAGAATGCGCTGAGATTAATTCTTTACTAAGAAACATGGGTGTACTGATCAAACTGGTTGATTCTGAGCGTATTCTGAGACGAAAAAAATTCAAACCCCTCAAAACGCGCTGAGATTAATTCTTTACTAAGAAACATGGGTGTACTGAACAAACTGGTTGATTCTGAGCGTGATCGGAGACGAAAAAATTCAAACCCCTCAAAACGCGCTGAGATTAATTCTTTACTAAGAAACATGGGTGTACTGAACAAACTGGTTGATTCTGAGCGTATTCTGAGACGAAAAAAATTCAAACCCCTCAAAACGCGCTGAGATTAATTCTTTACTAAGAAACATGGGTGTACTGAACAAACTGGTTGATTCTGAGCGTATTCTGAGACGAAAAAAATTCAAACCCCTCAAAATGCGCTGAGATTAATTCTTTACTAAGAAACAAGGGTGTACTGAACAAACTGGTTGATTCTTAGCGTATTCTGAGACGAAAAAAATTCAAACCCCTCAAAACGCGCTGAGATTAATTCTTTACTAAGAAACATGGGTGTACTGAACAAACTGGTTGATTCTGAGCGTATTCTGAGACGAAAAAAATTCAAACCCCTCAAAACGCGCTGAGATTAATTCTTTACTAAGAACATGGGTGTACTGAACAAACTGGTTGATTCTGAGCGTATTCTGAGACGAAAAAAATTCAAACCCCTCAAAACGCGCTGAGATTAATTCTTTACTAAGAAACATGGGTGTACTGAACAAACTGGTTGATTCTGAGCGTGATCGGAGACGAAAAAAATTCAAACCCCTCAGAATGCGCTGAGATTAATTCTTTACTAAGAAACATGGGTGTACTGAACAAACTGGTTGATTCTGAGCGTATTCTGAGACGAAAAAAATTCAAACCCCTCAAAATGCGCTGAGATTAATTCTTTACTAAGAAACAAGGGTGTACTGAACAAACTGGTTGATTCTTAGCGTATTCTGAGACGAAAAAATTCAAACCCCTCAGAATGCGCTGAGATTAATTCTTTACTATGAAACATGGGTGTACTGAACAAACTGGTTGATTCTGAGCGTATTCTGAGACGAAAAAATTCAAACCCCTCAAAACGCGCTGAGATTAATTCTTTACTAAGAAACATGGGTGTACTGAACAAACTGGTTGATTCTGAGCGTGATCGGAGACGAAAAAAATTCAAACCCCTCAGAATGCGCTGAGATTAATTCTTTACTAAGAAACATTGGTGTGCTGAACAAACTGGTTGATTCTGAGCGTATTCTGAGACGAAAAAAATTCAAACCCCTCAAAATGCGCTGAGATTAATTCTTTACTAAGAAACAAGGGTGTACTGAACAAACTGGTTGATTCTTAGCGTATTCTGAGACGAAAAAATTCAAGCCCCTCAGAATGCGCTGAGATTAATTCTTTACTATGAAACATGGGTTGTACTGAACAAACTGGTTGATTCTGAGCGTATTCTGAGACGAAAAAAATTCAAACCCCTCAAAACGCGCTGAGATTAATTCTTTACTAAGAAACATGGGTGTACTGAACAAACTGGTTGATTCTGAGCGTGATCGGAGACGAAAAAAATTCAAACCCCTCAGAATGCGCTGAGATTAATTCTTTACTAAGAAACATGGGTGTACTGATCAAACTGGTTGATTCTGAGCGTATTCTGAGACGAAAAAAATCAAACCCCTCAAAACGCGCTGAGATTAATTCTTTACTAAGAAACATGGGTGTACTGAACAAACTGGTTGATTCTGAGCGTATTCTGAGACGAAAAAAATTCAAACCCCTCAAAACGCGCTGAGATTAATTCTTTACTAAGAAACATGGGTGTACTGAACAAACTGGTTGATTCTGAGCGTATTCTGAGACGAAAAAATTCAAACCCCTCAAAATGCGCTGAGATTAATTCTTTACTAAGAAACAAGGGTTGTACTGAACAAACTGGTTGATTCTTAGCGTATTCTGAGACGAAAAAATTCAAACCCCTCAAAACGCGCTGAGATTAATTCTTTACTAAGAAACATGGGTGTACTGAACAAACTGGTTGATTCTGAGCGTATTCTGAGACGAAAAAAATTCAACCCCTCAAAACGCGCTGAGATTAATTCTTTACTAAGAAACATGGGTGTACTGAACAAACTGGTTGATTCTGAGCGTATTCTGAGACGAAAAAAATTCAAACCCCTCAAAACGCGCTGAGATTAATTCTTTACTAAGAAACATGGGTGTACTGAACAAACTGGTTGATTCTGAGCGTATTCTGAGACGAAAAAAATTCAAACCCCTCAGAATGCGCTGAGATTAATTCTTTACTAAGAAACAAGGTGTGTACTGAACAAACTGGTTGATTCTTAGCGTATTCTGAGACGAAAAAAATTCAAACCCCTCAAAACGCGCTGAGATTAATTCTTTACTAAGAAACATGGGTGTACTGAACAAACTGGTTGATTCTGAGCGTGATCGGAGACGAAAAAAATTCAAACCCCTCAGAATGCGCTGAGATTAATTCTTTACTAAGAAACATGGGTGTGTACTGAACAAATTGGTTGATTCTGAGCGTATTCTGAGACGAAAAAATTCAAACCCCTCAAAACGCGCTGAGATTAATTCTTTACTAAGAAACATGGGTGTACTGAACAAACTGGTTGATTCTTAGCGTATTCTGAGACGAAAAAAATTCAAACCCCTCAGAATGCGCTGAGATTAATTCTTTACTATGAAACATGGGTGTACTGAACAAACTGGTTGATTCTGAGCGTATTCTGAGACGAAAAAAATTCAAACCCCTCAAAACGCGCTGAGATTAATTCTTTACTAAGAAACATGGGTGTACTGAACAAACTGGTTGATTCTGAGCGTGATCGGAGACGGAAAAAATTCAAACCCCTCAGAATGCGCTGAGATTAATTCTTTACTAAGAAACATTGGTGTGCTGAACAAACTGGTTGATTCTGAGCGTATTCTGAGACGAAAAAAATTCAAACCCCTCAAAATGCGCTGAGATTAATTCTTTACTAAGAAACAAGGGTGTACTGAACAAACTGGTTGATTCTTAGCGTATTCTGAGACGAAAAAATTCAAACCCCTCAGAATGCGCTGAGATTAATTCTTTACTATGAAACATGGGTGTACTGAACAAACTGGTTGATTCTGAGCGTATTCTGAGACGAAAAAAATTCAAACCCCTCAAAACGCGCTGAGATTAATTCTTTACTAAGAAACATGGGTGTACTGAACAAACTGGTTGATTTTGAGCGTGATCGGAGACGAAAAAAATTCAAACCCCTCAGAATGCGCTGAGATTAATTCTTTACTAAGAAACATGGGTGTACTGATCAAACTGGTTGATTCTGAGCGTATTCTGAGACGAAAAAAATTCAAACCCCTCAAAACGCGCTGAGATTAATTCTTTACTAAGAAACATGGGTGTACTGAACAAACTGGTTGATTCTGAGCGTATTCTGAGACGAAAAAAATTCAAACCCCTCAAAACGCGCTGAGATTAATTCTTTACTAAGAAACATGGGTGTACTGAACAAACTGGTTGATTCTGAGCGTATTCTGAGACGAAAAAAATTCAAACCCCTCAAAATGCGCTGAGATTAATTCTTTACTAAGAAACAAGGGTGTACTGAACAAACTGGTGATTCTTAGCGTATTCTGAGACGAAAAAAATTCAAACCCCTCAAAACGCGCTGAGATTAATTCTTTACTAAGAAACATGGGTGTACTGAACAAACTGGTTGATTCTGAGCGTATTCTGAGACGAAAAAAATTCAAACCCCTCAAAACGCGCTGAGATTAATTCTTTACTAAGAAACATGGGTGTACTGAACAAACTGGTTGATTCTGAGCGTATTCTGAGACGAAAAAAATTCAAACCCCTCAAAACGCGCTGAGATTAATTCTTTACTAAGAAACATGGGTGTACTGAACAAACTGGTTGATTCTGAGCGTATTCTGAGACGAAAAAAATTCAAACCCCTCAAAATGCGCTGAGATTAATTCTTTACTAAGAAACACGGGTGTACTGAACAAACTGGTTGATTCTTAGCGTATTCTGAGACGAAAAAAATTCAAACCCCTCAGAATGCGCTGAGATTAATTCTTTACTATGAAACATGGGTGTACTGAACAAACTGGTTGATTCTGAGCGTATTCTGAGACGAAAAAAATTCAAACCCCTCAAAACGCGCTGAGATTAATTCTTTACTAAGAAACATGGGTGTACTGAACAAACTGGTTGATTCTGAGCGTGATCGGAGACGAAAAAAATTCAAACCCCTCAGAATGCGCTGAGATTAATTCTTTACTAAGAAACAAGGGTGTACTGAACAAACTGGTTGATTCTTAGCGTATTCTGAGACGAAAAAAATTCAAACCCCTCAAAACGCGCTGAGATTAATTCTTTACTAAGAAACATGGGTGTACTGAACAAACTGGTTGATTCTGAGCGTATTCTGAGACGAAAAAAATTCAAACCCCTCAAAATGCGCTGAGATTAATTCTTTACTAAGAAACAAGGGTGTACTGAACAAACTGGTTGATTCTTAGCGTATTCTGAGACGAAAAAAATTCAAACCCCTCAAAACGCGCTGAGATTAATTCTTTACTAAGATACATGGGTGTACTGAACAAACTGGTTGATTCTGAGCGTATTCTGAGACGAAAAAAATTCAAACCCCTCAAAACGCGCTGAGATTAATTCTTTACTAAGAAACATGGGTGTACTGAACAAACTGGTTGATTCTGAGCGTATTCTGAGACGAAAAAAATTCAAACCCCTCAAAATGCGCTGAGATTAATTCTTTACTAAGAAACAAGGGTGTACTCAACAAACTGGTTGATTCTGAGCGTATTCTGAGACGAAAAAAATTCAAACCCCTCAGAATGCGCTGAGATTAATTCTTTACTAAGAAACAAGGGTGTACTGAACAAACTGGTTGATTCTTAGCGTATTCTGAGACGAAAAAAATTCAAACCCCCTCAAAACGCGCTGAGATTAATTCTTTACTAAGAAACATGGGTGTACTGAACAAACTGGTTGATTCTTAGCGTATCTGAGACGAAAAAAATTCAAACCCCTCAGAATGCGCTGAGATTAATTCTTTACTATGAAACATGGGTGTACTGAACAAACTGGTTGATTCTGAGCGTATTCTGAGACGAAAAAAATTCAAACCCCTCAAAACGCGCTGAGATTAATTCTTTACTAAGAAACATGGGTGTACTGAACAAACTGGTTGATTCTGAGCGTGATCGGAGACGAAAAAAATTCAAACCCCTCAGAATGCGCTGAGATTAATTCTTTACTAAGAAACAAGGGTGTACTGAACAAACTGGTTGATTCTTAGCGTATTCTGAGACGAAAAAATTCAACCCCTCAAAACGCGCTGAGATTAATTCTTTACTAAGAAACATGGTGTACTGAACAAACTGGTTGATTCTGAGCGTATTCTGAGACGAAAAAATTCAAACCCCTCAAAATGCGCTGAGATTAATTCTTTACTAAGAAACAAGGGTGTACTGAACAAACTGGTTGATTCTTAGCGTATTCTGAGACGAAAAAAATTCAAACCCCTCAAAACGCGCTGAGATTAATTCTTTACTAAGAAACATGGGTGTACTGAACAAACTGGTTGATTCTGAGCGTATTCTGAGACGAAAAAAATTCAAACCCCTCAAAATGCGCTGAGATTAATTCTTTACTAAGAAACAAGGGTGTACTGAACAAACTGGTTGATTCTTAGCGTATCTGAGACGAAAAAAATTCAAACCCCTCAAAACGCGCTGAGATTAATTCTTTACTAAGAAACATGGGTGTACTCAACAAACTGGTTGATTCTGAGCGTATTCTGAGACGAAAAAAATTCAAACCCCTCAAAACGCGCTGAGATTAATTCTTTACTAAGAAACATGGGTGTACTGAACAAACTGGTTGATTCTGAGCGTATTCTGAGACGAAAAAAATTCAAACCCCTCAGAATGCGCTGAGATTAATTCTTTACTAAGAAACAAGGGTTTGTACTGAACAAACTGGTTGATTCTGAGCGTATTCTGAGACGAAAAAAATTCAAACCCCTCAAAACGCGCTGAGATTAATTCTTTACTAAGAAACATGGGTGTACTGAACAAACTGGTTGATTCTGAGCGTGATCGGAGACGAAAAAAATTCAAACCCCTCAGAATGCGCTGAGATTAATTCTTTACTAAGAAACATGGGTGTACTGAACAAACTGGTTGATTCTGAGCGTATTCTGAGACGAAAAAAATTCAAACCCCTCAAAACGCGCTGAGATTAATTCTTTACTAAGAAACATGGGTGTACTGAACAAACTGGTTGATTCTTAGCGTATTCTGAGACGAAAAAATTCAAACCCCTCAGAATGCGCTGAGATTAATTCTTTACTAAGAAACATGGGTGTACTGAACAAACTGGTTGATTCTGAGCGTATTCTGAGACGAAAAAAATTCAAACCCTCAAAACGCGCTGAGATTAATTCTTTACTAAGAAACATGGGTGTACTGAACAAACTGGTTGATTCTGAGCGTGATCGGAGACGAAAAAAATTCAAACCCCTCAGAATGCGCTGAGATTAATTCTTTACTAAGAAACATGGGTGTACTGATCAAACTGGTGATTCTGAGCGTATTCTGAGACGAAAAAAATTCAAACCCCTCAAAACGCGCTGAGATTAATTCTTTACTAAGAAAACATGGGTTGTACTGAACAAACTGGTTGATTCTGAGCGTATTCTGAGACGAAAAAAATTCAAACCCCTCAAAACGCGCTTGAGATTAATTCTTTACTAAGAAACATGGGTGTACTGAACAAACTGGTTGATTCTGAGCGTATTCTGAGACGAAAAAAATTCAAACCCCTCAAAATGCGCTGAGATTAATTCTTTACTAAGAAACAAGGGTGTACTGAACAAACTGGTTGATTCTTAGCGTATTCTGAGACGAAAAAAATTCAAACCCCTCAAAACGCGCTGAGATTAATTCTTTACTAAGAAACATGGGTGTACTGAACAAACTGGTTGATTCTGAGCGTATTCTGAGACGAAAAAATTCAAACCCCTCAAAACGCGCTGAGATTAATTCTTTACTAAGAAACATGGGTGTACTGAACAAACTGGTTGATTCTGAGCGTATTCTGAGACGAAAAAAATTCAAACCCCTCAAAACGCGCTGAGATTAATTCTTTACTAAGAAACATGGGTGTACTGAACAAACTGGTTGATTCTGAGCGTATTCTGAGACGAAAAAAATTCAAACCCCTCAAATGCGCTGAGATTAATTCTTTACTAAGAAACACGGGTGTACTGAACAAACTGGTTGATTCTTAGCGTATTCTGAGACGAAAAAAATTCAAACCCCTCAGAATGCGCTGAGATTAATTCTTTACTATGAAACATGGGTGTACTGAACAAACTGGTTGATCTGAGCGTATTCTGAGACGAAAAAAATTCAAACCCCTCAAAACGCGCTGAGATTAATTCTTTACTAAGAAACATGGGTGTACTGAACAAACTGGTTGATTCTGAGCGTGATCGGAGACGAAAAAAATTCAAAACCCCTCAGAATGCGCTGAGATTAATTCTTTACTAAGAAACAAGGGTTGTACTGAACAAACTGGTTGATTCTTAGCGTATTCTGAGACGAAAAAATTCAAACCCCTCAAAACGCGCTGAGATTAATTCTTTACTAAGAAACATGGGTGTACTGAACAAACTGGTTGATTCTGAGCGTATTCTGAGACGAAAAAAATTCAAACCCCTCCAAAATGCGCTGAGATTAATTCTTTACTAAGAAACAAGGGTGTACTGAACAAACTGGTTGATTCTTAGCGTATTCTGAGACGAAAAAATTCAAACCCCCTCAAAACGCGCTGAGATTAATTCTTTACTAAGAAACATGGGTGTACTGAACAAACTGGTTGATTCTGAGCGTATTCTGAGACGAAAAAAAATTCAAACCCCTCAAAACGCGCTGAGATTAATTCTTTACTAAGAAACATGGGTGTACTGAACAAACTGGTTGATTCTGAGCGTATTCTGAGACGAAAAAAATTCAAACCCCTCAAAATGCGCTGAGATTAATTCTTTACTAAGAAACAAGGGTGTACTGAACAAACTGGTTGATTCTTAGCGTATTCTGAGACGAAAAAATTCAAACCCTCAAAACGCGCTGAGATTAATTCTTTACTAAGAAACATGGGTGTACTCAACAAACTGGTTGATTCTGAGCGTTATTCTGAGACGAAAAAATTCAAACCCCTCAAAACGCGCTGAGATTAATTCTTTACTAAGAAACATGGGTGTACTGAACAAACTGGTTGATTCTGAGCGTATTCTGAGACGAAAAAAATTCAAACCCCTCAAAATGCGCTGAGATTAATTCTTTACTAAGAAACAAGGGTGTACTGAACAAACTGGTTGATTCTTAGCGTATTC